>JAUIMM010000211.1:357500-957500 GCA_031769625.1 Taudactylus pleione
TGGTACACAGAATATTTGCCTGTCAACAGGAGCAATCTTTGGGCGGAATTCAATTCTTTACAGCCGCTATCGCACCCGACGGAGCTATTCAATTCTTGCTCCTGTCGGGCACGATGAGATGCCAGCGCTACATTCCAGCTCGCAGCCCCTGGGGGATGAGAGCTGAAATGTGCGAAAAGTGACATGTTTGGGCGCCCAAACATCACTTTTCGCGATCGCGCCCAGCACTTTGGCCGGGTTTAGCTGCTTTACGTGGCTAAACCTGACTTCTATGGGCGCGATCAGCGCGAACATCTTGGACAATTGTATTGCGGCCCGCGATCACCTGTCACTTTAGACGGGAGATGCGGGCCGCGAATACAATTGAATTCCGCCCTTTGTTTGAAAATACTGAAGGCACTGGGTATAGCCAAGTGTTTTCCAAGGTTTTATTAGCTCACTTGTTCAGTCTGGGAATTCAGGGTAAAGTGACAGGTGTAGATAATCAAAGTAAGTATTCTTATGTGCTGTGACAATTTATATTGTACTCTGTAAAGGTATTACATACTCCACATTGCAAGCAGTCAGGGCACAGGGAGTGTTAGATCATACACAGTAGCCTTTCTCCCAATAAAACTAAACACTTTACATATTTGGCTGAGGGTGATGCTACCCTCTTGGGCATGCCGAGTTGCTGCACTAAGCACTCATACCCGTCCCTGCACCATTGGACCTGTTCATTTGGTATGCGTTTGGCATCCTGGCAGTCCTGATGCCGCCGCTTACCTTGCCGATCAGAATCCTGACGCCGGCATCCTGTCTGCCTGGATGCCGAAGGTAAGTAGCGGGCTGGGGGGGAAGGTTTAGGGGAGGGGGAGGTTAGGTTTAGGCACTAGGGAGGGTTTGGGGTGGGGAAGGGTTAGGATACCGACCACCAAATGTCGGTATACTATCCCTATCAGGATACAGACATCGGGATTCTGACCACCTGGATCCCATCTGTCAGTATTACATACAGATTCCGTCCATTTTTGTCAGTAGCCAGTATGTTTGTGGATAGTGGATAGAGAATTCTTACAGATATAGTACTACTGTATATTGACCTACTATAAAAACCCAGCACTGTAAAACAGCAATGCTAACCACTCTGCTATCACACGCACGGCACTGAAAGCCTCCTTCGGGCAGCTGAGCGCTCTTTTACTACTTGCAGTGAATATATTTTTCTAGATTGGGGGGGGGAGGGTGTTAAATTGCTAATCTTAGAATTCAGGTTGCTTTATTCATTTTCATATGTAAAATTTTTAATGTTTAAAAAATATTTACAGGCACAGTTACAGGTGTTTTTCCTTTGTATGAGCTTCTTCGCTGAAATGGGGAAATTTTTAATTTTTGGACTTGGTGCATGAGATTTAAGCTCTTGCGCTGTTCACATATGCCGACCTTTCCAAGAATTCCAGTACAGCACCTCAATGGGTTTCCCTGTGCACCACTAATGATGGGCACAAGCTGATTGTGAAATCGTCTGCCGGCAACTTGCCACAGTAGAATTTATACTTCATGTTTTCAGGGTGATACAATTGGTAGCCATTAGTCACATGGTCCATAATGGGCAAAGCATTTCACCCGAGTAGCACTTTGTCATGGATGAGTTAAATACTTTTATTGCATTGGTCTTTGTCACTAATTTGTGTTTTGGATGCTAGTTGTATTCCACTGCATGCTTGCAGCGTTCCACTATTCTCAGTACTCTATTGGTAAATAGACAAGTGTCACTACTATACTGACCTGTAAGTCCTGTTTGAGTTGAAGAATTTCCAACACACAATGTAGGGTACACTTCCTTGTCACATAATTGAGCAATGACTTGGTGTGTGTATATATAATATATATTGAGCCATTATAAAATTTAAAACCGCTGACAGGTTAAGTAATTAATCTAGTTACCATGGCACCTGTCCAGTTGTGGGATATATTAGGCACCAAGTGAATACTCGGGAGAATTCAATTGATTGCGCCCACAGCTGTGACTAATGGGCACCCGATGGAGCAAATCGGTTGTTGCTCTGTTCAGGCACGAATAGCCACGGGGGCACAAACTTCTGCTTGCATGTTCCTCAGGTGTCGAGCACAAATGTGCAATAAGTCCATGGTTTGGGCGCCCGACCTGCTGTTTTAGTGCACTAACCAGGATTTTTGACAGGCTTAGCTGTTTTTACGAGTTAAGGCATGGACTCCCAAACGTGATTGAACATCGCACCACGGTCTCTCGTCCGTTTAGAGGGGAGACCGGTACAAAACCATTTCCCCCTAGTTCTTGAAGTTTTGTTGGAAGCAGGAAAAATGGGCAAGTGTAAGGATCTAAGTGACTTTGACAAGGGCCAAACTGTGATGGCTAGATGACTGGGTCAGAGCATCTCCAAACGGCAGGTGGGGTGTCCCCGGTATGCAGTGGTGAGCACCTTTAGACTGCTGCTAAGGTCTTGGTGCCAGATACCACAGGACATCTTCAGAGATCTTGTGGAGTCTGTGCCTCGGCAGGTCGGTTGTTTTGGTGACATGAGGAGGACCTACATAATATTAGGCATGGACTGGTTGTCATGTTATGGCTGAGGAGATGGAGGATAGGATCTCAAACTGGATTCTCAGTACCCCAAACAGTGCATGTTTTTCCAGGTCTCAGACTCGCGTGAAATAATTAGCTTCTTTTGTGGAGCTTTTAAAAATGTGTCGGTGAGTAATGAATACACTTGTGCACCTGCTGGGTGACCCAGAAAACATGAGCGGTTTAGGATCCTGAGGACCAAGGTATGAGAGTTACTGAGATGGTTGATTGAGACTGATGGATGACAGATTTTGGAAATAGGGGTATATTTAAGCAGTGATTATTCAAAGCCCACGATTGTTTTAGATTTTGCCTGTTGTATTTATAATGGCCATTATAGTACATGCTAAATCAGGCTTGTTTTGAATTAAACATTGCCTTACGTCTGGCAGGCAAAAATGTAGGGCTTTGAAAATCCACTGCTTAGTATATATACCCCATAGTGGTTTGGGAGGGAGATTTTATATGAATATATGGTGCAGCTGTGGTGAAAACTGGTGATGCTAGTCGCAAATGCCTTCACCCGAACCCTTGTGGAAGCGCTATGGGGATGATGCAGTTAGCATCACGCGGATTTAGCGATCGGGTTATGTGCTTGAAACTATTCAATTGACTGCGTCATGCCCTATACGTAACCCAGGCGGTGCATGTGTGGGGTGTGAAGCCGTTACTGCACGTGGTAAGCCCACAACTAGCCCTGGGGCATTAGTTAATGCATATTTCTGCTCACACCCTCAGGTGGGGTGTAAACAGAAGTCTGCATTAAGGCTAGTGGCTGACTTACCTGGGAGTAATTGAATAGCTCCTTAAGCTACAATCCCGCGGTGCTAATTTAATCATCCCCTTTGTGACCTCCCTCCTTACAACTTTTTGTTTTGCGGCTGTCAGGATAGGTTTTTTTTTTTTTTTTTTTTTTTTTTATAAGCGTATTGTTCAGGATGGTTTTCCTCCTTTTGTAGAATAAAACATACATTAGGTTGCTGGACCTTTACACCTTGCCTGGTATTTGAACACTGTAGTTCTAACTTGAAAGAATAGAACGCATTGCAGCTTTGACTTGTGTTGTAGCAACTGTACGTTGGTCACTCAGGCAGCACTGCACCTTGCCCTGTGGTTTTTAAACAAAATCTCATTTATATTTATTTCTATACACAAACATACTAAAAAAAAAAAAAAAAAAAAATTTTTACACTGTTTAATAAATTGTAATTCACTTGCATAGTACTGTTTTGTGTACATCTTAATGAAGGCGCCGTTAACCCGTAAGTAATGTCTTTGCAGGCAAAAGAAATCTTGACAAAAGAATCAAATGTCCAAGAAGTGCGATGTCCGGTCACGGTGTGCGGAGACGTTCACGGGCAGTTTCACGACCTCATGGAACTGTTCCGCATTGGAGGCAAATCGCCAGATACAAATTATTTATTCATGGGAGATTATGTGGACAGAGGGTATTACTCCGTAGAAACAGTAACACTACTAGTTGCACTGAAGGTAAGCATAATCTGTGGATACTTGCCATTGGAGGGGTGTGGTATGATTTTGTCAATTTATAATGTTGAGTCATCTGGTCGACAAGCAGCATGTCGGCATGGTCAAACTGTCATGTGTACACCGATATGTCGACGTGATGAGCTGTCAACAAACCGTCCATGGTGGCCTGGTGGTCGCTTGCCTTCTCCAGGTGGCAGTGGCTCCAGCTTTGTCTTCTGGGTCCCGGCGGCCATGTGACTGTCACTTTCGGTGGGACCTCCGATGCTCGAGTGTTCCAATGAGTATTTGCTCTTTATCCCTAATACCCCTCCTTCCTGCGGCACCAAACAGTCTGCATCCTGAGCATGTTGACCTTTCACATGGCAACTGAAGACGTTGACATGTTGCCTGTCGACAGTTTGAACAACGTTGATAATTATGGTGTTGACATTATGAATGACATGGTTACGGTCGACCTACTGACCTGATACCGAATTCCACTCAAATTTGATTACTGTAATGACCCAGATGCCCAGTGGGGAAAAATTCAGCTTTGGAAGCTATATTATTGAGGTATATTTTATAAGGGCCCAAATGGAAACACTTGATTTTGAAGCAAGCAAAAACATTGCTATTCAATAGTAGAATTTTTTTTTTTTTTTTTTTTGCAATTTGGTTTCTTTTCTAAACGCTGTAGCTTTTTAAATTTCACTTGCTGACTATTTGTAATCCATTAATCACTTGCAACTCTTCTTGTAGGTGCGCTATCGTGAACGTATCACCATTCTAAGAGGCAATCACGAAAGCAGGCAAATTACACAAGTTTATGGTTTCTATGATGAATGTTTGCGGAAGTATGGAAACGCAAATGTATGGAAATACTTCACCGACCTGTTTGATTACCTCCCGTTAACGGCCTTAGTGGATGGACAGGTATGTCATGCATGTGTTACCGCAAACTATACTAACTGTAAGGACATGTGGCTTTCTATTGCAAGGAATCCTATTGAGTGTGCTCATTCCGGCCATAAGAGTTGCACTGGATCTGGGAAGTGGAGAAGTTGCCTATAGCAACCAGTCAGCTTGTACCTATCCTTTATCGAGTGTATTCTATGAAATGTTGGGTAGAAGCTAGTTGGTTTCTTTGGCAACTTCTCCACCTTGTAGAAGATTAGCTACATCTTCCCCCCCTGTGTACACAGAAAGCCAAGTTTGGGATACACTTTGGAATTCAGTGACTATAGCAACACTAGGATCAAGCCTTACACACAAAGGGTCCCATACATCTGCAACTGACTGCCACAATTCCCCGTTCTGCTGACGCCACGATCGGGAATGTTCAATATGTTGAACAATCTCGTTATCCCAACCCAGAAATGGTCGGAATCAGCAAGTCTGGAATTAACATATTGAATTTCCCCGATCTGCCGTCAGATCGAAGATTATCAATTGACGCGGGTTATCAATTGAGGTGGGTCGGCACGACAAAAGGGGAATCAGGGCAGTAGACTTATTGCATGCTTTATTTATATTTTGGACACCTTCAAATTGGCTTTGCCTAACTAAAAAATCTATGGGGAGAATTCAATGGTTTTTTTGGGCACCCGTCAGAGCAATTCAATTGTTGCACTGATCGAGTGTCCATTGCTTTTGACTTGCCCAAAAGTAAAAGCGGCTAAACACGTTTTAAGTCTGTTAGTGCCCAAACTACTATTTACCCAAACCCTGCAGTTCTCACATTTCTGCTTGCCACCTAAGGAGGCTGCGAGCAGCAATGTGCGGCTGAGTACCCAAATAGCAGAACAATTGAATTGCTGCCTGTGGGCGCCATCTAGTGGTGGGTATGAAAAAACATCCCCCCCCTCTAAGCAATGAGCATTGGAAGGCTTTATGGTCTTGAACAGTCATACTAAAACTTTTCTGCTAGATTTATTCCCTAACTTTCACTATCTGGAGGATATATGTATATTTCTCTCTTCTGGGCTGTAGTATAGTTATGTATTTTGTTAAACAAGACAAACTGAATTACCTTATTTTCAAATCCCTTCTATATCTAAAGTTAAATGAAGTGCTTTGGTAATCTGGTATTTTTATTTAGAATATTGTTACAAACTTTGGTTACAGGTTGTGGGACCTTGTCTAAAGTCTACTAAAACTATATCAGGCATTGGTCATCTTTGTGCTAATGTTTTCAAATATTACGCAATATCAATAATACACATCTCTAACATACATGTGGAGGATTACCTGTGGCAGGCTGGGGACGATGTGCCAGTTTGGAATGGCACATTGCAAATTTTTTCCCCTCATCCCATAGAGGTGCTTTGGGAAACGAAACGCCAGGGTTACCGTCACTTGCAGATATGTGCACAGATGAACATTGCTGCTATGTTCAGACGCTCATTGCCAGTATTTGAATTCCACCTCTTAAGCTGGGTACACACGACTTTTTCTCTGACTATATGGCAAATGGAACAGACATATTGTCTAGAACGTCTGGTGTGCCCTATGCGTGCACCTGCGAGGTGACATCGGCTCCATTATCGGCAGTGCATGCACAGCAGATGGAGTGACCCAGCTGCCAACGCCAGGAAGGTGATTGGTGCAGGTGAGCGATGTATCGGGTGGGCGGTTCGTGCAGTACGTACCGGCCCACGATACGTCGTTCAATCGGGCGTCTGATTGGCCGCTCGGGTGATGAGTTCCTGCCTTAGAACTTTCTCATCTGGACACTTTAAAACTCTACATGTGTGCACTCAAATAAGTTTTTAGCTTTGAGTAGACAGAACTGAAATAGACTCCCTATATATAGGCATAATGTGCTAATGTATAGGAATGGAAAGGAAGTTTTGATACTGAAGGTTAAAGCCTTGTGAGGAAGTTAAATTTCATTTAGGGACCAGCATAAAATTGAGCGGAAACCTATAAGGCAATCTCTTCCGACTTTATATATGTCCCCTTGTCCTTATTGAGCCCATACCTCTGCGTTGGATTGCCCCAATTCCCCGTTCTGCTGGGGTTGGGGAAATCCAACATATTGGGCAAACTATTTCCCTCTTCCAACCCCAGGTCCAGCATACAAGCTCTATTCCCTTGTTGTGCTTATAGCTGGAAACACTTGCTGCATAACCTGCTCCTTACATACAGTGCTCTATAGAACCAAGGGATTTCATTTGAGAAACTCTTTCCGACAAAATATCGCTGCCCTTATACCATCATCCAATCCACAACTGCACATCAAACGGACCTTAACCTCAAGCTGCCTTTCAGGTCATTGGCTGTGCATGGTCATGTGATAAGTCACTGGATCTTCAGCCAAATTGGGTAATGCTTAAGGCATTTATGACTGGGAGGGCGGTTTTATAGCAAACTGTCTCAGTGGTATGTTCCCATGAGGCTATTACACAAGCTGTACTATCACCATTGTACCTGCGGGGCAGGTGCTTTCCGGAACATTGCTGCAGGCTATATGCAAGTTACTCCTGAATGATGGCTTAATTTGTAAATGTGTGATACTGTGAATTCCTCTGTTAATGTGGAAATATATGGATTACTTTATTGTGCTTCTAAGCGGTTACCTTGGGCCAGGGTTGAGGGTGTTTCGTAATATATGGCTTAAAATACTTGCAGATTGGAAAATATAACTATTTTTGTCTTCCCTCCTCCACCCCCAACCAACAGATATTCTGTTTACATGGCGGATTGTCACCCTCAATAGATACACTGGATCATATACGGGCACTGGATCGTCTACAAGAAGTCCCACATGAGGTAATGACCCTGTCTGGTCAGAACATATGCGCATTAAGGATATAAGTGATTGCTGAATATGCCCTCTAGTCCATTCATAGGTAAATTGTTTAGTGTAATTACTGTTTCTTAACGATTGTTTAGCTGCATGTTTCTGGCAGTTATTTACGTGCACCACATTATGGGGGGGGGGGGGGGGTGTCAGACTAAACCATAATGCAGCATAGAGTAACTGCTCTGCTTATGAGAGAGCAGCACTTATCCCATTTCTGCTGTGGCTTCACTTTCTGGATTAGTTGTATTTTTCATTATCACTTTGCAGCATCATACAATTACACTGAGCACACACGTGTGGGTTTGTCACTGAGATTAACCACTAGGCTGGTCTGTGACAGGTGCAGTCTGTGCAGATGGGAAGTGTGAGCTGCCCAGTCACGAATGCGGGAGATTTAGAGTTCATGGATCTGTTATTTAGAAGCCTGCTTGACCTTTGGAGCCATAGATGGCTTTATTGACACTTCATGTGAAAGGGATGTGTTGGCTACTCCTGATGTGTTTCAGCCCTGGACATTAATTTATTTGCAACGAACAGCCCTAGGGGTAAATTTACTAAAGTGAGTTTTTGTAAGTGGAGATGTTGCCCATAGCAACCAATCAGATTCTGGCTATTGTAGTCTAGAACACAGGTTCTCAAACTCTGTCCACAGGACCCCAAACAGTGCATGTTTTCCAGGTCTCCACACAATCACAAGTGAGATAATTAGCTTCACCTGTGGATCTTTTAAAATGTGTCAGTGAGTAATGAGTACACCTGTGCACCTGCTGAGTGATCTGGAAAACATGACCTGTGTGGGGTCCTGAGGACCGAGTTTGAGAACCACTGGTCTAGAGGGTGCTAGTTAAATGTTACGTAAAATCTGGTTGCTATGGGTAATATCTCCACTTCTTAAAGACTTTTTGGTAAATTTACCCCCTGCTCTTAGTTTTAGACATGGGTGTCCTTGGTTTGCTTCTTCAGGCTGCTAGTAATGCCCTAACTCTGCAGCCAGTTACATGGCATTGAGCAGAGAGGCTTTGGAACACCCTACCGAGCTCTGTGACCTGTAAATTCCACCCCCAAGCATAATGAGTTTTTGTCAGTGGTTTTAGCTAGTTTTTAATTGCATAATAATTCTATGAGCCTAGAAGCGGATTGTGGTAATGTTACACTTCTTCCCAAGCTAACTTTTTTTTTTTTTTTTTTTTCCTTTTCCAGGGTCCAATGTGCGACTTGCTGTGGTCTGACCCAGATGATCGGGGTGGTTGGGGTATTTCTCCTAGAGGTGCTGGTTACACATTTGGACAAGACATCTCTGAAACGTTCAACCATGCCAATGGCCTCACCTTGGTTTCTAGGGCCCATCAGTTGGTGATGGAGGTAAATCTTCAATGTGTTGGATAAAGTCTCACATGTGGAGTAACTGGTGGTTTGACGCTTGAAGATAAATTACATGCGTTACATTGCTGTCAGTGTTAGGGTTGCTGTCTTGACTAGTTTGACTGTATATCTGGTAAAACTGGAGGTTAGTTTGCCATTTTTAAAGGTGGTGAATTTTTGTGTTTCAGGGGTACAACTGGTGCCATGACCGGAATGTAGTCACAATTTTTAGTGCTCCAAACTATTGTTACCGCTGTGGAAATCAAGCTGCAATAATGGAACTTGATGACACTCTGAAATATTCCTTGTAAGTATGAAAGCTAGAGATTAAATACGTGCACTGCTCCTGGAAACAAGCCACCTGTGGCAGCCATTACCAGCTGATGAAAGTCTGGGGCAGATATCTGCTATGAATGTTCTACTAATCTTTCCCATTACACCTCACATGTGGCAATTCATTCCTCATTCCTGTCATATCAAGTGTCTTATTAAGTGGGAACTGTCAAAGAGAAAAAAATTGGGGCCTACATCACTCTGTATTCCATAATTTACCTCTCCACGTGCCAGTGCCCCTTCTATGCCCCCCCCCATGCCCGTGCCGCTAGTGGTTACATTCTGTCCTCAGCTCTCTTGGTCCGATATGCAGCAGTTAATTACACAGTCCATAAGAGGACCCCCAAATACACACCCCTATAAATCTATACCCCCGTGACCTACACAGTCCACTTCCACCTGTCCCCTACACAAGCCAGACTCTCCTCTGTATGACGGAGCCCTGAGCTCCCTATCTGTCCATCACTGTATTTGACCATATCCACATAGTATGGAGAGGCATGTCCATGGGAGAGTTATCGTCTCAGCCACCACACTCCCCCCATTTTCTCAAACTATCTTATGGGTACGCATGTGATACACGATAGTCCCATGAAGTGAAGGATAGGATGAGACCTGGATTAGACATTTTCTCATCGATTAAGCGCTTCCTGCGAGACTCGTTCAGTTTCCTATAAGTCCCTAGCTGCAATATTTGTGTAAACACGCCATGGCTGGTAAATGCTATCTCTGCTCCTGCCCGACCCTCATAATATGGAGTGATGTTAGTGACTGTTAGTGTTCACATTGAGGTGTCATAATAACCACTGTAAATATGTAAGCCAGTCAATTGTTTTATTATTGGCAAAGTAGAGGGGAATTAATGGGTAATCTGACATGCTTCATGGATTGCATATGTGGCCATCAACACCGCCCCCATGCACACACCCTTACTATGTAGCTATTCAGTGCTAAAGTGTACATTTCTTTTTCAGCTTGCAGTTTGACCCAGCACCGCGTAGAGGAGAACCACACGTGACCCGCCGCACCCCAGATTACTTCCTCTAAAGAAGAGTTTTACACTTGTACAGTATTGCCACAAGCAGGATTTTGATTTAGGAGCCGAGGAGAGAAGCCGTAACTTCAGTCAGGAGAGAGCATTTGTCACACGCTTGTACCGTTCTCACATGGACCAAAAGATGTGCCATATACAAACGCAAAGCCTCTCGTCTCAACAGCCCGCGACCACATTAATAAAAGACCCTGTTCATTGCATGTTGAAGCGACATTGTTTATCAAAGAGAAAAAAAAATCCCAGTCTCCTGGCATAGCACTACCCGTAGTTACTTTTTGCTTTCTCAGAGACTGCAAAAAATAAAAATAAAAACATAAGAAGTAAACATTAACACCTCGTGATTACAACTTAACTTTCCATTTAGCAATAGCTTTACTCGGCATGATTGTAGATAAGGATAGAGACAGTCTCGGAAACCCATATTAGCTCCTTAGGAGGCCTGCCACCCTTTGCGGACTCCTCCGTCGTCGTGAAGGGATTTAAGGACCTTTTTAAGAAGAAAAAAAAATAAAAATTACCAAGGCCTACATTGCCTCTGTGACTTCAGAAATGGTTTTTTTTTTTTGTTTTTTTTTCAGGGAATACAGGTTAACTTAAATTTTTTTTAATTTTTTTTGTCACGTATACCCATTTTTTGTTTTTCTTCCAGAATCGTTATTTCTGCCCCTCCGTCACTATTCATTGTTTAAAGCTAGTTTTGACCAGAACATTTTCTGTAAACGTTGCTGATCAATTCAGCCAATTTTTTTTTTTTTTTTTTCATAATAAACTTGTGAATGAAGAACTTATAAAATGTGGGCCCTTTCATTTGTTTTGGTTCCTTCTACATGAAAAATGCAGATAATTGCTTTGCGGTATTGCTAATAACTACTAAAATTATGTTCAGATTTGTTAAGGGGTGCTGTCGGCAATATGAATCACTGTAAGTCAAGGAGTCTATGTACTAAGCCTTGGATAGCGTTTAAGTGGACGGAGAAAGTATCAACCAATCAGCTCCTGTCATTTTACAGGCTGTTTTGAAATTAGTTAGGAAGCTGATTGGTTGGTACTTTATCTCCATCCACTATCTGTCTCCAAGGCATCGTACGTAGACCCCCTTTAATGTTCAAATATCTACTTTGTAATAGACCTTCAATAATGCATTGCATGTAAAGGATAAATTGTTCTTGAACATGTGGACTCATTGAACATACCATAGCCTATGTATTGCTGAGCTGGACTAGTTACCTGTTGGAAGGGTTGTCACACTTGGTCTTCTATAGAGAATGGTGTAACCTCTATCTTTATGTTGTAATGTAAATTAACAAAATCGAAATCTTTGTTCTGAGTGGCTTATGGTTTTCTAGGCAATCATGTGCATAAACTGGCATGGTAGACCTTGGTGGGCAGTCAGAGGGGCCAATTGAATTAAGGGGGAGAGAGCACTACTTCCTCTGAGCTACTTGCAGGTTAATGGCGAATCACTAATGGCTCCAGGCATTTCATCTGGGGTAAGACTGTGCAATACAACCTGCAGGTAATTGAATCCGTTGGAGTGATTGCCTTTTAACGCCCACTGTTTTTTTAAAGCAGGAGGCTGGAAATAGTGATATCTAGGGATCAGACAGTGGGTGGTATTCATGAAAGCTTGTAGGGAGATTAAATTGTGAGTGATAAAGCACCAACCAATCAGCTCCTAACTAATTTTTTCAAACACAGCCTGTAACATGACAGGAGCTGATTGGTTGGTACCTTAGCTCTCAATTTTCTCTCTCTCCAAGCTTTCAGGAATACTCCCCAGTTGTACCTGAAATCAGTGGTTTATGTCAAAATCCTTCATGAGCTTGTTCTCTCCTGCCTGCTATAACTATCAGCTCTAATACAACCACTTCTATTGGTTTCAGTTTATACTGTATCCCTTAGCATTTGATTCCACAAGATCAAAGGATTAAAATAAAATTCCACTTTCACACATGCCGGACATTCCTATAATTTATAATATTGCGTCATTATAACCTGCAGACAGTATTACATTTTATGCATAATGGAATTGTGTGTTAACTGTAAAATGTATCTAAAACTGTCACATCCTAATGCAGGGTACACACTGGGCGATATATATCGTTCGTTCAGCCGACGAACAAAGTATTGTCCCGACATTGCTTGGTGTATAGATAATAAATTTTTTGGTTCAGACATTTTGTGATGTGATATATCATGCAGCTATATCGTTCATAGTTTGAGCTGTACACACGGCCCATCGATGTATCTGGCGCGGAATCCATTGAATATGATGGCACAATTGGGCTGGCATATTCAAATTGAGTCCGCTGGGCTAGCAAATTGTTTGTGCATAAACCTTACCAACAGTTGGATTTGTTGTCCGGGCGGCGAAACTGTCAGCCCAGTGTGTACCCCACATAACATTGCTGCCTCTTTGTAGTGGTTCTTACATTTTTCAATTGTGGTAAAAAAGAAAATAAGGGACATGGTTTCACCGGCTTTATTGCCAATTATGGTGAATGGCCATCTGTATGTTTGAGATTTCTGTGTTGGCATATAAAATAGGATGTGTCCCTTTAACATAACTTACACAATAGTTCCTAGTAGGCACCTTGGCTCTTGCTCCGTAGTTTAGACTTGTACACTTTGCATAATGTGTAACTTGGCAGAGATCGTTCTCGATCTGTCAGCTGTTAGTGTCTCAGTGCGGACATCACTACTATGGTGGAGAAGCTGCATTCTCAATGTATCGATAGGCACCAAATGGTGGGCACATGGCTAAATGCAGGGGTATTCATTCTTTCCACGAGAACATTGTGAACTTATGAAATGGTCTCTACCTTTCCTAGGACTAAGTATTCCCCCCCCCCCTGACCTCTGTAAGCCCAGGAGGTCAACGCTGCTCTTGTGGAATGTGCCCTCCATATTTCTGGCACCTCACATCCTCTGCTCCTATAACCATGAAGTTCTCCCAGTCTCCTGGCAGATATGAATGCTATAAAAAATATTACCTAGCGTGTGAGCCACTCTAGTGGTGATTAGTGGTACTATTTCCAGCTCAATATTGACGGCCTAAAGAACCCGTATCCTAGTTGTAACCCCCTATCCTGGGTCCCGATACTGCATCTAATCCTTCTTGGTTTCAGCTACTGATGATAGAATTTTCCCAATTTTGGAAATTTGATTGAGGAATTAGAAAATTCAGAATTATTTGAAACATTTCATTGCTCAACTCCCAATCTCCTTGGTGGATCTAATATCAATTGTAATCTGCCACCTTGTCTATTACTCGTCCTGCTAGGGCTACGGCCTGGGTGGCAAAAGCTATTGAGTTGGGCAGAGGCCCTAGAAGAGACATTTTCCTCTGATGCTTCGAGGGAACAGCTGTCCTACATATCTCGCATTAGAGATGCAGCCTCCTATTTGAGTGAAGCAGCTATGGATATGGCTCTCCAAGGCATGTGCCACTTCTGTAGTAGCCTGCCTTATTGTTTTGGCTCCGCTCATTGAAGGCAGATGCGGACTCTAAAAAGGCTTTGGAGTCTCTGCCTTATTCTGCGGATATCCTGTTTGGCCCAGAATTGGACAAATTGTGACTACCTTGGCAGCTTCCAAGACTGCGTTCCAGCCCTCTGCATATAATGCAAAGCCTTGGATGTCATCCTTTTTTCCTCAAGGAAAAGCTAAAGGTCAGTCCTTTCCAAGGCATCAACTAAGGCCTAGGCCAAAACAGACCTGGGCTACTAGACGTCCACCAACCAAATCTGAGGACAAGCCTTCAGCCTGATGGGACGGGCCTCTCCTTTCTCCTCAGGAGTAATAATTCCGGTCCCCTCGTCACAGCGAGGGAATGTCTATTATTCTTCCCTTTTTCTTAGTTCAGAAGCCCTACGGGTCTCATCGGCCAATCCTCAAGTCTCTGAACAAGTTTATCAGGGTGCCCAGGTTTTGTATGGAAACCCTCCGCTCTATTCTGGCTATGGAGCCTGGGGACTTTATGGTGTCTCTGGACATTCAGGTACCTATAGTGCCTTCTCATCAACAATATCTGGGTTTTCTATACTACAGCAACATTACCAATTTCAGGCTCTGCCTTTTGGCTCCTCTGGTCTTTACCATGATCATGGGAGTTATGGCGGCCTATCTTCGTCGTCAAGGGATCAGACTGCTCCCATATTTAGACTCTCTTGCTGTTGGCCAACTCCCCAGAAATTCTTCACCGCCATCTACAGATCATTGCCTTTCTACAAACGCACCGTTGGCTGATCAACTGGAAAAAGTCTTCTTTGACACCTTCTCAAAGGATGGTACATCTGGGAGCTCTCCTGGACTCAGGTTCAGAGAATCTTCCTAACTGCAGACAGTCTTGGCAATTACAGCGTTGGGTGCACAGACTACTAGTCAGATTGTCAACTAACTCTGCAATGCAGGTCCTGGGATACAATGTGTCCTTCAACATGGTGGAGTTTGCTCAGTTTCACTCCAGACCCCTACAACACATGATTCTCTCCAGGTGTAGTGGGCTGCCCCTTCTGCTCGGATTCCAGATGGACCTCTCCCTGGAGGTTCACCTGTCCCTAGCCTGGTGGCTAGACATCCCACTTGGGCAAGGGATGCCCCTTTTGGATCCCGGACTGGGCACTCACCGCGGATGCAAGTGACTGGCCAGCACTCCTTCCAAGACCACTGGACTCCAGCCGAAGCTGTCTTACCAGTCAATGTCCTGGAACTCAGACATCTACAGAGCTCAAACGCTGGCTCAGGATATTCTTCAGGGAAGGCCAGTACAAGTACAGTCCGACAATGTCACGGCAGTGGCCTAAGTCGGACAGCAATGGCAGAAGTGTCCTGCATTCTCACACTGGTCGAAAGCCATCTCCCAGTAATCTCCGCAGTGTTCATACCAGGAATTCTCAATTGGGAAGCAGATTTCCTCAACCATCACAAAGTGCTTGCAGGAGAGTGGTCTCTACATCCAGAAGTCTTTCAGCTTTGTGGACAAATGGGGTCTACCGGATGTGGACCTCGACACACTGGAAGTGTTTGGTTGTATTAGAGCCAGGACAAGGGACCCCTAACACTGCTTTCATGTATGCATTATCTGTGTGGTGGACCTTCCATTTGGCATACCTCTTCCCTCCAATATCCCTTCTTCCTCTAGTTCTGACTTCAGAAGTTCAAACAGGAAGGGGGCACAGTCCTGTTGGTAGTTCCGGCTTGGCCTAGACGCCATTGGTACTCCGATCTCTCCATAGACGTTTCTCTTGAACTTCCTCTTCAGCCAGACCTGTTGTCTCGAGGTCCCTGTCTAAATCTGGACCTGGCCCACCTGTCTTTAACTGCTTGGCTCTTGAGACATCCCTCCTTAGGGCTAAGGGAATTTCTAGCTCTTTGGTCCAGACCATGCTCAGAGCATGTAAACTGCCTCGGACAGGATTTATCACCGGATATGGCATACATATTTCTAGATGTGTGCTCCTTGAGACTATGACCCTCAAGTTTTTAAGGTTTCTAGAATACTTGCCTTTCTTCAGGCTGGATTAGATCTTGGACTCTGCCTAACATCTCGGAAAGTGCACGTCTCTGTTCTAGCCATCTGTTTCTAACGCTGAATTGATCCTCTACCAGATGTTCACAGCTTCCTACAAGGTGTTCTACGTATACAACCTCCCTTTGTCCCTTCTGTGGCTCCATGGGATTTGTCAGTGGTTCTCCACGCACTTCAGGAACCTCCGTTCAAACCCCTGGAATCAGTGGATGTCAAGCGGCTCACTGCGAAGACTGTTTCTTCTGGCTATAGCATCTTCCTGTAGGGTGTTGGATTTAGGGGCACTTTCATGTCGCTCCCCCTTTTTAATCTTTCATCAGGACAGGGTTGTTAGAATGCGTCCGGGCTTCCTTCCCAAGGTGGTTTCTCGTTTCTACCTTAATGAGGAATTTGTGGTTCCGGCCTTTAAATCACCAGACCTCTCGGCAGGTGAGGCTTCTTTGGATGTGGTCTGTGCTCTGAAGATCTACGTGTACCGTACTAGTTCCATCTGGAAATCGAATTCCCTCTTCATCTTAGCTGGCCATGCCTTCTTATGGAATCCATATAACAGAATCTGACCAGATGGCTTCGCATGACTATCTCACAGGCTTACACTCAGATGGGCCTTCCTGTGCCGGCTACAGTATCTACTCATTCTACTCGATATGTGGGTCCCTTGTTGACAACCCGGCTTGGCACCTCTGCTGAACAGCTATGCAAGGCGGCCACGTGGTCTTCTGTCCACACCTTTCTTAGGTTTTATGCCCTTTATACATTTGCGCCTCAGGATGCTTCCTTCAGGCGCAGGATTCTCCTCCTAGCTCAAGCGGGTTCCCGCCCTTGAACAACTGCTTTGGGACATCCCCATTGTCTCTTCTGTGGAGCCCGAAGAAGAAAAGGAGTTATGGTAAAACTTACCCTTGTTAACGCTTTCTTCAAAGTCCATAGGGTCAGCAGGGCACCCGTCCTGCTGTACCTGGCTTTTATGGGTTTCTTCTCTTGGTCACTTGTTTCCTTTGCGAGTGTCATTCTTCAGTGTACCAGTCTTCCTTCTCTCCTATCCTGCTCCTGCCTTGGAATTTTTAACACAACTGAGTTGCCCTGTGGGTGGGGTATAGGGGGAAGGACCAGAGCATCCTGGGATTGAAAAACTTTGCTGTTGGTGTCCGGTCCTCCAGGTCCCACCTACACCCCAATGTTTCCCTGTGGACTTCGAAGAAAGATGGTAAAACTTACCCTTGTTAACGCAAAGTCTCCTTTTAAAACAATACTACTAGACAGACCCTTCTGTCAATTGTTGAACACACGAATGGCCTGCGGGAAAAAACGTCTAGAGGTTTTTATAGGCAGCGCTCTAATAGTGCCTGCCTGACAGAAGATGTTGGATCAGGGAATAAATCTGGGTGTGACTGGTCCTTACAATATTACTTGCCCTCTTCCTCAACCTAGATAGGTACAGCTCCTGAACAGGAGGGAAACCTACCACAATAATCCTTTCCACTGTTCTCCCATCCCTTAGGCTCCAATCTTTTACTTGCTGAACCAAACCAGACTATAACTGAACATAACAAAAACTCTATTATAGCAGAATAAAAGCGAATTGGCAACTCTTGAGGTAGATTTTATTTTATTTTTTATAGCTGACACAAAAATATAATACTGGCCGGGCTTTTTTTGGCAATTGCTTCAATATTGGGCCCCCGCTTAAGGTCTTGTGAAATAGTAGACCACAAAGACTTGGAGTCCATCATTGATACAACATTGCCAGCTATCTTGGAGGGGAGGGGAGGGGGGTGGATGGATGGAGACCCAGGATCTAGCAGGCAATGTTTTATCAATAGTGGTCTACTATTTCACAAGACCTTAAGTGAGGTGACAATATTGATGCCATTGTTGAAAAAATAAAATAAATTATCTTGTGACACTGATGTCTTGTCTCAGTACAACACAGTATTAAACTAGGCACTGAGAGGTAGTAACACCACCAAAAGCAGCTGCAAGTCTCTAGCCAACCCAATATTAAAAAGACAAGGAAAATATAAGCAGTGCTATAGTAGTGTAAATTACTCAGGTACATATAAGTAAATTCCCTTATTTATTTAATAGAATATTTTATATATTTTTTTGATCAACCTATAATCAGTATCCTGTACAAAAACTTATTTGTAAACAGTGTACCTATGAATTAAATCAACCAGTGTGTATAACAATCTGTGTGCAAATATATATATATAAAGAAAAAAAATCTATTCATAGTTGGCTCAATGATAAGTTCAGTCCAGAGCAATGTAAGAAAGAAAGCCAGAGAGCAGTCTTTGCAAATAGATATGAAAGCAAAATGATTGATAGAGCCGGCTTGTGACCGGCCGTGTGCTCCAATACAGTCACTCACTGCTGGTATCCAACCACTGTGGGGTATTAAAGGGGCAAATGGAGCTGGCTTGCCAGATTACACTGCTATGCGATTGTATCCTCTGATACATCTGGCATACACTCTGGCTGGTCTCCAGATATTGAGATGTGTAATAATGAGGGGGCCAGCGGAACTGGCTTACTGCCTGCCAAATGTGGCTCCAATGTGACTAGGACCCCCCTAGTCTCATAAATACTGGATCTCTATTGAGCAGAATGCAGTGTAACCTCAGTGGTGCAACGGCATGCAAATAATTATGCTCCTGGGTAACAGCACACCAGCGTCTATACTATCATGAATAGCAGCAGGTAGGAATAATGAATTTCCCAAGCACACCTTCTGACTAGCAGATTTTTTTCAAAGAAAATAGGTGCAGTCTGTGCACATGGGAAGTGTGAGCTGCCCAGTTACAAATGTGGGAGATTTAGAGTTCATGGATCTGTTATTTAGAAGTCTGCTTGACCTTTGGAGCCATAGATAGATAGATACATACGTCATGTGAAAGGGAAGTGTTGGCTACTCCTGATGTGTGTTTCATCCCTGGACATAGTTAGCAACGAACAGCCCTAGGGGTAAATTTACTAATAAATATATATATATATATATATATATATATATACTAGGGGTGAGCGGGTTCGGATTTCTGAAATCCGAACCCCCCCGAGCCCCCCCGATCCGAGTCCGATCCGAGTCAGGCTCGACTTTTCCCGCCTGACTCGGATCTGACATCGAGGCAAAACGTCATCATCCCGCCTTCCGAGTCTCGCGGGTTTTGGATCCTATATAAGGTACCCGCGTCGGCGCCATTTTCTCACTCGGCTGTGGACAGTGAAGAGGGAGGGTGGGAGTTAGTGCTGTGTAGTGTAGTGTAGTGTAGTGTAGTGCTGCTGTTGTCCACTACTTCAAAGTCCATAGGGGCTGGCTGTGTTGTGCTGTGCTGCTGTTGTTAATAGGGGCTGTGTCCACTACTTCAAAGTCCATAGGGGCTGGCTGGACTGTGTTGTGCAGTCAGTTCTCCATAGGGGCTGTGTCCACTCCAAAGTCCTGTGCAGTGTCCCAGTCCTAAAGGGGTGCTGTAGTGTTGTCCAGGGGGTGCTCTGTCCATCAGGGGTGCTCCCCCCAAGTGCTAAAAAAATAATATATTTTCTGTGTTTGTGAATTGTGTGCGCAGTAGCCGCACGTGCATCAACAAAGTAGTGCCAAGCGTGCGCCTGTGTCATAAGTAAAGGGCCGGCTGGCTTGACCGTTAAAGGGTGCTGTAACCCCCGAAAGTACACTCCAGTCCAAACCAAAAAAAAATTATTTTCTGTGTTTGTGAATTGTGTGCGCAGTAGCCGCACGTGCATCAACAAAGTAGTGCCAAGCGTGCGCCTGTGTCATAAGTAAAGGGCCGGCTGGCTTGACCGTTAAAGGGTGCTGTAACCCCCGAAAGTACACTCCAGTCCAAACCAAAAAAAAATTATTTTCTGTGTTTGTGAATTGTGTGCGCAGTAGCCGCACGTGCATCAACAAAGTAGTGCCAAGCGTGCGCCTGTGTCATAAGTAAAGGGCCGGCTGGCTTGACCGTTAAAGGGTGCTGTAACCCCCAAAGTACACTCCAGTCCAAACCAAAAAAAAATTATTTTCTGTGTTTGTGAATTGTGTGCGCAGTAGCCGCACGTGCATCAACAAAGTAGTGCCAAGAGTGCGCCTGTGTCATAAGTAAAGGGCCGGCTGGCTTGACCGTTAAAGGGTGCTGTAACCCACAAAGTACACTCCAGTCCAAACCAAAAAAAAAATTATTTTCTGTGTTTAGCCGCACGTATATATCAAATCGATATAACATAAATGGAGGACCAAACTTTCTCCGATAAAAATAAAATAGAGAAAGATCAAGAACCACTTCCTCCTAGTGCTGAAGCTGCTGCCACTAGTCATGACATAGACGATAACATGCCATCAACGTCGTCTGCCAAGGCCGATGCCCAATGTCATAGTAGAGGGCACATACAATCCCAAATGGCAAAGTTCAGGAAAATGACCTTGAAAAAGACATTTAAATCAGCTGAAGAGAAACGTAAACTTGCCAATATGCCATTTACGACACGGAGTGGCAAGGAACGGCTAAGGTCGATCCCTAGTATGTTCATGACTAGTGGTTCAGCTTCACATGACGATGGAAGCACTCCTCCCACTAAAAAAATCAAAAGAGTTAAGCTGGCAAAAGCACAGCGAAGAACTGTGCTTTCTAAGAAGATATCACAAATCCCCAAGGAGAGTCCAAGTGTGGTGGTGGTTGCGATGCCTGACCTTCCCAGCACTGGACGGGAAGAGGTGGCTCTTTCCACCATTTGCACGCCCCCTGCAAGTGCTGAAAGGAGCACCCACAGTCCACTTGCTGATATGCAAATTGAAGATGTCACTGTTGAAGTACAACAGGATGAGGATACTGGTGTAGCTGGCGCTGAGGAGGAAGTTGGCGAGGAGGATTCTGATGGTGATGTGGTTTGTTTAAATCAGGCTCCGGGGGAGACAGTTGTTGTCCGTGGGATGAAAAAGCCCATCACGGTCATGCCTGGGCAGAAGACCAAACATTCCACCTCTTTGGTCTGGCAATATTTCTATCCAAATCCGGACAACAACTGTCTTGCCATATGTACCATATGTAAAGGTGAAATAAGTAGGGGTAGGGACGTCAACCACCTAGGAACATCCTCCCTTATACGGCACCTGCAGCGCGTTCATAAAAAGTTACTGTCAAGTTCAGAAACTTTGGCTCAGACCGTAAGCAGTCCAGGGACACCTAAATCCCGTTGTCCTGTTGTATCCAAGCGCCTGCAAACCACACCGTCAACTCCCTCCTCGTCAATTTCCTCCTTAGTCAGGATCGGAAGTAGTCCTGCAGGCCATATCACTGGCATGACTGACTCTCCTATCCGGGATTCCTCCGGAGGATCCTGCATTGCTACGCCTACTGCTGCCGCTGCTGCTGTTGCTGCTGCTGCTGGGAGTCGTTCATCATCCCAGAGAGGAAGTAGGAACACCACTACTTTTACTAAACAATTGACCCTCCAACAGTCCTTAGCGAGGAGGATGAAGTACGACAGCAGTCATCCTGAAGCAAAACGTATAACTGAGGCCTTGACTGCTATGTTGGTGTTAGACGTGCGTCCGGTATCCGCCATTAGTGCAGTGGGATTTAGACAATTGATGGAGGTAGTGTGTCCCCGGTTCCAAATCCCGTCTAGATTCCACTTCACTAGGCAGGCGATACCGAGACTGTACAGAAACGTCAGAAAAAGTGTCCTCAGTGTCCTGAAAAATGCCGTTGTACACAATGTCCACTTAACCACGGACATGTGGACAAGTGGAACAGGGCAGACTAAGGACTATATGACTGTGACAGCCCACTGGGTAGATGTATCACCTTACGCAGCAACAGCAGCAGCGTCACCAGTAGCAGCATCTCAGAAACGCCAGCTCGTTACAAGGCAGGCTACGCTGTGTATCACCGGTTTCAGTAAGAGGCACACCGCCGACAACCTCTTAGAGAAACTGAGGGAAATCATCGCCCAGTGGCTTACCCCACTTAGACTCTCCTGGGGATTTGTGATATCTGACAACGCCACCAATATTGTGCGGGCATTACATCTGGGCAAATTCCAGCACGTCCCATGTTTTGCTCACACAATAAACTTGGTGGTGCAGAATTTTCTGAAAAGCGACAGGGGCGTGCAGGAGACGCTTTGGGTGGCCCGAAAAATTTCTGGCCACTTTCGCCATTCAGCGACTGCGTGCCGAAGACTGGAGCGCCAGCAAACACTCTTGAACCTGCCCCGCCATCACCTGAAGCAAGAGGTTGTGACGCGGTGGAACTCAACCCTCTATATGCTTCAGAGGATGGAGGAGCAGCAAAAGGCCATACAAGCCTATACATCCACCTATGACATAGGCAAAGGAGGGGGTATGCACCTGACTCAAGCGCAGTGGAGAATGATTTCCGTGTTGTGCAAGGTTCTTCAGCCCTTCGAACTTGCCACACGTGAAGTCAGTTCAGACACTGCCAGCTTGAGTCAGGTCATTCCCCTCATCAGGCTTTTGCAGAAGCAGCTGGAGAAAGTGAAGGAGGAGCTAAGACGGAGCGATTCCGCTCGGCATGTGGGACTTGTGGATGAAGCCCTTCATTCGCTTTGCCAGGATTCCAGGGTGGTCAATCTGTTGAAATCAGACCACTACATTTTGGCCACCGTGCTCGATCCTAGGTTTAAAGCCTATGTGGTGTCTCTCTTTCCGGCCGACACAAGCCTGCAGAGGTGCAAAGACCTGCTGGTGAACACACTGTCAGCTGAAGCGGAACGTGACACGTCAACGGCTCCTTCTTCATTTTCTCCCGCAACTGGGGCTGCCAGGAAAAAACTTAGGTATCCTAAGCAACCCGCTGGCGGTGATGCAGGGCAGGCAGGACCAAGTTTGGACATCTGGTCCGGACTGAAGGACCTGGCAACAATTTCTGACATGTCTACTGTCACTGCATATGATACTGTCACCATTGACAGAATGGTGGAGGATTACATCGGTGACAGCATCCAAGTAGGCATGTCAGACAGTCCATACCTGTACTGGCAGGAAAGAGGCAATTTGGAGGCCCCTGTACAAACTGGCTCTATTTTACCTGAGTTGCCCCCCCTCCAGTGTGTACTCCGAAAGAGTGTTTAGTGCAGCAGGGAACCTTGTCAGCGAAAGGCGCAGGAGGTTGCTTCCACAGAATGTGGAGAAGATGATGTTCATCAAAATGAATTATCAGCTCTTCCAGGGAGACCAGCCTCCAGAACGTACAGAGGGACCTGTGGTGGTGGATTCAAGTGGGGACGAGTTAATACTTTGTGAGGATGAGGATGTACACACTGAAGAGGGTGAGGAATCGGTGGATGAGGAGGATGAGGATGACATCTTGCCTCCGTAGAGCCAGTTTGTGCAGGGACACATTAATTGCCAGCTTGTTTTGTGGGGGCCCAAACGAACCAATCATTTCAGCCACAGTTGTGTGGCAGACCCTGGCGCTGAAATGATTGATTTGTTAAAGTGTGCATGTCCTGTTTATACAACATAAGGGTGGGTGGGAGGGCCCAAGGACAATTCCATCTTGCACCTCTTTTTTTCTTTGCATTATGTACAGTTTGGGGCCTAGTTTTTCTAACTGCCATCCTGTCTGCCACTGCAGTGTCACTCCTAGATGGGTCACGTGTTTGTGCCGCCCACTCGTGTCGCTTAGCATAGTCATCCAGCTACCTCGGTGCAACCTTTTGGACATAAAAACACTATTGTGAGGTGTGAGGTGTTCAGAATAGACTGGAAATGAGTGGAAATTAAGGTTATTGAGGTTAATAATAGCATAGGAGCAGAAAAACCTACAAATTCTGTGATTTTAGCTGGGATAAAGCAGTCGGGAAGCCGGCTGTCAGGCTTACGTCCGCTTGCTTCCCGACTGCATACCAAAAATATAACACTAGGCTGGCCGGTGTTCCCTATAGTTTTGTCCTACACAATTGGATTTACGTCCACCTTTGTATATTGCAATGAGTCGTTCCATTATCAAATTCTCAAGCAACCAGATGCATATCATACTGCTTTAAACTGTAGCTTCTTCAAACTTTTAATTTTCATGGTGGTTTCTTTATATCTCTGGTTGATATATCATGTTTGAGTGTGCATTAAAACTCGCTCCTAAGAAGTGGACATTTGGAAGATGTTTGCATACAGAACTGAATACTTTTTGCAGTTGTAGAGATGAGATTTAATTTATTATTATGGCTATCATTTCCTATTATAATTTATCAATGTGAATAATGCTATAAAAAGCATTCATTGACATAAGACGATATGCAGTATGGAGTTTTGATTGGGTTAAAAAAATGAAGTAAATGTTCTGTTCAAGGTATTCTATAAAAAAAAAACACAATTGGGCACTACTATGACTAATTCTGAATAAGGAGTCAATTTCCACAAGAAATAAAAATGGAACTGAGTAAACCAGTGCACATAGGGCCGTGTGGCCTAAAACAGTAGTTGATGGTAAAAGTGGATAGAGGCACAAAAAACATGTATTATATAATAAATCAAAAACCTATATTAGGGAGGGGGGGGCGCCAGAAACTTTTTTGGCAGGGGGGAGCAAAATTTATAGTTACGCAACTGATCTTTCCCCCCCATAGATTAAATTCAAAACCAGTAATGGCAGTGGGAACCTCTAGTGCAGGGGTTCCCAACCACGGTCCTCAAGGCACACGAACTGTCCAGGTTTTGAGGATAGCCATACTGGGGCACAGGTGACTTAATTATTACCGCAGTTATTTTGATTTAACCATCTGTGCTCAAGCCTGGATATCACCAAAACCAGGACTGTTAGTGTGCCTTGAGAACTGAGGTTGGGAATCACTGCACTAATGTCTATAGTCAGGGGTATATTTACTAAAGTGCAGGTTTCTAGAAGTGTAGGTGTTGCCCATAGCAACCAGTCAGATTCTTCTTCTTTATCTAACACCTTCTAGAAGATAATAGTTGGAATCTGGTTGCTATGGGCACTTCTATAAGCCCGCACATTAGTAACTATACCACTAAGAGGCCAATCTGGTCAGTGTGCAGAACAGAAGAAAATACATTAGGTATAGGTATTGTGGTGGGCAAGACCTTTTATAGTGTTAGGATGCTAATGTTTGGTATCAGAGATTAACAAAGAGATGATTCTGCCTTATATACTGTAGATGCTTAAAGATACAACTGCTGATTGTACTGCGAGCATCTCTGTACCAGGCCCATGGATCTTTGCTAAGGTTAGGAAAGCGTAATTACGGCACCATACACAGATTCATTTTAAAGCCCCCACCCCCAATGAACTTCCACTGAAATGTGAGTAGTAAATGATTTAGTATACCATCCCCTTACAACTTGCATATCTGTAATGGAAATGATCAGCACGTCTCGGCTCTTTACAATTTGGAAACAGGTTGACCATGGTCTCAAGTTCCCCCATGGAAATAGGGACGTTTATAGGGCTGCAGATATGTAATTTGTCCTAATCATGTCATTCCATAAAAGACACCAGCTCTACCATACTGTATTCTGTATTCAGTTTATACCAATAATATATTGTGTGGGGTCTGAATCATACTTGCCGACATTCAGCTCCCTTCTTCCGGGAGGGAGCTGAATGCCTGCATACAGCGAGGGGCACGGCCGGGTTATGACTCCGTTTTGGGGCGGGCCAGGGGTGTGACCACATGATTGCGTAGTTGTGGCCCCGCCCCCTCTTCACAATGCCGAAAATAGAGGCATTGTGAAGCAGGGGACGGAGCAACGATGACGTGATTCAGCGCGAATTGCGTCATCGGGCACCCCCGCTGCGGGGGTTTCTAGTACTAGTCCGGGGGGCAGGCGGCAGCCGGGAGGCTTGCCTGCCTTTCCGGCAGCACCCGATATTCGGGAGGCTCCTGACCAAATCGGGAGGGTAGGCAAGCCTGGTCTGAATATTTGCCCCCAAGATCAGTCACAGCTTGCATAAGGAAGTTATTGAAGGTCATCCTTATCAGGGCCGAAACTAGGATTTCTGTCACCCAAGGCAAGGCAGTAATTTGGTGCCCCCTCATGTTTTGATATTACTAATTGTCTTACTGCCCCCCCATCCCCCCTCTATATTTATAATAACTTTACCTGCCCATTAATAACAGCACAGAAAAACTCTCACATCACAGCCCCCTCTGCACAGCCCTACTCATCACAGCCCCTTAACACCACAGCCCCCTCAATGCAGAGCCTACTCACACCACAGCCCCCTCAATGCAGAGCCTACTCACACCACAGCCCCCTCAGTGCAGAGCCTCCTCACACCACAGCCCCCTCAATGCAGAGCCTACTCACACCACAGCCCCCTCAGTGCAGAGCCTCCTCACACCACAGCCCCCTCAGTGCACAGCCTCCTCACACCACAGCCCCTTCAGTGCAGAGCCTCCTCACACCAGAGCCCCCTCAGTGCAGAGCCTCCTCACACCACAGCCCACTCAATGCAGAGCCTACTCACAGCACAGCCCCTCTCCTCTCCTGATCAGCAACCTTACATGCCGGCTCCTGCACAGCGGGAGGACTGGTTACGACAGCAGCGGTGGATTGGCGGCGGCAGCACCATCATTAATGTAGAGCTCTAAGCTCTGCGTAACAGGCGGGCCGGTACTGGCTGCCCTCCCCAATGCCGCGGCCATCTTAACAGCTCCACGGCGCAGGGTACTATGTGGGAATGGACTGGGAGAGATTTCATGACATCTCTCCTAGTCTGAAAAGACACTGCAGGGGACGGGGGAGGGGGCAACCAAAAGGGACAGGCAGCAGCAGCAGCAGCAGCAAGCTGCTTGCAGCAATGTGTAGTGGTAGTGGTTCGCCAGGCAGAGAAGGAACCGGGCGCACCGCTACTGATAATATAGACACCAGACTGGACATCAGCTCCCCCTATATCCTGCACCCAGTGTACATGACTCATCAGCCCCACCCCTTGTTGTGGCCCTGTCCTTATTAAGACATACCTCCGAGTATGTGGTATTTGTAGCATGATAGCCTCAATTTCAACCTATCTTGCACCCAGTACTTGAAAGTGGTCCTAGAGATTTGGTGGAACTATACCCCTCCCTCCCCGCTGTCCTCTGCGCTTTACAATAAAGGGACAGCCTACGGCGTGTGATGCAAAAAAAAGGGGTGTGGCCTCAAAAGAAAGAGGAGTGGTCACACAATAGTGTCCCCAAGTCAAACTACACCACACAGTATCACAATCTTATTCACATTACACCACATAGTAGTGTCCCTTATTCATGTTATGACACACCTTAGTGCCCCTTGTACACAATGCCATTTTATGACACACCGTATTGCCCCCAGTAGTAGTACACAACAAAAATACAATTAAAAATACAAACACAATACTTGCCTTAATACTTGCCTGTGCGCTGCCGTCTGGTCCAACCGCTCCTCGGAACTATGGGAGAGACGTCATGACGTCTCTCCCATAGTGCCCGTGGGGGAAGCCGGTGCTCATTCCTGCTGCGGGAAAGGAGCCGCGCGCCCGCTGGTAACAAAATCTTAGTGGGCGCCTGACAAATGGAGCCTCCCTGTGGCTGACTGGCAGGTTAAGGTGGGCCGGATGAGGTGGAACGCAGTTCCGCCCCATTCCACTTTAACCCCTGCTTGTACCTATTTAAGATACTTATTCACAGATATACTGTGTTGCAGTTACAGCTGTGATTTCATATGCTGCGGAGGAGCGATATTTTGTAAATTAGCACTCTCCCCTAACAGTACAGAGACACCCACCGGAGCCAATGCAAACAGCACCACAACTGTGTACAACGTATGCAGGTTCTATGGTGATCAACCCTATGGTCTCGCAGCATGGGCGCTTGGACTAAGACGCTGGAACCATCTTATGTACGTAAGGGATCACAGGCTCCTGCTGCGACCCACCCCCAAAACGGCACCAACCTGCCTGAGTTTTGCCGGCCACTCCATTTCCTCCCCCAAACTGTGTCTTCTTGCCAATCACACTGTGGTTTTTGAAGGTAGGCGTTTGGGAACGCATAGGGGGCTTGGTGCAGTGATGCTTGTACAGTTCACCAATATTACCCAGTCTTGTTTTATTACTGTGTTTGTCCCCACTTGCAAAGTGCAAAGGAATATGCTGTTGCATATAAGTAACTGTTAATAAATAAAATAAAAATGTAATCTGTAAACTGTGAAAATAGCATGGTGGTTTCCAGCAAATGTTGCATAATAGACTATTACTATACTCAATGTCACTGTAGCAAGAGAATATTAAGTTAAACAGGTATTTAGCAACACCTGGCTGTAAAAATATATAGCCAAAAAGAACATACAAAGGCTATCCCCAAACCTCAACGTGCATGTCTTGCTCGTCAATGAGGTGAGATTACCATGCAATGTCAAAACCAGCCACAGACATTGAATGGCTCTGACCATTCAAACACGTAAAAGAATCACAGCGTTGCAGCCAAATCTGATAGAAAAAATTTTAATGACTGTGATTATGTGAATACATATTTATTAATAATCTTAAGGATACTGTATGTTCAACTATCCGGACACTGGCCAACCGGCCGGTCTGGGAGACTTGTCCTCTCCTGCGGGGGGTTGGTCGCGCCACACGATTTTCGGGAGGCCCTGACAGTTGGCACGTGTGTACGGGGGTGATGGGGTCGCAGCACAGGCCCCCCAGCATTAATATGCCCGTTTCTTTCTAACGTTTCTGCATGATTTTAAGGTAGAAACAGCTGAATAAATAAAATAGACCACAGTTTTGCAAGTGCGGCCTAGCCTTATTAATGGGTGACACTACACTTAATCAAAAGCAATAGAAGTTAGAAGAGTAGGGGGAGATGTATCATCGGCGACACCGCCGATGCGGTACATCCCCCCCGACTTCGCGTACATACCGCGTTTATTTACCGCGGTATGTACCAAGAATATCGCAAAGAACAGCTCTCTCGATGAGAGCTGTCCTTTGCGATGCTGCCGGGCAGAGGGACTTCCGGGTTTAACACCCAGAAGTCCTTCTGCGCATGCACAGAAGGCCGCGGGGGCTCATGGGAGGGATCCTAAGCATCGCACTAAGAAGCCACGAGCGTCGCGCTATGAAGCCCACAGGCTTCTATTGGGTAACGCCACCTGAAGGTGGCGTTACCTAGCAATGCAAAGCAGCAGAATGCGCTGCATTGTGCTGCTTAATACATATGGGTAATGTGGTTTACCGCATTTTCGCCGATGATACATCTCCCTCGTAGACCTTAACTCCAGTAACACAGAGTTAAATGTTGGCTCCTGGCACCCTCCCTGGACCCCCTAGCTGTCAGAAGTACCATGGCACCAACGTTTTAAATTATACGGCAGTCAGCAAGTAATTAAGGCCTATAATGTTGCTAGTATATTGGATCAGCTCCTTTCTCTCTTTCCAAATGGTGGGAATTGTTATTCAAAGAGGGGGTGGTGGTAGGTGCTCCAAATGTACGTGTCAGTCTCAGGGCATGCCAGTCTCCATCATTATATACAGTAGGAGCTTATGATGATTATGTAGAAGCTGTTGGAAGCAGTGCGCTCCTCTAGGTGGAGCTGTGACGGTGGTCCTTAGGAACCGACACAATTCAATCAGGAGAAGTCCGGCCACTGCTATGCACTACTGCGCATGTGTGGCGTCCCCGCATTCTTTACTCCCCAGCGTCCATGAGGACAGGAAGGACTGTAGAGGCTCCCAGCAGAATAAATATCAGTACAGCCAGCAACAATAACGCAAGTACACCACCGATACACAGAGGGACTTTAGGGCTATCATCCGCCGGTACATTCGCATGGCCGGCGGTTCAAATCCCGACAGCGGCTGCCCGGCAGGGGTGAAAATCCCGATCATCCAAGGTAAATATTTGCTAACCCTATTCTACCGCCTAACCCTAACACCCCCCCCCGCCCCCCCCCCCCAAGTGCCTAACCCTAGTCCCTGCTTCCCTGCCACCTAAACCTAAGTCCCCCGGGTGGGTGATTACCCTAACCCCCCCTTCCCCTAGCCTAACCCTAAGTCCCCCCCGGGAGCCGTGAACCTAACCATCCCCCCCCTCCCCCGCGGCTGTCCGCGCCTGGCTTACCTTCGATCTGTAAGTCAGGTGTCGGGCTCCCGGCGTAGGTCTAATGACAGGCGTCGGGATTTTGACGCCTGTCATTAGACCCCCTCCTGGGATTACGTCCGTCGGCCTCCCGACTGCTTCCCGTTCATACACACCGAACAACCATCATGTCATATGGCAGCGGGTCTCGCTGGCCAGGGGTCGTGGTGCAGCCCCATCCTGGCGGCCCCTGCTGCCAGTGAACACACAGTCATCTGACCGCCCGTACACACAACACGTTGTGCAGAGATATCTGCAGATGATGGTTGTTCAAATACACTGAACAACCATCACTGACATCTGGCTGGGGGTCCCATTGGCTGGGGGTCGCTTTGTGGCTTCATCCTGGTGGCCTGTGCGGCAAGTGTAAGGGCGGTCGACTGACCACCCATACACACAACACGATGTGCAGATCATACTCGCCGACATTCAACTCCCTCCTTTTGGGAGGGAGCTGAATGTCTGCTTACAGCGGGGGGCGTGATGAAGCATTGGGTGCATGGCAAGGGGCGTGACCGCTTGATCGTGGCCCCGCCTCCTTCACATTGCCGAAAATAACGGAATTGTGAAGCATGGGGCGGGGCCACAATTCAACATGAATCATGTCACCTGCGGGGGGGCTTCTAGCTTACTGTGGAAGGGGGGGGGTCGGGAGGCTTGCCTGCCTTTCCGGGGGGCCGGGTGCGGCACCCGATATTTGGGAGGCTCCCAGCCAAAATGGGAGGGTAGGCAAGCCTGGTGTAGATATATCTGCCATCGCCTGTGCTGCACAGCCGACGCGATATGTCTGTACACACTGCCCGACGCACACACGATATATCAGCTGTTCAACTGAACAGCCGATATATCGGTCAGTGTGTGCACCCAACATAATTGCTACCAGCGCCAACACCTGCATTACACACACAGTGCCATTGGCCAATTAAAGTGTAACTAGGTTTAACTTCACATCTGAAGGACTGCTGCACCAAGCACAACCCGCTACACATATTTGTGACAGTATACGCTGCGATTACTATCTGCTGTCGCTTTAATAGAAGCATCCAGCTGACAGCATTGGGGGCAGTTCTGATTTACCAGGAAACAGTTTGCCATACCACAAACATTTGTTTGGTTACTATGGGCAACTTAACTCTTTAGAAGTTGGATACATCTCCCCTTAATTACAAGTCCCATTAAGCTCCCCATGCATGCTAGGGCTCGTTATGCAACCAACAGCTATTGCCTCCCCCTGCTATAAATACCGTAATGAATAATATAAATAATAATTATTATTGTTATCATTATTAGGGGTCTATCCAATTATGCGCGATGCAAACGTGGATGCAAGTCATCGCGACAACGGCCGAGCTTGACGGCAGCCTGAATTTGCTCAAAACAGTTTGCAGGCTGCGTACAAAATTGAGCGAATTTAGCCTAAAAGAGGGCAGCGAGATGCTGTGCCGTTGGCAGCGTTTCAACGCTGTGGTAACAGCAAAACGCATCCCATTCGCACCCCATGTGGCCAAATGGATTGACCCCTTTTAATTATCATTATTATATCAATACAATAATATAATAATGAAAATACAATAATAATAATAATATAATGATAATACAATAATAATAATAATGATAAAGAAAAACATTATTTTATTCATATAATTGTCCATATTGATTTATATCTGATTTCCATCACCACGTAACACAACATATCTATCCACCAACATGACATATGACCCCTTTCCCTCCTATAATTGCTGCTAGGCGGGGACGCCTCTGCTGCCATGCCTACCAACCGTCACCCAGCCCTATTGGACAACGTAGAGTGACATCAGTCTGTCCTGCTACCTGATTGGCCCAGGCTCCCGCGACGTTAGACGCCGTCTCTACTGTCTCCACCTGACGACTAAAACTGACGGAGCCAGTTTTGCATCACGGCCAGTCGGGGCCTCTGCCGTGCACCTCCAGCCTCCTGTGCGGCGGCCATTTTCTAGAAGGCCCTAAACAATTTGTTTCCTTACGTAACTTTGTCTTCAGAAAGATGTCCGCTTTTTGACGACAGTTTTGTAAGCTACTTCTCTGCCTTTAGTGTTCCGTGCTCTGCATGTTGCGTTAAATCCCCCCGCCTGTACTGAGTGACGCAGAGGCTGAGCCCCGGGAGGTGGAGTGTGAGTGTGCAGTGGCGGCCGGTTGGCAGGCAGCAGAGCTGAGGCCGCGTTTCCTGTGTCTGTGGACGTTATATTCTATTAGTGAGGGTGAGTGTCCTGCCATGAGCCTGATGCCTGCTCCCTTTATAGCTGTGGCAGAGGCCCCCATGCGGCCGAGTGCCGGGCTCCCGCTCAGGGGCACTTGCTGCCGCGGAGGTTCGGGCCTCCTGTCACCCAGGCCCCTGTCATGCTGTCCCTGCCTTATTACTCTGTGTCACTGACCAGCACTCCTGTGGGTGATAGTGTGATGCTTAGTGTAAGTGTCCTGTGCCATGGAGATGGGGAAAACCATTGTGTCTGAGTTATCACTTAAGGATAATGCACTTTGCAGTATTTTGATTAGTCCCTAAGCTATAAATTATTATCGTTTATTTATATGGTGCCACAAGTGTTCCGCAGCGCCTTACATAGTACATGAACAAATAAGTAACCAGTGACTTACAATACAAAGCAGGGCATGGACATGTATAATAAACATTGCCATATTAGTGCCCTTTATGCCCACATAAGCAGCCGGGTGTTGGTTGCCCTAGTGGGGAGTAAGAGACAAATGATATTACAGTAGGGAGAAGCACAAGAGGGTAGAGGGCCCTGCTCGAAAGAGCTTACATTCTTTAAATCCCTTACTTAGACTCTTAAGATATGTTACATATATGTAACCACGTGTGTGTATATATATATATATATATATATATATATATATATATATAATATTTTTTTTTCTCATATCTCTCTATCACATGGGACTGGCACTCTGATCAAGTTAAACAGTTTTACCGGGTACCCCCACAGCATAGCGTAGACAGAGTTCCAAGAGGTGCAGCACTCATGGACAGCACTTGCAGACACTGGTAGTGAAATATTAATGTTTCAGTTTATGTAACATATATGTAAACACACGTGTTTGTGTGTGTATATATATGGTATGTGACCAGATTGTTTAAATAGAAATCACAGGGGCTCTGCATTTGCCATAATAACTAACAATAATAATAATCAGTGGAGTTTTGATTCATGAATTGATCAATGTATCTAAGCTTGCAGCCCCCTGTCAAGGGACCCCACTTTAATTCATGAACCAAAACCCCACTGTTTGTTGTTATGGAGAGCTCAGAGCCCCTGTGATTTGTATATGTATACACCCACTTCTGTAGAAAGACCAGCACTCCTTGAAAGCATATACCATCTGCCTGGGCCCCCTCCTGCTATGTGAATCAGTCAAATCTGCTCCACAGCCATATATAACAGAAGGTGGCACCCCATGGACTTTCAATAAGTAATAAAGAATGTATTCAATGTTTGTCATACTTGATGACCTTTATCCCTGAAAATCATCAACTATGACTGATGAATTGGAGTAACTCTTGACTGTTGGGGTCTTACTACTTGTAAGTCTGTGGTGGTGCTGCCTTCTATTATAATTTGTCTATAGTAAGCTTAAAGTAACTGACTGCATGTTCAGTCTGACTAGACATGTTGTTCCTTTTGCCCACTTTACCAGGCATGTTGGGTTGTTTCCAGGAAATCTAGAGAATCCTGTTATCCAACACTGATTTATTAGCAAATGTATAATATATAGCGCATACATATGTTACAGAGAATGTTTGTCTTTTGCGTCTGTACCTGCCTCAGTGGTGAAATAGGTCAGATTGTTGTACCTGTGTTTATGGTCCTGTCCGGTTGGCCTATAGTACTGGTAAGTGACTTGCTAGATTAGGAGCGCCTCGTGCGGTCCCCAACTTTTTACAAAAGTGTCCCCACTTATTCTCTAAATTCATTAAAAAAGCAGCATTAAATAAAGAGTAAAAGTACATCTAAAACGCGAGTACTCACTGGAGCGATGTCTGGCTGATTTGCCGTTTTGTAACGACAAATCTACATCACTAGGTGTATATGGGTGATCGTGTGCTCCGGTGGTTGCTGGCGCTGGTCACTAAGTAAAATAAAAGTGCGGTAGTTGGTGTCTTTGGACAACCCTACTACCAGCTTTCACACCTATGTTCAGTAGATCAGTCATTTGCTGAAGAAAAACAAAAAATCCATATAAAAGGATGGGCTGCTGCTGCTGTTGGCATTTCTTGTGTCACAGGGAAAGATTGGGAGAACTGTTAGATGGATAGGCCATTTATAGGGGGACGACTCACTTGCCCGCGGTGTTAGTTCTGGGTTTGATGTCCATAATGCGTCCTTTTCCCCACGCATTAAACTTGCGGGCAGAGCACGTAAATCCATAGATTCCGCATTAAGTGCTAATATATGGCTATCCCTGCACGTTAATACCCAGAGGATGCACTTAAGACTTTTTCCTCACAGGAGCTGTAATGAAAATTTTGCAATAAGTGCACCCTCTGGGGCTCAACACACAGCGATGCAGCAGTCCATTGAATAGCTTAGGGCTGACAATTAGCCGTGGGGTTTGCCTAATTGAATCTGCCCTATAGTATAGTAAATGGTGGGATTTTGTCCTGTAAACTGTTTAAAACATTGTAAACAGTATACTCAACTGATAGTGAGTCATGGGTAGCTCCTTTTGATAAGACTGACAGTCCTAGCAGTTTTGCAATGTCATTCTCTTGCTTTAGTAAGAGTGTACTGTTATTTGTTGAGCAATGCTATAGCACCGGGTAACCGGTTTATACACTTTATTCAGCCATTGTTGATGCTGCAGATCTCGCATTGTACCAGAAAATAGTCTTTCACCACTTTAAATACAGTTCGGTAATCCCTCATCCCTCTCAGATCCCTTATTTATCTGGACATTTTCACAATTGTCAGGGATCTAATTCCTACACTCTTTGTATGCTGTAGATTTATTGATTGTATGCCTCAGTTTAATTGTTCATATTAAAAAAAACAGCACAATTATTGGCATATTTTAGATACTTTTTACAATTCTCTGGTATATGTGATGGTGAGCTAGGCCAATATCATGCTATGCTCAACTCTTCCATTACCACTATTTATGGTCCACCTGGTCCTGACTTCCAATGCCTCGATAACGTCTCTGCCTGGCTCCCCACTAGTCTCTCATCTGACCTCCTTTCCCTCATCTTGGAGGACTCTAACATCCCGGCCATTGATCCCTCTAACCTTGCTGCCTCCAAAGTTCTCTCCCTCTCTCAATGTACCTTATTCCCCCCTCACATCATTGGTTACTCCCTTGACCTGGTCTTCTCTCATGTGTACCGTAACTGACTTCACCAACTCCCCCCTTCTGACTACCTCTTTCTCTCCATTAAGTTACTTATATACACCCCCCTCTACCTTTCTCCCCTGAGACCACTTTTATGAAGACAGACCATGACCCCACCAGTTTTACCTTCTCTTCCCCCATCACTAAGCTCCCTCTGACTCACAATTGCCTTTGACTCTGCTGCCCTGACTGTTCTCATTAGTCCCCTCCTCAACCCTGGCACTCTTTCCTGGCACCTTTTTCCAAAAGTGTTGTCACTCTAAGTTCCTATTTAGCAAATTGCCCTCACTTGCTGACTCTCTTTCCATTTCAGGTTCATTCTCTCATCCTATAACTCCGCTCTTTCTCTTGCTAAAAAGTCCTATTTCTCTTTCATCTACTAGGGGACACTGGAGGTTGCTTACGCTGGTATATAGAGGCGTGGATAGCTGGAGCTGGCACTTTAAATAATTTAGAAGTGTGAAGCTCCTCCCCCTCTATGCCCCACCAGTCCTCAGTTTAGAAAATGTGCCCTTTGGAGCTGGTCACAATCGGCTATGCTCCAGCAATACATTTATTTTTTATTTAGATTTATTTATTTTTTTTACATCTTTTACACTTGATGGGTACCCTTCGCCACCTCTCTAAAGGTGGGGGCCCGGTACCCCGCGCCCTGACTGTTAGAAGCAGGAAGGAGTGCACAGTGCTTAAACTAAAAGCACTGACAGCTCCTTATCGCCACAGCACATCTCTATCAAGGAAAGAAGAGTGCTGACTGCAGAGAGAGCACTCCGGGGAACGCAGTATGTGGCTGCGTGTTCCCCACAGCTCCCCTCACCCCCCCCCCCCTGGCTACCCATCGTGCACTCCCCTACTGCCCAGGTACTTAGCGCTACAGTGCTGATAACTATTCAGCGCCCGCTAGTGACCGCGCGTTAGCGGCTGCAGCATAGCGCGGCTCACACGTGTTGCCTGCCCGCCGGGATCTTCACTGCGGCAGCGGGGCTCTGTATGCCGGCAGTGTTACATGTGGGAGACAGCAAACACTGTCGCTGCTCCCACACGCACTTTCCGCGGCCACTCTCTCCCCCCCACCCCCTCCCGAGAGCTTTGCTGCGGGAGCAGGGGGCACTGTGAAAGTGTTGGCTCTTCCGTTTAATGGAGCCAGCAGCCATTTTTGAGCCCTGGAGACTTGAAGCAGAGGGTGGAGCCTATATAGCGCGGGCTCTCTCTAAGGCATGGCAGAGATCTGTGCAGGTAATGTGCAGCTGTCATGGGTCCTGCTTCCACTACAGGATCCTGTGCAAAGGACTGTAGGTGATTTACAAGTTTGCAGTGTAGAGACAGAAGGCTGGATTCCACTGCTGCCATCTCTGTGCTGCAGGACATTTACATCACCTGACTACAACCCTGGTAAAGAGGCTGTAAGTAACTGGGGTGTAAGTGCAGGGGAATCTGATCTGTGGGAAGGGGGTACCACCTCCTCTGTGTCCCAAACCAGCCTTCTTTGTCATTTCTGTGTCTTTTCTGTTTAAGCTGGGTGACTGTGTGTACCATGTCCAGCAGAACCAAGGCTTCTCAAAAGCTGTTTGTCTGTTCCAAGTGTAACAACAAACAGACCAAGCCGCATGCTACTGGGTCCATGTTATGTGATGCTTGTATAACAATGGATCCTCATATGGCTATTACTGACTCATTGGCTCCTCCATGGGCCGCTGACATGGTAGGAGTTATGTCAGACTTAACGTCAGTGTTAGCTGAGGCTCAGCCTCCCTGGGTGGCTGGGGTTAACCAAACACCCTGGTACAGGTTATGGGTACAGTGGTGTCTGCACCCTCCACTTCCTATCAACGATGACACGAGAGCGTACTCTAACGACTGCTCTCCAGTCAGAAGAGTCGGAAGAAGAATTAATCGCCACGGAGGATACCGAAGAGGGGGGCGGTACCCCTCAAGAGTTAGAGTCCGCCTCTGCCGGGGTGGAATCTCTGATTTTGCCAGTCAGAAGTGTACTTAATTTACCTGAGGATATGTTTCCTGCATCCCAGGAGTGTGAATTATTTCGCGAACAACCTAAGAGCTCGTCTGTTTTTCCGTTTTCACAGCAGTTCCAAATTCCATGTCTGTTTCCGTCAAGCCATCCTTTTGTATCATCCATGATGGAGTAGTTGGAAACACCTCCTCCTGTAGATGCGTCTGTCTCCCGTCTCTCTAAGAAAACAGCACAGCACTTCCAGTGCCGGGAATTACAGCGTTAAAGGACCCTTCGAATAGTAAGTGGGAGACAACACTAAGAAGCAGCGGGGGGCTCAATTAGACCTGCCCTTGTTACCGCCTCGGTTAACAAGGCTGTGGTTTGTTGGGCTGACCAGTTGATAACAGGACTCGGGTATTGCCAGATATCTGCGTATGCTATTTTGGGCTGTAGACCTCTATGGTTGCGCGCTTGGCATTCGGACGCAGAGTCCAAGCATGCGGTGGAGGGTTTACCATTTACTGGTGACATGCTTTTTAGCCCGGAATTGGATATCCCAGGCCTCGTGGGGTAAGTCTTCTTTCCTCCCATCTACTGCTCCGGCTCCCAGAAGAGCTTACACCTTCGTTTCATGGTAGAGCCAGAGGTGCTCCCACGCAAGCTAGAGGCGTCAGAGGTAGAGGTCGCCCACACACTGTTGCAGGTGCCTTAACCAGCTGAAAAACAGGTGGCATGACGGTCTTCCTCCCCACCTGGGGTCTCCTGCGGTGGGAGTCTGCTTGCAGAAATTTCAAACCATAGATTCGCAGACTAATTTCCCTGGGGTACTGAATAGACTTCAGAGTCTCCCATCCACCTCGGTTCTTCACTACCTACAGACAAGGCCAGGGTTCTACAAGAGGCTATTCAGTCTCTAAGTGTCATCTGGGCTAGTTCCGGAGCATCAACTAGGTATGGGGTTTTTACTCTAACCTGTTTGTGGTGCACAAACCGGTTGGTTCGGTCAGACCCATTTTAAACCTCAAGTCCTTAAACCTGTGTCTGAGGATGTATCGTTCCAGAAATGGATTTTTCGTCCTGACTGGATTGGATTATGGCTTTCGCCTTGGAAATTTAAAGGTGCAGATCTTTTGCACTTTCCATTTTCTTTCAACGCGAATTGGCCCTGAGGTGCAGACAGTTCTTCAGGGGGTCTTGCGTGTGCAGCCTCCTTTTGTACCTCCGGTAACTCCTTGGGATTTGAACTTAGTGCTTCTGTTTCTTCAGTCGCCCTTGTTCGAACCTTTGGAAGCGGTTGATCTTAAGTACTTGTCCTGGGAGACGGTCATCCTTCTGGCTCTAGCTTCGGCTCGTAGAGTTCCGGACTTGGGTTCTCTGTCTTATAAGCCACCTTACCTTGTGTTTCATGCTGATAGGGCGGAACTCTGGACGGTAGCTGCCTTCCTTCCCAGGGTTGTGTCAGTTTCCATATCAACCAGCCTATTGTGGTTCCGTCGTTGGTAGAGGACTCTGGTGATTCTTCTACCTTGGGGGTGGTTAGTGCTCTCCACATTTATGTTGCCAGGACAGCGTCCCTCCGTAAGTCAGTCGCTTTTTGTCCTATGATGCTGTTCGGAGGTGTTGGGCAACTCTAAGCAGACGTTGGCACGTTGGATAGGCTGACTATTCATCAGGCTTATGTTAGTGCTGGACATCGGCCTCCTTCGTCCTTTTCGGCTCATTCCACATGTTCTGTGGGTGCGTCGTGGGCGGCCGGTAGGGGAGCCTCCACGTCACAATTGTGCAGTGCGGCCACTTGGTCTTCTGTTCACACGTTTGAAAATCTTTTTTTCAGATTTCACACGTTTGCTGCTTCAGCATCATGTTTGGCTGTCTTGTTATACAGGATCTGCAGAGCGCTCCCACCCGTGGGGAAAACTTTGGGACGTCCCCAGCGTAAGCAACCTCCAGTGTCCCCTAGTGGATGAAAGAGAAAATGGGATTTTGGTACCTACGGATAAATCCTTTTCTCTGATTCCACAGGGGACACTGGACGCCCACCTCTGCGCTCTTAGCCTGCCCGTTCGGTCTGTTCCGTATGTTTTATGTTTTCATTATTGTGTGTTCTTCTCTCCCTTTTACTCCGCTTGTTCTCCATCTCCTCTCGGTCTTCATTTTGTAAACTGAGGGCTGGTGGGGCATAGAGGGGGAGGAGCTTCACACTTCTAAATTATTTAAAGTGCCAGCTCCAGCTATCCACGCCTCTATACCCCAACGTAAGCAACCTCCAGTGTCCCCTGTGGAATCAGAGAAAAGGATTTACCGGTAGGTACCAAAATCCCATTTTCTAGGTCCTCAATTCTTCCCATGCTGGACTCTGCACCCACTTCACCTCCAAAATATGTCCATTTGCCAATCTAATGTATTCATACCAGCACTTCATCTCCTGTTTAAAGCCTTTATACTGTTCTAAGAATTTTTAGGAAAATTCCTTTTGAATTGATCTACCTGCTCTCACTGAGCTATAAGATGAAGTTTTGATATCATTTTTTTTTTTTTTTTTTTTAAATGGCTAATTTTAATTCTTATTTGGCAAAATCTTTTGCCGCAGCTGATCGAGAACCCACCATATACTGTTTTTTTTTGTTTGGATTTTTTTGGGTTGAAGCATGTGAAATAAGCAATGGCAGTTCTTAGTGTCTTGATATTTGCTTTGCAGATGCCTTCAATAAAGCTACAGAGTTCCGATGGTGAGATTTTTGAAGTCGATGTTGAAATTGCAAAACAGTCTGTGACCATCAAAACCATGTTGGAGGGTGAGTACATAAGCATCGCTACATCTTCTCGTGGTAACCTATTTATGGCCGTTATTTCTCGCTATTGGCATGGGTCACCTTTTGTCTCTTGCAGGTTATTTATTCTTTCAGTTTGATCTTATTTATATTTGATTTTTTTTTTTTTTTTTGGTTTAACTTAAAATGGACTTATTTTTATGCAGGAAAGGGCCTGTTTGATATAAATGCTATACAGCCTGAATTTATTACAGATCAATAGTATTGGCCATTGGTAGGCAACGTTTCTCTGGGTGGGTGCCAGACGTTCAACATTACAAGCCAAATAAAGTATCCAGAGTGCCGCCTCGGTCATATACAAAAGTAACAGCTAATATAAATGCCAGGGGCTTCCCTGTCCGTCCATTTCTGAAGCCAGTTTGCCCAGGTTAGGGTGATGATCTGTAGTCTGGAGATGGAGACGTTTCGGATCTTTGTAGTATTGTTGTGCGACTATAAGTAGGACTAGCTGTGGCAGGGTGCACTCCGCCAGGTATGCAGACCACACTTAGGTTCTCTGGTTTGTAGAGTGTCTAGTGGGCTAAAAGGGTCTCCTCTGTGAGGGAAGGAGATGGAGAATGAGGAGAGGGGCTGACCGTGGCGGCTACTACTGAAAACATCCTGGAGTTCTAGCTTGTGGAGCTAATGCTAAAGGCTACCTACCCATGATGTACATCAAGTTAAATGTCTGACTTGTATCTAAGCGTACACATGTTTTTGTATTTAGATTTGGGCATGGATGATGAGGGAGACGATGACCCGGTGCCACTTCCAAATGTCAATGCAGCTATTCTGAAAAAGGTATTTGTACATTGTTTCTGTGTATTTAATGTTCAAATGCAGATGTACAGGATATTGTATACTGGGACCAAGAAATGGCCGCCTCCATCTCATGTAGGTTACAGAGAAGCTGCCAGCAGGTTTTATCTTTCTTACGTGGTAGCTCTCTTCCTCTGTGCCAGTGTTCATCCAGGAGAGGGCACATAAAATAGCACATGCCCTATGCCTATTGCGGACCTGGTCAGGCTATTCCATACGGTCTCTGGGACAGGCTTCCTCCCTATCTCTAGGCTCTCATCAGTTTGCTTTGTGTGACTTTTTATACTGATTGGGCCAACGATGGGCATGTAGGTTGTGCCCACTCATACTATTGCAGTTGCAACACCCCTGGCTGGCTGCACTGGTCACTTAAGATATTAGATATCAATATTAAATGCTTTGTGTCCTTCTTTTTTTTTTTTTTAATTTTCTTTTAAATGAAGTTACAAATAGATCAGAAAAGAACGGTGCATACTGAAACTGATGTTGTTTTCAAGGTGATCCAGTGGTGTACTCATCACAAAGACGATCCCCCTCCTCCCGAGGATGATGAGAATAAGGAGAAGAGGACAGATGATATCCCGGTGTGGGACCAAGAGTTTCTTAAAGTGGACCAGGGAACTCTGTTTGAACTTATATTGGTGAGTTACATGTCTTAGTGCAGGGAGTTTATAACTCCATCCTCGTCTAGTACTCCCAACAGGTCATTCTTTCAGGATTTGTTTTTTAACCACTTAACTGTCAATTATTTCAAAAACTACATAGAATATTGTAAAAAATGTTTTATTTAAATCAATAATAAATTAAAGGGCATTTAAATATGCCTAAGGGTGCCTGGAAACACCCCCAGTGTCCATAGGTGCCCAATGGTAATAAACTTCACATGTCAATAGATTTACCCCACCCCACACACAGTGGCAATTTACTATTTTGTGGCATTCTGAAATGCAGAACTGACTTTCATTTAAAATGGAGCATGAGCACGCAGTTGCTTGGGATGCGACCGCGCAAGCCCATCTGACTTTGGCGTTCCCTCCTGGCTGCGCTGGCGTTCCAATGCAGTTGTGCCAAATAAATGGTTAAGCTGGGTCCACACATGATAAATGTTTTATATAAACACAATAAAAGGACACCGGTGATCTATAGATCTTGCAATGCTAAGCAAAAACTGTACTACGCAAATGTTTGTCGCAGCTTTTGCATGAAATGACGCCTCCTTATTCAAATCTGCAGGCTGCTAACTATTTGGATATCAAAGGATTACTTGATGTAACCTGCAAGACCGTGGCAAACATGATTAAAGGCAAAACGCCTGAAGAAATTCGGAAGACCTTCAATATAAAAAATGACTTTACTGAAGAGGAAGAGGCACAGGTAAGGCACATGCTTGTAATATCGTTTCTGGTCACGCACCCAGCTAATCTACAAGATAACTCTGCACAACCCATTCATACTATAGAGCAGAGGAGGGGCACTAAGCAGCCCTTGGGTTGCTGTAGAACTACACATGGCAGCATGCCCTGCCAATGTCTTGCTCTGCTACAAATGTTGCAGGATATGCTGGAATGTGTAGCTCAACAGCAGCAGAAGGGGTGCTTATTGCCCCCCCCTGCCATAGAGTTATGTGTACAGATGTGGAAGTATATATGTAGCCATAAATAAAATCCACTAAATAACCTGTCTTGTGTCCTAGCATTGCTTACAGTTCAGCACGAAGACTTAAGCTTGCCATATACCTAATGATTATATATCCAACTAGTAGGCTGCTTGAATAATATGGTAATATATGGGAGCAAATGACCATCGTCCATTTGCTCCCAAGCACTGGAAAACGGACAAACTGTGGTTCAGGCAAATTGGTTAATTCAACGGATTTACCTGGTTTGTGTGAACAACTGTTTATCATCCTTTTTCTGACATTTAGGAGCAAATGGACGATTATCATTTGCTCCCATATGTTACCAGAGTTTCGTTCCAAGCAGCCAACTTGCTGGATGGTTGGCAATCTAATCTTTGGCTGTATGGCCAGCTTAAAGTAGTAGCATTGGGTTTGCCACCTTGTTACACTTTTTTTTTTTTTTTTTTTACTGAACTGGATCTAGTATGTAACAGAGTAGCACTCCAGCTGCTGTGGAACTATAGATCCCCAAAAACCGACAAATCTCAGGTGCACAACTCCAAATTATTGATAATATATAAATGCAGTAATATTTTGCAATCAATAGAGGTTTTTAGCATAATCTTGGCCAAGGTTATGGGCCTACCCACCATATCCAGGTGACCTCTGTAGGGTAGGTTCCTAATATACTAGGATTCAAATCCAGAGCGCAGGGCACCCCCAAACTGGCCCAGCTAAGTCGCCCCAGGGCACCGCCATAGTAAGAACAGTGCAGTGTAAAAGAAAGTTAGGAGCTGCTCTTAACTATCTCTTTTACACTGCACTTTTCTTACTATGGCGGTGCCCTGGGGCGACTCAGCTGGGCCAGTTTGGGGGTGCCCTGCGCTCTAGATTTGAACTATACATCCCATCAAGCCCTGCTGCAGTTTTGTAGTTGGGGCATGCTAACTGTGGTAGAGCATGCTGGGATGTGTAGTTCCAAAGCGGCTGGAGTGCCTCTAGTTACCTACCCCCTGGGTCAAACCATGTTATTGCTGTGAGCAGTAGTACGTTATGTTCAGTGTTTGCAATGGCGAGTCTCATGACCAAATTACGGGTACTCTTTTTAAGACTTTGCTGAATAGTAAACGTGGAGATGTGAATTGTCTTCCTAAACTCCAATTTAGAACATTAACCTTTAGTCTGTCTTGTGTCCTAGGTACGCAAAGAGAATCAGTGGTGTGAAGAGAAGTGAGGCACGGTGCCTCTTATCACTAGAACACTGTAAGAATTGTTCCAAATAGTTGCACTGCTCTGTTTATAATAGACAATTCAGCAGCTTATATTAGCAGCAGGGCGTTTTTGCTGCATGTTGTGTCCTATATATATATTTTTTTTTTTTTTTTTTCGAGTAATGATTCAGCTGCCCCCTGTTTTACCATTGTAACCCTGTGTGACTTTTACTATAAAACTATAATAAATCTGTGACCTGTGTGCTTTTGAAGACAGAAGATTAGCATCCAAGTTGTCTCTTCCTAATGTTGTCAACGAACCGGTCTCCTTTACTATGTGAACTGTGTAGAAATGCCGCGTTTGCTAGCACGATGCAGGTGAACACGTAACCTCTGCCAGGGACATATCTCTCCCCAGCACGATGTCATAGAGCAGAAAGCAAAACCGACACCTATTCAGAACAAAGGTCTGGTTCAGACGTGTGGGTGCGGCTCCCTATTAGACAGCCAGCTTCTGACTTTACAAGGAGGTTACATCAATGGTGCCGATTGATCTTCAGTTTAAATGCTATAGTTTACTGCATCATCTAAGAGATGCCGTTTAATCTTTTGAACCAGTGTCTCTTTTAACACATACGATGTAAATTTTTTATTTATTTTACTATGTTCCTAATGCTTTTACAGAGGGGGAAATGAATTGGACTAGTGTGGCTTTATATACACAAGGCAAAGAGCTAAGAACATAACATAACTTTTTTTTTTTTACAGATGTAACAATCTGTTTTTCCTATGCTGGTATCTCCTTTTTATGTTTGCTGCCTAGATTCCATACACTAGTGACAGTAAGGTATTACATTTCATCAACTAAATTACTGTACATGTAAAATGTAGCTAATTGCCAGAGCTTTAGGGCCGGCATAAGAGAAAATGGCGTTCGTTCTAGATGGCGGTTCTCTTGGAGGATTTCATCCTGTTTAATTTCCGCTGGTCGCATGCAGAGACTCTGGCCCGACTGCTGCATTCACACGAACTGTTGTGTTCACCTGTCACACATAAAAGCGTTGTTCCCTCTCTAGCTTCTATAACCGCCTCCCTTCATGGTGTTGTGTTCATTTATAGTTTTTGATCTGTATGGAAGAGCAGGTTTTAACTTTCCTAATAAACTGACTTTAAAGGACTTTGCTTCCAAACGTCTGCTGTATTAGCAACTGCAATTATACGTACCTAAAAAAAAATGGTCTTCCTGTTTCCAGTACTGCGTGATGGACTCTCAGAAGCCCCCTTTCAGTGACTCAGTCACATAATCCTCATGCTACAAGTATACAGGCAGCGTCTCATGAAATCCAGGATGCATTTGTCAGGCTTCTGCTCCATGGGAGTGATTGAATTGTTTTCACCCAGTGGCTGGTAGTGCCCCATTAGGGAGTGAACAGCTGCCGGCATCGGCATTTCTGCTAATCTCTTCCTGAGGAGGTGAGCAGATATGTGCGATAAGTTCTGGGGTTGGGCGTACTAACCTGGACCTAAGACTGGTTTAGCTGTTTTACGCCGCTAAACCCTGTCTAATTGGCTGCGAAGAGCGCAATAATTGGTGCCCAAAACAGTTGAATTGCAACATTGGGTGCCCATTAGTTACCACAGCGTAAAAAACAGTTGAATCGCCCCCGCGTATAAAGATGACAGGGAGTGAAAGCTACATTTTACCTGTCATTACGTTGGAAAGTGTGGAGTGTCCTTTGACTATAATGTGCCATCATTCAGGTTTTTGTTTTAATAGCTGCCATCTTTCGCTGACACATGTTCTCAAGGCTTCCTCTCCCTCCCAGCAAAATTCACATCCATTAATAACATGATGCTTATGGGCTGCACTTGTAGGTCAGCAGCTGCTGAAAAGCCACATAGTGTTACTACATTTGTGTGTGTTTCTCTTATCTTGGGGGGCAGTGGCCACAAAGTGCCGTTACGGAAGTGCAGATTGCAGCCGTCAAAGTCTCTGGCTTCACCTTGCACACCTTAGAGGACTGCAGGAAAATTTGCGATGTACAGCTTTCTGTAAATGGCTGTGTGCAGCTCAGATTTGCGGACATGCTGTGATACATAGCAATGAATTGTCCCCTGATGGCTTGTGAACGATGGCTGGACAAATCCTGGTAGGCCGTTCGGGAAGAGTAGAATACATTAAAGTAAAAATTGGAAAATGACCTTAAATCCTGCAAATTGAAGACGGAGGTGTCATAGGCAAACACAAGGGGGTTCTGTTTGCCTGGAACCCCCCCCCCCCCCATCCCCAGCCCACACATGACCTCAATAGAAGTAGTAGTGTAATATAATTATACTAATGCTGCGTGATCTTCTCACAAATGAAATAATTGGCACCACCAGTGGATCTTTTAATGTGTCAGCCAGTAATGCATATACCTGTGCACCAACTAGGAGATCTGGAAAACATGCACTGCTATAGACAATAGTTAATTATTAAAACTGTGTAATAATGCACTATCCAGTGCATAAGGAGACCAATATGTACATAGATGTCCAGGGCAGTGCTAGGTTCTGCTGCTGCTCTCCCGGTCTTCCTCCAATGCTCTGGAATGGTGCCCACAGAAACATTCAGCCAGGATGGCCCTGCTGCCGCATTTAATGTCCTACTGTGATCGTTGGTCCTGTATATGCTGGAATACTGATGCACAATACACTTTGTATGATGTATATTAAAGTTGAATAATTGGAGAATGCTGCATCCGATAAATGTTTTAGGGTTCTTTTTTTATTTTTTTTTACTGGTGACTAAAATTTCTTTAAACCAGTGGTTCTTAAGCTGCATACACACACAACGATTTTTTTAATGATTATCGTTAAACGATAATTGATGGCAAAAATCGTTCACTTTCTGAGTCGAACGATTATCGTTCATGCGCGTTAACGTTTGTCGTTCAGTCAGACTTGTCAACTCAACGATTTTCATTAAGGGAATATGCAAAAATCGTTTGTAGTTCATAAAAATCGTTCATGACATTTAGTAAATGAACAACTTTAGTAAACTATTTTAGTAAATTTTTTCAAGGAAAAAAATCGTTTACTCAAATCGTTCATTAAAAAAAATCGTTGTGTGTATGCATCTTTAGTCCTCAGGAACCCAAACAGTTCATGTTTTCCAAGTCACTCAGCAGGTGTATTCATTACTCACTTTAAAAGATACACAGGTGAAGCTAATTATTTAAATTGTGGTTCTGTGAGGAGACCTGGGAAACATGAACTCTTTGGGGTCATGAGGATCGAGTTTGAGAACCTGTGCTTTAAACTATGCACTATCACAGTGGTTCCCAAACTCTGTCCTCTATGCACCCTAACAGTGCAGGTTTTCAGGATAAGCACAGGTGACTTAATTAGTACATCAGTCAGTTTGATGATACCATCTATGCACAAGCATGGATATCCTTAAAACCTGAACTGTTAGGGTGCCTTGAGAACAGAGTTTGGGAGCCCCTGCACACTCTTATTTGCAGCCACAAAGCGCTACTTAGTGAGCAGTGTCTATGAATAGTACATGTAACTAGAAGTTTCGCACCTCCTTAACAAATGAGTACACACTGAGCGTACAGAGGTGCTGACTGCATCCATGTAACTTATTTTCTCCCTCCTTTGCCGAGGCATTATAATTGTTCATGAGCCCCAGTATACTCCCACAGGGTGTTACCATAACAAAGAAACTGGGTATTAGTAGACAGGGGACCCAGATTCATCTATTCTGTACATTTTGTATCTGCGGCAGAGGAAGCTTGGCCAGGTAATATAGGGGTTAGTGTGCCTATATATATATATATATATATATATATATATATAAAATTAGAAATAGATTGGTTAGCCCCATGGATACAATAACACAAGATGAAGAACAATTAATCCAAACAATAATAAATTTGTATATGACAGACATTTCCCCTGTTAATTCACAGGGGTGCAATGAGGAAATATCTCTTCTCCAGGGGAGCACATCTCACCATGTATGGCCACAATATCTGCTGGATTTCCGGCTGCGCCAGCAAAGAGATATGGAAAACATGCTCTGTTGGTGTGTCCCAAATACTGTATTTGAGAAACCCTGCTCTGAAATATTGGATCCATGCATACATAAAATCACAGAATCACATTGTGAAATAATTAGAAACATCTGTGGAATTTTAAAATGTCAGTCAGTAATTAATTTAACTGTGCTCTAGCAAGGCGAGCTGGAAAACATGCACTGTGAGCGTGTCAAGGCGACTGGATTAGAAAAGCACTGCTTTAGATGGTAGGGTGATTTTGGGTGAAAAACTACATGAATTAACACACGTAGTGGTGTAATTGTTTGGGGAATATCGTCCTAGAACACATTAGTCCCCTTAATCCCAGTTGAGCCTTGTTTAAATGCTACATTTTACCTGTGTATTGTTGGTGTCCTTGGGCATCCCTTTATGGCGACAGTCTCGCCATCCTCTAATCATGTCTCTACTTCCGGCAGGATAGCTCTGTCACAGAGCACACGTCCTCTCAGGCTGGTTCTGTGATGCTATCATGTCACTATGGGCCCACAGTCTCTAAGGCAGAGGTTCCCAAACGCAGTCCGCAAGGCTCCCCAACAGTTCAGATTTTAGAGATATCCATGGTTGAGCACAGGTGGCTTGATTAGTACCTCAGTCAATTTAATTTAACCACCTGTGTTAAACCATGGATATCTCTAAAACCTGTTGGGGAGACTTGAGGACCATGTTTGGGAACCTCTGCTCTAAGGAATAATTCCTTCTATCTGTGGTAGCACGGATAGTATAATGGTTAGCATCACTGCCTCATGGCACTGAGGTCTTGGGTTCAATTTCCATCAAGGCCTGTAACGGTGAAGTGTTTTTTTTTTTTTTTTTCCCCATGCATAATAACTGAATTGTACACCAGCTATCCCAGAGTATTTCATGAGCTTCCTGCTCACTTCCTCAATCTAATGACAAGTTTCTAAATGACCTAGGTAAGTAGTTATATAAATTATCATTCAAGTTCGATCTAATATATTGGACATCTCCACATTTAAGCATACTAAAATAGATTGATGCAGTGTTACGGTGGAATGGTTGTGTTATAACACTACGGGCCATATTCAATTAGCCGTGATAATTTTGCAGCTGTCGGCAGAACCTACTTTTCGCCGACTTCGCGTGTTTTGGAGGTGAAAACTTTTCGTGCGCGGCCCAGCTTTTCGCCCTATTAAATTCCAAGGGACGTGAAAACAGGACCCGGTGAAACGCAAACAGGTGAATAGTGCTGTCAGATTTGGAGAAGTCAGCCTGACATCCCCCAAAAGATGCACTAACATTGGGGATAAATGTAGATGCCCCCGAATAGCACCTGCTAATGGTATTTGGGGTACTTAAATGCTATAATTAGCGTCTTTGCACAAGTGGTGAAGAATAGCATTTAGCAGGTTTTTGGAGAAAATAACTATTCCCAGCAAATTTGGGGTACATGAAAATGGATGCAAGCATGGCTAATAATTGCAAAAGTGAAGTTTTAAAAAAACGCACCTTCAATAAAAAAAAAACACCTCACCCATACTTGCAGACCCCCCAAAAACTTATTTTGCTAGTTTTTAAGTTTGTACCCCGACTGTTTTTTTCACCCACTTTTCAAAGTCCTTTTTTGGGGTGTTTTTTGGTTTTTTTTAAAAGCAGTTATGCTTTGGGGGGGCTGTCCCAAGGGTGATGAGTGGTTTCCCGATGTTTGCACCCCAAAACCGCAATTCTGCAAATCAGGCATTTTTGGTCACCTCCTATTCATAGGTGAATCTTTTTCGCCTATTACATTGCATTTTGGCAAATGTGAAAAGTATTTGGATTGAAGACGGTGATACTTTTCCGGATGGCAAATAATGTCATCGGCGAAACTATCGCCGAAAACCGGCTTTTTGCGTCTAATTGAATACGGGCCTACGTGTTAAAAATCAATAAAATTTGCCTAATAAAAAAAACAAAAACGGATTTTATACAACTCCTAATAGGGGTGCCTATCGCGGGTCTACCATCGATGGTGCTATTGGAGGCTTAGATAGCGATGGCAAGAAACCAGCTGTGCGGAGGTGGCACTTGGCAGGCCAATCGGGAAAGAGGGCAGGGCTTAGCACAATTCCCTCTGTGGTCGGAAATACCACCATTTTAGTTGGAGATCCATCAGGTCTCCACTGTTGATGTTTGCTAACGGTCATTGGCCATCTCTAACTTCAAATAACCATATGTCTAAACATATATAATTATCTTTACTGTGATAACATACTGTTAGAAAGCTCTCTTAATGTGCCAGCTTATGCCTAAATAAACCCTGATGCAATCAGTAGTCTTCAGAGGTCACAATTGGATCAAGTCTGTGTTAAATGAAAGCGTTTCTACTTATTTAAAAATCAATACATCTGTCGGAGACAGGTCCCATCACATCCCTTATGGGTTGGTTTCTCATATATAAATTGTACAAAAAAAAAATAAAATAATTGTATGGCACATTCTATAGCCCCCGTACACACTGTGATATTTTGAACGATTTAGCCGATTCTTACGCATCAGAACGACAAATCGTCAAGTGTGTACGCACTACTGGACAACCAGGCGATATGTTACCATTATATAGTTAACGATGAAACGACCGAACGACACATGATGTATGGTTTGGAAGATTGCAGTGTGTATGCATTAGATCATTTGTCCGAGAGTTTAGTGGAATCTAGCGAGCAGGTCTGAATTAGGCCCTTAGACCAATCAATATGGCGACATGTTCATAATGTTGACACCAGGATGTCAACATTCAAGTTTTTTTTTCTTATTGTAAGGCATAGGTTAAAATAAGCAAACAAAACCCTGTATGTCGACATTTCGGTATCGACATGTTAAATGTTGAACTCGCTTGTCGACGTAAAGTCCATGTCGGCATTCAGAGCCTATCAACATTATGAATGTTGACTTTATGTACCACAGCCTCCGAAGACCTGCTGCATCAGCGGTAACTAATATATAACATGTACAGCTTATAGGACCCCACTCAAAACTAGTAATACCCCTTTTACACCGGAGCTAAAACCCGGGCAGCTCCCTGGTGTAAAAGGGCAGAGAGTTGGGTCGAGTGACCCGGCAATCCAACCCAGGTAACTAGCAGGGTTTGACACGGGCGTAGCCCATGACACCCTGCCGTGAGAACAGCGCACTCCGGGTCACGATGACCTGGAGAGCGCTGCTAGCCGGCCAATTGGTCCGGCTTCAGTGGCAAAAGCCGGGTCTATGCAGACCCGACTGCGGTGTGAGCGGCGCTGACTCGGGAATATCCCGAGACGGCGCCGGCAAAATTCCGGGTCTGATCCGGATAGGAAATTTGGCCCTCATTCAGAGCCGCTCGTTAGCGGCAGTACGGTCGTTCCGAGCGATGTTTGCACATCTGCGCATGCGTACGGTTTTTAGTACGCATGCGCGAACCAGTCAGTGCGGCCGAAAATCGTTTGTACGCTATATAGCGAGTGCCTGCTATTTTGAGTGACAGAATGAGGCGTATGTGGGTGGTAACAGGGGAAGGTGCTTGAAAAGGGGGGAGTGGAATTCGAACGCAGGCGTGCTTAAAGGTCAAAACGGGCGTTTTAAGGGTGTGCATAATCAATCCAGCAGCGTCATTGACCACGTCACTTGTTTTTTTTAAACTCAGAACTGCTCGCAAAATAGCGGTTGAAAAAACCAACCACAAGAATAGCGAGCAGTTCATACGCTGTACGATGTACTCGATTAATCAAATAAATAGCGGACATGACGTATGGTGCGAGCGGCCAGGGGGCGTTTTTATCAAATAAACGAGCGTATGTTTTGCTCGCTCGTTCAGACTTAGAGGTGTGAACAGACTGCAATTTGCGAACGGATCATTTGAATAGCCACCCCTTGTTTTTGAACGAACCACCGCAAATAGCGAACGGCTCTGAATGAGGGCCTTTGTTCCAACTCTGGGTCAGACCCGGAATTTAGGTGGAAAAGGGGTATGAGAGAAAAATATCCATTCAGTTTCAATACTGTTTTTGTTTTGTTGGGGGGCTGCATACACACACGATTTAGTAAATGAACGATTTTAGTAAACTATTTTCGTTCATTTTTTCAAGGGAAAAATGAATGAAAATCGTTTACTAAAATTGTTCATTTACAAAATGTAATGAATGATTTTTTTGAACTACAGACGATTTTTGTAACTTTCCCTTAATGAAAATTGTTTAGTTGTTCAGTCAGAATGGACTATGAACTACAAACGTGAACGCCCATGAACGATAACCGTTCATTGTTTAAAAAAATCATTGTATTTTTTTAGCCTAAACGATTGAACGATACCTACATCATTATAGTTAAATTGTTCAAAAAATCATTGCGTGTGTACGCACCTTTTATAGATTTATTTTTTTGTATCCCATCCCAGAGAGGTTTCAGTAGCCTAGGAGCATCATCGTAAGCGTGTCCACCTGGACATAGCCTAAAGCTGCATACACACGTAAAGATTTTCTGTCCAACTAGTTGTTTGGTTGGAATGAAAATCTGGTAATGTATGGGAGTAAATGATGATCAGCAATTTGCTCCTAAATGCCAGAAAACAGATGAAAATGGTCGGTCAGACAAGTTTGTTAAATGTTTGTTCTAAACAATTTGTTCAAACAGTTTTTGTCCATTTTTTGGCATTCGGGAGCAGATTGCTGATTGTCATTTGCTTTCATTCCTAATGCTGGCCATACACGCTGCAATTATCGGGACGATCTGCCCGATATCGGCGGATCGCCGCGATAATTGTAGCGGGGGGAGTGACCGAGGGTTAAATATTGCTCGGTCGGGCATGCTGGATTGTCCAGCATGCCCGTCCGATGCGATATTTACCCGGTAACTGTCGGCCGCATCGGGCAGTGTATGCCCAGCGCCACCGACAGACAGACATTTCCTGTGTTCCTTCCTATGGAAGGAACAGGGAAATGTCTCCTCCCCCGGGGGCGGAGCGCAGATGTCGGGCTATACACTGTGAGATTTCTCTCACAGTGTATGCCGCGGACATCTGCGGCTGGCAGCTGGCCAGATAAATGTCTGTCGGTCTGACTGACATTTTATCTTGCCGTGTATGCCCAGCATTACCAGATTTTCATTCCAACCAATCAACTAGTTGGATGGTTGGACAGAAAATCTTTACGCGTGTACCCAGCCTAAAGGTGACTTTTCCTAGATGTGCATCCTAGTGGCCCTTTTGCAACTGGACGTCAGTAACCAATACGACGTAACAAGCGGACACTTGGAAAATAACAATTTATTGACCTTAATAAACCAAAGGAATAACAAAACAAAGGGATAACAAAGCCGTATTCTGTTGACATTTTAACACTTTTACGTTCGTAAGAAAATAATCCCAACTTTCATAAAAGATCTGAATTAGAAACGAGAGGAAAAACTGACTGCTGCAATGAACCTCCGAGTGCACATGATATGGAAAGGCCCATCCTGCTGAAATTGTAATGCAAGTATATAAAAATAATCTGTACTACAATACACAAAGTGATGATAATATATGTATAAATTCCATAAAAAAAAAAAAAATCTGCATAAACAGTGAAGATCTTATACCTGTACATTTCATTGTTGATTAGGAAAACGTGTTCTATAAGGCAAAACGTAACCCCTACAGTACGTTATTACTGATATGAGGTCTCACACATCTGTGACCTGTATGCAAGTACCCAGCCTGCGACTTTGTGCCTGCATATATTAGGTTTAGGTCTCTATAGTTTACAGTAGGGACAGACTATCCAATAAATAAACTCCCTTCAACCAATGTATATAATACTATTAAATACAGTAATTTCAGTAGGTTAAAGGGCCCTATACATCAAGCGGCCAATTCCCCAATCCAACCAGGACCCCGATTAACATGAAGAATTTCCCTGACGAGTTGGCGATTACCGATGATCGCAGATCCGTCGGGGAAATTCTTTGTGTTAAAAATCCCTGATTTGCCGATCCAGTCATATTTTGGTCGAGATCGGCAATTCACGGAAATCCAACATTTCACCGATGTCCCAACCCTGACGTCTGGGGGATCGGGGAATTGTCCCTATCCATCGCAGATGTATGGGGGCTTTTACAATTAAACAATATACTTTGATATGTTGCTGGGATTCAAATAGATCCGCCTTGCCCAAAGTCTTTCGTACATGGTTGCCAGCGACCTGAAGTGGGACGGGCCACACAGCTTGTAACTTCCCATTGCTTTTCCTATGCATGCAGCCTTTAGATCTTATTTTCAGAAAACATAGGCAACAGTTCCAAAACTATAGTAGTCAAGTTCTTTAGTTTCATGCAAATTTGGATGTGTTTTAGGTTTGTGTCTGGTCTTTATTCTAAAATATGACACATTCCTGCACATCAGAGACAGTCATCGGTACATAGGAAACAGTAATGGCACATGAGCGCTATTACTGTGCAGAGCAAAGGCAGAAACTTCATCATGGTCTCTGAGCACCGCCATTTATAACAAGCGCTGGCATTATTACCATAGGAGTGTAGGTGCTACCAGGCATGGGCCCTGAAAGAACCGCATTGTGGGCACCCCTGGTACAGAGTGTACGTGTTGCTTTCTATATTATTACAGTTATATTTCAACGTTGAGTAAATGCCTCATATGAGATGAATCCCATTTGTTCTAAAGTCATATCACCCCCTTCCTTGTATGTCAAAGTAAACACATTTTGTCCGGTTCTCACTTCAATATAACAGTATATTTGAGGCAGTGCCAGTAAACGGTTAGTTTAGACTATTTCCTGTCATTCTGCGCCTACGACAGTTGTCATCGACAGAAAGTTTAAAATGGAAGTGATCTTACCAACTAATGATAAAATGATGCATCAAATACTCTATATAATGGGCATTAATGCCACTGATGTAAACATAATTTATACAGTATTTCTTTAGTTCTACAAAACCACCTTTTACTGAGTGGAAACTTCCATGATGATACCGGTTGTGTGATCACAGACCAGACACGATGTTACTGCAATGGAAATACTACCAATGGATTTTTCTTCAAATTCGAATTTGGATATATCCAACAGCTGGGGGGGCTCGAACAGAAATCCGCGTTAAATGCCTTGATCGTTGGTGCAGCGAATGTGTTAACCCATTGCTCTGGGAACTTATCCCAGATTCTATGGGTTAATATGCATTACCAGGTCATTTAACGCTCAAGGAAAAGGGCTGTAGCTGAATAGCCCTGGGCCACCACCTTTTTCAAAGCGCGGTAAATTACCGCATCTGATTGAATCCGGCCCACAGAGTGATTGACGGGGTCTGTTTGTGGGTTGTAACAGAGGGGTGGTCAGAAAAACGCGTGTGTCTTGCAACTTTTATAGGCGTGTCGGGTCCAGTGACTGCGTCTTTCTACAGAATTTCACTGGTGCCGGCGTCCGTTCTGGATTATTCAGAAGGCCGATGATCTTCTTAATTTGCTACTGATGCTTCGTCTTTGTAAAGCCACAGGTAGGCGTACCCATATAGCTCCCGACGGCTTCGACATCTACATATTATCTCACGTAAAAAGACAATCACGACGGGATTAGTGAACAATTCTGCATCAAGCCGCAAATTGCTTATTCTATTGGAAAAGTTTCCTCTAAAAGCAGATTGGTGGGAGGTTTCCCTGCCTTCCTTGTGGCCCAGCGTGAGCACCTGTCCTTTGAATCATGGCAACGTGATTCCCAGCAGGCTGCACCAAAGATCTGTCCTTTGCATCTCCAGTGTTCTGAGACAATTACACATTATCACTACAGTTCTGCAACAGTGTACGCAGGGCCACACACAACACCTATGGGCCCCTGCCAACTTTTGATCCAGGGGCCACCCTCTCCTTGATACAGGAGTTTGAAAAAAAATGTTACATCCCAACAGCTAATTAATAAAGTTACGTTTAGAACAATTATTTTATTGCGGTTTGGGGCAGATAGAGCCAACCATTGGTGGGTTAGCTTTATCAAAAAGTTAATCATTGAAGTTTCCCATGAATTACCGTGGGCCCCCTGATATCAGGGGGAAGGGGGTGAGGTGGGGTGGGCTAGCAATGCTAATAATATAGATTACACTGTAGCAGAGAATTGTTTTTTTTTTCTTCAATCTTCACCTGAAACTGACAGCGGTCGGCCTGATGTACCACAAAGGGGTAGCCCAGGGAAAGGATTAGTTTAAAATATCCTAACATAATTTGAAATGACATGGAAACTTAAAATTCCTTTTCACTCGCGTCACCTCCACAATGGGATCCATGTAAACATGTCGATTAATAATTGACCTTTTAGAAAAAAAAAAAAAAAACTAAATTTATTAAAACTAAAATATTGCAAAGCAATTGTCTAAGCATTGAGCTGTCCCTGCAGACTTCTTATACTCAATATGTACAAAGTGCACTTTCATCATGGAACGTAAACAGAATATATATATATAGCAAGGCTATATATATATATATATATATATATATATATAGCCTTGCTATGTAGACTATAATAAATACATGTAAAAGGAACTAAGCATGTGATAAACAGGAACTAACCTAGCGATAAAGCTTTGGCATGGCAAATTAAGCTAACTAGACCGAGCAGATATACCTGGGGCCTATCAAGGTTGTTATTAGTACATGGAGACCTGTAACCCATGTTAACATGTTTGGTTTCATTACAGATCTAATCAGGTTGCTATGGGTTACAACATAGTGCACCAGTTTACACAAATTTCCCACCTGTGTCTATACTAGCTATGCCAAATGGACAGTCCACATCCTGGCTATTACCTGGTGTTTTTGTTTTGTTTTCCCCCCCCCCTAGTTCTGACAGAAAAAAAATCCTGCTTTGTAAAAAGCAAATATCATTACTGTAACACTGCCACATGCAGCACTACAAAGACTGGGCCTCATTCCTAAGTAGGGTACACACTGACAGATATATCGCCCGTTCAAAGAAACCGGCGATATATCTATCGCACATCTGCTAGTGAAAACAACAGATATGTCTGTGAACGACGTCGTTCACAGACATATATCCGATCTCCTGTGCAGCACAGCAGATGTAAATATATCCTGCAGATATATCGAATCATCTGCTGACGTTTACGGGCGACCCGCCTATCGCCTGTACACATGCTGCAGAGACCCGGCAGTGAGCAACAGCTGAACTTGGCGAGCAAATTTAAATGCCCTCCCAGTTGTGTATACACTCCCCAATAGATAGATTAGTTTTGTGCAATTGCAACTAATTTTCTGGCAAAGCAAGATGGCATTTTAATGGGACACATTTTGTGACTTCCATTTGCAGTTGATTAGAGAAGACCATTTCTCGTCCCTCCTAGGTAAAAATGTTTTTAAATACATGAGGTCCACATGTAACAAGGTAGTCCCGATGTCCCCTCATGATTACTGTAATCAAGCTAAAACAGAGAAAAACTATTAATAAATATAAAATGTTTTACTAAAAGGTAGTTCTGCAGTTGCACGGGGATGGAGTTTCTGGTGTGATGTTTACAGTATTGTACAGATGTCCTCTTTTATTCTGCCTAGCTGCAATCCTAGAAGCTCTTCTAGTTTGTGGAAGTACAGTATCTCCTGACAGGAGAGTAGACGTGCACCTTGCTATGCATTGTACAGAACATCTAGGCTGGTCTTGTACTGGGCATCCAGTACTCTTCATAAATGAGGAGCTAGAAACCAGTTTGCTAAACCTGGGTCTATACCGACTGGACAGCCATGTGCCATAGCCCATAAAAAGGTGAGCAGAGTAGATAATATTACCGGACACTGAGGGGTAGGTTTTACTAAAGCTTCTAAAACAGATAAGTGGAGGTGTTGCCCATAACAACCAATCAGATTCTGTTTTCTAGAATGCAATAGTGAAGTGATAGCTAAAATCTGATTGGGTGCTATGGGCAACACCCCACTTATCTTACGTTAGAATCTTTAGTAAATCTACCCCTGAGACATTTCATAAATCTAACTACCTATAAACTGACTGTTGGTACCAGCTTTTGGAGTCATTTACTAAGCCTTGGAGAGAGAAGCTGATTGGTTGGTACTTTATCCCCTCCACTTTATCTAACTGTCACTTTACCAGCTGTGTTTGAAAAGAGAAGCTGATTGGTTGGTACTTTATCAAGGATTAGTAGTACATATACCCCATAATCTATAAACCTGCCTAATACTCATCTCAAGGTAACGCTGTGGAGGTACATTCAGACTTAGGTGGGAATTCTATTAATCAGCATCAGTGCCGTTCCGGAATAGTACATAGCATCCACTGGCATCGCATAATTTTCCCCCACACCCCATGAGCAGGGAAAATTGCGATGCCGGCACGATATATGCCCGGCAGCACATGCCAATCAATTGAGTTCTCCCCTTAGATTGTCCGTGTATCTGCATAGATCTTATTTTCTATCCCGAAATAATAAGTCTCAAAACTTTGTGGTCATTATAACAACATGGATCTCCACAACTCTACTGGGATACATTTCCGTTGAGGAACTATAAAGCTTTCCTAAAAGAATTATGTAAGAGGATTGGCAGGTAGCTCCAAAGCAATAATTTAACCTCATATAAGAATGACAAAACAGCCTTGAGCTTGGCAAAACCCAACAAAAATACATGTAGAGTGAAGGGCGAGTTTAAACTAATTTTATGATGTTTATGCTGGGTTGAGTAGCTTGACACATTACCTCATGGCACAATGTATCATCCTGAAGGTATAACAACCAAATACATTACTTCAAGTGCTATTTTTTTTGTTATAATAAATCTTGTTTGACCAATCTTGTGTAAACAATACTGCAGAAGGTATACTTTGGAAATTAAACTGAAATCCAAGCTAATACTATTAGATTGTCCTGTTAAAATGCTATAAAAGTGTTTTTGAAAACTTCGGTCATTGGCGGTATAAAAAAAAAAATAAAAAAAAAATGTCTGATAGGAGGAAAAAAGACAATGTCCCCTTCCCTCCCCAAAATCTTCTTTTCTTTCTTGATTTGGCGAATGGTAGACAAAATAATCATATATGGTGCTCTGCCTACAGACAGTCTGAGTGCACCTTCCATACAAAGTGTCCAATGCAGCATTGCAAATGGCTGAAGGGGTCATCGAAATGCTACGTGGTCCTGATGTTAGGAGCGACTCCAGCCATGGACTCTTCGGGGGCGTCGGGTAGGTGAGGCGAGACCACACCTTTATGTCCTGTGAGCCTGCTTGTGGGCTTGGCTTTGCGAGAATCGGGCAGGGAATGGTTGCACTCACTTGGTGCAGACTCAGTGGGGCTAGTAAGCTTGCTGGAAGAATAAGCTGGATTTGATATGCATTGAAGCGCAGTCACTGGGGAGGGAGGAGAGTCTATAGCACTTCCATCGGAAGAAGCTGGGCTGCCGCAGCGTCCCTCTCCTTGTAAGTACCGAATGCATTTCTTTTTCCTCCTAAGAACAGTGAAGAGAGTTATCTGTAAATAAAGGGTGAATCCATCATTTTTTTATATATATATATATATTAATGTTTCATGAACTTAACAAATATAAAATCCTACTGCCTGATTGACACACAATAGGGGAGATTTATCAAGCCTTCTAATGAGCTGTTGCCAGTGGCAACCAGAGTCTAACATTCTATACAATGTAATAGATTGATGATAGTTAAATTCTGACGGGTTGCTATTGGTTGACCTCCACTTGTCCCCATTACAAGTTTTGATAAATGTACCCCATTGTAATAAATCCAAATGAGTATTGCAGTATTAATCCAGAGCAAGGGGCAACAATAAATACAATCAATGTAGCCATGTTTGACTCTATCCAAAATAATTATCTAATGTGCCCGGAACAGTGACATTCGCAGCCTAAAGTTCATTATATAGTAACTGATATTGATATCAGGCTTAGAATACCTGTGACTATACAGTTGTAAAACCAGAAGTCATCTCAGGAAAAAGGACCACACACACGCACACAAAAAAAATTATTTTAATTACAATTTGGTGGGAGCCATGTTTTAATTAAATTTAAAAATATGTATAATACTTAGGGAGTCTATTTACTAAGCAGTGTTAGGAGACAGAGTGAAAAGTGATAAGAAAGTCATAAGGTACCAGCCATTCAGCTCCCAACTGCCATCTCACAGGCTGTGTTTGAAAAATGACAGCTGGGAGCTGATTGGCTGGCACCTTATCACTTTTCACTCTGTCTCCTAACACTGCTTAGTAAATACACCCCATACATCTATAATCTCAAACTGCCATGGCAGGTTTCTAGGCCAGTGGACAACAGTTTTTAAATCGTTTTCTGAATACACAGAGCTGTTTTGGTACCCAAGAAAAAGCTAGACACTAATACTAGACAGCCATATAACTATCCCCTCTCTACCAATTCCCTCACCTCACCCCGCCATAACACTCTGAGAAGAACAAAGACAGACATAACACCATTGTTACAGAAAGTATACAATGAAAGTTGGCCTCTGACACGTTTGCTTTGGAATAAAGTAATGATAGGGTAACGTTTCCGTTTTATAATACCACCATCGCCCGCTATAAAGGCAGCAATGTGATAACATGTTTGTTACTTATTTATAAATTGTTACTGTGTTTGTCTCTGCCTCTACTGTATCAAAATAAAAAACATTAATTACCGTCCATATCTGGTGTTTTACCCCAACCAACAAATGGAATATGGTAAGGAAATAAAAGCAAATGTCTGATTGGTGCACATCACCCAATTTTCATAAATGATCCACTTTATTGTAAAGGATAGGTCAGCGTCACCTGGTGCCAGTACATTTCTAGAGACTAATATCCTTCTACACTTTTAAGATCCTGTAAAGGTGGGGTGCCCAAACTACAGTCTGTGGGCCAAACCCACTGCTAAAGTCTGGCCCCCTGACCTGTTCGGGATTCCTCTGGAGCTTCGGACACCTCTCTCCAGACTCCGAAGGTGTAGTGGTAAATGCTTTGCACGGCAGTGCGGCCCGGTGATGTCACTTTGGGGGTGGTCAGCTCTACAGCTGCATGTGACAGAGCCAGTGCAGACTATAGTGGAGCGAATTCGGAGCAGATAGACTGCAGGAGACGCTTCCAGACAGTAGACAGGCCAGAGACATTCAGCAAGAGGACATTTCCGGAGAGGTAAGTAACATGTGGGGGTTCTGGGCTGGCAAATTAAACACATAAGAGGGCAATGAACCCTTACCTAATTAATGGGAGTTTAAATATGGGGGAAAGGGATATTGGGAAAACCCTAAGCACTGGTGCCAATGGTATTTATAATGATGGAAGCAGGCAGACAAGACCCCAAAATTGTGTTGTAAAAGTATCACTTAGGGGGGTAAAGACATACCCAAATATAGATAAACAAAGGAGGTGCAAGCTTGAGAGTATAACACAGCAAAAAAGGGAAGAAGAAAGTACTTTCTTGTGTTAGGGGCACAAATACTGCCTGTAAAATTAAAGTTAAAACGTAACTTTTATTATTAAATTATCACATAATAGGACTAACATGACTAGACAACATAAATAACATAATAGCGCCTTGTATCAAGTATGTATGAAGAGGGTAAACATAATCCTCCTGAATTGGATCATGTGACAATTCACAAAAACATAGGAACATAAGTTTGATGATCCTTACAGTCACTTATAAGCATTGCTATATCCATTATATTCGTGCTGCTTAGGCTTACTATATGGATGATCCTTACGGCAGTTTAGGCAATGATATATGTGCCGTCTTAGCTTGCTATAGATATGACAAGAAAACAAATAATCACATGAAAAATGTGATCATTAAATCAACAGGCTTTAAACCTTGATTTATGTTGTCTAGTCTGGTTATAATTTTTTTTCATGTGATTATTTGTTTTCTTGTTATATCTATAGCAAGCTAAGACGGCACATATATCATTGTCTAAACTACCGTAAGGATCATCCATATAGTAAGCCTAATTAGTGGGAGGTAATAAACTGAGAATTTTTTTTGCAGCCCTCTGTTCAAAGTCTAAAAGAAAAACCGGTTGTGAAATAGCGCCCCCTATGAGACCTCGTGGTGTTGGAATGCTGCTGCCGAAAAAGAAGATTGTGCAAAGAAAAAAACCAGAAACATAAATAAACTAAACAACGCTCATATATAATATAATAAATGTATTATGTAATAAAAGATGCTGTCGTAAATAGACATGTATTTGCAAAGTAGAGATTAATGTAAACATATAGAGTACATATGATATATGACAGTACACATTGGAAATTTGGATTATAAATTAGAATACAAAACAAACAAAGATAAAAATATGTTCAAAGTCATTAATACGGCATTCCAAGAAAAAAGATTGGACGCCAAATTCAAGTAACCATTCGGATAATTTCCTTGACAACCTATCTCAGGCCATTACACGGGGCTAGGCTAGGGTGGAGATTTTGTATTAGAATAACTACTGCTCCAACTTTTACATTAAGTTTATGAGGTGGTGGTCTTCCTCCAAGAGGAACAATGCTAAGAATCTGAATTGGGTCATTGTTATTTTCATCAGCATTTATCTTTCCTTTATTATCTCTCTGTCATTGTTATGTTCTCTCTCTCTCTCTCTCTCTCTCTCTGTCATTGTTATGTTCTCTTTTTCCACCTCTCTCTCTCTCTCTCTCTCTCTCTCTCTCAGGCGTCCGTATCAGTTATCAGGTTTTAGATCCCAGTACTGCAATTTTTTATTGTTACTATTCACGGCAATAAAAAAAATTAACATTTGCAGGAATGTATGAAAACAATGCATGCAGAGGAAGGTCCTCTGAAAGGAACCTGCGTCCCTGCGCTGTGTTAGAAGTGAAGTAATCACATTAGCAGTCACTTCACTTCTGTTTTGTCTCTCTGCAGCGCTACTGTGCAGGCGAGGTCTGCTGACGACACATGTGCGGCGGCCATTGCCGGGGAGGGATTCCAGAGGAATCTTCTCCCGGTAATTTTTGTGAAATGTAGCCCATAGGCTAAAGAGGCTAACGCCATCTTCAGATGGGATGTAGTTTAAATCCTGGCTATTGGAATGTCGGCACTTGGAATCCTGACACCGGTCAGAATCCGGGCACCAGCATCCTGATGGTAAGTACTGGGGTTAGGGGGAGGGTTGGGCTCTAGGGGGGAGAGTTAGGTTGAGGGTACTTAGCGACTGGTGTAGGTATCCTAATAATAACTGGGCCCCTCTGTCTTTCCTTTACAGTCTGTTTATTCTGTTCATTCTGCCTGGAACGTTTTTGTCCTATTGTAATGTCTTCCAGAGCTCTCATATAGGCAGAGAGATCTCAGATGGCACAGGGTGGTCTAACACCAGACGCTTGCCTCAAACAACTGCCCTGCAAAAACAGGTCACCAAAGGTGTTATTCCTCTGGATGCCGGAGCAGGTTTTACTGCCTGGTAACAATAGAATGACATATCCTCTACTGGTAGGCTGTCATTTTATTTGCAGCATATTTAGTAATTACAACACAATCCCGGCAAACAGGTTCAACCTGGTCAACACACTGTATTAATAGCCAAGCAGTGGTTCATCATGAACCAAATGAATGATGCGAATAGAGAAAAGCAATGATCAGCTTTGTAAATATGAGGACTACTGTCAGTTGAGTTAAGTACATGGCTCCCTATCGAACAAAACAACAGTGAGGTCCAAAATAAGTCATTTAGCTTGTAATTCCTCTAAGCCGCATCATCTATGTCGCTTGCCAAGTGGACGTATGCTGCTTCTGTGACGCGATGCAAACTCCTATCAGGTGTGTTTGTCCTTAATTCACTATATAGGGGTTTATGTACTAAGCCTTGGAGAGATAGAGTGGACATAGATAAAGTACCAACCAATCAGCTACTATCTATCACTTTACAGACTGTACTTGAAAAATGACAGGAGCTGTTTAGTTGGTACTTTATCTCCATCCACTTCATCTCTCTCTCTCGGCTTAGTACATAGACCCCCATGTCACAGTATACGCTCCATCCTGTGGCATTGCATAAGGGGCACTACTACAGGGGGCATTGCATAAGGGGCACTACTACAGGAGGCACTGCATTGGTTTTTGTTAATAACAACCCTTTCAAAATTGCATATAAGACTTTTTTTATGCTTGCGGCCCACACACTCTTAGACCTTGAATATTGGGGGGATAGCAACCAATCAGATTCTACTTAACATTTAACCGTCACTTTCTAGAAGATAATAGCTAGAACCTGATTGGTTGCTATGGGCAACATCTCCACTTCTAAAAACTCTCACCTTAGTAAATATATCTCTAAGAATTTATATTCAAAGGTAACATCAAGGATGTAACAAAAATTATACAGCTGTCCCACTAAGGACCAACTGTCCCTTTTATCGCTACGAATTGTCCCTCTTTTGAGTAATATACCTTTGCTCGAGTACATTATCCAACTGTGTATACTGCCAACCTGCAAGGAGAACTAAAATTCCTCACTTCAACAGATCGTGGGTCAAGGACAAAATGGCTGCCACAGTGGTCAATCAGTACTCCAGGTTCACTATGTGCTATTGTGCTTACATACACATTTTTCCTGCTTAGGAGAGTAATTATTACAGAACTGCTGGGAGTAGCTCTCAGACAAAAGGGCCTATTTATTAAGCTATGCAATAATACCCCATTAATTAATATGTTTTTTGCCACTATTCGCAGCAGTAAGGAAAAACTGTAACCTATGGCATTAGCTAATGGGGCCAAGCTCGTAAAAGCGAAACTTATCGGATGCTCCAGACCATTTTGACCTGGGCTCCGTCTAACAGCATCAGCTCAAACCGAAGTGGAGTGACACTGCAGCTTCTCATTGGTCCTCCTGCTCACACCCTTAGCTCAGCAGCCATTTCGAAGGAAAATGTCCTCCATTTTAGGTGGAAATGCAGCTTTCAGCTAAAGCGACTTGAACGTGAGGTTTAGTAGCTCTTTTAGAAAACTATAATAAAAACAGTATCATCACAACGCAACTGCATAATTTGATTCTTATCGGTCCTTAGTGGAATTATTTGAATATAATCTTATTCAATATATACAACAAAATCTTTCAAAGGTACATACAACGTTTAGCGTGCAGCACTACTAAAGCTAGACGACAGGTGTTAAACACTGCAATTTACTCTCTAGGACAAGCAAGCACTGTTAGACAAGAGCGTGCAAAAGAGTGAAGGAAGGAAAGCTACGGAAGCGGACACTACGGTTTGTCATACACACCTGCATGGGCCGCACCAGTCCGTTTGTTGGTTGAGGCCAAAGCGAGCTCTGCATTTCTTAGGGGAGCCAGGATCTGAGTATAGAAACATGCGCAGGGGGAGGCAGAGGCACACAAAAAAAGGGAAGAAAAGATGCAACATATATTTAGCCACTTGTAACCTGAAGACACAGACAAAAAAAAAAAAAAAGATGCAAAAACAACAAAGTAAACTTACCACTAATACAAACCTGTCTCTGGAAGGGAAGATGTGACAACAATCGATAGGAACATTCGGTACAAGTTATTTATTATCTACGTACAAGAAAAGTTCAGTAACCTAAAGTGACCAATCAGACATTTGCTTTTATGTCTTACTTAAAGTGGTAGCTATAGACCCAACAGCCAGGGCCACAAATCATCCCAAACATGGACCCAACATTGCTGCCAATCAGATAGGGACTGAGGACCTCATTCAGAGGCGGTCGCACGGAGCGATTGGACATAGTGAGCAATGTTTTTTTCAACTGCGCATGCATGTACCTGGCAGTGCGTGTGCGCAAGCCTGTCTTCCCGACTGCAATCCTCTTGCTCGCTAGTCACCACGAGGTCGTAGCTGTGATTGACATTTCGTGCCGTTTGTGGGTGGTTACAGGGGAAGGTGCTTGTGAACGGGGGTGTGGTGGTGAGCACGCAGGCGTGGTTGACCTTAAAAAGGGCATTTTAAGGGCGTGCATCATCATACATGTCATCTCGTTGCAATAACGACGCTACTGCTCGCAGAGCTAAGGGTAGCCCAGGGTCTACCTTAAGCATTACGAGTGCTGGCGATGGTTACTGCCTCAACCGATGTTTGTAGGCAATTAACAATGTAACAGGTGTTAATCGTGCTGACTGAATTAGGCCGTAGAGATAGGAGGTGTGCTTTCATTGTTGTGGGTGTTTCCGCGCTTACGATGTGCTTTGCGACTGAGCGCTCGTTTTGCATATTCTCGGTCACTTTGGGTGCGACCGATCGCTCCCGAGCGACCGCCTCTGAATGAGGTCCTAAGTGTGCAGGACAGTCTGATTGGTTAATGCTGGTCATAGGCTGCTGATCACACTAATTTGGCCACATTGGAACCCAACATTCAGCCTGAGTGCCACGTACCATATGGCTGGATGAGGCCAGAATGTGACCTAGGACTGAGCCACCTATTGATGGGCACCTTTTCTCTATACAAGTCCAGCATGTGACCTAGGACTGATCCACACCATTATGGGCACCTTTTCTCTAGAGGAGTCCAGCATGTGACCTAAGACTGGTACACGTGTGGGTATCCTTTCTTTAGATGAGGACAGTACAGGATCTAGGACTGATCCACCTATGTATGGGAACCCTTTCTCTACAGGAATCCAGTATATGGTCTGGGCTGATCCACCTGTGTATGGGCACCCTTTCTCTAGATGAGTCCAGTATATTGTCTAGGACTGATGCACCTGTGTATGGGCACCCTTTCTCTAGAGGAGTCTAGTATATGGTCTGGGCTGATCCACCTATGTATGGCCACTCTTTCTCTAGAGGAATCCAGCATGTGACCTTGGATTGATCCACCTATGTATGGGCACCCTTTCTCTAGAGGAGTCCAGTATATGGTCTGGGCTGATCCACCTGTGTATGGGCACCCTTTCTCTAAAGGAGTCCAGTATGTGACTAGGACTGCTCCACCTGTGTATGGGCACCCTTTCTCTAGATGAGTACAGTATATGGTCTAGGACTGATGCACCTGTGTATGGGCATCCTTTCTCTAGAGGAGTCCAGTATATGGTCTGGGCTGATCCACCTATGTATGGCCACCCTTTCTCTAGAGGAATCCAGCATGTGACCTTGGACTGATCCACCTATGTATGGGCACCCTTTCTCTAGAGGGGTCCAGCATGTGACCTTGGACTGATCCACCTGTGTATGGGCACCTTTTCTGTAGAGTCCGGTATATGGTCTGGGGCTGATCCACCTATGTATGGGCACCCGTTCTCTAGAGGAGTCCAGTATGCGACTAAGGACTGATCCACCTGTGTATGGGCACCCTTTCTCTAGAGGAGTCCAGTACGTGACACCCTTTCTCCAGATTGATTAGAGCAGGCTTCTATGAGTTACTTCATATTGTCACTTTTTTGTTAGTAAATAATCCCACTGGTCTAGAGTTGGGAAGGTGTAGGCATATTACTTGTTGTGTAACTACATCTAGGACAGTTTTAATAAAGAACCAGAAGAGGAAATCTGTTCTTGTAAGGCTTTCAATTTAGTGGCAATCTCGTTGAAATACAATAGATTCTGCAAAATCGGCACCTACTGCATAACCCCCCTTATGTTTTAAAGAGGTTTATCTCCTGTTTCGATGGAGTTGAACTATTAACCTCAATTTACATTATAATGTTAATCATAACCATTAAATAACTCAAGCCCAAAGTATGAACCTGCTGTAATGGAGAGTAAATCTAGAACTTCCATCAGCCCACAACCCACTTTTACAGACTCTGCTTATGCGATACAGTTGTAAGCAACCCATTATGTTATGCTAATTGGTATGGGAGCCCACTCGCTTCTTATAGTGGTCGTAACTATTTATCTTAAGAAGTGAGGAAAGACGTGAACAGCTAAATTCCGATGGTACCCTAAGTACGCCGTCATGTTACCGTGAACTCAGTCACTGACCAGGAGTAATTATTATAGCTCCCTAGTAACATTTATCTATATTTTGGAAAAAACATCTCCTCACACATTTTTTCATTTGCTCACAAGTGCAACATAATACAGTATTTCCTCATGTGCAATACAGTACGCCTAAATATCACGGCAATCCCATCAACACAAGCTCAGATCATATATATGTCAGTCACTTTTATATGTGTAGCAGAGTAGCATTATACCCCCTTTTACACCAGAGCAAAAACTTGGGCTTTTGCTGGGTCTACCTGGGTCACAGCTCAGTGCAAAAGGGTGCCTGAAAAATAACCCGGGTCAAGTGACCCAGCAATCCAACCCAGGTAGCTACCAGGATTGGACCCAGGATGGACCTGGGTAATGGTGCAGTGTAAACAGTGCAACCCGGGTTATCCGACCTGGGTCATGCCTAAAATTAGCTGATTGGTGGTTGTGGAGCAGTCACCACCCACTTTTTATGACCTCACAAGTTTAGCAGGGCAGAACCGGGTTCAGTGTTAACGGGGCTGACCTGAGAATAACCCACATCGATGGAGCTGTGTAAACAGTGTCTCACCTGGGTCTGACCTGGGTTGGAACCATGTCTGAAAACCCAGGTCGGACCCGGGTTTTTGGTGGAAAAGATGTATTAGTAAGCAATTACCCGGCCCCTATCCGGCTGTCCTAGGTTTCTGTGCTTTGCCTGTCCTCTCTGCCATATGTCAAACTGATGCCCTTCAGTTAAAGCTGATGTTCTTCTGTGACTCCGGGGTATAAATGATAAATTATGCTTATTTGGTGAGTCCATTACTAATGCAAAGAAGGCACTTCTTAGGCAAATGCAGCCCCTGAGGTCTTTGCTAGAAGGGCCTGGCATAATCAGGTGGGGCGGGTGTTCTGCGTCTCTTATGAAGTATATTAATCAGCTTAATAGGATTCATGCTTGAGGCACCAATTCACCAAGATAGGAGAGCAGCAGAGTAATGATTAGAGGTACAAGGATCCAGATACAAAATTTGATTCAGGTCTCCTCTGTTGGCTCTCAATTTACTTAGCGGTACAGGTCACAGGGCCAAAGACCAATTTGCACCCACTGGTGATGTCAGACGTGTGTACAAAAGTTGCTGGAACACTGAGTACATCCAGTATAAAATCTCGTAAAACTAAGCAGCTTTTTTTATTTGAAATGAATGCTAGAAGTTGCACAGCTTTACTTTTTCTTGGTAGTCAAAACAACTGTAAAGCGTTTGTAAGTTGCTCAATTGGTGCTGCCATATCTGTGTGAGCTGGTCTGTCGCATTGTATACCACAGCAGAAATTTTACCTGTTTACCCCTCCATTGTTCTAGTGCAGGGGTTTTCAACTCCGGTCCTCAAGTACCCCCAACAGGTCATGTTTTCAGCATTTCTGTCTGTGGAAACAGGTGGGATAATTACTGACCCAGCAAAACAAAAAGGATCTCACCTGTGGACGAGTAAAAGAAATCCTGAAAACATGACCTGTCGGGTGTACTGGCCCTGTACTAAATTAAAGATCAAGATGGTAGACCCCAGTCAGGAGAGACTAGTTGCAAAATAATTTATCTGTTTACTAATAGAACGGCAAGGAAACCTTCCAAATTGGCTTATTGGGCACACGGCATGCATGTTTATATATCTCTCTGGTCTGTGGTAAACATTATACTTTTACGAATTAGAAGCTTGGAACATTATCCACGCTCCGTGAATTGCAACATTTAGAACAGTAAAAAAGTCAGAAAAACACAAATATTATGCAGTAATAATAATAATCAAAATAGTTTTTTTGCACCAACACTGCCAGAACTGCACTGTGCTCTAGTGAAATATTTATTTGCATGTCTGAGATACAGGAACGCCATGCTTTGCCTAGTCAACACTGCCAGTAGAAATGTCATAATCTACTCCACTGGGGCACATATACCCACACATTTTATATATACTAAACCCCTGGGGTTACATTTTACCATCTGCAACCATTTTAATTGATATAGGCAGTAAAAGCATATTTACACGACTAAGGGGTCTATTTACTAAGCAGTGTTAGGAGACAGAGTGAAAAGTGATAAGGTGCCAGCCAATCAGCTCCCAACTGTCATTTTTCAAACACAACACAGCCTGTGAGATGACAGTTGGGAGCTGATTGGCTGGCACCTTATCACTTTCTTATCACCTTTCACTCTGTCTCCTAACACTGCTTAGTAAATAGAACCCTAAGTAATCCAATATACATAATACAAGTGCTTTACCTAATTGCTTGTATCTAGTGAACTCTTGTGTTAAAGGAGTACTTCTCAAATCCAGTCCTTGGGACACACTAGCAGTGCATGTTTTCCGGGTCTCCTCACAGAATCACAAGTGAAAAATTTAGTACCACCTGAGGATCTTTTAAAATGTGTCAGACAGTAGTAAAGCATGCACCTGTGCTCCAGCAAGACCTGGAAAAAATGCACTGTTCGTGTGTCCCGAGGACTGGATATGACAAGCACTGTGTTAAAGTATACACGACAACTACACAAAGGGGTAAATTTACTAAAGTGAGAAGTGGAGATGTTGCCCATAGCAACCAATCATATTCTAGCTATTATCTTCTAGAAGGTGCTAGTTGAATGTTAAGTAGAATCTGATTGGTTGCTATGGGCAACATCTCCATTTCTAAAACCTCTCACCTTAGTAAATTTACCCCAAAGAGTGGAGGCAAGCATTTAGATCTCTTACTCGCCCCTGTCTACTGAATTGAAAGCTGAATATTGATCCAGCTGGCAAAAGTGAGAAGACCGCTTTATAAATGATCAAATCAACTGATCAATGAGATGTATTTCTTCTGCCACATATCACAGAGACTCTTATGTTTGTGGCATAACATGTGGAGGGAAGGTGATGGCCGACTTCCAGTTGTAAATGTTGTTGTATTATAAGCTATTGTGGTTTTTATGACATATAGATATATACATTTTATCATAATACAGCCTTGTCCTGTGTCTATCCTGGGACAGTGTGCCCATGCACAGGGGTGTTTACCCTCTGAAGGATTCGCTCATTAAGGGCCTGGTTCTGAGTCACATGCGATGCCGATTGTTCACGCAGTTCATCGATTAGTTTTGCACGAAAATCCCTATAGATTTGTACGCCGCGGGTGTCACACAGAGCGTACGCACATAGGCGCTGCTGTGAACGAAACGCACAATATGAAAAATGTCTTGGAAAAGGCGATGGGTGCTCCTGGGCAGTGACTGGGAGGTTGCTTAGCGTATGCACGGAGAAGGTCCGTCTTAAGGGCGTGTTATGCGAGTGCTGCGGGCGTGATGGTGAAAGTGGAGAAACAGCACCTGCCGTGTAAGTTTCGATAGTGCAAACGTCTAAAGATGCACCAATCGATAATTCAACGCTTATGGATGCCGACGGTGGGCGCCTCAGTCCTTGCACAGTCGGACGCATTGATGTACGCCAGGGAAGGGCTTGGTAGCAGCATTTGCATAAAGTGGCAAATGAACGGTCGCTAATTCACGCATACACACACGAGACTGCATACCACTCACAATCAGGCCCTTAGCTCCTTCTTATAGAGAAAGACTGTTGCTCTTTATTCTGCAAGGTTGCAAGATGGTTTCTCTGGGCATGAAGTGTGCAAACCTTTTATAATTCCCTCAGATCAGATCTCTCGCTACTAAGGATGCAGAGGTCACCTCACCAAAGTCACTTTAAGGGGTCTATTTACTAAGCAGTGTTAGGAGACAGAGTGAAAAGTGATAAGAAAGTGATAAGGTGCCAGCCAATCAGCTCCCAACTGCCATCTCACAGGCAGTGTTTGAAAAATGACAGTTAGGAGCTGATTGGCTGGCACCTTATCACTTTTCACTCTGTCTCCTAACACTACTTAGTAAATAGACCCTATAGTCTTAAAGTTATGAGAAAACATAATTAAATTGAGTACGGATTAGCAAATCTATGCTGATGGATCTGCAAAACCGGCTGCTCTGTTCCTTATGGCAAGGAGCGCCACGCCTTGCCGCAGTTATTTCCATCGGCACCATCCATTTATTTCTCTACAGATAAAAGCCTAATATAAATCTTATCCTGGCTTAATTCTAGAAAGATACGATCCTGTGCATCTGAACACATCTGGAAAATGTCTATAGTCGTATGATATGGTTAGATCTGAAATCCCCACCTGAGCTGGAGTCCTGATGTTTTTCTCTGGTTCTTCGTTTCTTTTTTCCCTGTAGAAATGAACAAGAAATAAATATATTCACTAGTTCCTGATGGTCAGCGGTGAGGGCATAGATAGAATACAAGTTCTGCCTCAGCTGGCGGGTAACGTACTGCGGTAAGAGTACCACCCACCTGTCCCAGATTTAGGAGAATGACCGTACAGTCACATCAATAGTATGCTGGACATTGTAGCTAGTATACAATTTAAATAAAGTTTTTTTTTTAGTTGCTCTTTTGAGCTGATATATATTACACATACCAATTGTATAATTGTATAATGCACTGCTTGAAAAAAATAAATTATATATATATCCCCAAGACATGAAATTAGTACTTACATAGTTATCACGTGCAGACCAGCCCGGGTATAGCTGCATGTGAAGCTGCCTTTCTTTTCTGGCCAGTTCATAGTACTTTGCTTGCTCTTCTCTAGATAATGCGTGCCACTGGGAAAACACACATACATGAGTATCTATGGGGGCAACCATAAGTTACAAATTTGGGGGACCAACCAATCAGCTCCTGCCATTTTTCAAATTCTGCAAGTGACAGCTAGGAGCTGATTGGTTGGTCCTTTATCTCTCTCCACTTTATCTCTCTCCAAGCTTTGATAAATCTCCCCCAAAAACACATAATATTGGTAATTCTTCTGGGCTCAAGTCATAGCAAAATAAATACAATACAGGGCTGTAACTAGGGGTGCGCAAGACAGAGGGGGCGCCAACGTCACTGCCCCGGTGGCACCTGTATTTGGAACTGGCATCCTGGAGCCTGAAGGGCTGCCCAGATGTGTTCTCAGGACGCGCCCAGTGCTCAGCTTCCTGGTCCCGGCCCGGTTCCTGTCTTTATGGCCATAGAGCCCTGTTTATGGCGCTGGAAGTTGTTTATTCAAGTTTCAAAAACAAGATTGAAATCTGTTTGTATGTTATTTAATTGCCATTGTTTTTTTTTCTTTTAATGAGGGCAAATGAATAAACGTGTGACATCTGACTCATTGTCATTGGTCACCTGTGCTCCCGGATGTCTAGGCAGAGTAGCTTGGCAATAATGGAGGCCCTAGGACACTAGGCGGGCTGGGGGTCTGGGAAATAATCCCTACATGCACCAAGTTTACAGGGACCTGGGCCATCACAGGGTGTATATATATATATATATATGTGATGGTGCTCATTAATATTGGGTGGGGGGCAGACAGCCGACCTATTGTTTGTGGAGAGTAATAACGACTCACTAATAGCGTCTCCTGACATCGGCTGCACAGGAGGAGCTTCTTGGAACACAGCTTGCTGGGGGTGGGGGTGGGGGGGGGTGACTTTTTAAAAACATTATAACTTTATGAAGCATATACAAAATGGGGCACGGTAATGTGCGTCCAAGCCCCCCCCCCCGTTAAGCCGCATACACACTTAACGATATTCTCCATGAGCGATATCGTCCAGTGTTACCCCTACACTGCCGGGCTCAATGTCGTTCAGTGACAGCACCCTCCCTCATCCCTGAACTTGCAGAACTTAACGATATCGTCAGGTTGCCCTGCAAGTACGGGCGATGAAAGACATAGTTACTGATCCACCCCTGCCCATACCCGCCCCCCTCATGATTAACACCTGCACATACAATCGGGCTGCCCACACACTCCCCCGCGATCACTCCCCCCCCAGGCACAGCCACGCATTCCATCATCCCTGCAGTTGCCCACACAATCCACCGCTATCACCCCTTACCCAAGCCCCCCCCCCAGGCACAGCCATGCATTTAATCTTCCCTGCGGCTGCCCTCACACTACCCCGCTATCACTCCCCCCATCCCTGAGGCTGCCCACACACTCCCCCGCAATCACTCCCCCCATCCCTGAGGCTGCCCACACACTCCCCCGCAATCACTCCCTCCCATCCCTGAGGCTGCCCACACACTCCCCTGCTATCACTCCCCCCATCCCTGAGGCTGCCCACACACTCCCACGCGATCACTCCTCCCATCCCTGAGGCTGCCCTCACACTCCCCCGCAATCACTCCCTCCCATCCCTGAGGCTGCCCACACACTCCCCCCATCCCTGAGGCTGCCCTCACACTCCCCCGCTATCACTCCCCCCATCCCTGAGGCTGCCCACACACTCCCCCGCTATCACTCCCCCGCTACCACTCCCCCCATCCCTGAGGCTGCCCCCACACTCCCCCGCTATCACTCCCCCCATCCCTGAGGCTGCCCTCACACTCCCCCGCGATCACTCCCCCCATCCCTGAGGCTGCCCTCACACTCCCCCGCTATAACTCCCCCCATCCCTGAGGCTGCCCACACACTCCCCCGCTATCACTCCCCCCATCCCTGAGGCTGCACTCACACTCCCCCGCGATCACTCCTCCCATCCCTGAGGCTACCCTCACACTCCCCCGCTATCACTCCCTCCCATCCCTGAGGCTGCCCTCACACTCCCCCGCTATCACTCCCTCCCATCCCTGAGGCTGCCCTCACACTCCCCCGCTATCACTCCCTCCCATCCCTGAGGCTGCCCTCACACTCCCCCGCGATCACTCCCCCCCCATCCCTGAGGCTGCCCTCACACTACCCCGCAATCACTCCCCACATCCCTGAGGCTGCCCTCACACTCCCCCGCGATCACTCCCCCCATCCCTGAGGCTGCCCTCACACTCCCCCGCGATCACTCCCCCCATCCCTGAGGCTGCCCACACACTCCCCCCGCGATCACTCCCCCCATCCCTGAGGCTGCCCTCACACTCCCCCGCTATAACTCCCCCCATCCCTGAGGCTGCCCACACACTCCCCCGCTATCACTCCCACCATCCCTGAGGCTGCACTCACACTCCCCCGCGATCACTCCTCCCATCCCTGAGGCTGCCCTCACACTCCCCCGCTATCACTCCCTCCCAACCCTGAGGCTGCCCACACACTCCCCAGCAATCACTCCCCCCATACCTGAGGCTGCCCTCACACTCCCCCGCTATAACTCCCCCCATCCCTGAGGCTGCCCACACACTCCCCCGCTATCACTCCCCCCATCCCTGAGGCTGCACTCACACTCCCCCGCGATCACTCCTCCCATCCCTGAGGCTGCCCTCACACTCCCCAGCGATCACTCCCCCCATCCCTGAGGCTGCCCACACACTCCCCAGCGATCACTCCCCCCATCCCTGAGGCTGCCCTCACACTCCCCTGCTATCTCTCCCCCCATCCCTGAGGCTGCCCTCACACTCCCCTGCTATCACTCCCCCCATCCCTGAGGCTGCCCACACACTCCCCCGCGATCACTCCCCCCATCCCTGAGGCTGCCCTCACACTCCCCCGCGATCACTCCCCCCATCCCTGAGGCTGCCCTCACACTCCCCCGCTATAACTCCCCCCATCCCTGAGGCTGCCCACACACTCACCCGCTATCACTCCCCCCATCCCTGAGGCTACACTCACACTCCCCCGCGATCACTCCTCCCATCCCTGAGGCTGCCCTCACACTCCCCCGCTATCACTCCCTCCCATCCCTGAGGCTGCCCACACACTCCCCCGCGATCACTCCCCCCATACCTGAGGCTGCCCTCACACTCCCCCGCTATCACTCCTCCCATCCCTGAGGCTGCCCACACACTCCCCCGCTATCACTCCCCCCATCCCTGAGGCTGCCCACACACTCCCCCGCTATCACTCCCCCCATCCCTGAGGCTGCACTCACACTCCCCCGCGATCACTCCTCCCATCCCTGAGGCTGCCCTCACACTACCCCGCTATCACTCCCTCCCATCCCTGAGGCTGCCCACACACTCCCCAGCGATCACTCCCCCCATCCCTGAGGCTGCCCACACACTCCCCAGCGATCACTCCCCCCATCCCTGAGGCTGCCCTCACACTCCCCTGCTATCTCTCCCCCCATCCCTGAGGCTGCCCTCACACTCCCCTGCTATCACTCCCCCCATCCCTGAGGCTGCCCACACACTCCCCCGCGATCACTCCCCCCATCCCTGAGGCTGCCCTCACACTCCCCCGCGATCACTCCCCCCATCCCTGAGGCTGCCCTCACACTCCCCCGCTATAACTCCCCCCATCCCTGAGGCTGCCCACACACTCACCCGCTATCACTCCCCCCATCACTGAGGCTACACTCACACTCCCCCGCGATCACTCCTCCCATCCCTGAGGCTGCCCTCACACTCCCCCGCTATCACTCCCTCCCATCCCTGAGGCTGCCCACACACTCCCCCGCGATCACTCCCCCCATACCTGAGGCTGCCCTCACACTCCCCCGCTATCACTCCTCCCATCCCTGAGGCTGCCCACACACTCCCCCGCTATCACTCCCCCCATCCCTGAGGCTGCCCTCACACTCCCCTGCTATCACTCCCTCCCAGACACAGCCGAGCATTTAATCTTCCCTAAGCTGCCCACACGCTCCCCCGCGATCACCCCCCTCAGCGGCGCAGTTCCCCTGCCTACAGCTGGACTTTGTCTTTTTCCCCTGTACCTCTATCCCGAGATTACCACCTCCACTCCTATACACTCACCTTTCCCACAGCCACACATTCAGTCCCCTCTGCCCGCACCCACCCCTCCTGCGATCACCCCTCAAACAGCTGGACTTCACACACGCAGACACCGGCAGCACCCCCTCACACACAGACACCATAGGAAGCCCCCCCACACACACACAGAAACCAGAAGCACCCCCCTACATAGACACCAACAGCACCTCCCACACACACTGACACCAGCAGCACCTCCCACATACATGGACACCAGCAGCACCTCCACACATACACGGACACCAGCAGCACCTCCACACATACACGGACACCAGCAGCACCTCCACACATACACGGACACCAGCAGCACCTCCACACATACACGGACACCAGCAGCACCTCCACACATACACGGACACCAGCAGCACCTCCCACACACACAGACACCAGCAGCACCTCCCACATACACAAATACCAGCAGCACCTCCACATACACAAATACCAGTAGCACCTCCACATACACGAACAGCAGCAGCACCTCCACACACACACGGACACCAGCAGCACCTCCCACACACACAGACACCAGCAGCACCTCCCACATACACAAATACCAGCAGCACCTCCACATACACAAATACCAGTAGCACCTCCACATACACGGACAGCAGCAGCACCTCCCACATACACAGGCAGCAGCAGCACCTCCCACATACACAGACAGCAGCAGCACCTCCCACATACACAGACACCAGCAGCACCTCCCACATACACAAATAGCAGCAGCACCTCCCACATACACGGACACCAGCAGCACCTCCCACTTACACGGACACCAGCAGCACCTCCACACATACACGGACACCAGCAGCACCTCCACACATACACAGACACTAGCAGCACCTCCCACATACACAAATACCAGCAGCACCTCCCACATACACGGGCACCAGCAGCACCTCCACACATACACGGACACCAGCAGCACCTACCACACACCAGCAGCACCTCCCACATACACAGACACCAGCAGCACCTCTCACACACACAGACACCAGCAGCACCTCTCATATACACAGACACCAGCAGCACCTCCCACACACCAGCAGCACCTCCCACACATACACAGACACCAGCAGCACTTCCCACATACACAGACACCAGCAGCACCTCTCACATACACAGACACCAGCAGCACCTCCCACACACACAGACACCAGCAGCACCTCCACACACACACGGACACCAGCAGCACCTCCACACATACACGGACACCAGCAGCACCTTCACACATACACGGACACCAGCAACACCTCCCACACACCAGCAGCACCTCCCACATACACAGACACCAGCAGCACCTCCCACACACCAGCAGCACCTCCCACATACACAGACACCAGCAGCACCTCCCACACACACAGACACCAGCAGCACCTCCACACACACACGGACACCAGCAGCACCTCCACACATACACGGACACCAGCAGCACCTTCACACATACACGGACACCAGCAGCACCTCCCACACACCAGCAGCACCTCCCACATACACAGACACCAACAGCACCTCCCACACACACAGACAGCAGCAGCACCTTCCACATACACCGACACCAGCAGCACCTCCCACACACCAGCAGCACCTCCCACATACACAGACACCAACAGCACCTCCCACACACACAGACAGCAGCAGCACCTTCCACATACACCGACACCAGCAGCACCTCTCACTTACACTGACAGCAGCACCTCCACACATACATGGACAACAGCAGCACCTCCCACATACACGGACACCAGCAGCACCTCCCACATACACAGACACCAGCAGCACCTCCCACATACACAGACACCAGCAGCACCTCTCACATACACGGACACCAGCAGCACCTCCCACATACACGGACACCAGCAGCACCTCCCACACACACAGACACCAGCAGCACCTCCCACACACACAGACACCAGCAGCACCTCCCACACACACAGACACCAGCAGCACCTCCCACACACACAGACACCAGCAGCACCTCCACACATACACGGACACCAGCAGCACCTTCACACATACACGGACACCAGCAGCACCTCCCACACACCAGCAGCACCTCCACACATACACAGACACCAACAGCACCTCCCACATACACAGACAGCAGCAGCACCTTCCACATACACCGACACCAGCAGCACCTCTCACTTACACTGACAGCAGCACCTCCACACATACACGGACACCAGCAGCACCTCCCACATACACGGACACCAGCAGCACCTCCCACATACACGGACACCAGCAGCACCTCCCACATACACAGACACCAGCAGCACCACCCACATACACAAACACCAGCAGCACCTCTCACATACACGGACACAGAGCCGGATTAAGACTTATGACTGGCGTGTGACGCACTACGTCATCACGCTGCTCCCTCCAGGCACCGGCTCTTCCCTGCTGTCGCGGCCTGAGAAGAGCAACACTGGGACTGCAGTCCGACTCCCCAGCCAGGGCAGGGAGCGCAAAGTAACTGGCTCCCGCGTGTACTGTCAGTTACAGCACAGCAACTGCAGGCCTGCAGCACCACCACCTCTCCCACTACAAACACCCTCCCTTGCAGTTCCACTGGCAACGCAGCAACCAACAGACAGTTTGGTAAGTCAGCTTATTTTTCCTTTTGCTGCTACTTCCAATTATGTACTATATAAAAATGAGTATAAGCAGAGTGGATGTTGTGTGTGTGTGTGTGTGTGTGTGTATGTATGTATGTATATGTGTGTGTACATATATATGTGTGTGTGTGTATGTATGAATGCATGTATGTATATATATATTTTATGTGTGTGTTGGAATGTATATATATATATGTGTGTGTTTATATATACATATTTCTATGTATGTGCGTGTGTGTATATATATCTGTGTGTGTGTGTATATGTGTGTGTGTGTGTGTGTGTGTATATATATATATATATATATATATATATGCACACACATATATATATATATACACACATATATATATATATATATATATGCACACACATATAATATATATATATATATATGCACACACACATATATATATATATATATACACACATATATATATATATGCACACACATATACATATATATATATATGTACACACACACAGTGCTCGAAGTGGTAATTTAGAGGTGGGGGTATGGAGATTGAATCTTCCCCCCGCCCCCTATGGGCCCCTGCTTCCATATCACTCCATTGTACTTCTAACCCCCCCACACACACACACTTCTCCCTGCCTGCTCCCCTCTCTCACACCCTGCCCTTACTGATTCCCTCTCTTTCACCCCCTACAATAGCTAGCTTGCCTCTGTCTGCCCCTCTCTCTATTCCCTCTCTCACACCCTCCCCTCTCTCTAATTCTCTCTTACCTGCGCTGCTGGAGTGGATCCACCGGGATCCTCGGGTCTTCCCTCCAGTTTATCTGGCTCTGCTGCGAGCCGATGAGAAGCTGCCATTTGGCAGCTTCTCATTGGCTGGCGGCTGCGAGCCCTGCAATTGGCTGGCGGCCGTGAGTCCCGCGATTTGCTGGCGGCTGCGAGCCTCGCGATTGGCTGGCAGCTGCCCAGTACGTAGTGCTTACAGTGCAGCTGGGACCAGGTACTTTGTCCCGGCTACATGTCAGCGCCTCCACTGCACCGATTGAGATGTGTCCCCTGTGGGACACATCTTAACACATTGCCGCCACTATTCCAGCGCTGGGATCCCATACTTTTCTACATCTAAAATGAAGTGGGGCCGTATACCGCCCCACTTCGACCACTGCACACACACATATATATATATATATATATTAGGGGTGAGCGGGTTCGGATTTCTGAAATCCGAACCCCCCCGAGCCCCCCCGATCCGAGTCCGATCCGAGTCAGGCTCGACTTTTCCCGCCTGACTCGGATCTGACATCGAGGCAAAACGTCATCATCCCGCCTTCCGAGTCTCGCGGGTTTTGGATCCTATATAAGGTACCCGCGTCGGCGCCATTTTCTCACTCGGCTGTGGACAGTGAAGAGGGAGGGTGGGAGTTAGTGCTGTGTAGTGTAGTGTAGTGTAGTGCTGCTGTTGTCCACTACTTCAAAGTCCATAGGGGCTGGCTGTGTTGTGCTGTGCTGCTGTTGTTAATAGGGGCTGTGTCCACTACTTCAAAGTCCATAGGGGCTGGCTGGACTGTGTTGTGCAGTCAGTTCCAAAGTCCTGTGCAGTGTCCCAGTCCTAAAGGGGTGCTGTAGTGTTGTCCAGGGGGTGCTCTGTCCATCAGGGGTGCTCCCCCCAAGTGCTAAAAAAATAATATATTTTCTGTGTTTGTGAATTGTGTGCGCAGTAGCCGCACGTGCATCAACAAAGTAGTGCCAAGCGTGCGCCTGTGTCATAAGTAAAGGGCCGGCTGGCTTGACCGTTAAGGGTGCTGTAACCCCCGAAAGTACACTCCAGTCCAAACCAAAAAAAAAATTATTTTCTGTGTTTGTGAATTGTGTGCGCAGTAGCCGCACGTGCATCAACAAAGTAGTGCCAAGCGTGCGCCTGTGTCATAAGTAAAGGGCCGGCTGGCTTGACCGTTAAGGGTGCTGTAACCCCCGAAAGTACACTCCAGTCCAAACCTAAAAAAAAATTATTTTCTGTGTTTGTGAATTGTGTGCGCAGTAGCCGCACGTGCATCAACAAAGTAGTGCCAAGCGTGCGCCTGTGTCATAAGTAAAGGGCCGGCTGGCTTGACCGTTAAAGGGTGCTGTAACCCCCGAAAGTACACTCCAGTCCAAACCAAAAAAAAATTATTTTCTGTGTTTGTGAATTGTGTGCGCAGTAGCCGCACGTGCATCAACAAAGTAGTGCCAAGCGTGCGCCTGTGTCATAAGTAAAGGGCCGGCTGGCTTGACCGTTAAGGGTGCTGTAACCCCCGAAAGTACACTCCAGTCCAAACCTAAAAAAAAATTATTTTCTGTGTTTGTGAATTGTGTGCGCAGTAGCCGCACGTGCATCAACAAAGTAGTGTCAAGCGTTCGCCTGTGTCATAAGTAAAGGGCCGGCTGGCTTGACCGTTAAGGGTGCTGTAACCCCCGAAAGTACACTCCAGTCCAAACCAAAAAAAAAATTATTTTCTGTGTTTGTGAATTGTGTGCGCAGTAGCCGCACGTGCATCAACAAAGTAGTGCCAAGCGTGCGCCTGTGTCATAAGTAAAGGGCCGGCTGGCTTGACCGTTAAGGGTGCTGTAACCCCCGAAAGTACACTCCAGTCCAAACCAAAAAAAAAATTATTTTCTGTGTTTGTGAATTGTGTGCGCAGTAGCCGCACGTGCATCAACAAAGTAGTGCCAAGCGTGCGCCTGTGTCATAAGTAAAGGGCCGGCTGGCTTGACCGTTAAGGGTGCTGTAACCCCCGAAAGTACACTCCAGTCCAAACCAAAAAAAAAATTATTTTCTGTGTTTGTGAATTGTGTGCGCAGTAGCCGCACGTGCATCAACAAAGTAGTGCCAAGAGTGCCCCTGTGTCATAAGTAAAGGGCCGGCTGGCTTGACCGTTAAAGGGTGCTGTAACCCCCGAAAGTACACTCCAGTCCAAACCAAAAAAAAAATTATTTTCTGTGTTTGTGAATTGTGTGCGCAGTAGCCGCACGTGCATCAACAAAGTAGTGCCAAGCGTGCGCCTGTGTCATAAGTAAAGGGCCGGCTGGCTTGACCGTTAAGGGTGCTGTAACCCCCGAAAGTACACTCCAGTCCAAACCTAAAAAAAAATTATTTTCTGTGTTTGTGAATTGTGTGCGCAGTAGCCGCACGTGCATCAACAAAGTAGTGCCAAGCGTGCGCCTGTGTCATAAGTAAAGGGCCGGCTGGCTTGACCGTTAAAGGGTGCTGTAACCCCCGAAAGTACACTCCAGTCCAAACCAAAAAAAAATTATTTTCTGTGTTTGTGAATTGTGTGCGCAGTAGCCGCACGTGCATCAACAAAGTAGTGCCAAGCGTGCGCCTGTGTCATAAGTAAAGGGCCGGCTGGCTTGACCGTTAAAGGGTGCTGTAACCCCCAAAGTACACTCCAGTCCAAACCAAAAAAAAATTATTTTCTGTGTTTGTGAATTGTGTGCGCAGTAGCCGCACGTGCATCAACAAAGTAGTGCCAAGAGTGCGCCTGTGTCATAAGTAAAGGGCCGGCTGGCTTGACCGTTAAAGGGTGCTGTAACCCACAAAGTACACTCCAGTCCGAACCAAAAAAAAATTTATTTTCTGTGTTTAGCCGCACGTATATATCAAATCGATATAACATAAATGGAGGACCAAACTTTCTCCGATAAAAATAAAATAGAGAAAGATCAAGAACCACTTCCTCCTAGTGCTGAAGCTGCTGCCACTAGTCATGACATAGACGATAACATGCCATCAACGTCGTCTGCCAAGGCCGATGCCCAATGTCATAGTAGAGGGCACATACAATCCCAAATGGCAAAGTTCAGGAAAATGACCTTGAAAAAGACATTTAAATCAGCTGAAGAGAAACGTAAACTTGCCAATATGCCATTTACGACACGGAGTGGCAAAGAACGGCTAAGGTCGATCCCTAGTATGTTCATGACTAGTGGTTCAGCTTCACATGACGATGGAAGCACTCCTCCCACTAAAAAAATCAAAAGAGTTAAGCTGGCAAAAGCACAGCGAAGAACTGTGCTTTCTAAGAAGATATCACAAATCCCCAAAGAGAGTCCAAGTGTGGTGGTGGTTGCGATGCCTGACCTTCCCAGCACTGGACGGGAAGAGGTGGCTCTTTCCACCATTTGCACGCCCCCTGCAAGTGCTGAAAGGAGCACCCACAGTCCACTTGCTGATATGCAAATTGAAGATGTCACTGTTGAAGTACAACAGGATGAGGATACTGGTGTAGCTGGCGCTGAGGAGGAAGTTGGCGAGGAGGATTCTGATGGTGATGTGGTTTGTTTAAATCAGGCTCCGGGGGAGACAGTTGTTGTCCGTGGGATGAAAAAGCCCATCACGGTCATGCCTGGGCAGAAGACCAAACATTCCACCTCTTTGGTCTGGCAATATTTCTATCCAAATCCGGACAACAACTGTCTTGCCATATGTACCATATGTAAAGGTGAAATAAGTAGGGGTAGGGACGTCAACCACCTAGGAACATCCTCCCTTATACGGCACCTGCAGCGCGTTCATAAAAAGTTACTGTCAAGTTCAGAAACTTTGGCTCAGACCGTAAGCAGTCCAGGGACACCTAAATCCCGTTGTCCTGTTGTATCCAAGCGCCTGCAAACCACACCGTCAACTCCCTCCTCGTCAATTTCCTCCTTAGTCAGGATCGGAAGTAGTCCTGCAGGCCATATCACTGGCATGACTGACTCTCCTATCCGGGATTCCTCCGGAGGATCCTGCATTGCTACGCCTACTGCTGCCGCTGCTGCTGTTGCTGCTGCTGCTGGGAGTCGTTCATCATCCCAGAGAGGAAGTAGGAACACCACTACTTTTACTAAACAATTGACTCTCCAACAGTCCTTAGCGAGGAGGATGAAGTACGACAGCAGTCATCCTGAAGCAAAACGTATAACTGAGGCCTTGACTGCTATGTTGGTGTTAGACGTGCGTCCGGTATCCGCCATTAGTGCAGTGGGATTTAGACAATTGATGGAGGTAGTGTGTCCCCGGTTCCAAATCCCGTCTAGATTCCACTTCACTAGGCAGGCGATACCGAGACTGTACAGAAACGTCAGAAAAAGTGTCCTCAGTGTCCTGAAAAATGCCGTTGTACACAATGTCCACTTAACCACGGACATGTGGACAAGTGGAACAGGGCAGACTAAGGACTATATGACTGTGACAGCCCACTGGGTAGATGTATCACCTTACGCAGCAACAGCAGCAGCGTCACCAGTAGCAGCATCTCAGAAACGCCAGCTCGTTACAAGGCAGGCTACGCTGTGTATCACCGGTTTCAGTAAGAGGCACACCGCCGACAACCTCTTAGAGAAACTGAGGGAAATCATCGCCCAGTGGCTTACCCCACTTAGACTCTCCTGGGGATTTGTGATATCTGACAACGCCACCAATATTGTGCGGGCATTACATCTGGGCAAATTCCAGCACGTCCCATGTTTTGCTCACACAATAAACTTGGTGGTGCAGAATTTTCTGAAAAGCGACAGGGGCGTGCAGGAGACGCTTTGGGTGGCCCGAAAAATTTCTGGCCACTTTCGCCATTCAGCGACTGCGTGCCGAAGACTGGAGCGCCAGCAAACACTCTTGAACCTGCCCCGCCATCACCTGAAGCAAGAGGTTGTGACGCGGTGGAACTCAACCCTCTATATGCTTCAGAGGATGGAGGAGCAGCAAAAGGCCATACAAGCCTATACATCCACCTATGACATAGGCAAAGGAGGGGGTATGCACCTGACTCAAGCGCAGTGGAGAATGATTTCCGTGTTGTGCAAGGTTCTTCAGCCCTTCGAACTTGCCACACGTGAAGTCAGTTCAGACACTGCCAGCTTGAGTCAGGTCATTCCCCTCATCAGGCTTTTGCAGAAGCAGCTGGAGAAAGTGAAGGAGGAGCTAAGACGGAGCGATTCCGCTCGGCATGTGGGACTTGTGGATGAAGCCCTTCATTCGCTTTGCCAGGATTCCAGGGTGGTCAATCTGTTGAAATCAGACCACTACATTTTGGCCACCGTGCTCGATCCTAGGTTTAAAGCCTATGTGGTGTCTCTCTTTCCGGCCGACACAAGCCTGCAGAGGTGCAAAGACCTGCTGGTGAACACACTGTCAGCTGAAGCGGAACGTGACACGTCAACGGCTCCTTCTTCATTTTCTCCCGCAACTGGGGCTGCCAGGAAAAAACTTAGGTATCCTAAGCAACCCGCTGGCGGTGATGCAGGGCAGGCAGGACCAAGTTTGGACATCTGGTCCGGACTGAAGGACCTGGCAACAATTTCTGACATGTCTACTGTCACTGCATATGATACTGTCACCATTGACAGAATGGTGGAGGATTACATCGGTGACAGCATCCAAGTAGGCATGTCAGACAGTCCATACCTGTACTGGCAGGAAAAAGAGGCAATTTGGAGGCCCCTGTACAAACTGGCTCTATTTTACCTGAGTTGCCCCCCCTCCAGTGTGTACTCCGAAAGAGTGTTTAGTGCAGCCGGGAACCTTGTCAGCGAAAGGCGTAGGAGGTTGCTTCCACAGAATGTGGAGAAGATGATGTTCATCAAAATGAATTATCAGCTCTTCCAGGGAGACCAGCCTCCAGAAGGTACAGAGGGACCTGTGGTGGTGGATTCAAGTGGGGACGAGTTAATACTTTGTGAGGATGAGGATGTACACACTGAAGAGGGTGAGGAATCGGTGGATGAGGAGGATGAGGATGACATCTTGCCTCCGTAGAGCCAGTTTGTGCAGGGACACATTAATTGCCAGCTTGTTTTGTGGGGGCCCAAACGAACCAATCATTTCAGCCACAGTTGTGTGGCAGACCCTGGCGCTGAAATGATTGATTTGTTAAAGTGTGCATGTCCTGTTTATACAACATAAGGGTGGGTGGGAGGGCCCAAGGACAATTCCATCTTGCACCTCTTTTTTTCTTTGCATTATGTACAGTTTGGGGCCTAGTTTTTCTAACTGCCATCCTGCCTGCCACTGCAGTGTCACTCCTAGATGGGTCACGTGTTTGTGCCGCCCACTCGTGTCGCTTAGCATAGTCATCCAGCTACCTCGGTGCAACCTTTTGGACATAAAAACACTATTGTGAGGTGTGAGGTGTTCAGAATAGACTGGAAATGAGTGGAAATTAAGGTTATTGAGGTTAATAATAGCATAGGAGCAGAAAAACCTACAAATTCTGTGATTTTAGCTGTTTTTATGCTTTTTTTCAAAAAAATACAGATCCAAAACACAAAACCCAGAACCCAAAACACGGAAGGGTGGTTTTGGCAAAACCAATCCAGATCCAAAACACGAAGAAAGATCCAGATCCAAAACCAAAACACAAAACACGAAAAGTGGCCGATGCACACCCCTAATATATATATATATAATATATATATATATTATATATTCACAACTCAGGTGTATACAGGAATATCGTGGGCGGCACTCAAAGGACTTCAATATTTGAATAGTAAAACAGGAGACACTACTCCAAGCGTAGCTTAACGTTTCAGTTGCTTTATCAACTTTCGTCAGATGAAAGTTGATAAAGCAACTGAAACGTTAAGCTACGCTTAGAGTAGTGTCTCCTGTTTTACTATTCAAATATTGAAGTGCTTTGAGTGCCGCCCACGATATTCCTGCGTGTATATGTTTATATATATATATATATATGTATATGTGTGTATGTATATATATATATATATAATATATATGTGTGTGTGTGTGTGCATATATATATATATATATATATATCTTTTTTTTTTTTTTTTTTAAGCCACCCACAGGGGTCGGGTTGAGGGGGGAGAGGAGGTAAGAGATGATTGGGAGGGAGGGTCCCCCAGAGATATCAGTGTACCAGGATTTGTATTGCCAGTCCTGGCCCTGTATGCAGTAAACTATGCAGGGCTGTGAGTGCGCGGCAGTAAGGAAGCCTCTTTCTCCTCTGAGGCCTCCCGGCTGAGACTCCGCCCCTTTGCCTCCATTAAGCCCCGTCCCTTTCCCCCACTCTACCCTGTGTTTAGCCTTCTCCTCCCCTAGTCTCCACCCACCACCCAGTCCTCTTCTCTCCCTCGTGTCCCCTGTCTGTGTGGGGCAGTCTGTCTCTCTCCTCCTCCGAGCTCTGCAGTGACAGTCTGCTGAGACCAGGACACCATGATCTTCCTACTGAGGTAAGTACAGTGTATGAGAAGGTGTATGGTGTATATTAATACAGTCTGGGGGTGGGGTGCATTAATGTTATATGTGGGGGTACTGTTAATGGGATGGGGGGTGTATTAATATTATGGGGAGTATATTACTACCATCTGGGTGGTGGGGTGGGAGTGCAGATATATTATGGGGGGTACATTACTGGCATCTGGGTGGTGGTGCAGTAATATTATGGGGGGATAGTGCTGCCTTCTGGGTGGTGGGGTGCAGTAATATTATGGGTGGTATATTATTGCCATCTGGGTGGTGGGGTGGGAGTGCAGATATATTATGGGGGGTATATTACTGGCATCTGGGTGGTGGTGCAGTAATATTATGGGGGGATAGTGCTGCCTTCTGGGTGGTGGGGGTGCAGTAATATTATTTATGGTAGCAATACTTGGCCTGATTCAGAGGTGGATGGATTTGCAGTAGCAGCTGCGACAAAGTCGCAGCCACTACAGCGTCTTGATGCTAATGCCGCGGTCGGTAGGCACCTTATTGAGACACCCACCGGCCGCAAAACAAATCCGCCGATGCCCACATGAAGACGCACCATCAATCGAACATCAACTGCACCATCAGACATTAGAGCAACCTTATGGTTGCTCAGAATGTCTGCGGCGGTGCCCGTGAAACTGCGTCCGACACCAACACGCCCATCGCCATTTACGTCCCCGCCCAGGAACACCTATTGAAATTGCATAGATCTCCGTGCAATTCAATATGCGTCCCCTGTTGGTAACCATAGCTGCACCCACCTCGGAATCAGGCTCACTATGTGGGGTGAGGGGTATAGTAATACCATTTGGGAGCATATACGGCAGAACATACACCCACACACACACATTATATGGTAACAAAATACATATTAGGGAGAGAGAGATAATTAATCTGCCTACCTCTGTAATAGGGCCCCCTGTCTGATGTGCCCCGGGCCCCCTATAGCCTTAATCCGGCCCTGCACGGACACCAGCAGCACCTTCCACACACACAGACACCAGCAGCACCTCCCACACACACGGACACCAGCAGCACCTCCCACATACACGGACACCAGCAGCACCTCCCACATACACGGACACCAGCAGCACCTCCCACATACACGGACACCAGCAGCACCTCCCACATACACGGACACCAGCAGCACCTCCCACATACACGGACACCAGCAGCACCTCCACACATACACGGACACCAGCAGCACCTCCCACACACACAGACACCAGCAGCACCTCCCACACACACAGACACCTGCAGCACGCTGGCAGAGCTCCTGCTGTCTTCATCTGAATTAATGACTTGCTGATGTCACTATTTCTAAAATAAATAAACCATTTTTTTTTTACCTTTTGAAGAGACAATATTTAGCCACACTCAACACAACATGAGGGGCACGAGGGGTAACGTCTCCTTGTGAAACATTGCCATGCCCCTCATGACACATGGCCACGCCTTCGGCGCACACAGTGATCCTCCATACCCCCACTTCTAAATTCCCACTTCGACCACTGCATTTCATATAAAAATACATAGAGTTACCATGTAATCACATTATTAGACCGGAGACATCAGAAACTCACCCTCCGTCCTAGAATTTGATTGATCGCCGCGCTCTCTTTCAATGTGCACTCGGCTATAACTTTTGCCCGCATCTCCTTCATATATAGCATGAAGGCGTTAAGGGGTTTCTTAATGGTCGGCTTCTTGGGCTCCTTTTCTCTTTTTGGTTCTGAGTGAGGTTTCCTAGTGGCGAAGCAAAAACAAAAATGTTAATGAGATAAGAGGGCCCATATGTTATCCCCCATAAACAGAGGGAGGCTATTTATCACACCTTCTAAAGAGGACAAGTGGAGGTGTTGCCCACAGCAACCAATCAGCTTCTAGCTATCATTTATCTAGTACATTCTGCAGAATGACAGTTAGAAGGTGATTGGTTGCTATGGCCACCCCTTCCATTGGTCGTCTTGAGAAGGTTTGAAAATATCCCCCTATAGTTCTATCACTATAAACATCTCACATAAATATAAATGTCACAGCAATGCAATAAATGGGTATTTATATTGTTTTTTTTCTTTTGATCCTTCATAAAGAATAAAATAACAATTGAAAAAAAAAAAGCAAAATAAAGGCAAGGTGGGAATCTGGCAAGTTTTGAATGATTTATTATATGGCTGACGCTTATATGAGGTATCTTCAATTTGAACAGCAACATAAAAGATCTAAATAATTGTTTTTATTTAAACTGAAACTCTATATAAATAGACTAGACATTTAATGGTTCTTTATTAATGTACTGCTAAGTATAGTTACACATGTGTTCTCAAACTATTGCTGCAGTCACGCCAAACAGTCCTTCTCGGTGCGCCAGGTCCGGTGCGATTCAGCTTGCACTGTGCGTCTTTTTCGTGAAGTGGTTTGTCATGACTTAAGCTGGGTACACACGTAAAGATGACAATCAGCAATTTGCTCCCAAAATCCGGAAAATGGTCAAAAACTTTTGTTTGTACAAATTGTTTAGAACAAATATTTAACAAACTTGTCTGAACGACCATTTTCATCTGTTTTCTGGCATTTAGGAGCAAATTGCTGATGATCATTTACTTCCATACGTTACCAGATTTTCATTCCAACCAATCAACTAGTAGGTTGGTTGGACAGAAAATCTTTAAGTGTGTACCCAGCTTAAGACGCATTTGCAAGCATAAAAAGACGCTGAATGCAAGCCAAATTTCAGGGGACCAGGTGGCTGACACCCTCCGCATGGCATATTGAGGCTAGGGGGTAAATTTACTAAGATGGGAGTTCTATTAAGAAGTGATGTTGCCCATAGCAACCAATCAGATTCCAGGTATCATCTTCTAGAAGGTGCTACATAAATGAGAAGTAGACTCTGATTGGTTGCTATGGGCAACATCACTTCTTAAATAGAACTCCCATCTTAGTAAATTTACCCCTAGGAGTATGAGGACACTTATCTTATTTCTTCCTGGTGCCTCCAGCAGTCTCATCTTCTTCCATATTTTTTTCATCATCTTTACATTTATCCTCCTATTTATTAGTTTAAAACCTAAGATAAGAAAAAAACTTCCATAGAAGCCAGACAGCTTTGAGTACTCACATGCTCCGCTCGTAGCAATCCATGTCTTTATTCCCTGAGTGAGGCACTATTGCTGTATGAGGGATTACTGTTGTATGTACACCGGAGCTAAGCATCAGAGGGTGGGTGAACCTTATAACAACAAAACAAGTAGGATTAATTTACATTTTTGGAAGTCATTTGCAGCAGAATTATAGCAGGCCGGGGTATTTGGAATGTTTTTTTCGCCTCTGTCAATGTTACAAAAACAGGTCAGCGGTTTTCGTGTTCTAAGGATTGGAGCTCGCATACATGGATATTCCAACTGTGTCAAAGTTGTTAACAGTTACCCTTCTATAGTAAGGGTTAGTTTCCATTTTAGAAACCCTAACATGTTTTTTGATACCTATTTTCTTAAAATGGTCAAAATAATGAATTTTGCATTTAGTTTTAGTAAACAGCACGGCTGCAGTTAGATCTACATCCTGTCAGTAGAGATTACGGGGTATATTTACTAAAGGTTGATTTCAATCGATTTTTATCAATTTAAAATAAATGAAGGTCCATCACCATCGATGTTGTGTTTCTGGGGCTAAATCACACAGTTACTAACAGACAATTTTTTATTTTTTTTAAAGTATTAGTAAATGTGTGATATAGCTCCAGAAACACAACATTGATAGATTTTCATCTATTTTAAATCGCTTAAAATCGACCTTTAGTAAATATAACCCTGGGTATCAAGAATGTTTTGAAAATCATAAAACATTTTTTAAAAAAGTAAACAAAAAACATTTATGTAACAATCAGGGGAATGCTAAGGAGAGTGTGGCCTAATACAGGGGTAATTTTTGAAAGCACCGTACTACTGTATATTTTCAGCATGCCACTCCAGATTATAAATCCTTTTATCTGGAAAAATACAGATATTTTAATACACTGACAGAATTTAAATATGGATTACATGCCTTGCTTACAAGAAATTGTGTCTGTAGCTACTGTATAATTACTATAATGCATTACGAGGGTGACTGATCCAAGGATTTGGGGATCAGGAAGGATTAACCCCCCCCTCAATCCATTCCTCTGCATCAACACAATTAAAATGATTGAAATATTGAGTGATAGACCTGTGTTTTTGTCAGCCTTACTATGTATGGGGCTGTGCTTGAATCTAATTTCTGTATCACAAACGAATATAGAAGCAGGAAAGTACATAATCCTTTATCTAAAACAGATATCCTGAGGGCGACGCGGATGACAGAGAGGAGAATGGCTACCTCAATGATTTTTATGGCGTTTCCACAATTGGAACATTGTTGACCAGTAGGAAAACCACACGTTAGCATGTCCGCAGCGTAACCCTGCATAGCATTTATACAGCTGAAGTTATGTAATAGGTCCTAAATTTCGATTTGAGTATTCCTAGTAAACTCTGACTCCTTTTTCTGCTGACACCCAGAGAGCAGCTGTGGAACACACCAGTGGCTTTTGGAATCTGAATGGCAGTCATTCTTCCTTAGCAGACAATAATCCAAACTTTCATTTTTGAGGGGGAAAGAATAACACATATGTACTGAGACTGCCAGACAGACAATCGATCAGACAGACATCCTTTTGTCTAGACTAGTACAGACGGTTCTAAGTGGCCCGTTAAGCAGGCACAAGAGTTGCATTTCCGCTGGTTGGCAAGAAAGTAAAACAGCAATGTGTATAAAACATGGCGGTGGTCATCTCAGTCCTTTATTTTGCATTACCTGATAAAACCCAATCTGATCGTTACAAACCCAGACTGTGAATAACAAACACTTTGACATCCACAAGCAATATAATTGCACCATGTGTCTTATTGAACAGTAACATGTATGTATGTGTATATATATATATATATATATATATATATATATATTATAGTGCAGCCAACCAGCTGAAAGGAGTGAGGGGAAGAACAGTGGCCTGATAATTTACACTACAATGTATGGAGGCAAACTCCATTCACAGCCTGAACTTGGCTGAACAACAGTCGGATGGATGGGATAGATTGGATACCTAACAGGCAATCTAGACCATTTTTCAGCCTATGAACGATTATCATCCAGGTATATACACTAAACAATAGTCGTTCTGATTGTCGGTTTTATCTGTTTAAAGCACGCATGTTTGCATATGTGTGTTTTAAGTGTGTAATACATTTTTTTTATTTAAAAAAAACCCAACATCTTATAAAAGTTGAGAATGATATACATGTTCACCAACATTATCTTTGTCACAGTAAATGTCGGACACATGCCGATTATTAGAGATGAGTGGGTCCGGTTCTCAGAGAACCGGACCCACCCGAACATTGTGGCTCCGAGTCAGGCACAGGTTTTGCCGCCTGACTCTGAATCCAACATGTGGCAAAACACCATACTCCCGCGGGTTTTGGATTCAATAAAGGTCCCGGTGATTGGAGCGCCTTTTCACTACAGCGGTGGCTCTTGTGTTGTTCGTGTCAGGGTTGTTCTGTGTCCATCCAGGGGCTGCTGTGTCTATCCAAGGCAGGTGCTGCTGTGTCCCTCCAGGGGCTGCTGGCTGTGTCCCTCCAGGGGCTGCTGGCTGTGTCCCTCCAGGGATACTTGTATGATTATTACACTGCGGTATGGCCGTCAGCGTCACAAAATTACAACTTATATTTTTACTTTTTTTTTACACTCTAATTCAATGTAAAAAAAAAGTAAAAATATAAGTTGTAATTTTGTGACGCTGACGGATGTACCGCAGTGTAATATCCATACAAGTATTGTGACGCTGTTACCGCAGTGTAATATTCATACAAGTATTGTGCCGCAAACAGCCGTTCCGCAGTGTAATTTTCATGCAAGTATTGTGACGCTGACAGATGTACCGCAGTGTAATATTCATACAAGTATTGTGACATTGTTACCGCAGTGTAATATTCATACAAGTATTGTGACGCTGCTGGCCATACCGCAGTGTAATTTTCATACACTTATTGTGACGCTGTAGGTCGTACCACAGTGTAATATTCGTACATTTATTGTGACGCTGTAGGTCATACCGCAGTGTAATATTCTTACAAGTATTGTGACACTGTAGGTCATACCACAGTGTAATATTCATACAAGTATTGTGATGCTGTTACCGCAGTGTAACATCCATACAAGTATTGTGATGCTGTAGGTCATACCGCAGTGTAATATTCATACAAGTATTGTGACGCTGTAGGTCGTACCGCAGTGTGATATTCGTACACGTATTGTGACGCTGTAGGTCATACCACACTGTAATATCCATACAAATACTGTGACGCTGCAGGCCATACCCCAGTGTATCCGTATAAGGAATGTGACGCTGCAGGCTGTATCCCAGTGTATGTTTCGGTAACCCAGTGTATCCATATAAGCACTGTGTAACGCCGCAGGCCGTACCACAGTGTATCCATATAAGGACTGTGCGTTTGTGTCGCTGCTCTGACGTTTACTTTTTTTTTTGTTTCATACTGTTATTATTTTAACTAAAATCACAAATAGGTATACTTGCTACCCTTATGCCAATTTTCAACCTTGATTTGTAGATACCAGCCCGGTGGGCTTGACTTTCCTTTATCATAACAGCTATATTTGGTCAGATGCAACTTAAGCACCAAATGGAGAGGCTATTTTGTGATGGTATCTGGAGATGTTCTCCTTCCTCCCCATACATAATCCCAGAAGCACAGTGATGAGAGATGTTTAGTACCAGACTTTAAATCCCTCTGCCCCCTTCCTGTTCAGAGCTTCCATTTTGTGTGCTGCCACATTAATAGTTCATCCACCCATTCAAGAATCGAAATGGGCAGGTGCGACACTGGCATTACTACCCTCGGTGGGAGGGCCTAAGGATATTCCATCTTGCACCTCTTTTCTTTGCATTATGAGCTTTTTAGGGCATTGCTGACTGTTTTTTTGTGTAGATGACAAACATTAGTGCTATAGTTTATTAAACTGCCATGCTTGGCTGCCACTGCGGTGCCATTCTCTTTCCCAAATGTGCCATGTTGCTAATTAAACAGCCACAGCTGCTGAAATTTTCGACATGCAGTTGCTGATTGCCAAAAATGTCCAGAAATTTTTATGGCCACAGACAGCATCTCCTGCATACCCATTTTTTTTTTTACAAAAATGTGGTACCACCAAAGAGCTCAACTGGGGCAAGGTTTGATGTGAATGATTAAAATATTTTTTTTGTAAATGCCTCCCCTCCTCCCTTCATAAATTTGCTTTGGAATCCAAAACTTAAATTAAATTTACTACGAATCAACCCTTCCTTTCCCTGCCTTCAACTACATACATACTCCATCTCCCTCAGGCCTCTTGATTAATAAAATATTTGTTTCTCGATGTGCCATGTTGGAAGTCGCACTGCCATAGCTTTTGAAATCTTCTACATGCAGTTGATGAATCCCAAATATGTCCAGAAATTGTTATGGCCACAGACAGCATCTCTTGTATGCCCCTTCATTTTTTTAAAAGTTCTGAACCACCAAGTTGATTAAGTGGGAAAATGGTAGATTTTCAAATGTACCCAGTTTTTCTCATTGCCCCCCAACCCTAAACAGTTGCCCCAGGACCATGGTGAATTAATAGGATGTTATAAATAATTGTTCAGCTCAATAAACGCCTGCCTCCTTTGTATGTAGGTCACTCTAAGTGGAATAACTGGATAATGTAGATGGTGGGTGTCATGCGAGACCAGAAATATCAGCAGCACAGAGCATCTTCCTACCAGGATGTGTCCAATAAAGTGCAAATACATTTAGGAGCTCATTCAGAGCCGCTCACTAGATGCGATGGCTCGCATCCAGCGTATGCAAATTCAGCAAAGTGACGCCATGGCAGGCGCTCGCTTGGAAAGGCATTGACATGCCCACTTTGGCTGTGCGAGCGATCGCTCTGTGTATGTAGACACCCATTAGTGTATGTTGAGACGCCCACTAGTGCACGTCATCTCCAGGAAGTGTTTTAAAAGATTGGTACATCGAGGACCATCAGAAGCTAACGCAGCACTTGTGGTTACCTTACCCTACCGCAAGCACTGCGAGGACTTCAGTGTAAAAAACAGGAATGTGACATGTACTATGACGCTGCCTGTTAATTATGCATGCCTTTGAAAGGGCATTGGAACACTCAGGCATGCCTGCGTTCGCACCTCAACTCCCCCGTTATTAATGCCCTGCGCCTGTTACCACCCACAAACGGCCTCTCCTATCACTCATTTCACTGGGCTGTCTTTGCTTGGCGAGCGAGCGGTTTGCAATCTCACAGAGTAGTTCATGCACGCGCAGAACGAAGCATGTGCATTCGCATACCATCGGGCTGCTTGCGAGCGGCTCTGAATCAGGTCCTTAGTACACAAATTAGTTGTGTATATTGGTCACATACTTATATATTTACATTGTACATAACGTGCATAAAGCAGGCTGAGGTAGCTTGAGGCACACCATCCATTGTTGACAAACAACTTCCAGCAGGCCTGGCAAACAGTACAAATGCTGGGAGTTGTAGTTCAGCCGGAGAGCTACAGGCTGCTTTCCTCTGATGTAAACAGCAAGTCTTGGTCCCATTATCCCTAACAACCTCCCTGAGCACAAAGTAAACGTCTGTTTACAGTGTGTACTATTTTGCAGCAATTAAGGCCACCGCATTTCTATTAGATGTATAAAAAACCTCCTCCAGATCAAAGATGTCCTTCAGGAAATGAAGAACTTGATCCTACATTGATCTTCCCTCATAAATTTTCTTCAGAATCTAAACATTAAAATAAATACATTTACAAACTAATCAATCGTTCCGTCCTTTCCCTGTCTTCAGTCCATAAACATATTCCAACTCCCTTGGGCCTCTGACCTAGTTCTTGATTAATGAAAACATTCTTGTTTTTTAAACTTCCTATGGGGTCGTATAATTTATTAAACTGACATCCTGTCTACCACTGCAGTGCCACTCTGTGCCATGTTGGAAGCTGAACTGCCACATGCTAGTGCCACCCACTGCTGTCGCTTAGCTTAGCCAGCCAGCTCAATGCAACCTTTGGGTCTAAACTGGATGAAATCAATATTGTGAGCAGTGAGGTGGTCATAACTGATTGGAAATAAATGTTGAGGTTAATAATACTGTAGGAATAAAACCAGGCCAAATGATGTGATTTTAGCTAAAACATAGGGATCGGCGCACATCTCTAATTATAATATCGCCACCTCAAACGTAATATTTCTAAAACAGAATTAATTATATATCCACCGGCCAATAACAGTTACCAACCTAATCTCTCTATCACTGTTAATAACTCGACAATCCACCCAGCCCCACAAGTTCACTGCCTAGGTGTCATCCTTGACTCTGAATTGTCCTTTGTTCCCCATATTTAATCTGTCTCAAAATCATGTTACATACATTTAAAAACCATATCCAAAATTCGACCATATCTTACACAAGACATTGTAAAAACTCTAATCCATGCACTCATTATTTCCCGCGTTGACTATTGCAATAGTTTCCTTACTGGTCTTTCCAAGAACAGGCTCTCGCCACTACAATCCATTATGATTACAGCTGCGAGGCTGATCTTCCTTGCTAAACGCTCTTCGTCTGCTGCTCCGCTCTCAGTCCCTCCATTGGTTACCGGTTTTCTACTGTATTCAATACAAACTACTTTTACTTACACATAAGGTTATTAACAAAACCACGCCAACTTACATCTCTTCACTCATCTCAAAACCTGACCTTTCCGCTCAGCACAAGATCTGCGTCTCTCATCATCCACGCATTACTTGCTCCCATTCATGGTTACAGGACTTTTTTGGGGCTGCACCCACTCTGTGGAATGCCCTCCCACGCACAATAAGACTTTCTTCTAGTCTCCAAACCCTCAAGTGTTCCCTGAAAACTCACCTCTTCAGACAAGCTTAACAGATTCCAGAACAACCCACATAACCTTCATAGCTTTCATATCTAATTACATCCCTTTTCACAGTCCACACACAACCTCACACATTGCCTTTCTTTCACATCCTCCTTACCTTTGGCCAACATTCCTTTGTGACTGGATCATACATCCCAACAAGAAACTTTGCAATCTGGCTGGACCAAAATGCAATATACAGCACCTATCCTTGTGAGGTTGGGTATGAAATCTCAGCGGCTGAATAGCTGCCGGGTGAAATACTGACGCCGGCAGCCCGAACATGAAGAATCCTGATGGCTAAGGTAAGTAAGCCAACCCTACTCTTCTCCCCCCTAACCCTCCCTTAGTGGTGCCGAACCCTAAGTTCCCCCGGGGGTGCCTAAACCTAACCTTCTTAACGCAACCTAAATCTAACCCTCCTGGGGGGTTGCCTAACCCTAACCTCCCCCCCAGTGGTGCCTAACCCTACCCTCTCCACAGCCTAACCCTAACCGTCCCCGGGGAGTGCCTAAACCAACTCCCCCCAAGAGCTAATACTAGGAGGCTTACCTTAGTTCGGGAAGCCGTCTGTCGGGATTCCGTCGCTGGGCTAAAGATAGGCATCGGAAATTCTACACCTATATTTAGTCCCAAATCGGGATTTTGACACCGTAATTTAGTAGACAGCTTCTCGGCCGTCGGGAAAATTGACTACATCCCATCCTTGTGTATACAATGGCTATTTCAAAGCCGATTTTCCCAACTTTGCAATAATAGATACTTCAACAATCATAAGTTACCCATAGTTTTATTATTTTACACACCATTCTTAAGCTTAACCCAATTAATAAATAAGACAAAAACAACTGTATAGATTGGAAAAAAGAAGTCACTACTAAATTTATTAAGATCGAATTAGAATTTAAATGAATCCTGGTGGCAAAAAAGCAGTGCTAACTCAGTCCACAGCTCATAATAAGTGTTTATTTACCAAAATGGGGTGGAGTTTCCACCCCATGCGCAAACCATCCTGGGTAGTACCACCTCCCCTTAGCTAGCACAGTGCTGGTCCCTCCCTAGGATGGAGAGCTGGTCCTCGACCTAAAGTTGTAACCGACTCGCCTCTCTCAAAAGGGGGTATGCTAGCCAAGCTCTGCTGCGCTAAATTGAGCCGCCGAGGAGCACTGCTTTCCGCCCGCTGCACCTCTCCTGCTGGAAGAAAAAACATAATGCATTCCAACGATAATCATTTGTACAAACCAATTTACGCAATATGTCGGGTGGGTGGGATCACAAAATGCAAAGAGGAAAGGGACTCCTCCTCCAGCCCTAATATAACCCCGCCTCATCGGGGCAGCTCATAGGCTACAATTAATGACTGACTACTCACTACCACCAATAATAAATTATCAACAAAAACCAGTACTGCTCCAAATAAAACACAGGGTGCTTATATCCTCTCAAGCTCATTCAAGCATTTCGAGTATTTGTAACGCTATTTGACAAAGGAAAGTTTGTGTTACTCGAGTGTGCCATCTAGTGGTTGCAACATAAATTGCAACATCTCTTATAAATATTAACTGTGGAATAGTCAATCTGTTGCCAGGGATTAAAGAGTCAATTTTGATTAATTTTCAATTGGCTCTAGTTTTTGAGATATGCATATGTCTAATATTTATGAAATATTTAATTAAACAATGTTAAAATAGTTCAAAAGATATTTTTTTTATTCTGATTAAATTTGATTCGTAAAATGTTATAAAAAGACACAGGATAATTACATACATAAGTGTTAGGAAGCTATGAGAACCGTTTTTTGTAGGAATTTCTTTTGTATTCTTGTTGCGGCACTCCCTCTGCAGACTCCAACAGTAATCGGCCATCCCACCTTCCTTGATGTTTCTTCCATTACCTGAATATCCTGGTGGAACCGTTCACCCTGTTCTTCACTTAAATCTCCTAGATTGGACGGGAAGTGATCTAAATGGCTGTACAATAAATGTACTTTAATACTCATGTTGGCACCTAATCTCTCTAAATATTTTAGCATGTTGTGGACTAATTCATGATATTTGTCTGCCTTGTGATTGCCTAAATAATTTTGAATGACAGACACATAACTCAGCCATGCTTCAGATTCGATTTCAGTTATAGATGTGGTAAAATTTGGATCCTTCACCAGTTTCCGTATCTGTGGGCTGTCAAAAATTCCTGCCTTTAATTTTTCAATACTAAGAGATTGAAAGGTTCGACAAATATATGTGAAACAATCGCCTGACTTGTCCAAATGCTTTTACAAATTGTTTCATTAAACCCAGTTTGATATGGAAAGGCGGCAGTATGATTTTTTTCCTGTCAATTAAGGGCTGATGAATGATGTTGGCTTCTCCTACAGTTATAACTTCTCTTGGAGGCCATACGCTTTGCTGCCAGTGCTTTTATTTTGCACGACTATCCCATAAGCATATGTGACAAGGATACGTAGTATATCCACTTTGCTTCCCAAGAAGAAAGTTTACCATGGTTAAATCGACACAAACAGACCACTGATGCTGAGAATAAGCAATTTTTTCTAAGACTTGCTTTATATTTTCATACCGTTCTTTAAGTTTTGTTGAATGACCGATAGGAATCGACGCAAATTTATTCCCATTGTGCAGTAATACACATTTTAAGCTCCTTTTAGAACTATCCAAAAAGAGCCACCAGTCTTCTGCTCGATATTCTGGTAAGCCCATCATCTGGAGAAGTTCCGGACTATTGTTGCAATACACAAGATTGTTATATTGGCTAAAGAACGGCAGTATGGCTTGCTCTCTATTTCGATACGACGTTATAGCAACATCCGGCTCAAGACAGTGCTTTTCTTGAAGTCTGGATGCTAAAAGCTCAGCTCCTTTTTTCAATAAATTCAAGTCACAAACTAAACAGTTTAGTTCCTTTTGAGGAAATTTGTTTGGAGTAGAGGAACTTTCATCTGTGTTGTCACTTGCACTAGATGAAATTAACATTTCCACATCATCACATTCAACTTTGCACAAAGAACTGAATGATGGTAAATCTTCGCTATGTGGTATCGGTTGTTTTGCAGAATTCATACTTGGGTATTCCCATTTGCGTTTCTTAAATCGATTCATACCCTTCACATTTACAGCACAAAAATAGCAGTCACTAAAGTGATCTTTTGGTTCACACCATATCATAGGTATGCCGAAATTAAGTCCTTTTCAATCACCTTTAGTCCAATTGCGGAGTGATTCCACGCAGGTTTTACGGCACCCAAAGCTGGTCTTGCTGGCTTATGTGACAAGATTTTTCAGACAAGTCACATGTCCAAAATATGCCTGATACGCTTGTTTTACGTATACAATTATATTTTTTCTTTCTTTTGCAACGCTATATTTGCCACAAATATATAAAAAAACATTAGTGATCTTAGTACACCGTCTCCGAGAAGAACTCATTGTTACAGCGAAAACGTTTTGTTTCACACATTCAGTGCTAACTCCCAACAAAAGCCGAGGACATTCTGATCAAAACAAGTTCAAACGGCGGGAAATTGGCTGTGGTGGGACAGAGAGAGGGCCGAACAAAGGAACAGGAGGTGCGCTAACTGCGTCACTCAGTCCTCTCCGTTGCCCCTCTCTGTATGCTGGGAGGAGGCGTGGCTGTGGTCTGAGGATGTCCCAGCAGGCTCAGCAGTGCACCACCATGCCTCCTCCCAGAGTTAGTGAGGAGATATAAATGTGTTATGTGTCTCAAACTTGACTACCAGCCACGTTATCACAAATAAAACAAATTCTTGTTATTGTTGAAAGAGGGTAGTGGTTAAAAAAGCAAAACTAAGTCGATTCTGTTAAGTAAAGCAGGCCTAGGGGCATATTCAATTAGGTGCGAAAAGTCCCAGAAAAGTATAGCGCTTGTCTCCACTTATCCCCGTATTCAATTACAATTCGGCGAAAACGGGACCCGGCGTATTTGGAACATGCGAAAAGTCCGGACAGATTTGGGGAAATCAGCCTGACACCCCCCATAAGATGCACCGACATTGGGGATCACTATAAATACCACCGAATAGGCCTGCTGAAGGTATTTGGGGTACTTAAATGATCTCAATAGCTGCTAATTAGCGTCTTTGCATAAGTGATGAAGAATAGCATTTAGCAGGTTTTTTTTGCAGAAAATAACTAGTCCCAGCAAATTTGGGGTACACGAAAATGGGTGCTAGCATATTTTAAAGTTGCTAAAGTGAAGTTTTAAAAAAAGTAAAAAATCCACCTTCCGCAAGAACCTGCAATTTTAGAAACACCTGGAGCATACTTGGGGACCCCCTGGAATCCATTTAGCTAGTTTTTAAGTTTGTCCCCCAACTTTGTACATTTTCACCCCCTTTTTTTATGTCATTTTTTGGGGTGTTCTTGAGTATTTTTTAAACTTTTTTTTTATACCGTTTACCTTTGGGGGCCTGTCCCAAGGGTGCAGGGTGGTTCCCGCAAGTTTGCACTTCAAAACCCCAATTCTGCACTTTTTTTCGTCTATTCCAATGCATTGACTTTCCGCACCGGCGAAAAGTCTTTGGAATTGAATACGGGGATAAGTTTTCGCCTGGTGAAATGACGTCACCGGTGATACTTTTCCGCAGAAACTGCCTTTTCGCACCTGATTGAATATGCCCCCTAGACTAGTAAGGTACTTCAAATGGAGAAAATAATAGAATTTTATAATTTTTCATTAATTTGAAAACTGGAACCATTCAGCTATAGCGAAAATAGCACCTGCGAGTACTCTCTTATATTTCTTTCCTTTTACTGCTGTATTTGTACTTTTTCAGCTGACACGTCTTTGGCACTTGCACCAGCCAGCATGCCCTGAGCATCAATCGGAGAGCATGTCAGGCTGAGCATCTTCTGATTATGGCCCTCATTCAGAGCCGTACGCTCTGAGCAGAGCGCACGCTCTGAATGAGGGCCGCCCTCCATAAAAATGGAGCGTCCTCCTGGACGCTCGTATAGCTGTGGGTCACCACCCACAGCCTATACGAGCGTGCAGTTTGATGGCCGCGATGGTCGTGTCCATCGCGGCCATCGAAACTGCGAGCCGGAGCCTGCGGTTGAGGTTTTCAACCGCAAGCTCCGGAGTGATTTTGGCTCTATCAGAGCCAAAATCACTCCCACTGACATCACTAGTGATGTCAGTGGGCCGGCTTCTGACGGGAGGCGTTCCCGTGTGAACGCCCCCGTCAGGGAGGCACGCCCCCGGCATGCCCACCAAAGGGGGCGTGCTGTCAATCAACATCGACAGCACGCCCCCTTTGATCAGACACAACAAGCGAAGGACTTTCCTTCGCTCGTCGAGTCTGGCGCATGCGCACGACGGAGCTCCCTCCGTCGTGCGCATGCTCAGTGCAGAACATCGACCCACTTGCGGGCGGACAGCCGCTTGCGAGTGGGTCTGAATCAGGGCCTATGTCATATGCTGTTTGCGTAGTTAGTGAATTGAGCATCTTTGCCTGAGACAGTTGAAATGGGTCGAGTATGAGATCCCGGTGGTCGGGATGTCACTGGTCAGAATACAGACACCCACAAGGAAAAACAGGTAAGACTAACCCTTGCCCCTACTCCTAACCCTAACCTCCTCCCCTAGTGCCTAAACCTAATCTCCCCCTCCCCGCACCCTAAACATAACCCTCCCTCCCCGATGCCTAAACCTAACCTCATCCCCTAGTGCCTAAACCTAACCTCCCCCTAATGCCTGATACTTACCTCCGGGATGCAGCAGTCGGGATTCTGGTGCCGGGATGCTGACTACATCCTGTTGAAAAATGCAGCGTATGTGGCTAGTAAGCCTCTCGCTGCTTATGGCTTGATACAGGAAGAATAGAGATTGAATTGCATCAATACAGGAATAGAAATTGCCTAGCGAGCTACATGTATTCCTCTCTCTCCTCAGCCTACCCCTCAATCATTCTCTTCCTACTTCTTTCTCCTTCAACACTATCTCACACCGTCCAGATACCTAACCAGAACTTTGTGGGCCCCATAGCAACATTTCGAGGGGCCCCCAGTGAACCATCTCTCTACAGTGATTGTTCATTTTATGCCCTATAGTAGAACCCTTGGTAATTGTATGCCTCATAGTAGTGCCAAAATACATATTTATGACACAAAGTGCCCCCAGTTCACATTATGCTACACTTTATCCGATTTCAATTTATTAAACACTTTTTCCCCAGTTCACATTATGCCACATTGTAGTGTCCCCAGTTCACAAATGCCACACAGTGCTCCCAGTTCACATTAGAGGGCTCCTGTTTAGCATGATCCTCGATTTCATCCGCTTTCTTCATCCCCTTATGGTTAGCACAATGAATCAGCTGCACATGATCCACTGTGAGGCAGCGAGCTGGTAGAATGGAACAGTCTACAAACTACTCGCCGAGATCAGGTGTATGCACTACAATGTTTCATAATGTGAACTGGGGGCACTACAAAGTAACAATGTGAACTGGAGGGACCTAAAGTATGGTATAACAAGAACTGGGCTTCTGTGTGGTATAAAATGAACTAGGTCACTACTATGGGGCATAAAATGAACTAGGTCACTACTATGGGGCATACAATGAACTAGGTTACTACTATGGGGCATAAAATGATCTAGGTCACTACTATGGGGCATAAAATGAACTAGGTCACTACTATGGGAATACAATGAACTATGGCCCTCATTCAGACCCACTCGCGAGCGGCTGTCCGCTCGCAAGTGGTTCGATGGTCTGCACTGCGCATGCGCACGACGGAGGGAGCTCCGTCGTGCGCATGCGCGAGACGCGACGAGCGAAGGACTTTCCTTCGCTTGTAGTGTCTCATCAAAGGGGGCGTGCTGTCGATGTTGACTGACAGCACGCCCCCTTTGGTGGGCGTGCCGGGGGCATGCCTGCCAGACGGAGGCGTTCCCAAGGGAACGCCTACCGTCTGAAGCCGGCCCCACTGACATCACTAGTGATGTCAGTGGGAGTGATTTTGGCTCTGATAGAGCCAAAATCACTCCTGGCCTTGCGGTTGAAAAACTCAACCGCAGGCTTCTGCTCGCAGTGGCGATGGTCGCGATGGTCAAGACCATCGCGACCATCATCCTGCACGCTCGTATATGCTGTGGGTGGTGACCCACAGCTATACGAGCGTCCAGGAGGACGTTCCATATTATTGGAGGTGGGCCCTGATTCAGAGCGAGTGCTCTGGTCAGAGCGTCCAGCTCTGAATCAGGGCCAATGTCACTACTATGGGGCATAAAATGAACTAGGGCACTACTATGGGGCATAAAATTAACTAGGTCACTACTATGGGGCATAAAATGAGCTAGGTCACTACTATGGGGCATACAATGAACTAGGTCACTACTATGGGGCATAAAATGAGCTAGGTCACTACTATGGGGCATACAATGAACTAAGTCACTACTATGGGGCATAAAATTAACTAGGGCACTACTATAAAATAAAAGATGAATAACCAGAATGGAGAGAGCTCTCTTTCTAGAAACATTGGAAGTCCCTTGAAAATGTTGCTATGGGTCTTACAATGTACTAGTTATGCCCCTGGTCCAGAGCATCTTTACAGACTAAGGGCTCTATTTACTACAATCCGCATTTAAAATGTGGTTGTAGTGTGATATTTCCGACTAAATTTGCATTGCGAATTAAAAAATTACAGGGAGACTGTCAGCGCATGCGCCCGCTGCCAGATACCACAATCCTCCCTGGTGACTGCCCCCACCCCCCCGCAACCCCCCACTCAGTCACACTTACCTCTGGTGATCGTTGCTCAGATGATGTTCCCTGCGGTTCTGGTCTCTCTGAATGCAGGCGAGTGATTTATTTTTTTCAACTATTTATTTTTTATTTTTTTTGCAGTGATTACCTTGTAGTCTATTTAGACCACACAGCTGATCACTGGAGCCCGGCTCCCGGCTCTGCTCTGCCTGTTAGAGCAGAGCTGGATTCGGGGAACCGGGGAAAACCCTGGATAACGCCGTCTCCAGGTGGCGTTATAACATACTTGCCCTGGAAGTGTAGGCAGATCTCCAGCATCCTAGTTCCTGGTGAAGCGGGCAGGATGGGGAGATTTATTGTGGAATTTGTGGGTCAACGCGGAGGGGGCGGGTCTAAATGACGCAATTTGCCCCACCACCTCCACACCGACCCGTAAATCGCAGTATTTTCCAGGAAAGGGTTGGGCCTAATTATTTTGACAGTCCGGCCCCACCCTCCGAACCGGGCTGCTCCTGGAAAGGATTATTACAATGTCAGTAAGTATTTCGTTATCATCACAGGGCTTCCCCCAGTATTTATTCACATTTTATTTTTATTAAATATGGGCAGATCACATTTCCCATTACAATTATGGGAAATGTGATCTGCTGACTAAAAATATGTGATAATTAGGGTTTGGAGTAAAATTTTACGAATTTATGTGTAACTAAAATAATAAGAAAGGGTGTGAAAACACAATTTTTCACTTTATTTTAGTAAAAATAATGTTAATAAATAGCCCTAAAACACAATTTCCTTTCTCATAGGCCTATGGGAACAAGCAGCTAATTGAAGGGGTAATACCAAAATATACCACAAGGTGGACACAATAAACAAGTAAATTTGAAGAAAAAAAGTCATGCTGTATTCACACTATTTTAATTTAGACTTTCCTTCATATACTGTTGCTGCTCCTTTTCTGAAAAGGGTAATCACTAGCACCCACATAACTTTTTTTTTTAGAATACAGCATTTTTATAAAAAGTCTTTATGTAACAGTTATTTATATACTGCCCACATATTTTGCAGCACTTTTCCGAAAATATTTAGCCATTCACATCAGTCCCTGCCCCAATGGAGCTTCCCTACCACAGAGGTGTGTACATACAGAGGAGGGATGATGAGAGGTGTGTGTACATACAGAGGAGGGATGATGAGAGGTGTGTGTGCATACAGAGGAGGGGTGATGAGAGGTGTGTGTACATACAGAGGAGTGATGATGAGAGGTGTGTGTATATACTAGAGATGAGCGGTTCGGATTCTGTGGAATCCGAACCGCTCCGAACATTGGGGATCCGAGTCCACCCGAACCCTGTTCGGGTGTTCACCGCCTGACTCGGATCCCCGTTCGGGGCCGAACGGCGGCCGCCTGATGTCGGATTCTCACTAGAGAATCCGACATCAGGTCTCCTCGCGTGTAGGGCAGAGCGCAGTGATAGCGCTCTGCCCTACACAGACACAGACACACAGCCGCCAGCGGCAGCTGTGTGTTTGTTACAGCAGCCAATGAGAGTCACACAGACTCTCATTGGCTGCTGCACGGAGGGAGCCGGCTGGAGCACACACATGAGCTCCGTCTTCCGGCTCCCTCCTCAGCGTGTGACAGAGCGGACGGCGCGGGAGCGGGGATACAGGTAAGTTTTTATTTTTTAATTTGTGCAAGGGCCGGGGGCGCTACTGGGGGGGTCTGCACTACTGGTGGGGGTCTGCTACTGGGGGGGGCCATACTACAGAGGGGCCTGCTACTGGGGGGGGCTATACTACTGGGGGGGTCTGCACTACTGGGGGGGTCTGCTACTGGGGGGGCTATACTACTGGGGGGGCCATACTACAGAGGGGCCTGCTACTGGGGGGGGCTATACTACTGGGGGGGGGTCTGCTACTGGGGGGGCCATACTACCGAGGGGCCTGCTACTGGGGGGGCCATACTACTGGGGGGGGCTTACTACTACTGGGGGGGGCTGCTACTGGGGCAGCCTACTACAGGGGGGCCATACTACAGGGGGGGCCCATACTACAGGGGGGGCTACTACTGGGGCAGCCTACTACTGGGGGGGGCCTGCTACTGGGGCAGCCTACTACTGGGGGGGCCATACTACTGGGGGGCCATACTACTGGGGGGGCATGCTACTGGGTGGCATGCTACTGGGGGGGCCTGCTGATGGGTGGCATGCTAATGGGGGGCATACTACTGGGGGGGCCTGCTAATGGGGGGCATACTACTGGGGGCACTGCATAGTGGACCCTACTACTAAGGGGACTGCATAAGGGCACCACTGCTGGGGGACATTGTGTAAGGGACACCGCTACTGTGGACATTGTGTAAAAGGGTCACTACTGTGGGCATTGTGTAAAAGGGGCACTACTGTGTGTCGTAACATAAATAAGAGACACTACTTTATGGTGTAATGTGAATCAGGCCCTATGTGCGGTGTAATGCTAATAAGATTGTGCACTGTGACTCCTAGGGCCGTAGCCCACTTTGTAAACAAGTACTATGACTCTGCTGGCCGTACCCCACTGGGTGGGTGCACTACTTTTCATTTCTGCCACTGCTGTGTGGCAATGTGTCATAGATGTGCTTTATACTGTGGTGTCTGTGTCGTTGTGCCGCTGCTTTGTCGCTTAGTAACCAGTCAGCTCACTGCAACCTTTGGCCAATAATGTTGAAAACAATATTATAAGCTGTGATATGGTCTAAATTGACTGGAAATTAATGTTATTGAGGTTAATAATACTCTAGGAAGAAAAAAAAGACCAATTTATGTGATTTTAGCTTTTTTTGTCAATTTTTGTAAAAAAAACCAAATCCAAATCCAAAGCCAGTCACCGCAGTTTGGCAAATCCAAATCCAAATCCAAAGCCGGACGACGAATTAGAACCAAATCCAAATCCGGCAAAAATGGTCCGGCGCACATCCCTAGTATATACAGAGGAGGGGTGATGAGAGGTGTGTGTACATACAGAGGAGGGATGATGAGAGGTGTGTGTACATACAGAGGAGGGGTGATGAGAGGTGTGTGTGCATACAGAGGAGGGGTGATGAGAGGTGTGTGTGCAACTGTGCATACAGAGGAGGGATGATGAGAGGTGTGTGTATATACAGAGGAGGGGTGAGGGGTCCACTATGCAGTGCCCCCAGTAGTATGCATACAGAGGAGGGGTGATGAGAGGTGTGTGTACATACAGCGGATGGATGATGAGAGGTGTGTGTACATACAGCGGATGGATGATGAGAGGTGTGTGTACATACAGGGGGGGGGTGATGAGAGGTGTGTGTACATACAGAGGAGGGATGATGAGAGGTGTGTGTACATACAGAGGAGGGATGATGAGAGGTGTGTGTACATACAGAGGAGGGGTGATGAGAGGTGTGTGTACATACAGAGGAGGGATGATGAGAGGTGTGTGTACATACAGAGGAGGGATGATGAGAGGTGTGTGTACATACAGAGGAGGGATGATGAGAGGTGTGTGTGTACATACAGAGGAGGGGTGATGAGAGGTGTGTGTACATACAGGAGGGGGTGATGAGAGGTGTGTGTACATACAGAGTATGGATGATGAGAGGTGTGTGTACATACAGAGGGGGGATGATGAGAGGCGTGTGTACATACAGAGGATGGATGATGAGAGGTATGTGTACATACAGAGGATGGATGATGAGAGGTGTGTGTACATACAGAGTATGGATGATGAGAGGTGTGTGTATATACAGAGGAGGGGTGATGAGAGGTGTGTGTACATACAGAGGAGGGATGATGAGAGGTGTGTGTACATACAGCGGATGGATGATGAGAGGTGTGTGTACATACAAAGGAGGGATGATGAGAGGTGTGTGTACATACAGGGGGGCTGATGAGAGGTGTGTGTACATACAGAGGATGGATGATGAGAGTTGTGTGTACATACAGAGGATGGATGATGAGAGTTGTGTGTACATACAGGGGGGAGGGTGATGAGAGGTGTGTACATACAGAGGAGGAGTGATGAGAGGTGTGTGTACATACAGAAGAGGGATGATGAGAGTTGTGTGTACATACAGGGGGGAGGGTGATGAGAGGTGTGTACATACATGGGGGAGTGATGAGAGGTGTGTGTACATACAGGGGGGGTGATGAGAGGTGTGTGTACATACAGAGGATGGATGATGAGAGTTGTGTGTACATACAGAGGATGGATGATGAGAGGTGTGTGTACATACAGGGGGGAGTGATGAGACGTGTGTGTATATACAGAGGAGGGATGATGAGAGGTGTGTGTACATACAGAGGAGGGGTGATGAGAGGTGTGTGTACATACAGAGGAGGGTGATGAGAGGTATGTGTACATACAGCGGATGGATGATGAGAGGTGTGTGTACATACAGAGGGGGGTGATGAGAGGTGTGTGTACATACAGAGGGGGGTGATGAGAGGTGTGTGTACATACAGAGGGGGGTGATGAGAGGTGTGTGTACATACAGAGGAGGGATGATGAGAGGTGTGTGTGTGTACATACAGGGGGGGGTGATGAGAGGTGTGTGTACATACAGAGGAGGGATGATGAGAGGTGTGTGTACATATAGAGGATGGATGATGAGAGTTGTGTGTACATACAGGGGGGGAGGGTGATGAGAGGTGTGTGTACATACAGAGGAGGAGTGATGAGAGGTGTGTGTACATACAGGGGGGGGTGATGAGAGGTGTGTGTATATACAGCGGAGGGATGATGAGAGGTGTGTGTACATATAGAGGGTGGATGATGAGAGTTGTGTGTACATACAGAGGAGGGGTGATGAGAGGTGTGTGTACATACAGAGGAGGGGTGATGAGAGGTGTGTGTACATACAGAGGAGGGGTGATGAGAGGTGTGTACATACAGAGGAGGGGTGATGAGAGGTGTGTATATACAGAGGAGGGATAATGAGAGGTGTGTGTACATACAGAGGATGGATGATGAGAGGTGTGTGTATATACAGAGGATGGATGATGAGAGGTGTGTGTACATACAGAGGATGGATGATGAGAGGTGTGTGTACATACAGAGGATGGATGATGAGAGGTGTGTGTACATACAGAGGAGGGATGATGAGAGGTGTGTGTACATACAGAGGAGGGATGATGAGAGGTGTGTGTACATACAGAGGAGGGATGATGAGAGGTGTGTGTATATACAGAGGAGGGATGATGAGAGGTGTGTGTACATACAGAGGAGGGATGACGAGAGGTGTGTGTACATACAGAGGAGGGGTGATGAGAGGTGTGTGTACATACAGAGGAGGGATGATGAGAGGTGTGTGTATATACAGAGGAGGGATGATGAGAGGTGTGTTTACATACAGAGGATGGATGATGAGAGGTGTGTGTACATACAGAGGAGGGATGATGAGGTGAGTACATACAGAGGAGGAGTGATGAGAGATGTGTGTACATACAGGGGGGCGATGATGAGAGGTGTGTGTACATACAGAGGAGGGATGATGAGAGGTGTGTGTACATACAGAGGAGGGATGATGAGAGGTGTGTGTATATACAGGGGGGGAGGGTGATGAGAGGTGTGTGTACATACAGAGGAGGGATGATGAGAGGTGTGTGTACATACAGAGGAGGGATGATGAGAGGTGTGTGTACATACAGAGGAGGGGTGATGAGAGGTGTGTGTACATACAGGAGGGGGTGATGAGAGGTGTGTGTACATACAGAGGATGGATGATGAGAGGTGTGTGTATATACAGAGGAGGGGTGATGAGAGGTGTGTGTACATACAGAGGATGGATGATGAGAGGTGTGTGTACATACAGAGGAGGGGTGATGAGAGGTGTGTATACATACAGAGGAGGGGTGATGAGAGGTGTGTATACACAGAGGGGGGGTGATGAGAGGTGTGTGTACATACAGAGGAGGGGTAATGAGAGGTGTGTGTAAACAGAGGGGGGATGATGAGAGGTGTGTGTACACAGAGGGGAGGGGGGTGATGAGAGGTGTGTATACACAGAGGGGAGGGGGGTGATGAGAGGTGTGTATACACAGAGGGGAGGGGGTGATGAGCGGCGTGTATACACAGAGGGGAGGGGGTGATGAGAGGTGTGTATACACAGAGGAGGGGATGATGAGAGGTGTGTATACACAGAGGGGGGGGTGATGAGAGGTGTGTATACACAAAGGGGGGGGTGATGAGAGGAGTATATACACCGGGGGGGGGGGGGTGCTACCTCCCTGACTGCATAGGCCACTGCGTATATTTGAGAATAGAGAGGTAGAATACGTTGTACAGTTATGTGGTGGCCGCGCTGCCCCTGCATCAGGTCCCTTCTCAGTCCTGGTCAGGAGATTTTGGTATGTAGCTATACCTAGGTCATTGCCTTCTATTAAACACAACACCACAACTTTGGTCCATTTGAACTTATCTCACTGACATTAATGTAAGTAAGATATTTTAACAAGTATGTAAGAAGGACACTCTAACGATGTGTGAATGAATATACGGAATGTCTCATGTTACAATGTATATATATATATTTGCTTAAGCACTTGAGCTTTCAAAGAGTTGTCAAAACTTTACTACGCTTTTCCAGCAACAAACGATTACAAGAAGCCTCTCTAACTGCGCACATATGTGTATGTCGTAGGGAACAGGCCCTGGGCTATATAGTGTGCTCTGATGCATAAAATTCCATATGCAGATTGTATACCATAGGCCAACCGCACAGGAAACTCTCAATGGGTCAATTAACATAGGGCACGAAGTGATGCAAATACGATAAAAAGAATAAAAGAACATTTAGCCATGTTGCAGCTTAGCTGCTTTGTCTAATATTATTTAATGCTTTCCTTTCTGGAAGCCATTTACCTCATTGTAATTTATTTATTTTTTAAATGTCCCTTAATTTTCTTCCCCAAGATCTCATATCATAGAAGCTTATTTCGTACTATTGATGAGAAGCATCTGGTTTTACCACTTCCATTTTGTACAAGCTTAGTGCTGAGCAGTAATGTGTCCCTATCCTCTGAAGGTGTGTCCCAAATGCCGATTTTGTTACCATGCCTATAAAAGACCATCCCACTGGCGAGTAGCACTGAGGCTCTGCTGGTACCCGTGGGTGGTGGAAACCAGGCTCTCAACAAAGAGTGCACTATAACTGCCAGCATGCACATGTGCTCCAATGTACACTTGAACTTGTAGTTACAAAGAGAATACACTCTTTGCTGAGTGAAGTGTTGTCCCCTTTAGTGGAATCTATTATATGAGCAGCCTAAGTTCTGTCTACAGGGCCAGATTAACAATGGGGAGGATGGGACTATAGCTCCAGGCCTCCACATAAAATAGGCCCACCATCATGATATAACTATTAAAATTTTATTTTCCTCACAAAATGATGTATTTTTTTCTAATTTTATATATTTAGGGAGACATTAGGGCTGATAGTGTTGGGGGTGTACATGCCCACATACAACTCCTCCACTTCTCACAATAGGCCCCTGATCATTTTCAGCCCTAGGCCCATGTGGTCCTTAATCCAGCACTGGCCAAAATATGTCATAACAGCAGATAAAGCTTATAACTGACATATTTAAATCAAGCAGTAGCTTTTATACCAAAGCTGAATGATATCACAAATGCTGTTCAGGATATTAGTCAGTCACATGATCAGCCTATGGAGGCAATAAATCACTTCTTGAATGCAGTTCACCACTGACATCTGTCTATCATGTAGGTTAATACAAGTTTACCTTACACTGTGGGAAGTCAAATTAGCAAATACAGCTGATAACTGACAGTTCTATGCCAAGCTGTGACATCACAAAAGCTATTTATGATGTCAGCAAGTTACATGATCAGCCTACTGATGTGATGCATCACATTTTGCTACTGATGCCTATCTATCCATCAACAAATCTATCTATGTATCATTATTTTCATATAAGAATTCTATCATGAGATGTCATATTAGCAGAAACAGTTTATCACTGACAGTCTTCTACCAAGCAGTGGCTTTTCTATAAAAGCGAAGTAACATCACAAAGGATGTTTATTATATTACTAAACCACACGATCAGCCTACCAAGGTGATAAATTGCATCTTGCTTGTATTTCACCACTGATATCTGTCTGTGGGTTTGTCTACCTATCTATCAATCATTTAGGTTACAATAAGCTTACCTGACACTGGGTCTGATTCAGATATACGTTCATCTGCATGTGCAGAACAGGTCCTGCGATCTCGCACGCAGACCCCCCAAGCCGCAGTATGATTGACATGCTGCAGCGTTTGGGGGGTGGAGCAGGGGCTTGCCTGGTCACCATTCCCCTGGAAATGGGGGCGTGTTACCTCAGTTTTCTGGGAGGGACAAAGCCAGGGTCTGTGTCAACGGATGCAGATTCCTAGCCTCTTACGTGACCAGCACTGGATCGCAAATGGAGCAAGGAGGTGTCTGACACTTCCTTCTGCATTTGCATAGGAGATGGATGGATTTGCACAGCTGCTTGTGTGTGGCTTAGCAAATCCGTCCATCTCTGAATCCAGCCCACTGTGAGAAGTCAAATGAGCAAATACAGCTGACAACTGACAGTTCTATACCAAGCAGTGACATCATAAAGGCTGTTTATGATGTTTAGACAGTCACATGATCAGTCTACCAGAGGTGATAAATCTCCACATTTCTGTATTTTACCACTATATATCAATATATCATCCATCTAATTTATTTACATATATCATTTACATTAAATTAAACTTACTTTAGGCCAAGAGCAGGGTGAGATTAACAATGGGGTAGATGGGACTATAGCTCCAGGCCTCCACGTAAATATAGGCCCATCATCATGACCGCATGATGATCACCAGCCACACGATCAGCCATAAATGAAAAGTATTAAAATAGTATTTCTGTTTTCCTCACAAGGTTATGCTTTTTTTCTACTTTGATGTATTTAGTGAGACATTAAGGCTGATAGTGTTGGGGGTGTCCATGACCACATTCAAGTCCTTCACTTATCACAATAGGCCCCTGATTATTTTCAGCCCCAGGCCTATACAGCCTTTATCCGATCCTGTATGGATTTAAGACTCTTTCTATAAAGTGGACCCCAGATGTGTACAACCTAGTGCAATGTATAATAACAATGGTTCCTCAACACACACACCTCCTCCTCCTCCTCCTCCTCCTCTGTAGTGCCAAACTATGTCACTTAAAACAAGCTTACATTACACTGTGAGAAGCCAAATCAGCAAATGCAGCCAATAAATGACAGTTCTATGCCAAGCAGTGACATCACAAAGGCTGTTTATTTGATGTTAGCCAGTCACATGATCAGCCTACTGAGGGGATACATCTCAGCATGCCTGTATTTTACCACTGCTATCTATTTATCATATAACATTTTGGCCCCCATTTATCCACGGAGCATAACCCCTTTAGCGATCGCTAAAGGAGTTATGTCATCGTTTCTGGATTTAACAAACAGCGGTAATCTAAGATCACCGCTGTCTGTTACAGCATTGCTATCGCCATCTTTAGGTTGCACATGCGCATTTCACAAGACCCCCATCGCTGGCAACGTTAGGCTGGCTGTAGCCCAGCAGAAGGCCTCGCTGAGGCGGAGGACTTCACTGGACCTCTCTGGAGGGGTAAGTATTGGTAAATACCAGGGGATTTTTCGTTGTTCATCACAGTGATACTAAACGAAAAACTGCGCTGGTGTTTACCTTCATTGATAAATGGGGACCTTAGATTAAAATAAACTTACTTTAGGAAAAGAGCAGGGCCAGATTAACAATGGGACGAATGGCACAGTGAGAGAAGTTCACATGGACCAAATTTGTGGTGTTGTGTTTAATAGAAGCCAACGAGCGGTCCGCACACACTGGGCGATATAGTGCCCGAACCGCCCGATATGCCGGCCCCTCGCCACATAGAGCTGCATGGGATCGTCAGCCGCAACGCCTGATCTTCCTGCAAAAGAACAGGCGATGGGGCTGACGACCCCATGGGAGCGCACACTACATGATGTAGTGCATACACACTGCACGCTATTGACAAATTGTCGTTCCGATGCGTCGGAATCGGCCAAATCGTTATCAATATTGTGTAGTGTGTAGGGGCCTTTAGTCCAGCCCTGTCTGTCTAGCAGTTCCTCCTGAGGGATGAGAAATGTCTCACTATCCTTGCCCACTCTCCTGAAATGTCTGGGAGACCCCCTGGATTTCATGGGGTTCTCCTGTACTCCAAGGAGAGTAGGCCACCAACCTAGAACCTGTTTCTCTTCTTTGTGAATTGGGTAATGCCATTCACACCATCAGGACTGCAATTTGTGCCATTGTTCAGCAATGAGCAGGGCTGAAGATGCATAATGATTCATTGCCCTCCCCATACACACACAACCTTGCCCCCCTAAGTGAACAGATGGAGCACATATAAAATACAAAGCAACTGCTGGTGCTGTATGACATGGACAACTAGAGGTAACACTGTTGTGGTTACAAAAAATGGTGGACAACTATGGGCTATGTAATGTGCTGGACAGCTGGGGCTGTGCAATGTGTTTGACAACTGATTTCTCAATCAGGGGCTACTTTATGTCTTGGATAACTGGGCTTATGTAATGCGCAAGTCCATAAGTGGCTATATAATATGGCAGGCAGTCAGGTGTTATATAATATGCTGGATAATTAGGTACAGAACTTGTGGATCCCGGCATCCCAACAGGGTTAGGATACCGATACCTGTTGGTCGGTATCCTAACCCTCCCCCTCTCCCTGCCCTAACACTCCCTTCCCGTTGCCTAAACCTACCCCTCCCCCCAGTGCCTGAACCTAACCTCTCCCTCTCTGCACCCTAAACCTAACCCTCCCCCTAGTGCCTAACCCTCCCCCTACCCTAACCCTCCCTTCCTGGTGCCTAAACCTACCCCCCAGTGCCTAAACCTAACCTCCCTATTCATGCACCCTAAGCCTAACCTCCACCTCCCAGCACCCTAAACCTAACCCTCCCTCTAATCCGGCTACTTACCTTTGGGATTCCGGCGGTCGGCATGCCGGCACCGACATGCTGACCACCGGAATCCGAAAGTGCCGGGATACTGAACGGGATATATCCCTTTGGCATAAAGACCCAGACAAGATATTTGTCACCTTTGAAATTAAGTTACTTTTCGGGCAGGATGTCACTTTAAATAACCGACATGTACATCATATCGATTATAGCACATGATATATTTGATGGCATCTGTTTGTTCAGATTCCCTGTTGTATTCTCTGAGGGACCTTCCAACTACATAAAAAAGACCAAGTACTAGATAGTACATTTCTAGTAATACACAAAAGACACGGGCATGCTGGAAAGCGGTACCTTACGCAGCACACTGCATGTATCAAATTTCCACAACATTTATTTGCACACGGGGGAAAACTCAGACGCGACATTCTCCAAGAGACGGACATTAGGAAGACACAGATGCAACATGTAAAGCTGGAAAGTTTGTTCCCTCTGTAACCTGCGGGTTCGACGAGAGCGACGGAAAAAGCTTGAGCGATGTAAGCTACAAAAAGGCGAACACAGTGAGGCACTGCCTCGCCGGTCTGATACTCACCTGGAGTACGAAGCACCTGAAGAGAGTGCGGATGTATAGGGCTGTCTAAATCCACAAGAAGAGAGAGGATAGACAGGCTGACTTTGCCTGCGAGTGGGGGGGAAAAAAAAAACAACCCATGGAGTCAGTTTCGTGTCTTTACACATAAGGTACTATGTTATACACTTCTGAAACATTATATATTGTAGACAGTTATTATGTTGGTTATTAGGTTCACTTTCTGGTGATCAAGAAAACATAAAAAAGGAAAAGTGGATAAGTTGTATACAGCAACCAATCAGCTTTCAGCTATCATTTATCAAGCACATTATATGGGCGACTTCTCTAACTGTCCTCTTTAGAACGTTTAATATCTCTCTCCCTCCAAATCTTTTTCAAACCTACCCAAGCAGTCCTCATATACTGTGCCAGCTCCCCTCACTGTTCTATTATGTCTTCCAACACGTATCTGCTTACCAGCTGCTAGACAATGGCTAGCAGACAACCATAGGTGAGCCTGATATAGATAGATAGATATTTTAATTTTTTCCCATAGAAACACATTGTATATGCACTCTGTGGTTTCATCCTCCTCTCGGCGTGGAGTTCCGGTCCTCGGAGTGCTACTCCGGGTATGCTGGCTGGCAGCACGGGTTGAAGGTCCCGAATAGATGGCTGACGAGTGTTGGAGCTTGCCACGGGGGTGCAGTATATATAATGTGGTGCTCAGTCCACAGTGTTTAACTACTTGGTACGAGCAATGTATGCTAAGTGTGTGATGTTTTAGAATTTTATCTTTATTACAAACAAATCATGCACTACAGAGCGCCCCCTTTGTGTTTCCTTTTGTTGCAGATGTCTAATATCCAGTGAATCCCGGGTTAGTGTCAAGGGGAGCAGCGATCTTTCATATTCCCAGGATCTGAGTATTATTAGTTCACATATGTGATATTGGGACTTTACATTGGACTGAGAGAAACACCTAGTCATAAAATATTATTAGACAGCTGATGTAAAAGCCCAGTGATATAGTTATATTGTGTGTGTATGTATACATACTGCACATTATATATATATATATATATATATATATATATATATATACACACATACATACACATTTATATATACATACACACATTTATATATAGATACATACACACATTTATATATACATACACACACACATTTATATATATAATATGTTTTCCCTTAGAGACACATCGTATATGCTCCACTTCTATACCGATAACAAGAATAATAACTCGGCAATGCTATGCAGAAGCAATAAACCTAAAGAGAACTATGTACAGGTGTGTCCTCATACATCTAGCCTCTATACGATATGCAGTCGGGAAGCCGGCGGACCTAATCCCGGCAGCCGGCTTCCCGACTGTCATATCCCGGCAAGGGTCTAAAGACAGTCGTCGATATGCCGACGCCTGTCATTAGACATACGGCGGGAGCTAGACACCCGGCATCTAGATCGAAGGGACGCCAGGCGCCGAGCGCGGATAGCCTCGGGGGAGGCCTCGGGGGGGACGGGGGGGACGGAAGGGTTAGGTTTAGGGTTCCCGGGGGGACTTAGGGTTAGGCACCCCCCCGGGAGGTTAGGTTTAGGCTAGGGGAAGGGGGAGTTAGCGTTAGGCACTTAGAGGGGGGGCTTAGGGTTAGGCACTGGGGGGGAAGGTTAGGGTTAGGCACCCCTAAGGGAGGGTTAGGGTTAGGGGGTAGAAATAGGTCAGTATATACTTACCTTTGACGATCGGGATTTCCTCCTCTGCCGGGATACCGCTGTCGGGATTCCAACCGCCGGTCATGGGTCCGGCGGTAAAATCATACCGATTCCCTCTATACACCATGCAGAGCGGCTTGCCTGGCATGAGTGAGCAGCCAGGTCCCGCGCTACACTGCTAGCGCCGGGCGTCTTGCGATGTAAATAAGACGCATCAGCAGACGGTGCAGATTAATTTGATATGTGACGCGTGTATATCTACGCGCACCTGAGTCTGTATATGAACCACAACAGAACTTGGAATGAATAAAGCTGCGGCCGCTACATTGTAGCACTTCGTATACAGATTCGGGGACTCAGTCGCACACAGATATACAAGTGTGGCATATGAAATTAATCAGTACAGTCTGCTGGGGCATCCTAGTCACATCACATTGAGACTGTGGCGCATTTTCGGTAAAAAAAAAAGGCGCCAAAAAGACGGCCGGCACTAGCAGAGTCTCACGGCACCTGGCTCGCCGAGATGGGCTTTTTAATCGACTGCAGCAAAGATGTGTAAGGGCCCATCTGTATGGTGGTACTTCCCAAATCAATGAACACTTTCCGAAATGGATGATGGTTTAGGGGGCAAGCGTAAAATCCTCTCTTCCGTCACATTAAATAATCCAGACATGTAGGTTTTACATTAAAAACATGGTGGTTATTGTAACAAAATGTCCTTTATCTCAGCGCATCGCAGTGATGCAGAATGTGTTAGCACTTAAAATGTATCAAACAAAAGTCCCTGGAGAGCTGTTGCACAAACTTACCCCTTCAGCAATCTGCAGACCCCCGGCATCACCTCAGCATAACGTTGATGCAATAGGTAGTTCTATCTGTGCGGCCAGGGTCCGCAAAAATGAAAACAACATCCGCAATGCTTTTACTTCTGGACATTGCATGTGCAACCCAATAACACGGAACCCGTTATTCATGAAATGCCTCTGGTTACACTTTGAGAAAAATTAAAAATCCCTTTTCAAATTTTTTTTTTATTCTTTCTTGACACATCTACCCCATGGTGTAACCGTTATTGGGAAAGTCGCGCCCCCGTCATGCCACGCATATTTTTACATTTATAAGTAGCAGTTATTTGTGAAAGCACTGCCAGCTCCTGCCCCATCCTCGCTAGCAGGAATTTAGCTCAGGGCTGCCCCTATTTACATACTGTCATACAACAATCAGTCCCACACTGCTTAAAAGTTAATCGTTTATGTTGTAATCGCACCAACACCAACCCAAGCACTGCAGTACATCAGCGGCCTTTGAAGTTCCACATTCCGACCCCAAAGCAGGACAGAAACACACAAAGTTAATCCAACAGTGACATTTGTTACTCCGTGGGACAAATTATTACAATACGAAAGGATTAAGGTCCTCACGCCTATTCCCTAAATGAGTCTGACGTGCTAATTACCGCAATTGGAAGCCAAACCTGATGGATGGGAAGGAAAGTCTTATTTTCAGCCGAAAATATATATAAAGCCATAATGCAATAGGATTCACGGCCTAGAGCAACGTTTCACCTTTTAAATTGTCGACGAACTGAAAGAACCATCAAACCTAAATCCACGTTCATACAACATGAAAAGGCATTTTGAAACAAAAAAAATGTACAAGTAAAGTTTTCCATACAGTGGCAGAAGTTAAAGGGATTGGTCTATTTTAGGACAAGCCTCTCTCTTTAGCAAGGTCTCTCCGATCTATTCATTTGATGGCAGTTCTATCCCTAGGACTCGCCATGTACATCGAGGGCAAGCACCCTCACAACGTTTTCTTGTGCCACATAAAGCCACTGAGATGCAGCGTTCTCCCGCCAATGCTGCGCCTTCCCTAAATAGGAATAAAAAGTTAGAACAAACCAAAGCAGCAAAGGTTTTGGGCAGGTGGGTGGGCACCAGAAATGAAAAAAAAAAGAGGCTGTGCACAGGCCAAACCACACTTATATACATGGACTTATAAACACACCCCTAATCCACTCATTGGCCAAACAACACACCAGCTGATACATACCTAAACTAATCTGCCTAGTAACAAGGCTGTCACGCCAGCCAATCAGCAAAAAACAAAACAACAGGATTTTTATCTGTTCTCAAGCCTATTCAGCTTTCGCCTGCCATGTGGGCTGCAACTGGAGCTGAAACTTTAGACAAGTTGACTGACAGAACAGGGTGGATACTTTGATGAGAGAAACATTTAAGGAAATCAAAACTCTGTTTATTTGTAAACAATGTGTATGAGTACAAAGCATGTTTATTTGCCAAAATAAATATATATATTAATCACAAACTAGCTTCTTTTGTTCATCTGAAAAATCGACGATTTGGGTGGTGTATTGAAATCAATGAGCTGTAGTGTAATTTTTAAAGAAAATAATATTAATAGTAATAATAAAGCATTTTTGTCTGTGTATTGCCTCTGCTAGCACCAACCTGAGTTGGCAGTGTCTCACCTTCACATAGTTTAGGGGACAATAGCTGAAATCTTGCCTAGGGCACTAAATTGGTCAGGGCTGGCTTTGCCTTTCATATCCTCTGTCCTACATAAATACTCGCGGTATGAGCAGGCAGCAAGCAGGGAAATAAAGGCCTCATGATGTCAGAGAGCCTCCACTCTGACGAGACCAAAGCCTGTACATATATACTGAAAATATGCCTAGTACTTAGCGCCGTGGTAATAGTGCAGGTTTGTAGGATACTGTCGCGCGGAGTATGTCTCCCTAATGCTACTCCCACTCCACAAACGCACATAAACGAGAATCTTACACAGTAAAGGAGAAACTGGCGGTAACCAAAAAAGTGGCAGGTGATGTTTCGAAGGCGCAGATTACAAGAGCTGAAGTGAAATAAAAGTAGCTAGGAATAACTGAGTTTTAAAGATTGGGCCTCGGAAATATGCCTGTATTCCCGCAATCATACCGTCCATCTGTCCTCATTCAGGCAGGACAGTCCCAATTTAAGGGCTCTGCATTGCTGCCTCAGCCATGTGGGCACCTCTGTCCCACAGCTCAGGCGGTGGAGAGGCACATCAGCGAATGGGTGTAGGCGTGTCACGTGCACTGTGCCAGGGTTGCATAAAATTGGATTTAAAAAAAAAAAAAAAAACATTTGATTTAAATAGGATTTTTTAGTAAAAAAATTTTTTTAAATAAAATGTTTACAAATTTTAAAGGTTTACTTACAAATTTTTTTTTTATAAAAATCATGTTTAAAGCCCAAAAATCCTATTTAAATCAAATAAATCCGTTTTTTTATTTATTTATTTTTTTTTAAATCCAATTTTATGCAACTCTGCCTGTAACTACAGCAAACGGTTGTTGTGAATGAGTGCAAGGGGCAACCTAACGCATCAAATATTCCAAAGCACGCCATCGGGTGTGGTCATGCCCCCATCGCAGCACCTTCCCGCCCGGCATAATGCATAAGGCAAACCGATCATGAAGCAGAGAAAGTGTGGTAAATACTGTACATAAAAAGAAATGAGTTGATAGGAGTGACTTGTACTTGGATGGTTTTTATATTGCAGCAATCAATGGAAAAGGACTTCTGTTTGCAGAGCTGGAAAGTGCCATGACTATTATTGCTTTTGTAACACTGCCAGATACGCAGACACTTCACAATATATACCACTGGCAGCTGGTCACAACGATAAATGGAGCCCTAGGTGCATGTGCCGATGGTCGTTGAATATGCCCATCAGCTACACAAGGAGGTGGATAATCATTCCCTCCTATTGCCGACAATCGGAACACAATTATGGCAGAGGAATCGGCTTGTCCCTGATGCATGCCCAGCAGTCCTGACATAGTAAATAGCGGAGATGCTCAATGAGATATCGCACAATCATCGTTACCAACGCAACGCCAAATACCCATCAATGACAAATAGACTTTTTAATCTCTTTCCAGTATTTATTGTGGACTAATGTAATATATAGGAGAGCATGACAAATGGAAAGTGTACACTTACCAACCCATTGAAGGCGATATCTGTCCAACACCTCCTGGAGATATTGGGTAAAATGCCGGGAGATCTGGCGTTTGGGAGGATCGTTGTGCTCCTAGGTGGATGAAGAAAACAGTGCTTAAATTACAATCTATAGCTACGGCATATATGTTCTGGATTGTACATTTAATAAGAATCAAATATTTTGCATTTCTCCTATATCAGCAAGAAATACAAGTAATATATTGTGCAAAAATAAATGGAACCATAATAGAAAGAAAAAAGACCAATGGTTGGGATGCACGTCCGGTATTGGTTTATTCAGGGTGCAATGCACACAATGCTTTGGGATTTAAAGAAGGGGGAGATGTATCAAACCTTCTAAACAATAGAGAAGTGAAGCAACCAATCTAATGTTTGTTTATACATTAAGTCTAATCTGTGATCCTACTTAGGGGGAGAGGTAACACATTTTGGATAGAGATTAAATACCAACCGATCGGCTTCTGTGGGGTCTATGTACTAAACCTTGAACAAAGCGGATGGGGATAAAGTACCAACCAATCAGCTCCTGTAATGTGACAGTTGGTTAGTACTTTATCTTCGTCCACTTTATCTCTCTTTCCAAGCTTTGATACATCTCTCCATGAGTATATAAACAAGGGGAAAATACAATTGTTAATGTGATAGCCATAAAATAATGATTATATTTAAGATTTCTTGAACTTAAAAACCCCCTTTTGTATTTTATGTCTGGAAGGAGGTCACCAAGTTCTATGGGTTACATATCAGCCTCCACTTGCTTTTATACCATTATTACACAGCACTGTTCACTTTATCACAGGATATTTTAGACGACCTGTCACCAGGTTCTGCCAAGTTATGTATTTACCTATGCTATACTCAGGGAAGGCTCACTCCAGACGCACATACGTCAGCCGTGATCTATAGCGGAAGCCAGGAACACGTACTCTGGTCTGACCACGCGCCTCGCTTCCAAGACTCACCATTGCGCATTCCTGGGCTGGCCTCTTCTATACGGGAGGTCACAGCTGCGCTGGCGTGCAGCCCGGAGGGAGATAGAGCGCACAGAGGCCCTGATTCAGAGCCGGTCGCTCTAACAGAGCGTTCGCACTGAATCAGGGCCGGTCTTTTTTTTTTTTTTTTTTTTTTTAAGAACGGCCTCCTGGCCGCTCGCATAGCTGTGGGTGACCACCCACAGCTATAGCGAGCGGCCATGATGATGGTCGCAATGGTCAAGACCATCGCGACCATCGGGCTTGCGACGAGACCCTTGTGGTAGGGTCTCGTGGCCGCAAGCCCCAGAGAGCTTTCGGCTCACAGAGCCGAAAGCTCTCCCACTGACATCACTTGTGATGTCAGTGGGGCCGCCCCCAGACGGTAGGCGTTCTCATGGGAACGCCTCCGTCTGGGCAGCCACCCCCCCGGCCCGCCCACCAAAGGGGGCGTGCTGTCACTCAACATCGACAGCACGCCCCCTTTGGTACGAGACCCGGAGCGACGGTTTGCCCGTCGCTGTCCGGGTCTCGCGCATGCGCACGTTGGAGCCGGCTCTGGGCCACCATCGACCCGGTTGCAAGCGCTCAGTGCTTGCGACCGGGTCTGAATCAGGCCCAGTGCCCCTAACTAAGGGGTCTATTACTAAAGCCTTGGAATGGAGATAAAGCGAACGGAGGTAAAGCACCAGCCAATTAGCTCCTAACTGTCACTCTACAGGCTGGGTTTGAAAAATGACAGTTAAGCCGCATACACACATGGTACGAGGAGCTGTATGAACGATATTGGTGAAAGATTTCCCTTGAAAGATTTCCCTTGAACTGCCTGCAGAGCAGGACAAATGATATTGGCTGTACACACTGATGGATATCTTTCAGTGAAATCATCCTGCCACATCTCTGAACAGGCAAATGTTATCGTCCATATTGGCCTGCATGTACGGACGACCAAACATATCGTTATCATCCAGTGGGAACGTGCATCGTTGGTCGTTCATTGCATACACATGGAATGATATGAATGCTATACAGTATCACTTAACAATATCATTATCGTTCAAAGATATTGTCTTGTGTGTATGCCCCTTTAGGAGCTGGTTGGCTGGTGCTGGTGCTTAACTCCGTCCATTTCATCTCCATGCAAGGTTTGGTAAATAGACCCCTAAATCCTATATCTGAGGAACTACATTAGCACATTGCACAGGTTACTGCTGTATACAGTAAAGCATAAAAAAAAAAAAAAGTACCTGGTGACAGTTCTGCTTTAAAATCACATATGCTACATATACATACCCCTTTAGTAAAAGTGACCACAATAACCTGGCAGCGTATGGGCAAACAGGTCTCAGCGTATGTGAAATCCACAGGCAGACCTAGTACACAGCTATTGCTGTGAGACGGTTTCCTGTTTCATACAATTCTTTTCATAGGATGACTGGTCGCTCTCATTTTTGGTATGATGCACTTTCCATTTTCATCACCGCATGTAACACACAGCTCCCCGCCCACTGTCACAATCTACTTCCCATCTTCAGCCCAGGCACTGCTCATTATGACTGGTTATTGGCTCACTAGCTGTACTGTCTGGATGACCAAAATCTATAACCAGATCTACGCCAAATACCGGGATGTAACCACAGGATTGGTGCAGAATAACAAAGGAAAACATCGCTTTATCCTATTAACCCCCTACGGGAAAGCCAGGGGCTTTTATAAATGCACACCCCGTTGTTATTAAGTACGACCATAAACTTTTCTGATGTCTTCTGGTGGCAATATTAACAGATTACTTGCTGGTCTAATTGGGGTTGGATATTTCAGCTGTCATATTCAGGGGGAGAAGCAAACTTTGGAGAGAGATAAAGTGAGAGAGAGATAAAATGCCAACCAATCAGCTTTTAACTGTCAATTTACAGGCTGTGTTCGATATACGACAGTTAGAAGCTGATTGGTTTGTACTAGGGATGTGCAGGCTCGGATAAGTTAGAATTTTCCCGCCAAGTTCGGATTTTTCCAGCCAAAAATCGGATCTCAGAAAGAGGCAAAACGTCATCTTTCATGGACAAACCTCATCATTCCTGGACTTAAACGGGTCTCAGAAAGAGACAAAACGTCATCTTTCATGGACAAACATCATCTTCCATGGACTTGTGTCCAGGAATGATGATGTTTGTCCATGAAAGATGACGTTTTGCCTCTTTCTGAGACCCGTTTTTTGGCGGGAAAAATCCAAACTTGCCGGGAAAATTCAACCTATATGAGCCTGCACATCCCTAGTTTGTACTTTATCTCTCTCCAAAGTTTGATACACCTCCCTCTGGAATGTTTGATACATCTCACCCCCCCTCATATTTTATGGCTTGTCATTTGGAACAAGAGAAACTGGTCATCTGGATGAGCCTTAGAAGTGGAGACTGCCGTCATGATAATACAAATGCTGCATTTTGTGGCGGTTACCTTGTTTCTGGTTGAGGTCTGCGGGGAGATGTGGCGAGTGCGAGCTGTGGCTGAAGGGCTCGTTGTTGTATGGAATGAGAGGTGTAAGCGGGTGGATCCCATGCGATGGCTGCACCACAGGAACCTTAGCGGACTAAAAGACAAAATAAAAAAATCATCTTATGAAACTCATAGCTTCAACCTGGGTACACACAATTTACAATCACACGTGAGATGCGATTGTTCTCACAATAGAACCAATGATTGAAAGCCTAGATGACCATGCGGATTCATGCATACACGCTACTAGGGGGTAAATTTACTAAAGTGAGAGTTTTAAAAGTGAGTTATAGAAGTGATGTTGCCCATAGCAACCAATCAGATTCTACTTAACATTAAACTAGCACCTTCTAGAAGGTAATCGCTAGAATCTGATTGGATGCTAAAGGTAACATCACTTCTAAAACTCACTTCTAAAAACTCTCACTTTAGTAAATTTACCAGATACAGTCTACCTTGCGATCCATGATCCTCATCTCTCAAAACCATCTGCTGAAAAGATCGTGGCTCTGGACACACTCTACAGATACCTGGCTAATGGGGCCCAAACATCAGCAATCAATTGGGGCAATTCTGTGCTTTGCAGATGATTGTGTAAAATAATAAAAATATCGGCAATGTATGGGGTTCACAGATTGCCATTATTGGATTTCACCGGCCAAACGGGGCTGTAGATTGGTAGTGTATGGTAACCATCAGCTGATTTGCTAGTAAAATGGGCACTTTCATGATTTGCAGATCTGATCTGTGGATTAAAAAGATCTGCAAATTACTGAAAAATATCGGCAATGTATGGGAGCATATTGGTGGAAAGGGGAATTGTTAAATCGAGGTGGGGGGGGACACAATCTGATATATGGGCCCGATAAGCCACTTCCTCGTTTGCCTGACATTGCACCACAGAAATATTATAAGCGGCTCGTATGCGGCCGGCCTCTACCAGAGACCCGTTTGTGGGCAAGAGTTTTTGGAGCGTGCCTCAGTCTGAGACTGCGATCACACACACAATAAAAAATTGCTACGGCCTCTCAGCTACGGCGGTCAATCTGAGCGATCATAGGCTTACTCAGAACTCCGATAATAGACTGATTTATGGCCCATGCTGCTTTTTTGTACGAAGTTGCTTGCATTGGCGAATCCGCCGGCGGCCGTATCAATAAAAAAATCCCGGCAACTACGACATTTGCATATTTCCAAACAGCGATGGCGTGCACATTTGCAGGAGTGGCGGCATTAGCGGCCATTTCTGAATCAGGCCCTTTGTCCCGTGATGGGGGGGTTACACAACGCTGACCCGGCGGCTGCGCACGCCTATGGTGCTGCATGTACAAAAAAAAAATTAAAAAAAATGGGCAGCTGGGACTCACTGACAAGTTCATAATTGATGCAACGGTCACCTATCTATTGTTGTTTTCGTTGTTTGAAAAGCAAAAAAACTTTAAAATGCTCAAATATTGCATTGGAGCTTTGTTAAGGGAATATATATTGCAATAAGCATTGAAGTGAATCTAGGGCTTTCTAGACAGCATGGAAAATGTGCTTAAATACTCCTAACTATACTATACAAATAGTAAAATGAAGGCAGCTATATACTGTAACAGTAGGCAAGTGGCGAGTACTGGGGTAGCAAATGTGCTCCTGGTTTGCAGGGAGCAAGTTCTGATTGAGGTTTTGGGAGGAGATAAAAGGACACGGGTCCTGATTCAGAGCCGGACGCTCTTTCAGAGCGCTCGCTCTGAATCAGTGCCCTCCCTCTCTTTTTTTAGAGCGGCCTCCTGGCCGCTCGCATAGCTGTGGGTTACCACCCACAGCTATAGCGAGCGGCCATAAAGATGGTCGCGATGGTCAAGACCATCGCGACCATCGGGCTTGCGACGAGACCCTTGTGGTAGGGTATCGTCTGCCGCAAGTCCTGGAGTGCTTTTGGCTCTATCAGAGCCAAAAGCACTCCCACTGACATCATTTGTGATGTCAGTGGGGCCGGCCCCAGACGGTAGGCGTTCCCATGGGAACGCCTCCGTCTGGGCAGCAACATCGACAGCACGTCCCCTTTGCGGGTCTCATGCATGCGCACGACGGAGCCGGGCTCCCTGGTGCGCATGCACACTTGGCCAACATCGACCCGCTTGCGAGCGCTCAGCGCTCGCCAGCGGGTCTGAATCAGGCCCACAGTTCAATTACTAAGAACATTCTTAATCCATGAGGTCCTGTTCTCGTTTGCAATGTTCTGGGCAATGGTGCAAGCACAGAATAATGGAAGTGCAACTATTCAAAGGGGTAAAAATAAAGCCAGTGTTGATATGTTATATACACTGTAAATATGATGCCACAATTGGTCTTGTGTGCAAAAAAACAGTAACAAGCAAAAGAGAACATGATCATTAAACTTGTATTATTTAAATGTACGTTTAAGCATAAACTTTACAGATGTGGTAGTACTATGTGAATATACATAAAGACAGACAGACACAGAAGAGCATGTAGAGAAAGCTATTTATCACACCAAGAAAGTCATACTTTCCCCTGAAGATACTAGCCCAGGAAAAGGAGAAAACAATTACACTGTATATGTTAATCACACACTGTATATTCCCAACCACTATATGTAAAGATTTCTTTAATTACTCTAAACCTTGCACTAAGCTAAACTTACAGGTTGAGTCTCCCATATCCAAATATTCCGAAATACGGAATATTTTTAGCATGACTGAAAAAGTGAAACCTTTGCTTTCTGATGGTTCAATGTACACAAACTTTGTTTAAAGTAGGGGTGTGCACCGGCCACTTTTCGTGTTTTGTGTTTTGGTTTTGGATCTGGATCTTTCTTCGTGTTTTGGATCTGGATTGGTTTTGCCAAAACCACCCTTCCGTGTTTTGGGTTCTGGGTTTTGTGTTTTGGATCTGTATTTTTTTTTAAAAAAGCATAAAAACAGCTAAAATCACAGAATTTGTTGGTTTCTCTGCTCCTATGCTATTATTAACCTCAATAACCTTAATTTCCACTCATTTCCAGTCTATTCTGAACACCTCACACCTCACAATAGTGTTTTTATGTCCAAAAGGTTGCACCGAGGTAGCTGGATGACTATGCTAAGCGACACGAGTGGGCGGCACAAACACGTGACCCATCTAGGAGTGACACTGCAGTGGCAGACAGGATGGCAGTTAGAAAAACTAGGCCCCAAACTGTACATAATGCAAAGAAAAAAAAGAAGTGCAAGATGGAATTGTCCTTGGGCCCTCCCACCCACCCTTATGTTGTATAAACAGGACATGCACACTTTAACAAATCAATAATTTCAGCGCCAGGGTCTGCCACACAACTGTGGCTGAAATGATTGGTTCGTTTGGGCCCCCACAAAACAAGCTGGCAATTAATGTGTCCCTGCACAAACTGGCTCTACGGAGGCAAGATGTCATCCTCATCCACCGATTCCTCACCCTCTTCAGTGTGTACATCCTCATCCTCACAAAGTATTAACTCGTCCCCACTTGAATCCACCACCACAGGTCCCTCTGTACCTTCTGGAGGCTGGTCTCCCTGGAAGAGCTGATAATTCATTTTGATGAACATCATCTTCTCCACATTCTGTGGAAGCAACCTCCTACGCCTTTCGCTGACAAGGTTCCCGGCTGCACTAAACACTCTTTCGGAGTACACACTGGAGGGGGGGCAACTCAGGTGAAATAGAGCCAGCTTGTACAGGGGCCTCCAAATTGCCTCTTTTTCCTGCCAGTACAGGTATGGACTGTCTGACATGCCTACTTGGATGCTGTCACCGATGTAATCCTCCACCATTCTGTCAATGGTGACAGTATCATATGCAGTGACAGTAGACATGTCAGAAATTGTTGCCAGGTCCTTCAGTCCGGACCAGATGTCCAAACTTGGTCCTGCCTGCCCTGCATCACCGCCAGCGGGTTGCTTAGGATACCTAAGTTTTTTCCTGGCAGCCCCAGTTGCGGGAGAAAATGAAGAAGGAGCCGTTGACGTGTCACGTTCCGCTTCAGCTGACAGTGTGTTCACCAGCAGGTCTTTGCACCTCTGCAGGCTTGTGTCGGCCGGAAAGAGAGACACCACATAGGCTTTAAACCTAGGATCAAGCACGGTGGCCAAAATGTAGTGGTCTGATTTCAACAGATTGACCACCCTGGAATCCTGGCAAAGCGAATGAAGGGCTTCATCCACAAGTCCCACATGCCGAGCGGAATCGCTCCGTCTTAGCTCCTCCTTCACTTTCTCCAGCTGCTTCTGCAAAAGCCTGATGAGGGGAATGACCTGACTCAAGCTGGCTGTGTCTGAACTGACTTCACGTGTGGCAAGTTCGAAGGGCTGGAGAACCTTGCACAACACGGAAATCATTCTCCACTGCGCTTGAGTCAGGTGCATACCCCCTCCTTTGCCTATGTCATAGGTGGATGTATAGGCTTGTATGGCCTTTTGCTGCTCCTCCATCCTCTGAAGCATATAGAGGGTTGAGTTCCACCGCGTCACAACCTCTTGCTTCAGGTGATGGCGGGGCAGGTTCAAGAGTGTTTGCTGGCGCTCCAGTCTTCGGCACGCAGTCGCTGAATGGCGAAAGTGGCCAGAAATTTTTCGGGCCACCCAAAGCGTCTCCTGCACGCCCCTGTCGCTTTTCAGAAAATTCTGCACCACCAAGTTTATTGTGTGAGCAAAACATGGGACGTGCTGGAATTTGCCCAGATGTAATGCCCGCACAATATTGGTGGCGTTGTCAGATATCACAAATCCCCAGGAGAGTCTAAGTGGGGTAAGCCACTGGGCGATGATTTCCCTCAGTTTCTCTAAGAGGTTGTCGGCGGTGTGCCTCTTACTGAAACCGGTGATACACAGCGTAGCCTGCCTTGTAACGAGCTGGCGTTTCTGAGATGCTGCTACTGGTGACGCTGCTGCTGTTGCTGCGTAAGGTGATACATCTACCCAGTGGGCTGTCACAGTCATATAGTCCTTAGTCTGCCCTGTTCCACTTGTCCACATGTCCGTGGTTAAGTGGACATTGTGTACAATGGCATTTTTCAGGACACTGAGGACACTTTTTCTGACGTTTCTGTACAGTCTCGGTATCGCCTGCCTAGTGAAGTGGAATCTAGACGGGATTTGGAACCGGGGACACACTACCTCCATCAATTGTCTAAATCCCACTGCACTAATGGCGGATACCGGACGCACGTCTAACACCAACATAGCAGTCAAGGCCTCAGTTATACGTTTTGCTTCAGGATGACTGCTGTCGTACTTCATCCTCCTCGCTAAGGACTGTTGGAGGGTCAATTGTTTAGTAAAAGTAGTGGTGTTCCTACTTCCTCTCTGGGATGATGAACGACTCCCAGCAGCAGCAACAGCAGCAGCGGCAGCAGTAGGCGTAGCAATGCAGGATCCTCCAGAGGAATCCCGGATAGGAGAGTCAGTCATGCCAGTGACATGGCCTGCAGGACTACTTCCGATCCTGACTTAGGAGGAAATTGACGAGGAGGGAGTTGACGGTGTGGTTTGCAGGCGCTTGGATACAACAGGACAACGGGATTTAGGTGTCCCTGGACTGCTTACGGTCTTAGCCAAAGTTTCTGAACTTGACAGTAACTTTTTATGAACGCGCTGCAGGTGCCGTATAAGGGAGGATGTTCCTAGGTGGTTGACGTCCCTACCCCTACTTATTTCACCTTTACATATGGTACATATGGCAAGACAGTTGTTGTCCGGATTTGGATAGAAATATTGCCAGACCAAAGAGGTGGAATGTTTGGTCTTCTGCCCAGGCATGACCGTGATGGGCTTTTTCATCCCACGGACAACAACTGTCTCCCCCGGAGCCTGATTTAAACAAACCACATCACCATCAGAATCCTCCTCGCCAACTTCCTCCTCAGCGCCAGCTACACCAGTATCCTCATCCTGTTGTACTTCAACAGTGACATCTTCAATTTGCATATCAGCAAGTGGACTGTGGGTGCTCCTTTCAGCACTTGCAGGGGGCGTGCAAATGGTGGAAAGAGCCACCTCTTCCCGTCCAGTGCTGGGAAGGTCAGGCATCGCAACCACCACCACACTTGGACTCTCCTTGGGGATTTGTGATATCTTCTTAGAAAGCACAGTTCTTCGCTGTGCTTTTGCCAGCTTAACTCTTTTGATTTTTTTAGTGGGAGGAGGGCTTCCATCGTCATGTGAAGCTGAACCACTAGTCATGAACATACTAGGGATCGACCTTAGCCGTTCCTTGCCACTCCGTGTCGTAAATGGCATATTGGCAAGTTTACGTTTCTCTTCAGCTGATTTAAATGTCTTTTTCAAGGTCATTTTCCTGAACTTTGCCATTTGGGATTGTATGTGCCCTCTACTATGACATTGGGCATCGGCCTTGGCAGACGACGTTGATGGCATGTTATCGTCTATGTCATGACTAGTGGCAGCAGCTTCAGCACTAGGAGGAAGTGGTTCTTGATCTTTCTCTATTTTATTTTTATCGGAGAAAGTTTGGTCCTCCATTTATGTTATATCGATTTGATATATACGTGCGGCTAAGCACAGAAAATATTTTTTTTTTTGGTTTGGACTGGAGTGTACTTTCGGGGGTTACAGCACCCTTAACGGTCAAGCCAGCCGGCCCTTTACTTATGACACAGGCGCACGCTTGGCACTACTTTGTTGATGCACGTGCGGCTACTGCGCACACAATTCACAAACACAGAAAAGAATTTTTTTTTTGGTTTGGACTGGAGTGTACTTTGGGGGTTACAGCACCCTTTAACGGTCAAGCCAGCCGGCCCTTTACTTATGACACAGGCGCACGCTTGGCACTACTTTGTTGATGCACGTGCGGCTACTGCGCACACAATTCACAAACACAGAAAATAATTTTTTTTTGGTTTGGACTGGAGTGTACTTTCGGGGGTTACAGCACCCTTTAACGGTCAAGCCAGCCGGCCCTTTACTTATGACACAGGCGCACGCTTGGCACTACTTTGTTGATGCACGTGCGGCTACTGCGCACACAATTCACAAACACAGAAAATATATTATTTTTTTAGCACTTGGGGGGAGCACCCCTGATGGACAGAGCACCCCCTGGACAACACTACAGCACCCCTTTAGGACTGGGACACTGCACAGGACTTTGGAGTGGACACAGCCCCTATGGAGAACTGACTGCACAACACAGTCCAGCCAGCCCCTATGGACTTTGAAGTAGTGGACACAGCCCCTATTAACAACAGCAGCACAGCACAACACAGCCAGCCCCTATGGACTTTGAAGTAGTGGACAACAGCAGCACTACACTACACTACACTACACAGCCCTAACTCCCACCCTCCCTCTTCACTGTCCACAGCCGAGTGAGAAAATGGCGCCGACGCGGGTACCTTATATAGGATCCAAAACCCGCGAGACTCGGAAGGCGGGATGATGACGTTTTGCCTCGATTTCAGATCCGAGTCAGGCGGGAAAAGTCGAGCCTGACTCGGATTGGACTCGGATCGGGGGGGCTCGGGGGGGTTCGGATTTCAGAAATCCGAACCCGCTCACCCCTAGTTTAAAGCACAAGTTATTAAAAATATGATATAAAATAATCTTCAGGCTGGGTGTATAAGGTATATATGACACATAAATGAATTTCATGTATGTACACAAACTTTTTTTGATGCACAAAATTATTAAAAATATAGTATAAAATGACCTGCAGGCTGTGTGTATAAGGTGTATATAAAACATAAATGCATTCTGTGTTTATATTGGGGTCCCATTCCCAAGATATTTAATTATTTTATGCAAATATTCCAAAATACAGAATATTCTGATATCCAAAATACCCCTGGTCCCAAGCATTTTGGTTATGGGAGACTCAACCTGTATATAAAAATAATATATTTAATAAGCTCACCGTGGTTATTTAGTAAGTTGACAGAATAAAACAGCTGTTATAATTATAAACACCTATTTCAAGGTAGTCAATGTAGTTTTATTACTTCTTTAAAAGTAAATAATGACACTTTGTTCGAGCAGGTCACTGCTACAGTTAATTTACCAGGTATTTCATTTTGTACTTCGTTTTCAAGCTCATACCATTATTTCCAATGGAACAAAGTAATAGAGCAATATATGAATTAATAATGGGGATGGTGGAACTATAAGCACCAGGCCTTCAAAATAGGCCCACCATCAAGACCAGCCAACCGCCTGCCTTTTACCACTGCTAGCTAACATTATTATCAAATAACAATTACATTAAAATAAGCTTACTTTATGGCGAGAGATATCATAATACCAGATAAAGCATTTAACTGTAGCAGTATAACAGTAGCTTTTATACCAAAGCTGAGTCACATCATAAAAGCTGTTTATGAAGTTTGCTAGTCACATGAACAGCCTACTGAGGTGATAAATCACCACCTTCCAGCATTTCACTACTGATGTCTATCTAACAACAGTCTACCCATATATCCCTATAAATTCATCTAACATGATTTTTATAACATTTTGATTAAATTAAGCTTACATCATGATATGTCATATTAGCAGAAACAACTAAGAAGTAAAGATGTGCGGGTCCGGATTTCTGAAATCTGAACACACCCGAATCAAGGGGTTCCGCGTTGAACCGGGTCAAGGTTTGGGTTCACTTTTGTGTCTCGGTTCGGATCTGTTGCCGGTTGTGGACTCGGATTTAAAAGCCGAACTCGGGTTTTGGATTCAAACATTTTAGCTGTTTTTATTGATTTTTAATCTATTTTTATCCGAATCCAAAACCAAACTCACTTAGGGGTGAATTTGCAAAATCAAAACACGAAGATGAATCCGGTTCCAAAACAAAAACACTGGGGTCCGCGCACATCTCATACTTGTAAGTGACAATTTTATACCAAACAGTGGCTTTTCTATAAAAGCTGAGTGACATATTTTAAGACTACTCAGGTGATAAATTGCATATTGCCTGCATGTCTCCACTGATATCTAATTATTTATCTATTCAGGTTAGAACAAGCTTACGTTATACTGTGAGAAGTCAAATCAGAAAATACAGCTGATAACAAGAGTTCTATACCAAGCAGTGACATCACAAATGCTATTTATGCTAGCCAGTCACGTGATAAGCATACTGAGATGATAAAGCTCAACCTTCCTGCATTTTACCACCAATATCTATATATCTTTCATCCATTATCTATCCATCTATCATTATTTACATATAATTTTGCTTATAATAAGCTACTTTACGTATGTCATGAAATGTCATATTTGCAGAAACAAAGGCTGTTGATGTTAGCCAGACACATGATCAGCCTACTGAAGTGATAAATCTCAACCTTCCTACTTTTTACCACAAATATCTATTTATCTATCTATGGGCCGGATTCAATTAGAGGCGAAAAGTGCCGATTGGAGATAAGTTTTCACGGATTCGGACTTTACGCCTGTTTACAAAGTATCTCTATATTCAATTCCAGGACGATTTCGCCTAAGCGGAAAGTCAATGTATTGTAATAGGCAGAAAAGTATCTCCTATGAATAGCAGGTGAAAAAAAGTGCTAAATCGTTATTTTGGGGTGCAAACGACTCAGAACTCTTGGGAAAGCCCCCCCAAAGGACAAATCAACAAAAAAATTACCTCAGAACACCCCAAAAAAAGTACTTTCATTTTGGGGGCGAAAAAGTGGGGGGACAAGCATAAAAACTAGCAAAATAGACTTCTTGAAGTCTGCAAGGATGGGTCAGGTGTTTTGGGGATTGCAGGTGCATGCCGCAGGTGCGTTTTTAATGTTATTTTATAAGTTCACTTTAGAAACATTAAAATATGCTAGCGCCCATTTTCATGTACCCCAAATTTGACTGGACTACTTATTTTCACCAAAAAAATACAGCTTTATGCCATTCTTCACCACTTTTGAAAATACACTAATAAGAAGCAATTTAAACAACTTAGGTACCCCAAACACTTTTATTAGGGCTATTAGTACACATCTACATTGATTCCCTACCTGTACAGTACATCAGTGTAGTGTGGGCCCCCTCTCGCCTCCTGCTGCATTACCATCTCACAGCTATCGCAGCTGCTAATATGTTAGCAGCTGCGATAGCATATCCATCCGCAGCTGAATCACTGCCTCTGTTCTGCAGTGATTTCTAAAACTCATGTGATTTTAAAAGCTATAGTATACTGATTTGTGTTCTGTATATCAATCAGTCCGCTCCTGATATACCCCATTCCAAACGGTATGAGAATACACCCTGCCTGCACTGTCATTTACTCCTAATTTGCATAGTTATCCAGGTTATAGGCGAGGACAATGTAGGCTGCAGGTGTGTGTGTGTGTATATATACATATATATATATATATATGTATATATATATATATATATATATATACACACACACATACACAGTATTTATAATATATAGTTACTTTTTTATTTAAATAAAGATAGAATTCTAAAGCTTATTTCACCACATCATGGCAAAAGCGGGGCAGATTTTAAAACAAGCAGCGAGCTCCTTTGTTGGTACACTGTGCATCGGGAATCTCTTGCTAGGGGCGTCTCCATGGAAGGGATTATGGCTTTTTTATTAAATGGGGCCTGAAAACGATTATCTAGAGGAAGCAGAGTGGCAAGAGTGGTCTTGGGCTGCTCGTGTCTTTAACACACTAGTGCTGTATAAGTAAATACATAAAAACACACACTCATCCATATCTGTTCAAGCAGAGTATTTGCATACATTTTCTATTTAAAAAAAAATAAAAAAGTTGCTTTATTTATTTCTTTTTATTTAAAGCTTCTTCGTCAGAACATTTTTTTTTTCCCTCAGCTAGTAAAATTTTGCCAATTGTTTTAGGGTTCCCCTCATTTGCTTTGGCTAGGTAAAATGCTTTTCCCCCTGTCGAAGCTGGATAATTGGCTGACAAGATCAGTTTAAAATTGAATCGCGACGACGCCATCTTGCAACTGGCCGCAAGATGCTATCTTGGAAATGAGCTCGCAAGACGCCATTTTGCGAATGGCCACCCAATCACCATTTTAGATAAACTCACAATTAAGTACATATGGCGATATTACTATTAGCACCATGCGATTGCATCTTTCATAATTTCTCATATACACATTAATACGCACAATTGCGCTGTTAACTAGTCGCATATTAGCGAATGCATAAGATCCTATATGTAGTAGCTAAATGCGCACGCATCTGTCCCCAGTTAACTAGCGTTGTTATATCAAACCCAGCATACTCACACATTACATATTCACACATAAGGTTCCATAAGTTTTAAGGTATAAGATTTAAGTTCGTTCATTTAGTATAAATGCTGTGAAATAAAGATTATTTGGTAACTAAGGTTTTATACATGCTGAGTAAGCCGTGTTTGGTTTCGTACTGATGCGTACTCTTTCAACAGAAACCCGGTATTATCGGTGTGGAGATCGCATCATGCATTCTCGACTTATGGACCGCAGAGACTTCAAGCAACAAAATGTATATGATATGAATAACGGTTAGGATGTTGCATGAGGCGCGAATCCAGAGACCGCCAGTTGTTAGAGGCTAGGTTGGGTCTATTTGAATCAGCCTGTTAAACGCTCTGTAACAGATGTATCCCCCTTGGGAACCAATGGCATCAGCAACAAACGTCTCTATTGTTTTGTCTATTTCTGGGTGGTATAAATATGTGTGCTCCAACACTGGGTTCTTAGTCTTCATGCTGAATGCTGATAGACGAGGGGTTTCTTGCTGATGCCTAACATCTGGTCCGGAAGCGCTGCGTATGTATACTGTACTTGGGTATGTATAATACCTTTGCGCCGAATTGTGTCTGGATCAATAGCGTGTAAATGACAGTATTATTCAAGTAAAAGTACATTGTGCTTTGGAACCACATGTTCTAAGTCTGGAGTCTCTATTTACTGTATGACTGCGTACGCAAATTAGCGTCATCCTTAGAGGTTTATAGGTAGGATATTAGAAGGTATAGGCAGGTTTATATAGAGGTTCTAATTCAGTATCGTTACCCCTCCCCTGAAGGAATTAGTGTTTCTGTTTTCGCATGAGGCCTTGTGTACGTAATGAGCCATATAAGGAGCCAAAGGCTAAGAATGGATAGAAAATTTCTTGTGGAGTAAATGGCCCCCTTAGTACTTTGTGTATACACAGTCTTGTTTTATTACTGTGCTTGTTACCAGGTGTAGCTGTCATCCCAAATATAAAAATTTATTCATATATAGATACATTTTAATAACAATCTACAAGAAATGACATGTAAAAAACATACCACCAACGGCAGTCATGAAAGGGCTTTTAATTTATAAAACAAAACAGATTGTCTAAATCTTTTTTAGTATATGCACAATATATGAAGTTTCATAATGTCAAATTGATTAGCTAAATAGTGTCTACTGCAGATGCTAAGCCACTGCCTTGATGAGACCAGACAGGTAGAAGGATCTAGTCTCTCTCTCTCTCTCTCTCTCTGCAGACATCAACCTGCTCCCCAGGAAGTGAGAGACAGACTATAGAAACTGACCCACTTTTTATCAGCCTCTCACAGGTGGTCTGGCAATCAAGGTTGCAAATAAGCTAATAGTATTTAAAAAGTATAACTTTTCCTGGTGCCTTTACAGAATATAAATATCCAGCAATATAAGACAACAAGGGATCTATTTACTAAGCCTTGGATGGAGATAAATTGGATTCAGATAAAGTACCAGCCAACCAGCTCCTAACTGTCATTTTTCAAACACAGCATGTGACATGGCAGTTAGGAGCTGATTGGCTTGTACCTTATCTCCGTTAACTTTATCTCCATCCAAGGCTTAGTAAATAGGCCCCCAAGTGCTGTAATCAGCTGTTATGCATGCCTACATTACCGAACAACTCCTGTAGACTAATAAATTTGCTCAGCTATAACAGCCACATTTCCTCGGTGAATAAGTTCACAAGGTACTAGGATGCCGCCAGGACTTAACTCAGGTACAATGAGTCAGTGTGGAAACTAGGCAGCACAAGGAATGGGCTAAGGAGGGAGCAGGAGAGAATCCAGGTCCAGAAAATAGGAGATTACCAGGCAGATGCAGGACTGGAAAGACAGAGTGCAGGCAGGGATTCATACAAGCAGTGACCAGAAGAATTCAAGAATGGCTGGCAAAATCCTATTAGAATACTGCAGCAGAGCAGGTGACTTCTGGTAGGACACAAGCTATAACCTGCAATGCACCAAGGCCCTGACTGTGCTTTAACTATTCAGGGAGCCAATCAGAACCTCAGAACAGAAACAGCCCCCTTGCAATTAATTACACTGCAGCTGGGTAGCTGCAGGTACAAAGAAAGCATCCCGGCTGTAGTAACAGCCAGGACCAACAGGCAGTGCGGCCGTAGAGAGTCCCGGTTGCCTAGCAACCATTTGGACCATCGCCCATTGTGGCTGGCAAGACACATTGTATCGGTCGCTTAGCAATGACCAAGACCTGTGAGCTGCTGCGGCAGCTCCTAACATCAGCATACCTCCCAACTGTCCCGATTCCAGCGGGACAGTCCCATTTTAGAGGCATTGTCCCACTGTCCCACCACAGGCCGCAGTGTCCCGCGGGCAGGGGGGAGTTGGGGAGAACACTGTCACACCGCTGCTCTGCAGAGCGGTGCCTGGAAGACATGCGCAAGTGTGCGTCATCCATATACACAGTGTCGGCTATGTTAGAGACTGGGAGCCTGTCCACAAGCTCCCGGAGCGCTGGGCAAGCCCCCAGCATGATGAAAATGGGGGCGTGGCTCACAGGCACGGCTTTACCTACAAGGCCACGCCCCTTATTGATAGGCCACAGCCCCAATTTCCTGTTGTCCCTCCTTCCTGGCTTGAAAAGTTGGGAGGTATGCATCAGCACACAAACAACATAGGGCCGTATTCAATTAGAGGCAAAAAGCCGTAATTGTCGAAAAAGTTTCACCTACTGACGCTTTTCGCCTGGTCGGAACTTATCTCCAAATTCAATTCCAGCTGGAATTTGCCTACGCGGAAACTCAATGCAATGTAATAGGCAAAAAAGATTTGCCTATGAATAGCAGGTGAAAAGAATTGCAAAATCTTTATTTTGGGGTGCAAACGTGGGGAAATGACCCAGAACCCTTGGTACACTCCCCCAAAGGACAAAACTAGCAACAAAAAATAAATAAAAACTAAGAACACCCCAAAAAAGTACTTTCATTTTTGGGGTGGAAAAGTAAAAAGTAGGGGGACAAGCATAAAAAACTAGCGAAAATAGACTTTCTTGGGGGTCTGTATGGATGGGTCAGGTGTTTTGGGATTACAGGTGCATGTAGCAGGTGCGGTTTTGACATTTATTAAAAGCTCACTTTAGAGACATTTAAATATGCTAGCACCCATGTTCAAGTACCCCAAATTTGACAGGACTACTTATTTTCACCAAAAAATACAGCTGCATGTCATTCTTCACCACTTTCACATAGACGCTAAGAAGAAGCTATTTAAACTACTTAAGTACCCAAAACACATTTATTAGGGCTATTAGTACACATCTACATTGATTCCCTATGTTAGTGCATGATATTTTGGGGTACACAACTTTCCGCCTGTTCCGCATTCGTCGCTTTCCGTTTTTGCATGGTTTGGAATTGAACAGGGCGAAAAGTGGGGACGCGCACTGAAAACTTTCGCCTCTGAAACAGGCGAAGGAGGCGGAAAGTCGGACAGGCAAAACCTTTCCGACTTTTCGCCTCTAATGGAATACGGGCCATAATCTGCAAACAGGAATAAATTCCAAAAGGTTCTATTTATTTACCGTCTTCAGTCCTGAGTGCGGAGAAATAGAAACATTGCATCATTTTGTGAGGGAAATAGAAATACAACTGTAATACTTTATGGCCGACCGTGTGGCCAGCTGCTCATTATCATGCTAACATCATGATGGGCCTATTTTTATGTGGAGGCCTGGAGCTGTAGTCCCATCTGCTCCATTGTTAATCTGGCCATGGAGGAGAGCACATTATAAAGCACTTTTTTAAAAAACTTTTTTTTTATTGAAGCAAAAACACAGGTGACAAATTAGCAAGATATATGCGTACAAATCAATCGTCATAATAACCAGCGTTCACCCTGGGAAATATTATATAATAAACATTCTAAATCTTTTTCTCCTTATCAAATAACGATCAGTGGCGTCACAAGGGGGGTGCAGGCCGTCGAGGGGTGACACCAAGGTGCTGGCTCTCCCTCAGTGACAGGAGTGCTGTAGCATTAAGTGCAGCACTCTGCTCCTGTCACAGTGAGGGAGCCGGCACTCCGCGCCTCAGGCACCCCCCACCACCCCAGTGATGATACCCACGGCACGGCCGGGGTACGGGCCGAGAGGCCACGCCCCCCCGGTTAGCAAAGCCATGCCCCCAGTTAGCGAGGCCACACCCCATTTTTGGTGACACACACACACCAGGTGTCACAGCGGGGAGGGACGCCACTGCACCCAATCCATGCGAAATATGAAATTAAGTTGCTCTCTAGATCACAGGTTCTCAAACTCAATCCTCTGGGCCCCAAACAGTGCATGTTTTCCAGGTCTCCTCTCAGAATCACAAGTGAAATAATTAGCTCCACCTGTGGAACTTTTAAAATATGTCAGTGAGTAACGAACAGGGCCGTAACTAGGGTAGTGTGACCAGTGCCATGGCACAGGGCACAGCAGGGCAGGGGGCACTGTTTGGGCCTGTCAATTTTCCTGTTTATTATCATTCTCACTTGTAGCTTCCTCTTCTTTTATCCCCAGCATCTCCTGGCCTCCTCTATCTCCTCCCTGGCCCTTCCCCATGAGGCCATGGCCATTTTTTAGGTGCATTATCTTCTGTCCCTATCTCTGGCACAGGGCACCAAAAAGCCAAAAAAGCCTAGTTACGGCTCTGGTAATGAACACACCTGTGCACCTGCCAGGTGACCGGGAAAACGTGACCTGTGTGGGGTCCTGAGGACCGAGTTTGAGAATCTCTGCTCTATAGAATTGAAAGTTGATGGGGGTTGGGTGTATCCACTCTTGTAAAATGGTCTTTTTGCTGCAGCACTTATGGTGAGTAATAATTTTCCGCTGCCTGGTGTAAGTCTCTGCTTGCTCAGAAAAACATAAGAATTTTTAATGTACAGTTGATCAGTTATGAAAAACAGGAAGATTTCCAGAGCAAAAAATCCTAGCTACAAACCTTGAAACCTTGGAACTATGGAGATTGGGGAGAGTTGGCAAATATGTGATACATTTTCATAATTTGACCAACATATCATCATCATCATCATCATCATCACCCATCATTATTATTATAGACTTCTAAGGTGTCCCAATGATTCACAGCACTGTACAGTGTTTTAGCTTAGTTTCCTTTTAACCTTTGTGTTGTTTATTGGCTCTCATCTGTATTGTCCCCGAGGTTAAAGGCGATTATATCACCGATTAAAACAAATCCTCCCCCGTAGTTTTGATATGAATTTCTTCAGCACCATGAATAGCCTAAGCCCTATAAACAGTCTGTTCTAATTAAGCTGTGGTTTCAAACAATTGATGAGACTACCTACGTTGCGGTGACGAGCATAAATCTAGCTAACTAGGTTGCGTCACGTATCTCTCTCTCTCATTATATGGCTTGTGAAAATATGACATACTGTACAGTAGGTTTTTTTTTTCCCCATTGCAGTTGCTGTTGTTTTAGATTGTAAGTAAGAGTCAGTTAGGGTTAGGATACCGAAGGGGACAGTTAGGGTTAGGCTGCCAAAGCGGACGGTTAGGGTTAGGATACCGAAGGGGACAGTTAGGGTTAGGCTGCCAAAGCGGATGGTTAGGGTTAGGCTGCCAAAGCGGACGGTTAGGGTTAGGCTGCCAAAGAGGACGTTTAGGGTTAGGCTGCCAAAGCGGACGGTTAGGGTTAGGCTGCCAAAGCGGACGGTTAGGGTTAGGCTGCCAAAGCGGACGGTTAGGGTTAGGCTGCCAAAGCGGACGGTTAGGGTTAGGCTGCCAAAGCGGACGGTTAGGGTTAGGCTGCCAAAGCGGACGGTTAGGGTTAGGCTGCCAAAGCGGACGGTTAGGGTTAGGCTGCCGAAGCGGACGGTTAGGGTTAGGCTGCCGAAGCGGACGGTTAGGGTTAGGCTGCCGAAGCGGACGGTTAGGGTTAGGCTGCCGAGGCGGACGGTTAGGATTAGGCTGCCGAGGCGGACGGTTAGGATTAGGCTGCCGAGGCGGACGGACGGTCAGGGTCAGGCTGCCAAAGTGGATGGTTAGGGTCAGGCTGCCAAAGCGGACGGTTAGGGTCAGGCTGCCAAAGCGGACGGTTAGGGTCAGGCTGCCGAAGCGGACGGTTAGGGTTAGGCTGCCGAAGCGGACGGTTAGGGTTAGGCTGCTGAAGCGGACGGTTAGGGTTAGGCTGCCGAGGTGGACGGTTAGGGTTAGGATATTGTAGGATAGACTACAGCTGTAAATAACCCTCCACTAAATCCTTGCACTTCCAAGTATTAGTTTTGGGTATGACACCACACAGAGCAGAGGCCATCACCATAACGGAAGACATCCGAAGCAGTGCCTCTTATTAGAAGACCGGCTGATGTGACAGATCTCTCCTGACAGAGAGAGACCTGAGAAGGGGAATAATAGAGGTCAGAGCTACATGTGATGCTGGACCATGTTAGATAGAGCATAAATATTATTTTCATTAATAATGCCCGTTAAAAGATAATTTAATGTACTTTCATTCACATTCCCAAACTACACTATTCTGCCCTAAAATATTACATTAGGTCTATTTTCTAGATATTACCCCACATTGACCACTAATCAATGTACTTCTATTCATTTTGTAGTGTATCATTGCCATTCGGTAGAATAATTAATTGTATAAGCAATATAAAGAACACAAAAAAAAAGCAATTGAAGACCAGATATAGTTTCTCAGATATGAGGATAGGTTTCATTTCTCTCACTCAAGAAAACATAGGGGTCTATGTACTTAGCCTCGGAGAGAGATAAAGTGAATGGAGATAAAGTACTTTACAAGCTGTGGGTGGGATGTACTAAAGATGAAAATGCGGTAAAACCCCGAAAATGCCGTTTTCGGGGGGGGGTTTACCGCATTCCCTAAATGTACTACCAATGCTTCGTCCCGATGGGTAACTTCACCTTCAGGTTGCGTTACCCAATAGAAAGTTACGTTTGTGAACTTTGGGACTTACAATTCTAAGAACACCCACCCCACAGATTCTTCAGGTGGTTCACACCAGGACTGCACATAAGTTTATACAACAACGTTTAAAGACATACAATACCTACCACCACATTAACCACAACCCAGAGCTATAAACAGGACCTTATAGCGCTTACACAATACCCCTTTTTAATGTTACCCAACAGAAGCCTATGGGCTTCTCATCAGGACTCTCCCCTTTGGGAAGGATCCGATCCTTCACCCCCCACAGCCTTCTGCGCATGTGCAGTAGGACACCAGAGGGACTTCTGGGTGTTAAACTCGGAAGTCCCTCTGCCAGAGCCATCGCAAAGGACAGCTCTTATCGGGAGAGCTGTCCTTTGCGATATTCTTGGTACATACCGCAGACAGAGGGGGGGAGAGGGAGTACCGCATCACGAAAGCGATGCTTAGTACATCCCGTCTTGTGTTTGATAAATGACAGTCAGGAGCTGATTGGTTGGTACTTTATCTCCGTCAACTTTAACTCTCTCCAAGGATTAGTACATAGACCACTTAATACCACTGTAAATCTGTAGTTTGGGACAGTCAAGTGTAGATGCTTTGCATACCAAAAAAAGCTGTTTAACTACTGTGCTCAATTACAAGTTTGCCGGCCTATATTTCCCTTACTGTAGTCTAACGTTTTATTTCATTTTATTTGGGATTTTAGAAACTATTCCAATTACCTTGCAAAATATACAATGGAGAAAATGTGGTTTTTACTGTACACACGTGTGGGTTCAATGTAAATAGCAATAGCAATTACTGTACTAGTATTTATTGATGATGTATCGCCTGTCCTGTTTGTATTGTTTTGTTGTAGGTCACTCTTTAAATACTTTACAACTAATTGAAAAATTCATTAGGACAGACATATTGGACAGTGAGAATAACTGGTAATGTGATTCAAAGAAAAACATTTTTTGACAAAAATTCTAAAAATAACGTTTCTGGATCGTGTTAGGAATCATACATTAGGTTGTATGCTGTTACAGTAGCGGCTCATGACCGTTCTATTGCGTGTACAATTATGCTTTTTTTTGTTTGTATCAGCATATGGGCGTGTTTAGTTGACAACCAATCAACCGAATGATTTATTATCATAGATATTTAGATCTAAAATAAAATGACGGTAGCAGGAAGTGGCCTAGAGTACTGGGTGATTTCACAGAGACTAATACAGATTAAAAGGAATGTTATTTATTCAGTGACCACTGAAGACTGTTTGTTACAGACATTGGTCTGGCAGTGGTAGGATGGCAGAGGAAAGCTTTCTTCATTTCAGCTCACAAGTGACAACCACTAATTCTTAACCAAATTTAAGAAAAGTAAATGAACTTATTGGTATCAGCAATACATAAATATCTAAAACATAAATATCTATGTATCTCCAGTAAACGCGGTAAAGGTTTAAATTAGGGATGTGCGCTGACCCCCGTGTTTTGGCCTTGGATCTGTATCTTCTTCAAGGTTATGGATCTGAATTTGGTTTTGCAAACCACCCTCAAGTGTTTTTGTTTTGGATCTGGATTTTTTTAAATAAAAAATAGATAAAAAGTTTTAAAAACAGCTAAAATCATGTAATTTATGCAATCTAAACCCCGAAATTCAGATTTAAAATCCAGATTCGGAACAGCAAAAAGATTGGAACCACGACCCATATTTACCCGGGGGAAGCAATCGGGAAGCCGACTGCCTAAATACCGGCAGCCGGCTTCCCGACTGTCTTATCCCGGCATGGGTGATATGCCGGGCGTCTAGATGTAGACGCCCGCATTTCCCCTACGCCGGGAGACCGGCGCCCGGCATCCCGATCGTAGTGATGCCGGGCGCCGCGAGCGGACAGCCGCGGGGGGGTTAGGTTTAGTGCTCCCGAGGGGGACTTAGGATTAGGCACCCCCCCAGGAGGGTTAGGGTTAGGCTAGGGGGAGGGAGGGTTAGGGTTAGGCACCCCCGGGGGGGACTTAGGGTTAGGCACCAGCCCTGGGGACTTAGGTTTAGGCAGCGGGGAAGGGGGTGGTTAGGGTTAGGCACTTGGGGGGGAAGTTAGGGTTAGGCACCCCAAAGGAGGGTTAGGGGGGTTAGGTTAGTACATACTTACCTATCCACGATCGGGATTTCCAGCGCTGTCGGGCTTCCGCTGCTTCGCACTCTGCTCCTGTCGGGCTGCCACTGACGGGAATCGAACCGCCGGCCGTGCGGCCGGCGGTATATCATACCCATTCCTTACCCGGATCTCCTCTGGAGATTAGAACCGCGACTCGGATTTACCCGGACTCACGGAATTCAGGTGGATCCGGATTTCTGGAGAACCAAACAGCACATCTCTAGTTTAAATATACACTAAACACAAACAAAACCACGTGAGGCAGCTAGAAAACCAAGCAAGTATTTATTTGTATAAAGAAATATTACTGCATCTTATATGCAAATACTGCATCTAATATGCAAATACGACATCAATAACAGCAATTAAATAAAAGCATCAACTTAAAAACTTCGAAAAAGTTTATTGCTCAAGTAAGTCTTATGGGGAACTCAGTGCAACGCCTCACTGTGCATGTATCTGTGAATTGTGATAGCCTCGACACTGCAAGCTTTCCTGCGCACCTCCATGATATGGGCCGCAAAACTTGCGATGTAGATGAACCCAATTTGTCATTCTGAAGTGATAAACAGTGTCCATCGTGTATATGCATATTATACATAAAAAAAAAAAAAATCTGATTCTAGATAATTATTATTATTTTTTTTAAAACCGCGCTGCCATATGTGATTTTGTTTTATACTTAATAATAACTAGAGATGAGCAGGTTCGGATCTCCCTGCCTGCCCCGAGGCAAAACCTTGCAACCCCTCTGTCGAGTCACAAGGTTTTGTTGTCACGGCTCTCAGCCAATCAGCGTTAAACCCATTGAAAACAGCACAAAATAGGAAAATAAGATGGCGCCCGCCATCCCCCGTCACCTGACACCGCCGGCACCCCCCCGCTGCTGATACCGCCGGCACCCCCACTGGCAGCATCCCCCGCTGTCGACACCACCGCTGCCAACACTCCTGCACTGCTGCCCAACGTACTGAGGACACCGTTAGCGACCCACACACTGCTGACACTCCCACACTGAGGACACCACCAGCACCCCTGCACTGCCAACACAGTCAGCAAACCTGCACTGAGGACACCGCTGGCACCCCTGCTCTGCCGACACCGTCAGCACCCTGCATTGAGAACACCCCTACACTGCCGACACAGTCAGCAAACCTGCAATGAGGACACCGCTGGTACCCCCGCTCTGCCGACACCGCTGGTACCCTTCACTGAGAACACTGCCATTCCATGTACCGAGGACACCGCCAGGAACCCCCGCACTGCCGACACAGTCAGCAAACCTGCAATGACGACACAGCTGGCACCCCCGCACTGCCAACACAGCCTGCAAACCTGCACTACCCCGCACTGCCGACACAGCCAGCAAACCTGCACTAAAGACACCGCTGGCACCCCCGCACTGCCGACACAGACAGGAAACCTGCACTAAAGACACCGCTGGCACCCCCGTACTGACGACATCACCGGTACCCTTCACTGAGGACACTGCCAGCACTGCAGCACTGTCATTCCATGTACTGAGGACACCGTCAGCAACCCAGCTCTGCCGACACTGCTGTCACAGTAAGTGCACTATTGGTGTATCCAACCCACTGTATAACACACTGTATCTGTATTGGAAATTAGAAACTGAACTTCCACATGTTAGTGCCGCCCACGGTGTCACTTAGCTTAGTCAGCCAGCTAGCTGGATGCAACCTTTTGGCCTTAACTAGATGAAGCAAATAATATTGTGAGGTGGTTAAAATTGATTGAAAATTACTGGAAATAAATGTTATTGAGGTTAATAATACTGTAGGAACAAAAACAGGCCCATTTTATGTGATTTAGCTGTTTTTATAATTTTTTTAAGTAAAAATCCAGATCCAAAACCAAAACACGAAAACAAAACACGGTGGTGAGGTTTTGTCAAAACCAATCCAGATCCAAAACCAGGGTAGATCCAGATCCAAAACAAAAACCAAAATACGGGGGTCGGTGCACATCTCTAATAATAACCAGTATAAAAGCACAATGACACAGGGTTATTGCACATGTTGTAATAGCTCAAGTGACTGATGTGCCCTTACAGTATAGTTTGTTTTTAAAAAGTGTGTGTTATTATGGTTATTATTTTACAGACACACTCTAGAAAGGGGAAATGAGTTTCAATGCCTTGTAGTTTACCGGCACCGGAAAAGCTTTTTGGGCTGATGTATGTTTATCTTGTGAGTGGATCTAGGTGATCATTATAGAAACATGTACAAAAGTGAGACATCAAAGGAACAGGAGAGGTCATGAATTATTGCTGGGGTGAGAAAGTTGCATGTTGACTCAAGTGTCCTTATTCTGTAGCCTCACATGGAACAAGGACGTCTAGGGTTAAACTCATGTTACAGTAATATTCCAATACACTACATCATTTTCCAAACGTTCAAGTTAGGTAAATTCACATAACGCAAATACAATAAGCCAAAGCTTCACTACACACAGTGCTGTCTGCCACTATGATCTTCATACAATCGTGTTTTAAATGCTCATCTTTAGTTTCAATATGTCCTAACCCATAGAGCATTCAGGGCAAAATAATTATGCGGGTGATGTATCAAGCTTTGAGGAGAGATAAAGTACCAATCAATCAGCTCTTAATTGGATTTTTCCGAACACAGGGCCTGGTTCAGCTTGGATCGCAGTTGCTTATACGCACGCAATCGGCCGATTGTTGTGTTCTGCGCATGCGTACGCATCGCAGTGCGTGTGTGCGAGCCAGTCATTGCGATCGGCAGTGACAGTGTCCATGCAGACCCATCGCACAGTGATTGACAGGAAGTGCTGTTTGTGGGTGGTGGCGGGGAGGGGTGGACGGCCGAACACAGGCTTGCCAGTGTGTGAACGCCGTTGCATGGGCGTGCATAAATTATCCACTGCGATACCATACGCAGCTTGAGGCTTCATAGCGTGCGCTGAAGTGAGCATCTGAACTGCCTTAACTGTGCGTATGGGTCCGATGGTACTCGATTGTAGCGATGTTTTCGCAGTCTTGCTAACCATTACAGATGTGCATGTAAGGTAAAGTGGGCGTCCTTATGTAGTGCTGCGGCGTCATTGCGATTGTTATGGCTTAACATACTATCGCACTGAACTGCGATAGTGTTTCTCCAGCCTCAGGTTCCCCAGTGTCTATCTAGTTTCATGTCCCACACTGTGTTTATCCAGCTTCAGATTCCTCCCGTCTCTCTTCAGCCTTATAATACCCCTGTGTCTCTCCAGCCTCAGGTTTGCCTGTATCTCTCCAGTTTCATGTCCCCCTCCTGTTTCTCCAGCCTAAAATACTACCTTGCCTCTCTCCAGCCTTATAATACCATATCATCACCTGTGTCTCTCCAGCACCATGCCCCCCCATGTTTCTCCAGCCTGGGGTTCCCAGTGTCTCTTCAGCCTCAGGTTTCCCCATGTCTCTCCAGCCTCATGCCTGCCCTGTGTCTCTTCAACCTCATGCCCCCTTGTGTCTCTCCAGCGTCATGCCACCTGTGTCTCTCAAGCCTCATCCCACCCCGTTTCTCTCAAGCCTCATGCCCCCACGTGTCTCTCCAGTCTTATGCCACTCCCTGTGTCTCTCCAGCCTCATGCCACACCCATGTCTCTTTCATCTTTGTCCTCCTCCGTCTCTCTCTGTCATCTGTCACCCCCAAATCTCTCATCTCTATACCCTTTCCCTTCCATCTCCCTTTCTCTCTCATCTTTGCTGCAGAATGGTGGTGGGGTTGGGGGGGAAGAGAAGTTGGTCTAGGAGCTAACAGCACAGGCAGCCAGTTAGAGTTGTGAGACATGGGCTCTATAATACGCAACCGTGAGACAGAAATGAAGCCCATTATTTAATCGTTATGAAGCCTTTCATGTTGTAAAGACTGAATAGCAAGTTACACATAAAGAGGAAGCAAGATAGCCAATAATTAAGGTGGTGTTCAATTTAACTGTGGCAAATAGGGCTACCTTAGTTGTAATAAAGGTTTAGTGGCTTGCTGGACGTACCTCACAAAAGATCTACAAAACAGGTTACATATTTAAACTACATAGTTTCCAGGGATAATTATTTTTTCAGTAGAGATGCCAAATGCTTTGAAGAGCATATATATGTCTGTAATGACTTATTTCAGGGTTAATGGCAGTAGTGATGAGCTGTGCTAATCATTAGGACTTCATAAATTTTCTGCTAATTGCTGAACCTGTGTCTCAACTCTCTACGCTGATTACAGCATCTCAGGTTTGTTTCCCAGCCATGTTGTTTAACCTAATTTCCTAAGACTCCTGGAGGTTTCTAGTAAATACCATTACCACCATTGTGTCCCCAGCTCATATCAGCTATCTGCTAATAGTCTAATCCACTGCTGTCCTTAAACCCTGCAAGATGTGGAGTCATGTTTCAGTTGGACCTGTATAGATAATAAAGCAGAAATCTACTGCCCTGAAGACAATTGCAGTGCCTGATAACAGAACATCTATTATGGGCACGCGGTAAGTGCCATAAGAAGATAGCTACAGATCACCAATACTGGACACTAATCCTGGCTATTATTTGCATGGTCAAATTAGAAACAGGCCTTGTGGCCCTGAACTTGCAACACACAACGAAACTAGTCAGTGTGAGGGCAGCTTTAAAATCCTCGCCAATCGTCACCCATGTTCTAAGGCCCATCTGTCATAGATGTATCTATGCAATAAAAATAAAACTACACACGAATAAATGATCCTACTACAAAAGGGAGTTAGGAAAAAAAAAGACCTTCAAAGTAAAATAAAGTTTACTTTAAACCCAGTTTTTTTTTTTTTTTTTTAATTGCTCAAAGTGAGATACAATATAACAATGTAGAACAGTCAGGGGAAGATGCCCTCTAAAGAGTGGAGAAGTTGCCTATAGCAACCGATCAACTACTAGCTAACATTTATCAAATGTATTCTAGAAAATTATAGGTAGTAAACTGATTAGTTGCTATAGGCACCTTTTACATTTGTCTACTCTTTTGAAGGCTGGATGGATCACTTAGGATATGGGCTGCACCCGCCAACAATTTGGTTAGAAAATGAAGACGCTCTAGGGAAAGGCCCCTTATCCAACAAAACCAGTCTCCAAACTGTCCATACCACTCCTATTTCTGTGGGACGTCTAATACCTTCCCAAGTAAACTACAACAAAAAAGCAGGATGTCGGAAGGCAAGGTCACACTCTTCCTCAACAAAAAGAATCCTCAATGCGTCTATACCAGAGATTCCCAAACATCGGTCCTCAAGGCACCCTAACAGTCCAGGTTTGAGGATATCCATGCTTGACCACAGGTGTCTTAATTAGTACCTAGGTCAATTTGATTAAACCACCTGGGCTCAACCATGGATATCTCTAAAACCAGAACTGTTGGGGTGCCTTGAGGACCGCGTTTGCGTATACTATCTTTTGCGTATACTATCTTTTCCTTTCTTTTTGTTTTATGGATTGAGGAGATGTTTCAACTGCTTTACCCTGTCAATATATGGGGTCACGTAGTGGACAAAGTGGCATGGCAATATAAAAAAATATTTTTGGTTGTAATGCAAAATGTAAATAAAGCCTTAGAAGGGGGCGGAAAGAAAGAGAAACCATAAGGAGGTATATAACTAAATACCACATCTGAAAGGACAATATTCATGAAGCGTTCACCTTTCCACATTATAGACAGACTTATTCCTATAATGACATTTTGACAATGTCTCTTTACAAAAGAGGGTCTTCACTATGACTCCCAGTTCTTGTAGACGCCCTAGCAGACGTCACATGGAATATTTTTCTTACTCTGCTGTATTTTAGGGATGATAAATGCATAGACATGGGTTAAGCTCCAACTCTAGCCCATCTGTGTGGAGTTTGGATGTCCTACTTGTGTTTGCATGGGTTTCCGCCAGGTGATCGCCTTCACTACAAAAATATACTGGTAGGTTAACTGGCTCCTGACAAAAAATAACCCTAGTGTGAACGTGTGTCCATGTGATTGGGAATATAGATTGTAAGCTCCACTGGGGCAGGGAATGATGTGAATGATTAAATATTCTCTGTAAATTGCTGCAGATTATCTGTGCGCTATAAGATAGTTAGATAGATAGATAGATAGATAGATAGATAGATAGATAGATAGATAGAGAGATAGATATGATATAGATAGATATGAGCTAGATAGATATGAGATAGATAGATAGATAGATAGATAGATAGATAGATAGATAGATAGATAGATAGATAGATAGATAGATAGATAGATAGATAGATAGATAGATAAGAGATAGACAGATAAAGCATAACAAAATATATTTCCCTCTTGACTGAAATGTAGATAAAACTTGTAATATTGACAATTTATCAGTTTAGGTCTTCAAAATAACAGTATCAATTAGTTTGTGTTTAAAATCAGGTGATCACCTAAACATTACCAGTCATGAGATTGGAGGGGGTGGGGCATTTTATTCTGTGTTATGTTCCATCGTCCGTCATTGACTGCGCAGATTATCGTCTACTACGGATGCACAATCTTTGCATAGACATGCAAGGAAATATTTGTGAGGATACTGGTCATGAAGCGCATTCCCCCAACCATTCTGGAGGCTCCGCACTGAATTGAACCCCCCGATGGTTTCCCATGAATATAAGGTTAATCTTTACAATATACAGTACCATATAATAATCTCTAAATTGTACAATGCACAAACTCCATTAAGCACGAGGTGAATAGCGCTGGGAAGTTGGTCCCGGAGCTAATCAATTCAGCGCACAATTTGGTCCGATTATAACAACTTAAGTCGGAGAATGACGGTTCTTGGGACTTAAACTCAATGTTTAGTTGTGAGAACCAGCATTCTCCGAGTAAAGTGCCGACCGTGATGCTGTTAGCGCCACGCTAAACAACTTCGTGGACGCCACTTTAGTCTGATTTCTGCTTGCACCCTCAGTCCCCCCATTGCAGAGTTTAAGATTTACAAATTGTAGCTAAAAACATATTACAGTTTAAAAAAATAAATTAAAAAAAATGTCGTTACTGACAGTTTTCGTTGAACATCTGCACCTAGCACCACCCAGAGGGGTGTCCAATTTACATGTGATAGGGAATGCCATCAAATGGTTAACCATCGATGATGCCATCAGTGATTCATATCTATGGCATGAAACCACTGAAGAGTCAATGACCATCCCTACTGTGGGGTATGGGGGTGTGGCTTAGAGGTCACAGGGGGCGGGGCAAAGATCCTTACCAATGTATCATAAAAAATTTTTTTCAATAAAACCAGCACTAAGTGGCTGCTATCGATGGCGGACAACTATTGTATCTCTGCCATCAATAGCAAAATCATTCATTATTGATGGCTGTTAATCATTAATGGTCACTGTCTATCCCTAGCATGCAAGGTACTGTCCCATTCTCTCAATCCTCACTGTAAGAAGACGGCACTGTAGCCAGATTATTATTCATTGCTCATTATATTTTGATCTGCCGGTATGCAAATCTGACCAGCGCGTACTGTCCATCCAATCATGAGATCAACAACAAAGAGCGAGATGAAAGCCCTCTCGGAGCACAACAATTCCTTTTGAAGACGCCATCAATCACATACACTGTGCACGATTCTGCTGCACCTAATAGGGGTCGCTCTCCTTTATGAGCAAACATTGCTCAGTACCTTTGCCAGTTGCAATTAAAGAGAAATTCTCTGTTGGAGCATGTACTGTGCATTGTTCAGGACACACTCCACATTCCAAAGGAACAAAGCATTGTGGTGTAGAAAGGCCATCAACTAATTAGGGACATCATTCAGCTGAAAGGAAGGAGTCGCGGGGGGAGCCGGGAGCCGTCTTACAGTTTTGTCAAATTGCAGCCCACTATGTATGATCGCCAATAGTTGCATAAAAAAATTAATCTTAATTTTCTGTATAAAACAAAAGACCTATTCACAGTTTTTGTATTTAACACATTACTGCAATAACAAAACAAAAATCTGTTAGGACGCTGTGAAATAACTGCAGGACTTGTGAGCTGGAATTTATCAGACAGGCAAATACAGGTTAATAAAAATTCATATAAATATTAACAAGTATGGAGTAAATAAATGGTTTAATTACATATTGACTTTAGGCTGCAGCTGCTAATAGGTAAAGTGCTATAAAATATATTTACCCATCTTCCATCACTGCCGCTGCCATTAAAAACACGCCGTCACCTTACAAATCTACAAAAATGCTAACAATAGTAATGACAGTGGTACCTTAGGGCACACTATAGGCCTGATTCGGATGCTAACCGCACACAATGCCGACATGCATGCAGTAGGTCGATGTTTTAAGCATTGCCGATGCGTCCTGACGGTTACTGCGCAGAGAGGCAGAACGTATTTGGATGCAGTAAGTGTGGATTTCAGTGGGCATACCTGGGAGGTAACAAGGGGTGGCAGACATGGTCATGTCACTGGCAATGGCTGCGTCTAAAGACACAGACCGCTCATACAGGACGCCATGTCCAAACAGAGAAACTATAGTGTATAGGTATAGAGATAATAAATCCAGTATTGTAGAGAGCGCTGGTGCGGATGGACTAACGCGTTTCCTTGTCTGCGCAAAGCTTCATCAGAGGCAATATATATCATATTCAGTAGACAGTGAAATGCGTTCGTCCATATGGTATTTATTATCGCTATCACTGGAAAGAAACTACTCGTCAAGCTACAGACCGGATAACTTCAAGTCCACCTCTGGCTGATTTCTACAAGCCGTGGGATATCTATACCAGCAAGGGACTGCACAGGCTGCAGGTTATTCCATACCCAGCCTATACTGCTTCTCTAGCCCCTAAAATTAACTAAGTGCCACTGGTCACTATACCCGCGCATCTAACAAGAGACTTATCTCCAGTGACAGAGCCTCACATTTTTACAGCATATTTTTCTCGCGGACTATTTCATTCCACGTATATGCGATATCTTACCCTAAACTATAATACCTATATTAATATACCACTTTGTTTTATCGCTGCCGGCATCGGCAAGTGTGTGTTCATTTGCCAATGCTGGCACCCTGCCGAGTCCCTTTGCCATGGATGTCGGGCTGGATACACATCGCTTAGTGTGTACCCAGCAAGACCGTCTGGGAGTATCCGACTTCCACAACGTGTCACCCCCGCTACACAATGCAGAGCCGTAACACAGCACAACCAACCAGAAGAGGAGGCTGTGCAGTGTGCTCTTCCTCCTAAGGGGTAGACACAGTGAGGGAGATGTACTAAGCTCTGAAAAGTGATAAACTGGAGAGTGATAAACCACCAGCCACTCACCTCTCAACTGTCATGTTACAGGCTGTGTTTGAAAAATGACAGCTGGGATGTGATTGGCTGGTGGTTTATCACCCTCCAGTTTATCACTTTTCAGAGCTTAGTACATCTGGCCCACTGTATCAAAACTTTACAGAGTAAACAAGTGAAGAAGTTGCCCATAGCAACCAATCAGCAGCTAGCTAGCATTTATAGCACTTTCTATAAAATGATAGGTAGAAGCTGATTCGTTGCTATGGATAACTTATTCACTTGTCCACTTCTCCAGTCTATAGACAGTTCGATACATTTCCCCCCCAATCTGCACAGCAGATTCTTCAGTCTCCATCTGTAAAACTAAGTGGGAGAGGTGCAAGGGGCATGAAGATGGTGGTGGTGAGGGGAGGTGGGGTAATGGGTAATACTACAAGTTTCATAGGACAACAGAAGGAAAAGAAGAAATAGAAATACATCAGCTATGACTTTGTTCTCTTGTTAAGTCTTGATATCGTCATAAATGAAGTATGGACCTACAATGCTTCAAAAGTCTATTAAGTATAGCCAGTAACCGTTCCTCACAGCTCATGTTGAGTCTATATTCCCACACTGTGAACTGACATGTGCAAGTTGGACTAATTAACACCATCTGGCAATGGGGTTGGTCTTATAATAAGGAAAACAAGCCATCGTATTAGCTTAAAAGAATGAAACAAACTACAATTTACAAAAAAAATCATGTTCTATAAAAGAGCTGTGACAGACAAATAGGTCTGAAAGTTTAGATTTAAGGCATGTTTGATTCTGTTGAGATAACAGGTGTCCTTCTTGTGTGGATTTTCTCACGTCAGCGATGAGAAAGAACTATAAGGATGCAATGCATGAACTTCCTAAACAAGCTGATCCGGAGATACTCTGCAGTATATAGGGGTTGTCCACTTAAAGTGGATTTGATTATTTGGATGTTACCAGGGAATTAAACTAGTTAATTGAATCCATTCTAATTTAGGAAAGGGGCTGGCCACTTATGAACAAAACAATATTTTTAACTTGGGAATCTGGAGAGTCAGAGGGAACTTTGACAGGTCACCTGCTATCAGCTACCATAGCTATAGTATCACTACCTACAAGTAGTATCAGATAGATCAGGTCACCTCTACACCGCAAAAACCCAGACTCATCCATCAAGACTGCCAGATGGTGAAGCGCGACTGGTCACGCCAAAGAACGCGTTTCTACTGCTTCAGAGTCTAATGTCCGTATGCTTTATACCACTCCGGCCGATGTTTGGCATAGACCATGGGTTGTGTGCGGCTGTTTGGCCATAGAGACCCAATCCATGGAGCTCTTGAAAAGTAAATCGCTCTTGCATTGCTTCCGGAGGCTGCGAGGAACTTTGTAACGAGTGCTGAGAGCGAGGACAGGCTATTTTACGTGCCGTAGGACTCAGTGATCCCATCCTGTGCGCTTGAGTGGCCGACTGCTTCACGGCTGGGCTTCTGTTGCTCAACGACCTTTAAAGTTCATAACACTTACAGATGATGGGGGCTGCTGGGGTGGGGCAAACATTTGTTGAACTGACTTGTCAGAAGGTGGCATCTTATGACAGCGCCACAAGGAAAGTTACCGAGCTCTGTAGTATGACACAATCAACTGCTAATGTTTGGCTATGAAGATAGAATCCCGATATACTTGATTTTATGCACCTGTCATCCTCGGAGTGGCTGGAATGAGCAAATACACTTATTATAAGGGGTGTCCTCATCATACCTCTTGGGCATGCAATGTACGCTATGCTACTAAAACAGAAGAATAATAAAGTATAGATTTGCAGGCAGATGGAAAAAAATACAAAAATGTGCCAAATTATAAATGTCACATCAAAGCCCAACCTCCGAGCACTTCAGCCATTCTGAAAAGAAAGTAATACCCCTAACAAAGTATTTTCAGCAAATCTATGAACTCTTAGTGAGAAATGCCCTTGCTACATCCAATTCAGCTCACTGGCTGCTGCAAACACCACCAACTTGCCTCACAAACACCTGAAGATTGGCAGAAAACTAGGACCACCAATACTAAGTGAGTCACCAAGAGAAGTTTGCTATGCACTATGGCAGTTTTGATCACTGTAAAAGACCTTCAGTCAACATATCTGACTGTCATATCCCGGCAAGGGCCTAAAGACAGGCATCGATATGCCGACGCTTGTCATTAGACATACGCCGGGAGCCCGACGCCCGGCATCCCGATTGAAGGGACGCCAAGCGCGGATAGCCGCGCGCGGGGGGGGGTGGGTTAGATTTAGGGTTGCCGGGGGGGATTTAGGATTAGGCACCCCCCCGGGATGTTAGGTTTAGGCTAGAGGAAGGGGGGGTTAGCGTTAGGCACCCCCGGGGGGGACTTAGGGTTAGGCACCCCTGGGGGGGACAGGTTTAGGTAGCAGGGAAGGGGGGGGTTAGGTTTAGGCACTTAGAGGGGTGATTAGGGTTAGGCATTGGGGGGGTTAGGGGGTAGAAATAGGTTAGCATATACTTACCTGGGGACGATCGGGATTTCCTCCTCTGCCGGGATACCGCTGTCGGGATTCCAACCGCCGGGCATGGGTCCGGCGAAAAAATCATACCGATTCCCTTAAGAAGGCTCTGCTGAAGTATTAAACATTTCCTTTACAACTATTTTATTTGGAGTTTAACATCCTGCGGAATGTGTTTCTATTGTGTCAGAATATTGCTTTGTTCCAAATCACCTAGGACACGTCTAAAACACTGAATATCTGCAGTATTGCCACTCATTCAAGGTTTTTCATTTTCATGTCAGCATCTATACAGAGTGCTGGCTGCTGGCATGGATGGCTGCTGGCATGGATGGCTGCTGGCATGGACGGCTGCTGGCATGGTTGTATAGCAGCAGCAACTTTTTACCTGTGGAGTTTCCACCATATTGGTAATGGGCTGGGATAGTGGAGCTCAGCTATGATATTACAGCTTAGTGTCACACGCTTAGGAGCTCATTCAGACCCACTCGCAAGATGCGATCGCTCGCTGGCAAAAAGGGGCCGGATATTATAATTAAGCGCTCGCACTGCGTCGCGTAAGGACTCTATGTCTCTATGACTCTAGGACTCTATGTCTTAGCGAGCTACGGCAATGAGCGCTTGCTAGTGTATAAAGACGCCCCCTTGCCACTCAGAACACACGCCATCTCCGGGAATTGTAGGATTGATCAGTAACATCGATAGCCATCAGAGATGCTCGCAGCCCTTGAGGTTGCCCTTCCCCGCCGCTAGCACTGCGATCAATGCGGGCTGAAATACATGCAGGTGACGTGTACAATGACGCTACATTGCTAATTATGCATGCCCTTTAAACTGCGTTTTGGCGGCCTGACATGCCTGCGTTCGCAGCACCACTCCCCCGATCACAAGCACCTTCCCCTGTTACCACCCACAAACGGCGCTATCTGTCACTCAAAGCAGTGACCTGATAGTGGCTTACGAGCAACCAAAATCAGATCGCAAATACTGGCTTGCGCACGCGCACTGCAAATTATATGCATGCGCAGATGGGCAAAACTCGCTCACAGCGAGCGATCGCGCCTTAGCGAGCGGGTCTGAACCAGGTCCTTAGTCTAACTAAGGAGCAGAGGTTGCTGCCCCCTTCCTATATTAGTAAGGCCAGGCAGTGGGGCAGCATTTGAGGAGATTGGGCTCCCAAGGAGAGGAAGTCACCTAAGAAGCCAAGAGAGCCTCCACTAGCCTTTAATTACGCAAATTACAAGTACATGACAAGCACAGCAGACATATCAGGCAGACAAAGTTGCAGTATGCTACAAATACAGGGTGCAAACAACAATACAGTAATCCAGGCTGATAACAGACACAGACACAGAAATCATACATAAACTAGGAGTGGAATATTGCATGGTCATGCCACATAGCAATACTTTGGGGACTACATGAAATTGCCTGTCCATCCATATGGAGGTTATCACTCGCCCTCCAGGAGGAAGCAGCCAGGTTGGCTCTATGGGAGGGGGGGGGGGGCACAGCACTGCAAAGTATGCAGCACATGGTGGGCATGACAGCAGTATTGTATAACTGTGGTGCCTCTACACAATGACGCTATTACCACCAGACACAGCCACGAAGATGCGATTCAGCGCAAATCGCATCATCAACCGCCCACTTCAGAGAGAAGTGGGCGGCCGAGGGTAGGTGCTGAGCAGCTTCAGGAGACTTGCCCACTCTTCTGGGTATCCAAGAGAACCACCTGACCTGAGATTCAGGAACCTCCCTCACGTATCAGGAGAGAAGGCAAGTATGGGACAAGTTAGTTACTGGATAATGAAACTCAGCCACTTCTAGTCATTGATGTTTTATCATCCCAAATGTATTCCCCAAAAGAACAGAAACCAAATAAAGCCTAAAAACAACACATTTGTGACTGCGGGCAGAGCAAGCTGCGACTCGAAGCATCGCTTTTCTTTCTGCTTTGATTTATTGTCTATGTGGTTGCTTTTACCACTTTCACAAACAAAAAAAAAGTAGGTCTGCATTTCTGCTCCCAATGTTTGAAACGAAGGTTACTTAGTGGACCTATAAAATGTAACTAATAGGACAGTGTTCTGACTTGCCACCAACTCACAATGCGAGCTGCCACACAGCTAATCCCCCCGTATTGTTATACACCGAACCTTAACAGGCCTTAAAATGACTTCTTTTATGTGTACCTGACAAGAGCCTGTTCCTGTCAGGAGATCAAATCACTGCTAAGCCCCTTGTTTGAATTCCCTGTCACATATCTCTCCTCCCTGAAACAAAGATTGAAATGTTAATTACACGACTTTGATTTTAACACCTCTTAAGCGTAAAATGAGGAGCTATCGGCTGTCAGGATTACGGAGAAGGACTCTCTGGTACATTTTGTAAACCTAGTAGCAGCAAAGTGTTGGTTACTAAATTTCAGCATTGACGAATTAGAACTAGTTGTAAAGATATTGCATGCTGGGAAATCAGAGGTGCAGCTATGGGACATATTTATCACAATCTGCATTTTTAATGCCTAAGTGATAAATTCTTATCACCCAAATCCGCAATGCGAAAATATTTTACTAATATGCTCTTTCCAGGAGATGGGCTCCTATAAGAGCCCAACCTGGTAAAGATGTGGAAGCAGTGTGATAGTGTAACTCTATCACACTGCTTCCAGGGTTGGGTGCCCGGCAGCCTATGCGCATTTGCGGCTGTTGGCAGGCGCTTGTGACACCGGGTGCCGACAGACACGGAGCTCCCTGGTTCCCTCTCCGGAAATATGTACAATTTAGTAAACCATAGGCTACTACAGGATAACACCTTGTGGAGATGGCGTTATCCTATCAGGGTCAAGCTTGGTATATCCGGCAGCACAGCAGCCCCCAGAGAAACCTATAGGGGCTGCTAGCGAAAATATCCCGTAAATGTTATTTGATAAATAGGCACCTATGAGCGAGATACATTAATGATCTACAATACCCAACTGTCCCGGCCATATCTTCACTTCCGGGTTGATGACCCAGGTAAAGTAATGAGCATTCGTTGCCATCAGGCTGCGCATGCTATAGTGGTCACCAGTGGTGGATTTTGCCTAGGGACTGCAGCCCCTCCCCATCCCCCCCACCCCCAGTAAATTCCACCACGTCAATGCAGTCCATGACTGCACTGGCTACACTGTGACTGGCAGTGGCTTCCCATTGGAAGCGCTACCTGCCAATCACATGAACAACAGGCAGTCTCAATGGGAGGTGTCTCCTCCCCCAGGGACTGCCAGTCCGGGCTGCTATCAGTAGAGAGCGGCTTCCAGTAGGAATCCGCTTCTCTGCTTTTACGCCAGCACTACCCAGCTCCTTGGGGCTGCAGACGATGCAGCCCTTTGGAAGCTGGTGGCATGCGCATGCACCAGTCCTGGCACCTGTCAGATCGATTGCGCAGGCGCCAGGACTAAGAGGGTAGGAGCCGCTGCTGGTGGTCACTATTGGGAACTCTGGGACACTTAGCGAAAAGAGGCCCATTGGTTTCTATAGGCAACGCCATCCACAGATGGCGCTGCTCATCTGGCGCAAGCTCCGGAAAGTTTTGTTTTCCGGAGCTTGGTGAACATCGGCACGTCACACCACCACAGGATTCCAAAGGGGACTGGAGTGCCAGGGGCCCATCTCGGATATCTCCGATACATTAAATACTGCAGAAAAACTCATAAAACTGTAGATTTCTGAGGTCTTACTGCATTTTTTTATTGAGACATCCCGCGTTATGTCTAATTAGTCCGTTGAACGCTGCTATTTTTGGCAGTGCAATCAAAAAATGTTTTGAATTAAAAAAAAAATTAATAATAAGAACTGGATAAGCTGCACCACGTGTGGTCTAACCGCCAACAGCACCAACAACTGTGCCACATATTCAACAACACATGTATATTATATCCTGGCATAGCATCTGTCTGGAGGACTACTGTACCCAGCACTTCAGCACATCCTTCACACTCCTCTGACAGGTCATAGGCTCAGTGGCCAGATCGGAAAAGGAAGAAAGAAAGAAACTCTATATGGTGAGCACTCTATTGGAATATGAATAAATAAAACATAACTTTTATTAATACACATTAATATATCTATGACAAAAAGACGGAAATAAACATACAACATTTAACATATAAGTACCCAAATTCATGGAAGGTTGGTAAAGGGGTCTATAGATATATACTAAAAGAGACGAGTATCCTATCTCAAAAAGACCTCTTTAATCAATGATTAAATGCAATGGGTAATCAAATACGAAACATTATCATATATATCAAATGATTACATCGAACAAGCGGCGAACATCTGAAGCAACATAATATACATATAATACTTCAATAGTATAAATGAAATCACACCAGTGTGTATAGCATATTACCTAAAGAGATTAAGTAACAGGACGGTCAGGGTCAAGATACATCCACCTGTGATTCTACTTCCCCTCACTTAGCAAAGGCTATCAATGAGGGGTGAGGGATCATCTGGTGGCAGTGTAACCCCTGGAAACAACAGCGTAACCGTAACGTTACTCACTATTTCGCTTCTGCTGTCAAGGGTCTTACATAATGCATAGGACCCTTAATGAGAGAGTTACTCTGAATGAGATTGTCATCAGTTAATAGAGTAGATAGTTAGAAGAGTGAGTAACCTAACATGGTTATATATTCTTGTACCAAGAATTACATAAGTTCTCGTCCTGTATTCATTAGTACCCTACCAACTGTTCTTAAATAGTTTAAAGGATAATGAATTGATATATATAAAATTCTTACTGATAATCTCTATAGACGGATAATTGATACCAGAGGAGACACTGACATAAGATATATAAAAGTTAATCGTTCATAGTACACTTGGATTGTAATAATAACACTGAGAGTATTTAATCATATGTGGATAACAATTTGTATAATATTCCCACATTAAATGTTACTACAAGGCAGCGTTGACAGCCTTCCAATGGAATACTAGGTTTGCTAACAATGTTGGAGCTGCGTAGAAACAGTCAAATAGCAATAAAAATTAATATCAAATAACATACAAAATAATGAAAGAAATTCTTAAAAAATAGGGCAGTTTCCCAATGGTTCGGTGCCCTAACACATAATAACTGGCTAAATAGTGTGTCCAACGCATAAACCTATATCACATCACTACTGGTAGTAAATAGAGAGGAATATAATTATTCCAGTGTACATGTATACATATTAGCAGTGTGACACAGATCCTGTCTGTAAGCAGTAGTGGAATAATAAATGGAACAGTGTCCCAGTCCTAATTGTGTCACACTCAGAGCTGTATAAAAGACATAATGACAGCTGGTATATCTGTAGTCCAAGAAATTACCAGTAATTACTCCACCTGTAATGTATACTCACATCCCCCATACCCAAACGGGGCGATCGCCGCACAGCGACTCACCATGTACAGATACACGGGGAGCGAGCAACCAAGGGGGAGCAACAGCAGGCATGTAGCAAGGTATACTGACTGGTGGATGAGGTGTCCTGCGTGGCGCCAGCGCGGACACCCTCCCGCCTACCGCCGACGCGCGTTTCGCCTGAGGCTTGTTCACGGAGGAAGCAGCAGCCAGATCCCCTGCATTGTATTAATTCTATACTCTACCAACAGGTTATGGGGCCAGAGCGTGGTCACAGTTTATTCTACTAATAATTCCAATATATGTGGGGGAGTCTAGTCTGTCAATGTAAGCTTCATATAACCACTTGATTTGTTGCACAAAGGTCAGTTTGTAATATACAGTAGATAGGACATTTTATACCTAGATGTAAAATTCAGTCCAACTCAAATACAAAACGAAAAGTTGAACTTTTCCTGAATTAAATCCATTTACAGTAAAAGCTTCATTTAGATTCTGGCGCATTTGTGATCTGAACATACAAAGACTCTGCTGCAAGAGCAGCGTACTCAGGTGTCCATGTTGTTCTGCACATATCTCACCACACGTCCAACTCCAGGGGATGAGGCCTTAACTTAGGGGCTTCAACTCGTGGCCCGCCGTCCGGGGGGAGCTGTTCCCCACGGCCAGCCAACAGGCTCCATTTGTCGGGCACCCGCTGAGATTTTGCTACCAGCGGGTGCCCGGCTCCCTACCTGCACTGCATCGCACCGCTAGCTCCGGCTTCCGGCTCCTGCAGTGTGTGCAGTGCACTATGGGAAAGACATCATGATGTCTCTCCCATAGTTCGGACAGTAGAGCAGCCGGGCTGACCGGAGGCAGCAGACGCGGGAGCGGGGTTTAAGGTAAGTAGTAGTGGGGTTTTTTTGGAAGCGGCTTCACTACTGGGGGCACTACTACTAGGGGGCATTACTATTAGGGGCACTACTTCTAGGAGGCATTACTATTAGGGGCACTACTACTAGGGGGAATTTCTATTAGGGGCACTACTACTAGGGGGCATTACTATTAGGGCACTACTACTAGGAGGCATTACTATTAGGGGCACTACTACTAGGGGGAATTTCTATTAGGGGCACTAATACTGGGGCGCAACTAATGGGGGTATTGCATAGGGGGCACCACTCCTGGGGGCACTACCACTACTGGGGACACTGCATAAGAGGCATTACCACTGTTGGCACTGCATAATGGACAGCACTACTGGGGGCACTGAATAAGGGGTACTACCACTACTGGGGGCGCTACATAAGAGGCATTACCACTGTGGGCACTGCATAAGGGGCACTGCACTACCACTACTGGGGGCACGGCATATGGGACACTACCACTACTGGGGGCACTGCACATGAGGCACTACCACTACTGAGGGCACGGCATAAGGGGCACCACTGCTGGATGCACTACATAGGGGCCACTACCACTACTGGGGGCACTGCATAAGGGGCACCACTACAGTGGGTATTGCATTCGGGACACTACTGCTGTGGGCATTATGTGTAAGGGGCACAAATGTGGGCATTGTGTAAAAGGGGCACTGCTGTGTGTCATACATGAATAAGGGACACGACTATGTGGTGTAATGTGAATTGGGTGAATCAAGATTGTGCTACTGTGTGGCGTATAGCTTAGTGGCCCTCGGGCTTCGTTGAATTTTTTAATGTGGCCCACACTGTGTAAAAGGTTGAAGACCCCTGCCATAACTGATGAATATCAAAAATCATATCATCCATCCAGGCATCGCCATTCCGGGAGTTTGCCCAAGCCTTCGGCTCTCAAAGGGTTAAGTACTGCATTGGAGTTTCCAAAAAATGTACTGCTGGGCACTATTTATTTGGGTTATTACAAAACCAGTTTAACAGAGATTTCCTCTGTGAGCGAGTGAATATTTTTTTCAAATTAGTTGTAGGGGCGGCATTACAGTACAGTTACTTCCTAATGAATGAAATCCTTTATCTTGTCGGGACTGCCCCAGGACACTGAACCAGCACCCAGACTACGGCGCTATGATTGCAGCCATGTCTGGGATGACCCATCTTCAATATCCGAGTCGAACTATGCCAAAGCACGCCCAGCCTGACTATGGGTGTTTTCTTGTTACATTATTCTGCAAGCATAGGAGCCGTGGAGGGGAAGAAAAATGCCTATTTTTGCAAGGACATAAGCGGTCGCCCATAAAAACAATTCCATATGGAGTTTTAATGATCAAAAGAAAAGCAAAGCCATTGTTAATGATATACTGACAAGTGTTGCCAATTCAACAACCACAAAGCCATACCATGTAATCTGGCTTGAATACAGCCATGGGTTGGTGGTAGGCAGCGATTGAAAACAAATGTAGGCTTAAAAAAAAAAAGAAATACAAACTGCTCAGTTATTTATCTCCTTCTCTTGGCCTAGCCGACAGGAAAAGACCGTCAGTCATGCAACAACCGAAGAGGTGGTGACCCGAGTCTAGGGTTTGCGTTAAAACAGTAACTCAGCAGGCCATCACTAACTTCCTATAGATCATTGTCTACTTTCTTTTTGGCAGTTTGCTTTAATTTGGGGTCGTTGTCCTGCTGCAGAATAAATTTGGAGCCAATCAGGTGCCTCCCTGATGGTATTGCATGATGGATAAGTACCTGCCTGTATTTCTCAGAATTGAGGTTATGTATTCAGCTAATAGCAAATTATAACAAGACATGCTAGAAGTCACACCCATCGCTGTATTCATTGTGGGTCATTGTAAGTAACCACACTTAGGCAATGGAATATTGACCAAGATGCACCTTGTGACAGCTCATCACTCCACTCTTCCCCAGGAAATAGGCTAGCCACTGAGCCTAGGCTCTATGAAGTGACCCAAGGTCAAATATGGGTCATGGTGTCAGGGATGCCCAATATGGACAAACATTTCTTAGTAATGAATGACCGATGCACGCATTCGACCCAATTATGTTCAACTATGCGGATGTGTGTGCTGAATATTTCTGATTGCAATTCACACTTCTCGGAAACTGATCGAGTAGAGAGTCCTACTTTAGATACCATAGTCACAGCAGAGAAAATAAAACCATTAAGTGAGATATTTAATGTACTACTTTATCTTGATAAGAAAATGCGAAACAGCCAGAGTTAATTGGTACGGCCATGTTAAAAAAAATTATATATATATTAATTTTCAAAATTTAACACGATCTTAAAGAATTTGATATAAAAACTTTAGAAAAAAAAGCAAAAAAAAAAAAAAAAAAGACAGAAAACAATATAGTGCAAAATATTTATTAAAAGGTGCAGGAAGGAATTTATAAAGACAATAATTAAAGTAGTCTGAGAATGCCCAATCCCTGTAATCTATATTTTCGGGAATCAATAGCATATAAAATAATATCTTAAAAAAAAAAATAAAAAAAAAATTAGAAAAATGGAACAGTGCTCCAGCCACAGATCAATGGCAAGAGCATGGAAAAGAAGCACAATAATAATAATAATAATAATAATAATAATAATAATAATAATAATAATAATACACAATTATTTTATTGCGATTAAATGCTACTTATATGATCATTAAACTCTATTACCCATTATTAGACAGCGTTTTAACATTGGTTATTTGTATGTAGAAATTGCATCAAGTTTCTTTATTTGCAACATTTAAAGCTATTTACTGTCATGTGATAGATACTGTGGAGATTAGTCAGAGTTGAACACTGTAAATGTGCCCGTAAAGAAATTCATATTTTGCTTCTTATGCAGAGATGCCAACAAAAGCGAGATAAGACCGACTGTGTATAGGTAAGAAATGTACCCTTCCCGGCAGGTGACCGTAGCAGATGCGTCAGGTATACGCCAGGAGGAGTGGCTTCACTGTGAGAGCAAAACATAGGCAAACCCACACAGAATCACAGTACACAGGGCCTGATTCAGAAGCGCTCGCTCTGAATCAGGGCGTCCCTATTTTTTTTATATTCCGGCCTCCAGGCTGCTCGCACAGCTGTGGGTGACCACCTACAACTTGTGCAATCGACCTGGTGATGGTCGCGACCATCGGCATTGCAAGGAGACCCTTAAAGTAGGGACTCAGCACTCGCAATGCCAAGTGGACTTCCAGCTCTAATAGAGCCGGAAGTCTACTACTGACATCACGAATGATGTCAGTAAGGCTGCCCACAAACAGCAGGCGTTTCTTCGGGAACACCTCCGTTTGTTCGGCCACCCACCCTACCCGCCTACAAAACGGGGCGAGCTGTCGACCAACATCGACAGCCGCCCCGTTTTGCTGCGAGCTCCGGAGCGGGTGAAGGTCTCACTCGCTACGGGGCCCGCGCGTGCACACTGGGCCACCATCGACCCGCTTGCGAGCGCTATGCGCTCGCGAGTGGGTCTGAATCAGGCCCACAGCTCATACACATCCAGTACATGTCATTACTAAGCACCCAAGTCGCATGGAGCCTACTGAAAGCAAACTGAAGATTAAAATATGAAATAAACATGTCAGCAGCTTTCCCCTTCCCAAACAGTAGGACTCATGCTTTATTATCTTTTTAAAAACGAGTGTTCAGGGCACTATAATTCTGTTATGGTATCGCAGTCTCAGCAGTTATACTGTATTTATATAATCAGGTGTACAGTATCTTAAGCTGGGTACACACTATGGGGTCTATTTACTAAGCCTCGGATGGAGATAAAGTGAACAGAGATAAAGTACCAGCCAATCAGCTCCTAACTGCCATGTCACAGGCTGTTTGAAAAATGTCAGTTAGGAGCTGATTGGCTGGTACTTTATCTCCATCCAAGGCTTAGTGAATAGACCTGTGTTTGCTCTATCGTCCAATATATCGTTCTAACACAGATCGGAACGATATGTAGCACCCATGGTATAGTGTGTACACCCTGTCAGTCATTCCCGGACGTTGTTCATCGCAACGTCCCATCTGCTGCACGTCAGATGGGACGATGCGATGAACGAGGTGGTGCACATGGTGTAGTGTGTACATGCCACCGTACATAGGGCCGGATTCATTCGCAGGGTGATTGACAGGCAGGGAGCATTTTCAGGGAGGCAACAGGGAGCATCGGCTAAAAACGCAGACGCCTCTCGACTGATTCAGGGGCGCGACACATCCTGCGTTTGCAATTCCGTACGCAGGAAACAGGGCTCAGACATGGCGGCCATTCTGAGTGACCATGGACTCACTCAAGGAGTCGATGTTTGCCTGTTCTGCGTCTGCGTCTGATGCCTCGTATGTGTACACAGTTGGGGACGGCTGCGATGGCCTCTGGTGGGCGTCTCAGCACAAGTCCCGGCGGCTGTTCCATGAGCATATTATCGACAATGCTAAGCTGAGGAAAAAAAAAGGCAGCTGTGGCTGCAGGTAGCATACAATTCTGAATCAGGCCTATAGTGTACAAGAGAAACGATTAATTGGATACAAACCCCCAACATGATATATCGTGCCATTATTTAGAGACATTGAGGTGACCGTTGCATCGTCTGTTACATAGCATAGTGTGTACCCAACTTAAGACACTTTCTGCAAATCAGACGTGGCCAGCAGCCGTCACCATCATCAGCTCGCAACCTGCACTGGGCATCTAGCACCCATAAGCCTTTGCCCTCCAAACAGGGACATTTGTGCCTTTTAGGTCGCCATCTTGGTTTGCATCTCATGACGACGCATGCTTACTGTACTTTGACTGCATCTGCATGACTCCAACAAACCCAGATCCGGCTCCCTTTGCACAGTGGACCTCATTCAGAGCCGCTCGCCGAATGCGAGCGCTCGCTCTGAATGAGGGCGGCCGCATCTAAAAAAATTATCCTGCCTCCTGGCCACTCGCTAGGCAAGTGGTTACCACCCACTAACGAGTGGCCAGGATGATGGTCGCGATGGTCAAGACCTTCGCGACCATCGTGGCTTGCAACGAGACCCTTGTGGTAGGGTCTCGTCTGCCACAAGCCCCAGAGAGCTTTCGGCTCTAACAGAGCCGGAAGCTCTCCCACTGACATCACTGGTGATGTCAGTGGGGCCGCCCACAAACGGCAGGCGTTCGCTTGGGAACGCCTCCGTTTGTGAAGCCACCCCCCCGCCACGCTTACAAAACGGGTCGAGCTGTCGATCAACATCGACAGCCGCCTCTTTTGTAGTGAGCCATGGAGCGAGAGAATTTCTCTCTCGCTCCGAGGCTTGCGCACGCGCAGTGCGTCTGCTGCACGTGTGCACAGCCAAACATCGACCCGCTTGCAAGCGATCAGGCGCTTGCGAGCGGGTCTGAATGAGACCCAGTATGCTAAAAGGTGCCATGGCAAAGATCACACATCTCAAAGAAGATCCATATGCGCAATAAAATTTTTTTTTTACAAAAGTACTGCAGGAAAATTAGCCGCCAATTGCGCTTATGTCCAACTCTGCATGAGGTCCTGTATGCCTAATGTTCCAGGTCACCAATGATAGGTCCTAGAATAAGCACTCAAATATACATAACTTTATACATATTTATTGGTGGGCGTTGGACAGCAGTTTTTATAATAAAAATAAATATTCAAAAATCATGTTTTTTGCTGTCTCTGGGCCTGATTCAAAGCCGCTCGTAAGCGGCCGCTCGTTCGTTCCGAGAGATGTTTGCAAAACTGCGCATGCGTACGGATCGTAATACGCATGTGCGAACCAGTCAGTGCGGCTGAAAATCGTTTGTTCGCTAAATAGCGAATGCCGGCTATTTTGAGTGACAGGATGAGGCGTATGTGGGTGGTAACAGGGGAAGGTGCTTGAAAACGGGGAGTGGAGATCAGAATGCAGGCGTGCTTAAAGGTCAAAACGGGCGTTTTATGGTTGTGCTTAATTAATACAGCAGCGTCACTGACCACGTCACTGGGTTATTTTATAGTCAGAACTGCTCGCAAGATTGCGGTAGGAAAAACCAACCACAAGAATAGCGAGCAGTTCATACGCTGGTCGATGTACTCGATTAATCTAATAAAAAGCGGACATGACATAGGATGCGAACGGCCAGGGGGCGTAGTTTCAATAAAAACGACCGCAAGTTTTGTTCGCTCGTTCAGACATAGAGGCGTGAACAGACCGCAAAGAGCGAACGGTTCATTTGAATAGCCACCCTTTTTTTCTGACCGAACGACCGCAAATAGCGTCCAGCTCTGAATCAGGCCCTCTATCAGCTAATAATTATTTTATTAATACCATTTTTAATCTCTGGCTTCAGCGCCTTACCATTTTTCTAATCTTTATTTATTTCTTCAGGAGGACCGACAATGGAAGCCAGCTGTCCGTCAATATCGACACTTCATATATAGCGCCATCAAGTGGGAATCAATGGTCTTTCATTAAAACATGTTATTTTTGTTTCTATAATGCTTTATTTTTAATTATTTCTATTTTTTTTTATTTTTATTTTATCATTTATCTGTTCCATTTTCTGCTCATTGCCAATAATTCCAGCACACAGATTAGAGGGAGGAGGAAGCAGGTCCAGTTGCTTTCTATCAGTGTAAAATGATACATGGCCACTGGCACAGTGCTTTGCAGGTAGGCTTGTAAAAGGAAATAATAATTTCTTATTTTATTTCCGCATGTCACAGAAAGTCATGTAGACACATCATTTTTACATCTCTTACAAAAATAACTTGTTCAAAAGAAGCTGATTGATAAAGCCTGCCAAGTAATCTATACATTTTTAAACCACAAGGTGGGTTGTCACATTGAAGACGGATTATTTCCTTTGATGCGAAATACAGAACCCGCCAGGCTCTCCAGGTAAAGGCTGTTATTGAGTCTATCACTAAACATTCCAAACGCAAACAAGCATATAACGTTATAGACCACATGATGCCTAAACATGTTTCCAGCTAAACGGTGCTGACTCGTAGAACAAAGACACGATGAGCACTGGATTTACGAAGTAAAAAAAACAAACAACTTTGCTAAATAATACATTTAAAGTCACTGTTTGGGGGTATATTTATCCAAGTATACTTCTGGGATTTTCCCCGAGAACACCCATTTTCATTAGAGATGAGCGGTTGGGATTTGACTCAGTTAAGTTCGGATCTAAAAAACTTCATCTTATCCGGAACTCAGAAGACTGAACCGCTCATCTCTAATTTTCATGGGGAACTCGCAAAGACCCTCTGAATGTATGCTACATGGAGAGCGGACTGAATCTACAACAGGTGGTAGGTGAGTATAGGAGGTTTTTTTTTACATGTAACACATTGGAATTCTACATGGAGAAGGGGACAGAACAGCTGGCAGTAGGTAATGTATCTACAGGGGGCTGCAGCAGATATCGCAAGAGCAGCCTCCAGTTCTATGGGAGCTGCTTAAATGCCTAAGGGGTCTATGTACTAAGCCTTGGTGAGAGATAAAGTACCAACCAATCAGCTCCTGTCATTTTCAAACACAGCCTGTAAAGTGACATTTAGGATCTGATTGGTTGGTACTTTATCTCCATCCACTTTATCTCTCTCCAAGGCTTAGTACACAGACCCCAAAATCATCATGCTCCGGAAGGCTTGGCCCGTTAGCAAACTCCATCTTCAGATGATGTCAGCTATTGTAGCTATCGCAATAATTACCGGGAGAGGGATCCAGCAATTTCTAATAGGTATTTGTGTAAGTTCTCTTATAGAATTAATTCTTATAGATCAATAGAGGGAATATAAATCAACTCTAGGAAGTTAATTTATAATAAAGTGAATATTTATGGGAGACATTATAGGGTGCTAGCAAACATAAGCTGGGTTTTGCTGCAAAGATAACCGGTGTAGGGTTGCCCAGATAACCTGCGTGATGTTAGCTATTTGAATCATAACAAATTGCCAATATGGTATGCTTTGTGCAAACTGCAGTCTACACCGTATACAGTCAATGAGTAATCAATCTTCAAAGGCTGTGAATCTTACACAACTTTTCATATATAGAAAAATACACCCTCTACTGGACAGAAAGGGGTAAATTTACTAAGAATCGTGTTTGGTCGAGATTGCAATCTCAGGTGAGTTTTACAATTTTATTTAAATTCTAAAATTTACTAAAGACAACTTCGGGAGAGATTTCTCTATTTACACAGAAAAATTCGGTTAAGATTGCCAACACGATTAAATACACTGTTGGCCAAACTCGAAAGTACTTTCACTGAAAAAGATATAACTCGGGAATTTACCAAGAATCAAGATTACAATCATGGGTGTAATTGTAACTCGGACTCGGACCTAAATATCAAAATAGACCACCTCCTGAACTGCGAGTTTGGCAGAAACATACACAGATCAGTGTAATTTGTGTATGTTTCTGCCTCTAAACACTACCTAAAGAGTAAATATTAAAAAGAAAAAAAAAAAAAAAAAAGGACGTAGGGCCCCCTCCAAAAAAGCATAACCAGCCCCGGGCGCCTCAGCCAGTCCAGATTCCTTAAAATACGGGGGAAAACGTGTAGGGTTCCCCCGTATTTTAGGAACCAGCACTGGGCTGCTGAGCCTGTCCTGGTTTTAAAAAGTATGTAATGGTTTTCCCCTATTTTTAAAACCAGCACTGGGCTCTAATCCGGCCAGCATGTAATGCCACAGTCAGGGGACACTTTCACCGGGTCTCCCCGGCAAAAGCATCATCACCCCAAGCAGGTCAGCCCAAGCCTGGTGACCCACGTGCCTGTCACTCTACAGCACGTGAGTCACAGCCAATAAACGGCCGCTACATGTAAAGCGACCGCTGATTGGCTGGCGAGCCGTGAGAATTTCAGAAGAGTAGTGCCTTCTGTCATTCCACATAGTATAGGTATATGCGATAACACATATGCCTATACTTGTCCGAGGTGGAACGGGACAGACGATTTTTTGTTTTGCCAAGACCCATTGGATGCTACATGGAGAGCGGACTGAATCTACAACAGGTGGTAGGTGAGTATAGGAGGGTTTTTTTTACAGGTAACACATTGGAATTCTACATGGAGAAGGGGACAGAACAGTTGGCAGTAGGTAAGTATGTGTGAGTGTGGTAGGTGTGTGCAATAAAATTGAACAATCTACGGTGTGTGTGCCTTGTGGTTTTTTAACTATTTTTTTTATAGCAGGGGTACGGGTTCCTGCTGCCTGCTGGCACTTGTACTTCCACAAGTGCCAAAGGGTAGGCACGATGGCACCTGTAATTCCACTGTAAAAAACAATGGTTTTACTATTAGCCCTGCACCCACAGCCCAGGGGTGCGTGGAAGAGCCCCGGGCTTCAGCTTAAGCCCGGGTTGCTCGGGAGAGGAGGGAACCCTTTATTGGGGGGGTCCCCACCTCCCCTGAGATCCCTTGCTTGGGGTGATAATGCTTTGGCCGGTGAGACCCCAGTGAAAGGGTACTCTGGCTGTGGCATCACACCCCGGCCGGACAGGCCCAGCAGCCCAATGCTGTTTCCTGTGCCTGCTTTTTTTTTTTTCCTTTTTTTTTGGGGGGGGGGTCACGGTCACGGAAATAAACCAATAATATCTGAACAAACATGTACAGCAGGGGTGCATTATTTCTTAAAATATCCAAGTTTACCTAAAGAACAATGAGGTGATGACATAACTGTTTCTCAATTATTCGGATATTTTATGTTTATGCATACTCTTGTATTGTGTATTATAGATTTTCCTTGGCTGATAAAATTAAAAAATGCAACATCACATGAGCAAACGTTGGCATTATGGTGCCCAGCACCCGCCTGATGTCATGGAGAAGGTGCTCTCCACCAGCCAGCCGTTACGTACTGCTCTCTGGGGGAGCTCATGCTGAAGGACCAACCAGATCCTGGCACCATAAACTGCAATCACAGCCTAGCCGGAAGCCACCACCCCACTCCTCTGCTGTTACAGCCAGGCTGCAGACCAGGAGGACAACCCCAATGATCACCAACATGGTGGAAGGTATCTTCGACCGGTGGAGCCAGTATCGTGGAGGACAATCTGGTGGATGAATTGTGCACCCATGAGATGGAGGAGCAGAAATGGAAGGTGGAAGAGGATTTCGAGTATGATCAAGCAGCCATGTCCTGAGTGCCCGTTTCCCCATGAGTAGGGATAACGGCTACTGAGAGCTGATAGAGACGTACTGACCAAGCACAGCCAGCACTGTACACTCTGCCAGGGAGGCGAGTGTGTAACCCTCGCACGGAAAAGTATATTGTGGGAATATAGCCTCCTGTAGCCTCACAAATCTGTAGGCACAGGGACCCCCAGAGGAGCAGACCCTCTAGTACTGTGAACTTAGATTATAAGGAGATGCAGGACTCACACTCACCATATGCTAAGAGAAGTGGGACATAAAGAGATGTAGGGATTACACTAAGGGGAGTGGTGTTATATGGATATGTAGGGATCACATACTTACCATACACTCAGGAGAGTGGATTCATAAGGAGAAAGTAGGCATCATACCATGCATACACGTAAGCTGGGTACACATCAGACGATGTGTACCCAGCCCAATGTCACAGGTGACGGGACCTGGCATACGGCCCTACTGCGGGATGTCGCTATCGACCCGAGGGAGCACGCATATTATGGGTACACACTAGACAAAGTGCCCAATATCGTCTAGTGTGAACCCAGCTTCAGGGGAATGAGGTAATGAAGAGATGTAGGAAATACGCCATCACCATACACTCAGGGCAGTGGGGTATTAAGTACCATACCAACTACTATACATGTTCAAGGCACCACACACTGGGTGTGTACAAATTAGGATGGTTGCAACGTATTCATAGATCGTTGTTTCACACCATAATAATCTAATCTCTAAAAAGGGAATAAATTATTACCCAGGCAATGCCGGGGGAATCGGTATGCAATACCGACAGGCAGGACCCAGGCAGTCAGAATCCTGATGCCTGGATCCTGACAGGGTTAACATACTAACGCTTGGTGGTCATATCCTAACCCTACCCCTCTCCCTACCCTAACCCTCCCTCCCTGGTGCCTGAACCTAACCTCCCCCCAGTGCCTAAACCTAATCTCCCCCCCTAGTGCCTAAACCTAATCTCCCCCCCTAGTGCCCAAACCTAATCTCCCCCCCTAGTGCCCAAACCTAATCTGCCCCCTAGTGCCCAAACCTAATCTGCCCCCTAGTGCCCAAACCTAATCTCCCCCCTAGTGCCCAAACCTAATCTCCCCCCTAGTGCCCAAACCTAATCTCCCCCCCTAGTGCCTAATCCTAACCTCCCCCTCCCCGCACCCTAAACCTAACCCTCCACCCTTAGTGCCTAAACCTAACCCTCCCCCAAATGCCTAACCCCTAACCATCCCCCACACCCGCTACTTACCTTCGGCATCCCGGCAGTCGGGATGCCGAACGCATACCAATGCTGGGCACATCATGCCATTACAGTAATAAGTATTTACAAATGTATTCAAATTATTCTCCCTCCTAACATCTATATTGATTCTAAGCTTAGACAGTATATGTGTGTACCCAATCAGTAACCTCTATGAATTGCTGCGCCCGTTAAGCTCATCTGCAGAGTATACTAGTCACATCCTTGCAAATCCAAAAAGTGCAACAATTGTACAATCTAATAATCACAAAAGCAACAGAGGTTTCCCTTTTCGGCGTTAGACACTTCTATCATACTTTGGCTTTAACCACAATACACTGCTCTTCAGAAATATCGGTAAGAGACAGGTGTGTTTGTGGTTAGCAGAATTGTTTATATCTGACTCCCTTCCGCCACTAATTAATGTCTACTGAGATAACATCAGATAAACACCCTTGTATTGGTCAGAGCCATCTTCAGAGGAATAAACACTTAGAGGAAACATGCATGAAACGATTGTTGATGTTGTTACAGTGTTATACAGCTGTAATAGGAGCAATTGTCATTTGCAAGATATTTATTTTAATAATACAGCTATTGATAAAGCATTAAAGTAAAAAGAAATTTAATGGAAAAAACAAAAACAAACAGAAAACTTATTCATCATGTAAAGTAAAATCAGACTGTCCATCTAAGCATCGCGCAGTACAAGATCACAGCTTGGCTGTATCCTCAGCTCCCGACTAAAGCCGCCCAACATGGTGCGATATGCACCTTGCGACACGACCTGCACACCGACGACCGACATATCGGGCGGTCCCCACACACTGAGCGAGTGGGTGGCCAACCGCCCGATATGCTGGCACCCCCTCCCCCACCATCATAGTGCTGCATGGGATCGTACATGGCATCCACAGATCAAGGGAATATGCAGTAAGATCTGGAGGTGCGATGTACGACCCCACGGGAGCGCGCACTGTCCGATATCATGCCCATATACGGTACAATATAGCAGCGATATCGTACTAATCCGTCAGATCGGCTGCTATATTGCACCATGTATGGGCACCTTTACAGTCTTACACCGCATGCCTATTCCTGATGGCCGCTAACGTCAATCCTGCTTAGCACACCAGGAAGGAGTGTCCATAGCAGAGCTCTACTGTCCACCCCATATCATCCATCGATGGTGAATGCTTAACAGACGAAGACTACAATTCGATGGTCTTCTTCCCATCGCTATCCATAATGTATCAGGGAGGTCTATCAAGCCTTCTAAAGAGGACAAGTGGATGTGTTGCTCATAGCTAGAATCTGATTGTTGGTTGCTTGCATTGGGTATGGGATCCCGGCGGTCCAAATCCCGATGCTGGCATCCCGCTATGGTTAGGATGCCCACACTTGCCGGTAGGTATCTTAACCCTACCTCTAACCCTCCCCGGTGCCTAAACCTAACCTCCCCCCCTAGAGCATAACCCTAACCCTCCTCCTAGTGAATAACCCTAACCCTCCCCTTAGTGAATAACCCTAACCCTCCCCCTAGTGAAAAACCCTAACCCTCCCCCTAGTGAATAACCCTAACCCTCCCCCTAGTGAATAACCCTAACCCTCCCCCTAGAGCATAACCCTAACCCTCCCCCTAGTGAAAAACCCTAACCCTCCCCCTAGTGAATAACCCTAACCCTCCCCCTAGTGAATAACCCTAACCCTCCCCCTAGTGCATAACCCTAACCCTCCCCCTAGTGCATAACCCTAACCCTCCCCCTAGTGCATAACCCTAACCCTCCCCCTAGTGCATAACCCTGACCCTCCCCCTAACCCCACTACTTACCTTCGGGATACTGGCGCCGGGATTCTGAGCGCCAGAATTCCCCTTGCCGGAATATTTACCGTATCCCTCTTGCTCTCCACTTGTTCTTTTTAGAAGGTTTGATCCATCTCCCTTAATGAGATGAGAAGGAGATGCTGTCTCTCTTCCTCATTTGAATGTAACTTAACTGTTATCTCCAGACAACGGAATAACAGCCGCCGCAAGTGTCCAAATGGTCATGAATATCTGCAGAATAGCAGGGAGCAATTTTTTAAAGATTTTGGAGTACCTGAGTGTATGCACAGGGTCTCAGTTATATGGTTTAAGATACAGATTTCTGTGCACACCAGAAATGCATTTGTAACTAGATTTTCCCATAATCATAGACTTGCATCCCCTTGCGCTTGGAGAGGTGGAACGGCGACGTTAAGAGCAGGAGAACTGTAAGGTTGGTGCTAAACACACACAACGATATTGAGCTTCAGCAGCGCTCTCTTGCTATCAGCACATTGGGCCCGATTCAGAGATTTCTGTAAATTCAATATTTACCTAAATCTCCGATGTTTTTTGATCTGCACACGCGTAAGGGCTTCAGTGCGCACGTGAAGACCTGGTCCTGCAATGTTGGGCGCAGTGCCACAAAAGCCCCAGCATGATTGACGTGCTTCTGGCGTTTAAGGGCGACAATGGGGCAGCGACAGAGAGCATTACGAAAAAACGCTAGCGCGTCAAAGCCAGTGGCTGCGTCCTAGTACGCAACTTCCCTGTTCCAAGCTACTAAGATGTCCGATGTTCATGCAGTTTAGCGGAGATGCTGCGTCTTCGCCTTCTGCAGCTATTGCATGTTTTAGCACAGCCGCTGCATATAAAGACACAATGGCAGTGCCTGTACCTGTACCATAAATCTCTGAATTAGGCCCACAGTATGTTACAAGTTGAATCTATACCCATTACTTATACCCCTTTCAGACAGAAGCCAAAAGCCCATGTTTTTGCACATGAACGCGCATCGACCTGGGTCTGGTGTATGTCTGAGAGGTCCGACTCGGGTTGATAGTCACAGGCCCACGACCATGGCCGCTATCAGTGTTTTTCCCGGGACTTGTAAACTGGGTCGACAACCCAGCTCAAGTATGAAAGATGAGACCGGGGTCTTGTTGACCCGGGTCATGCCTAAAATAAATTGATTGGCTGGGGACAGTAGCACTTGGAGATGACATAATCTCAAAGCACCCATTTAATTCCGGTAGACCGAGGTCACTGGAAGATCCGGGTCTGGTGTGAAGGTTGACGACCTGGGAATAACCAGGATCGTCACCCATAGGTGAAAGGAGTAACCCCAGCTTCAACGCGTGCTCGGTGTTCCGGGTCCGAGCCGGGTTGAAGATGGGATTTTAAGTCTGAAAAGGATATTATTTTTCCATTTCTACAACTGCAATGAAGATGATTTTGTGTATGTTCGGTGCGCAAATACGGTCTACTCTCACTGAGGCTCACAATGCTTTAAAAACAAGTATTTTATTATGTACAAGAATAATAGGGGCATTTCATACAGAGTTGTGTGGTAAATAGAACAAAATGCAGATCCCTGGTGACTTTTAGCAAGAGGTGCTTAGTGCAAAAACACACTTATGTTTCCTAAAACAAAAAGTTTAATTATTATATTACAGCTTTGCAGAAGATCCGTATTTCAGCTAATACGCCTGTTATAGTACTGGTCTGAATGACCTCTAGCCAGCAATGGTTTCACTCTTCCATAATAGAGGTTCCTTTTTGGAATGCAGAGGACAAATGACCCAGTCTCATCTTTCAGTGCCGATTGGCGACATAAATAAGCGCACACTGCAGGCTGTTGTGCGCAATTTGGAACAGCTTCCCGACAAAGACATACCAGCTGTCCCGACAGCAGCGTAGAGAGCCAAATAAGGGAGAACTGATGTTTCAGAAACTGACAAACAAAAATGAGCAAGTCAGTGTGAAATCCTAAGGGATCATATGAATGTTAAAAACTTTTTTTCTTTTGTTTTTAACTGACTCAAGACGCCTGTGATAGTAGCTTATATAACGGGGATCATAACACAGAATTGCCCATTTCGAAGATAAACTCAAATGCTAATGACATGCCACATTCATGGGTTGCATTGGGCATTTGAGGAAAAGTTCAACTTCATTCTTAGTTACTTATCGTTTTGTTGTCCTATTAACCTATTTGTCTCTTTTCTACTGATGAATGAGAAGAGACTCTAAACTGCAAAGGTTTAGCAAAACTTGCAAAGCTTCTTAGGGGTCAATCCAATTACCCGCGAATATACAGCTGCGCGAGATAACGCGGCAACTGCCGCATTTTACGGCAGACTGAATTTGCTGAAAACTGTTCGTAGCCACATAGGGAAGCAAACAAAAATGAGCAAATTCGAGCTGAGAGTGGGCCGCGAGATGCGGTGACGTTGCAGGAATTTTAAAGCCGTGACAAAGGAAACTTGCACACACTTTGCAGGTAATTGGATTGACCCCTAAATGTCAATCACTAGAAAGAATGACAAAAAGAAGTCCTCTTTATCACTACAGATAGCCCAGTTGCTTGACCAGTAGGATGTAGAGCAGTACTCACTGATCCACTGGTTATGATGGAGCGAACCTCACCAACCGGTGACTGTATAACGCTTGCAGGTAGCAGTGAAGGATGCTGGAGCAGCAGTAACTGCAGGTAATAATGCTGGGTCTCTCAGAGCTAGGTGGGAGACATCACTCTCTCACAGTAAGGGCAAGATGGCCCCACGCATGTTCAGAACTAACTTTGGCGGACATCTTGAAACAGGCAATGAAGCCTCCCTGGAGGAACAAAATGGAGTCTGAGCAGCAGCGCACTCCCATGCCAACATGTTCCATATAAAATTATAGCAAGAACCTAATTGGCTGCTATGGGAAACTTCTTTACTTGTCTACTTTAGATTTGTTACATTTCCACCTTATAAAGTGCCGCATTCTAACTACGCCTAATCACTCATTTACAGGAGTAACTTTTGTGAAATAGCTAGAACAGTGTGGTGAATTGCATCATTGTGTGAATTTCTGCAAATCGCGTCATCAAGTCCTCGGCCGGCCCCCATACTGATGAACGGATCTGGGAAGCTGGCCTGCTCTCTTGGGAGCCCTGGTGACCCCTCCAAAATTCTGAGTCTCCAGGACATTCCAGGACAGTAGACCAGTATGACCTAAACACAATCATTCACTGAAGCACTAACAAATAATTAACAGAACTGAGGAAGAAATCATCAGGTTAAAGTGGGAATCCACTCTGATGAAAACCAGTAGCCAATCACATGGACAGGATTGCTTTATATCCGAGTGCTTGTGTGGCTCACTATGTGAGTGGTTACCACCAGGCAATCAATTCCACTATATATTCACTTACACAAAGTCTATCAATGAGGTAACCAGATGCCATTCTGCCCATCAAAGCATCGGCAAAATGATTACTACATATTACGGCTGTGTCAATTAAACCCATAGGGCCTAATTCTGACTCACGCAAAAGGTCCATGCGGCAGCATCTAGCGAGTCTTGGCTAACTGCGCATGCTCCGTAGCAAGCATACGCATCTTTGCAAAACTCCAGGCAACTCTGATTTAAAAACATCTCGGGCGTTTCTCTCCGTGAAATGGGCGTATCAACTGGCACACGCATAGAAAATAACAATCTCAGGGGGGTTATGGCAACAGTGTGAGCACGTAGACAAAATTGCGTCCTTATCTGACCCGTGCGTATACGCAGCAGATGCCTATTTCAGAGGGACCTTTTACACCTATCCTGGGGCAGGCACAGGTATCGTTACTAAAGTTTACTGTTGCTCTCACGGATGGAAAAAGTGGGGCAGTGAGACGCATATGCACGTATAGTTGCAATAGCATTTCAAAGGCGCAATTAGAAAGAACTAACTTTGCATCATTTCGTAAAAAAAAAAAAAATTATGAATTAAGCTAATTTTTGTTTCAGTTATCACATAGTATAGAACTTTGCAATTTCAAAATTTGCAAAAACAAATTGTTTTTTTTTGTTTGTTTGTTTCTTACTAGGATCCCTTCATGTTTTTAAGTTAGTAAGGAATAATACAATTCTATTAAAACTAACACAAGGCTATTGCTAATCTTCTAGTACATCATTTCAGCCTGCAAATAATGTGCACAGATAGTTTCTGAGAAGCACTAATCCAGGAATGCATAAAATTATAGGTTGGAATTTTAAAAATATCTAAATGCTGGTTGACTAAATTGACTGCAGTTGGGAAGCTTTGAAAGTTTCTTAATCTTAAAGCAGTAATTTAAAATAGTATTAACCATTGCAAGGAGCCACAAACTCCGTAGCCCATGTAAAGATGTGTGGGAAATTCCGCAATTTAAATACAGTATGTTCCAAGATTATAATTCTTACTCTTAATGATCGCTCCATAATTAGAGAACAGTGGGTTGGCTTTAAGTCTGTGATGTGCACCACCAAACAGATATTCTGCACCACATACGAGGGGAGGTATGGGAGGCTTTGCGAATAAGCCCATGCATACAATTAACACAAATTAAATCCATTCCGATGAATCGCTTCTTGTGCTCAAAAACTAGAAAAGGATAATGTTGGGAGATGTTGAAAAATCCCGATAGCCATATGCTTGGGTCCAAACCAACGAGCAAGGCAAGGCCAAGTCCTACCGGGAGTCTAAGCTCTGCTGTTTTTTGAAACGTTAAAGCAGACACTTTAAATTACTATAAATCCATTAGTATTTTGGGCCGGTCATTCGCTGGGTAACTAGCTATTGTGCATTGTCCTGTCTTCCACCACCTTTTCATTACTCTCACCCATCTACCATTATTCTTACCCTCTCCCCTATTCATCTTTCTGTCCAAGGAACGCAGATGATCTCTGGATTCCTGTGTCTACAGCCATAAGGTAGGTTGGTAGAAGCATTAAGCCCCTGGTGCCAGTGACAACCGGTCAAGTTAGGAGCAGGGACGCATGTGCAACCACCCATAAGCTGCGTACAACGGGCAGTTATAAAAAGCTTCCTGGCTCTTTAAAGGCGTGAGTGAGCGCTGCACGGGGAGGGGGGTGGGGATTTAACTCCAGCGCTAAATGCACATGCTCATAACAGATGTTTTATCCCATTATATAGTGTCGATAATATATATAAAATGATTCCATGGTACTATTGGAGATATAAACAGATACATGGCACCAACACAGTTGTAAGCGTGTGCGACGCACACACAGAATTAAACCGTGGCAACCAAATCGTTACAGCCTGGGTGTTGGGCGATCAATGTTGGTCAAATGATCTGAGTCATACATGTGATTGGCCATCGAACACATATAAGGTGTAACATGGAAGATATGGCTATTGTTAAGTGAGATGAGCTACTGGTAATGTGGATGAGGCTGGAATAAGTGATATTCAAGTTGGTCTCTGCTGTACATGACAGACATCTTTACTGTTTCTGAGATCTAAAGGATCTCACCCACGTTAAAACCAGTGAGTTGAGCAACCAATATGATGCTCCACAAAACAGTTGTCCAGCACCTTTCCCTTTTTATCTCTTCTGTATCCTTTCCCTGAATATTCACTTGACAACTCTAATACTGTACAATTTATTTAAAATAAAGAAAACAAATTAAAATTGGTCTCCGGTCAAATTCAATTCTAAACAACATTAGTCCTCCAGGCATGGTTTATATTCATTAGAGCTGATGGAATCAGCAGGTAAGCTAAAGTCTGTGCTTTGGATGCAAGAGCTTTTACACATCAGATCTGTGTGGTTATTGATCTAAATCATGCTTACCTACTTTCCCAGAACGTCCAGGAGACTCACGATTTTTTAGGTAGTCCCTCAGATCCCTAGGAAGTAGGCGGGGATTGGGAGAGTAATACAGACAATCGCAATACCTTAGTGAAATGGGCAGGGACAATATGATGCCAATCACACCATTCTGGAGCCACCTCCTCTTTTTAGACTAACAATCTGCGGAGTTATAGCGCAATGGGTCGACACCTAATTACACAATTTGCCTGACTCCTCCCCCAGCTGCAACTCCTCTCCGGACTTTTTCGAGAATGGGGATTTCTGGGTTTAGTCTCTGGGTTGTTTTAGACCCACCTCTTTTTATGCTGACTTTGCCACCCTCCCCTGTTGGGTCTTGTCTGTTGAACTACACTAACTGGCATCCTCACTGGCATCCTCACTGGCAGTTGGTGTGGTTCCCCTATTTGAATTTTGGACTGCGCCGCTGACTAGGGTGGGGAACAGCTGGCCTCCACTTCACACATGTGTGAATAGCCGGCCTGGATGCTAATGGCGAACACTTTCAATACTTGCTATGACTTCCTCATAGACCAAGGTATGTCTGTGTCACATTTCACTAAATTACGTCAATTAGTTTAAAAGTTATAAATAAAACTTTGGGGCCAATAACGTGTCAAACACCCTGTATTTAAGATTTGGTTAATTTATGTATTATCTGACTCCCGATTATTGTAAATTTTAATTGTTATCTCATGCAGCCCTAGATTTCCTTTTCTGCAAATGTGCGATCCGATTCGCCTATCAGTGACCATCGATGATCAGGGAAAAACGGCATGTTAAAAATCCCTGACTCGCCGATCCCGATCATTTTTTGGTCGAGATCGGTGAATGCAGGATTTGCAACATGTTGAATTTCCCCAATTCCCCGACCCTGCCGTCGGCAGAACGGGGTATTAGGGCAATCCATCACAGATACACGGGTCCCATTAATCTAGGTCTACCCTAACATCAAGCGAACTCTGGCAGCCGCCAATGGTTAGGGGGAGCTTAAAACACTGAACGAGTGCCCCCTTACACTGACCGGCAACCGGTGACGTATACAAGCATCAGTTAGCAGCTGTGCGTGTTTTCTTGGAATGCATAGTGCTTTAAAACATGTTACACGTATTTTATAAAGTAAGTAAATAGGTTTGTAGTTCACAACAGGATGAAACCTGGACTTTAACTAATGGGCCCACAGACCACAAAACCATTTCTCCTTTGTATTTTTTTTTTTTTAATATGCTGCTTAATTACACAGGAAAGACCAAAGCCCTTCATCTATCAAAACTTTCTGCCTAGACCAAAAGGAAAGCAGCAGTGAAACTATAATTGTTACAATGATTTACATGCAAATCATTTAGTCCGTTTCAAAAAAAGGATTAACGACTTTCCGTTTTAAAGCGTCATTGGATTTGATATAAGCCTCACTTCAGGCAGCAATTAAAGTGCCACGCTGGTTGTTAAGTGCAAGTTAGAAATCATTTTCGGATGATTTTTTTTTGTGTAAAAGGTTCTAAGATAAACAGCTATCAGGCTCGTCATAGACTATGAATGATGCTTCTAGAGCATTAAGTATGCGTTTTGCAAAACCATCCTTTACTCGGATAGATCCAAGTTCTAATACATCAAGACTCTGGGGCATCTTACAGTGCTTTTCAGGGTACAGTAGCTGCTGCTTGAGATTTAATTTATGTATTTTTAGGCCAGTTTTAAAGACAACTAGCAGATGCTTATTATATTACCGCTTGAATGAAGCGTACGGTCAAATTTCAAGGCATGTATGCCCGAGAGAAAGGGGAGAGTGTGGTACTATTTTGAAGGAAATAAATGATTGAAGCAAAACATTGAATTATTCCATACTACATTATTCATTTGTAAATGTATAAATATAAACACTTGTATTTTAGCCTATAAAAAAACAGAAAAAATTAAGTTTTGCCGACAGATACTCTGGTTACACCGCTGCATAGAGCGCAGAGCAGAGGAGGACGCTCTGCGCAGTTGTCAACCACAAGGAAGCTCCATTAGCAGGAGGCAGAGAGCTGCAGTCCTGCAAGAGTATAGTGTAATTACTAGAATAATACTGGCAGGGGCCACTAGATGCCCCCACTGCACCTGGCGCCCGCTTACTGGAGACACAGGGGTATATTTACTAAAGTGTGGGTTTTTAGAAGTGGAGATGTTGCCCATAGCAACCAATTACCTATTATCTTCTAAACTGTGCTAGATAAATGTTAAGTAGAATCTGATTGGTTGCTGCGGGCAACATCTCCACTTCTAAAAAACACGCACTTTAGTAAATATACCACACAGACTTTACCCTGCACTCTGTCTCCGACCCCGTACTGATGCCGATCAGCCTCCCCCTTTTCTCTGCAACGGGACACCGCCAAAGTGTAAGTGAGATGCCCCGGGGGTTGGGCGACTGTTTAATAACTGAAATATGGTCACTCTGGCCCTTTGACAAGGGCATGCGAGAGGCCAAGGGGGACTGCCTAATTGCCCAAAGTCTTCCTAAATACAACTGTAAGTGTCCTTTAATTTCAATTTATTTGGAAGCGTTACTTATACACCTTTTCCATTAGAATGCCAGGTCGCACCAGGGATGATGTTATGCGTCCCGGGCGCGACCCGGCTGAGACCCCATACAGACAGGCAGCAGCCAGACACGGCATCGGCATCACCTGAAGAGCCGGCACTTGGAGATGATCTCCGATCGCCGGCTCTTCCTATGAAGAGAACGGGACCCGGGTTACCCATTCACACTGGATCACAAGCAGAGCTGAACACGCGTTCCACTCTTCTTGTGACCAGAGTTGAAATGCCGGGTCACTAGACCCGGCTTATTTCCACCCTGTCCTTTCACACTGCATAATAACCCAGGTTGCTGCGTGCTCTCGAGCAACAACTTGGGTTATTGCTGCTAGTGGAAAAGGGGTATTATATATATTTAACAGGGTTGACGATCGATTGAATGTGGAGTAAAGAGCAGTTCTAAGTAATAGATAAAATCTACGTAGCGAGCCAGAAGGAAGGATTTGGGGTCGTGTGGACTGCAGAAATAGAGAAGTCAGGTTGGTAACTGCTGTTGGCTGATGGGAATATTATTAGCTCTGTTTTTGAAAAGGTCGAGTTTGAGGTTGTGAGATGATATTCAAGATAATATGGCAGAAAGAGTTTCAGCTGAGCAGGCCAACTCAAATGGTGAGAGATCTGGAGAGGCTAGGTAAACATGGGCAAAATTTGGGTAAATTTGACAATTAAATCCAAAAAGAGCTTAATAAATGACTAACAAAAAGAGAAGCAGCCAGGATCGGGGCAGGAATGGAGCAGGTCGCTGGCTGAGGATGAGCATACCATTTCATGTACAATCTGATCAATCTTGTCCTTGGAGTAGGAAGATCAAGAACTTGGGCATTGATGGTAGTTGGTGGGTTTGGTGTGGGAGGGGTGAATAGACATTTAAATGTATTAAAAAGGCATTTGAGGAAAGTAGACCGAGCAGTGATGAGAGATTTTAACTATTTATTTTCGGCAGTGTTGAGAGCATTCCAACTGGAGCAGTAGATAGCCGCATATTCGGGGAAGTCATCAGTCGTACAAGATTTAAGCCAATGGCGTGCATTAGACCGGCACTCTCTACACTGCATATTGGTAAGTGTGTGACGGCATGAATCTACTATTTGCCAAAATGAAATCCCTGGGCCTCAATTATAATTATCTAAAAGATGGAAATTTGCACCAAGACAAACCATGTTGCGATCAAAGGTTATATGGACAATATCACAATTTGTAGCTGGATTTACTCCTCTCTCTAAATAAAGCCTTTTTATGCACTGCTTCCCTGCCATCCGTAAGAGATCTGTATTGTATATTGGTCAAGATGGGCTACACTTAATTGACTGACGCACATATACACACACATACAAACGAAAGTTCTTCAAAAATACATAAAAAAAATAAATAATAAATTACCCACTTGAACCTTAACAATCCAATCAAGAGAATAGAAGTATGTACCTTACTTCTCCTCTCCTTGCTTTGAACTGCTAAATTGGTTTAAACTGCACTTATAATCCACAGCACAGTGCATTTACATTAATTGCAACTGAACATGAGTATTCCGCACACGTCTGGTTAAAAAAAAAAGAAATCTTGGTAACCCTATCTGTAGACTTGGGCCAGTCAAAGCGCAACGGAACATGCTACCGCTATACTCGTAATAATTTACATGTGTGTGTGTGTTTAAATAGGCCACTTATATAGCCTAAATGTGAAATTAAGTTTAAGTGAGATAAAAATAAGGTTGAATTTCTCCTGCAATTAAACGTATTTACGCTTCGTGTGTGAGGAGTGCATGCAAAAAAACGAAAGCAACGTAGGTCAAATTCTTGAAATGGGACCGGCCTTGCCGACGAGAACATTTTTCGAAACCACTGGCGCTGAAAGGGTTAAGCCCTGGCAGGGCCCCCGATTTCAATATACATGATATATGGCCAATGACATGCCTGACATACACTTATAATTAAATTTCCCCCAAATGCTCCTCAGTAAAGCTCCATCTGATTTGAATAAAACCTCAAACCTAATGAACTTCATTCCAGCTCGTTAAGACAACAATGTCATTTAACTAAAACTAAAAAAAAAAAAAAACACTGCAAACTGCCTGCAAACATTTCTAAAACCCCAAAGCAAAATATTTGTTAGAAGTCTAAAAATGCATTCGGGGTGGGAAAAAAAAAAAAAGTTTAACCTAAAATGACAACAATAAATAATTGAAATGTTTAATGTAAAAGAGTAGAATGAACGTTCCAAATACAATGTTTTTTTTTTTGTTTTGTTTTTTAGGAGTGGAGGAGATATGGTGCATACACACGATCAGATTTTTCCTTCAGATATGAACGATAACGATTTAAAAATCGTTCAGTCGTTCATATCTGAAGGAAAATCGTTCATATCTGACATGCCTGAACGATGGACGATCAACGATGCGCGTTCCCGTTTGTCAGATAACGATATCTGACATCTGATGGGTTTGCAGTCAGACTTGGACGATTCCATTCATTTTAATGCAGTCAAAAATCGTTCAATCGTTCAAATCGTTCAAATCGTTCAAAACTTTGGTCAAATCGTCCAAATCGTTCAAATCGTTTAATCGTTCAGTCGTTCATCTGACAAATCTGACAAGTCTGACAAATCTGACCGTGTGTACGCTCCATAAAGCTGCGTACACACACAACGATATTGTAAATGAACGATTTTAGTAAACGATTCTCATTTATTTTTTCAAGGGAAAAATTAATGAAAATCGTTTACTAAAATCGTTCATTTACTAAATGTAATGAACGATTTTTTTGAACTACAAATGATTTTTGCATATTCCCTTAATGAAAATCGTTGAGTTGGTCAGTCTGACTGAACTACAAACGTGAACGCGCATGAACGATCATCGTTATAACTGATTTTTTCAACGATTGAATGATAAACGATATCGTTAACGAAAATCGTTCAAAAAATCGTTGTGTGTGTACGCACCTTAAAGGTGCGTACACACACAACGATGTAAGTAATGAACGATTTTCGTTCATTTTTTCCCTTGAAAAACTGAACGAAAATCGTTTTACAAAGTAGTTGGTTTAACTTTACATAATAAACGATTTTCTGTGTGTTGAAGGAAAAATGTTGCAACTTCTATTGAAAATCGTTCAGTTGGTCAGTCTGACTGAACTACAAACTACAATCGACAAACGTGTACGCGCATGAACGATTATCGTTAATCGCTTATCGTTTTACGCTGAACGATTTTTTGAAGATTGAACGATTACGACGTCGTTCTAGTTAAATCATTCAAAAATTCGTTGTGTGTGTACGCACCTTAAGGAATACATTTGTTTATCCTTTAAAATGCTCTGTGGCAGACGAATGCTGCTTTTCATCAGATATCACGGCAAAGGATTTAAAAGCGATATTTAAATGCCACGGTTTGTCATTATTTCAATAACCTTAACGCCACAATTAATTAAAGCAGTGGTTCCCAAACTTTATTGAATCACGGCACCCTAGAGTATCAGTATATTTCTCACGGAACCCCTAGGCTAAAAGTTTTTAATTTAGAAATTCATCCAAAATTATAAAACTAAGGCCCAGATTTATTAACGAGTAATATTCTTGTTATCATGGATTAGTAATTTTAAATGGTGCTCCAACCAATCAGCTTCTGTCATTTTTCAAACACATGACAGGAGATGATTGGTTGGAGCACCATTTAAGAGTAGTAACGAGTGATAACAAGAATATCACTTACAAATCAATCCGGTCCTAAGTCAATTGTGCTTACATTGTGCTAGGTATGTGGTGGTAGACAGTGTTACGATTCTTTTTGTCCACATATTTTAAGATTGGCAGCCACTGGCACCAGGGCTGTCTCTTCCATTGGGCTATTTGGGCAGCTGCCCAAGGGCCCGAAGCTTCTAGGGGCCCCTCCAACCCTACCCCCTACAGCCGTTTTTTAAAACAGAGCGGGTCCTTGAGCCTGAAGGCTGGAGGACGCGCTGTGTGTGTTCTGTGCAGGGCCGCCATCAGGGGGGGGGGAGTGCTGAGTGCCGACACACGCAGAATCAGAGGGGGGTGCTCCTACCACTACTGCCTGCCGGCCCGCACTAATAGGAGGAGGAATGTGCCTGCTCCAACCGAGGAACCCCCCCCCCATGGACCGATTACCCGATTGGCCCATCCTCCTCTTCAGTCGTTGATGCTTACCACAATGAGGGCGCAGTCAACGCGACAAGCCCCGCCCACATACACCAGCGAATCGCGACATAATGGAGGGGGTGGAGCCTAATCATAAGAGGTTCATCCTACTGTTAAGTGTAAGTAATTAATAATTATGTATTGTATGTGTTTTAGCATGTGTATGTATGTGTCTAGTGTTAGTGTGTATGTATGTGTCAGAGTGTAATTGTGTTTGAAGGTTAGTGTGTATAACTACATATATATATATATATATATATATATATATATATGTGTGTGTTAGTGTGCATATACTGTATGTGTATGTAGTGTGTATATATGTATGTGTTAGTGTGTATATATGTGTTAGTGTATATATGTGAATGTACTAGTGTGTATATTAGAGATGAGCGGTTCGGATTCTGTGGAATCCGAACCGCTCCGAACATTGGGGATCCGAGTCCACCCGAACCCTGTTCGGGTGTTCACCGCCTGACTCGGATCCCCGTTCGGGGCCGAACGGCGGCCGCCTGATGTCGGATTCTCACTAGAGAATCCGACATCAGGTCTCCTCGCGTGTAGGGCAGAGCGCAGTGATAGCGCTCTGCCCTACACAGACACAGACACACAGCCGCCAGCGGCAGCTGTGTGTTTGTTACAGCAGCCAATGAGAGTCACACAGACTCTCATTGGCTGCTGCACGGAGGGAGCCGGCTGGAGCTCACACATGAGCTCCGTCTTCCGGCTCCCTCCTCAGCGTGTGACAGAGCGGATGGCGCGGGAGCGGGGATACAGGTAAGTTTTATTTTTTTTATTTTTTTACTTGTCAAAGGTCCGGGGGCGCTACTGGGGGGGGGGGGGTCTGCACTACTGGGGGGGTCTGCTACTGGGGGGGGGCTATACTACTGGGGGGGCCATACTACAGAGGGGCCTGCTACTGGGGGGGCTATACTACTGGGGGGGGGTCTGCACTACTGGGGGGGGTCTGCTACTGGGGGAGGCAATACTACTGGGGGGGCCATACTACAGAGGGGCCTGCTACTGGGGGGGCTATACTACTGGGGGGGGGTCTGCTACTGGGGGGGCCATACTACTGGGGGGGATCTGCACTATTGGGGGGCCATACTACAGAGGGGCCTGCTACTGGGGGGGGGCTATACTACTGGGGGGGTCTGCACTACTGGGGGGGGTCTGCTACTGGGCAGGGCTATACTACTGGGGGGCCATACTACAGAGGGGCCTGCTACTGGGGGGGGCTATACTACTGGGGGGGGTCTGCTACTGGGGGGGCCATACTACTGAGGGGCCTGCTACTGGGGGGGGCCATACTACTGGGGGGGCCTACTACAGGGGGGGCCATACTACAGGGGGGGCCCATACTACAGGGGGGGCTACTACTGGAGCAGCCTACTACTGGGGGGGCCTGCTACTGGGGGAGCCATACTACTGGGGGAGCCATACTACAGGGGGGGCCCATACTACAGGGGGGGCTACTACTGGAGCAGCCTACTACTGGGGGGGCCTGCTACTGGGGGAGCCATACTACTGGGGGAGCCATACTACTGGGGGAGCCATACTACTGGGGGGGCATACTACTGGGTGGCATGCTAATGGGGGGCATACTACTGGGGGGGCCTGCTAATGGGGGACATACTACTGGGGGGGCCTGCTAATGGGGGGCATACTACTGGGGAGCATTCAACTGGGGGCACTGCATAGTGGACCGTACTACTAAGGGGACTGCATAGGGGGCACCACTGCTGGGGGACATTGTGTAAGGGACACCGCTACTGTGGGCATTGTGTAAAAGGGTCACTACTGTGGGCATTGTGTAAAAGGGGCACTACTGTGTGTCGTAACATAAATAAGAGACACTACTTTATGGTGTAATGTGAATCAGGCCCTATGTGCGGTGTAATGCTAATAAGATTGTGCACTGTGACTCCTAGGGCCGTAGCCCACTTTGTAAACAAGTACTGTGACTCTGCTGGCCGTACCTCACTGGGTGGGTGCACTACTTTTCATTTCTGCCACTGCTGTGTGGCAATGTGTCATAGATGTGCTTTATACTGTGGTGTCTGTGTCGTTGTGCCGCTGCTTTGTCGCTTAGTAACCAGTCAGCTCACTGCAACCTTTGGCCAATAATGTTGAAAACAATATTATAAGCTGTGATATGGTCTAAATTGACTGGAAATTAATGTTATTGAGGTTAATAATACTCTAGGAAGAAAAAAAAGACCAATTTATGTGATTTTAGCTTTTTTTGTCAATTTTTGTAAAAAAATCCAAATCCAAATCCAAATCCAAATCCAAAGCCAGTCACCGCAGTTTGGCAAATCCAAATCCAAATCCAAAGCCGGACGACGAATTAGAAGAACCAAATCCAAATCCGGCAAAAATGGTCCGGCGCACATCCCTAGTGTATATATGTGTGTGTTAGTGTGTATATATGTGTATGTATGTGTTCGTGTGTATATATGTGTATGTATGTGTTAGTGTGTATATATGTGTATGTATGTGTTAGTGTGTATAGATTTCTCGATTTGCCAATTCGTAAAAAAAGCAGATACAGGGCCTGATTCAGAGCCGGACGCTATTTGCGCTCGCTCGTTCAGAAAAAGGGGCTGGCTATTTAAATAGAGCGCTCGCTCTTTGCGGTCTGTTGATGCCTCTATGTCTGAACGAGCGAACAAAACATGCGCTCGCTATTTTTTAAAAAACGCCCCCTGGCCGCTCGCATCCTACTTCATCTCCGCTATTTATTAGATTAATCGAGTACATCGAAAGGCGTATGAACTGCTCGCAGTGCTTGTGGTTGGATTTTCCTACCGCAATCATGCGAACAGTTTAGGCTAAGAGACAACCAAGTGACGTGGTCGATGACGCTGCTTTGTTAATTATGCACACCCTTAAAACGCCCGTCTTGACCGTTTGGCACGCCTGCGTTCGTATCTCCACTCCCCGTTTTCAAGCACCTTCCCCTGTTACCACCCACAAACGCCTCATCCTGTCACTCAAATTAGCAGGCATTCGCTATTTTGCGAGCACACAATTTCCGACCGCAATGACTGGTTCGCGCATGCGTATTACAACCCATATGCATGCGCAGTTGTGCGAACATCGCTCAGAGCGAACGAGCGGCCGCTTACGAGCGGCTCTGAATCAGGCACAGTTAATAGTAAAGTACATTTATCATGCCATTTTAAATCTCTAAGTGCTGCTTTATTTGCTGCCATCATTTTCCCATTATTCGCTGGACTCCATCCTCTAAAGTCCCTATGTTGAGTCTGATAGGGTACATGTCGCCATATCCAATAAACCTCTATAGCAATATATAATGATTTAAATTGCAAGATGATGCATGTTAGACTCTTATTTATGTTCATTTTGTAGATCATTTGTTATTTGTGACCATGGCAAACATCTTTAGATTTGCACGTATAATAGTGCAAAAATATATATATTTATTTTTATTAGGGATGTGCAGGCTCGGATAGGTTAGAATCTGCACGCGGAATTGGTATGAAATTCCCGGCAGCGGCAGCCCAACACTGGAACAGATCCCGGCAGCGGCAGCCCGACAGCGCTGGAAATCCCGATCGTCCCTAGGTAAGTATTAACTAACCTAACCCCCCTAATCCTAACCCTCCTTAGGGGTGCCTAACCCTAACCCCCCCAAGTGCCTAACCCTAATCCCCTCTCTAAGTGCCTAAACCTAACCCCCCTTCCCCGCTGCCTAAACCTTAGTCCCCCGGGGGGGTGCCTAACCCTAACCTCCCCCCGGGGGTGCTTAACCCTAACCCTCCCGCCCCCTAGCCTAACCCTAACCTCCCGGGAGGGTGCCTAACCCTAAATCCCTCCCGGGAGCCCTAAACCTAACTCTCCCCACCACGGCTGACCGCTCGCGGCGCCTGAAATCACTACGATCGGGATGCCAGGCGCCTGTCTCCCGGCGTCAAGGAAATGAGCGGCGTCTACATCTAGACGCCGGGCATCTCACCCTCGCCGGGATATGACAGACGGGAAGCATCCCCTGCACGCCGAGTTCGGATTTTTCCCTCCAAAAATCGGGTCTGAGAAAGGGGTAAAACATCATCTTTCATGGACAAAAGACCATGGATGATGATGTTTGTCCATGAAAGATGACGTTTTGCCTCTTTCTGAGACCCAATTTTTGGAGGGAAAAACAGACTGATACTATGTGGCATAGGCAGATCATTGGTGGGGGTCAATTATGTTCCAATTTTTTTCATTTTGAAAAGAAGGGGTGCTGAAGTTTATGGCGGGAGGACTGCACATGTGCAGAACGGGTCCTGTGAGATCGCTCGCAGATCCCCCCTAAACTGCAGCCTGATTGACAGGCTGTGAACGTTTGGGGGGTTGGGGAAGGGGCAGCAACAGGATCCATTTTTACAAAACGTGGACGTGTCGTGGCCAGGTCTGTATCTTCTGATGCAGATTTCCTAGCTCTGGCTGAGCAGTTCAGGTGGCCAGTCTGAGCAAGCTTAGGCTTACACAATGGTTGCAACAATTGCGACCAATGGTCACGATGGTGATCTGATGCTGCATCTTCAGGCACAGCACTCAGATCTGCAATGCTGGCAGGAGGCGTATTGTGTCCTCAGACGCCTCCTGCTGCATTAGCATAGTTTAGCATCGCTGCTGTGTCCAAAGACTCAGAGATGGATGCTAGTAGAATCGCTGCTGTATGACCCTCTGTACTTTCATTTTTCCCCAAAAAGACTGCTCATATTTGTTCTTAAAATGTCTTAGAATTAAGTTGTTTTTATTTTGCATTTATAATTAAAACCTGTGACTGATAAAATCATCTTATTAATGTGTTATTTTACATTAAACAAAAATCTCATAAGAACTTGTGAAATCTACTTATATAGTAAAATTCATCACTTACTGTACATTCCACAATACAGCGATTTGCTGTTACAAACCTTCAAACATTTTGTGCAAAAATAAAGCATCTGCCCAGCTTTGCCTTAATACAGTACATGGCCCTTATTAAAACTACTGTATATGTAATTTCTGTAAATATATATATATATATATATATATAAATACTGCACTAGGAAAATCAATTACAGTAGCCCCTTCTGCTCCTGTAATGACCGGTCATGACTGTCAGCACTTGTGGACATATCTTACACTGATATATGCTAGGTCACCCCTAATGTCCCACCCCTAACACCTCACCCTTTAATGCAGCAATGATACAGTATGTGTTGCATTTAAAGAGCATTGAACAGTAAGATATTCCTCCAAACTGTGCCCAATAATCAGGACAGTTAATGCAGGAGGCCACCCGGAGGAAGGAAGTAACAGTCCTAACTGCTATCTCTTAACCCCTTCCCTACCCCCAGTGCTGACCCAGCTGCTATCCTGACCCCCTACCACCAGTACTGCCTCTAGTATTTCCTGCTCTTGACTATCTACCCTTACTCCTTTCCTACCCCCAGTACTGCCGGCCCCTAGCAAAGGTAAGGGCTGAGCCGCGAAGCATGAATCAAATCACTGCGCAATCCTATAATTATAACTGGACAAAATCTCACTATGATGGGGCTTATTGCTGCAATAATAACATATCATGGGTGGGTAGGGGCCCCAGTGCATTGCTTTGCCCAGGGCCCACACTGCTGTTAAGACAGCCCTGACTGGCACTAGTTTTACCCATTACATGGACCATAAATAATTTAATTTGGTACTGGACCACTAAGCCATGGCACCCCTGCAAGTGTCCCATGGCACCCAGTTTTAGAACCATTGAATTAAAGGGCACAAAATATCGCTTACAAAAATATCTCTTAAAAAAAAATAATAGCATTTAGCTTTTAATTTCAAGGGACGTATTAGATTTAAAATTGAATGTAATCCTAGTTAGTGGGTTAAAGAGATCTACAAATAAATTGTGATACAGGTACAGTTAATTTATCAAGAAACAGTTCACCTACCAGTATATTTTTATGAGTGTGGGAGGAACCCACAGGAAACCCACGCAAGCACAGGGAGAATATACAAACTCCACACGACATCAGTGCTGTGAGGCAGTAATGCTAACCGGAATCGGTATGATGTCCCAGCGTACGGGATGTCGGTGGTCAGAAGACAGACAGCGGAATCCCGATGGTGAAGATCCGGACAAGGGTCCGGTAAGAATACTTACCTTCTCCCCTTCTTACACTAACCCTCCCCACCCCGCACCCTAACCCTTCCCGTAAGTGCCTAAACCTAAACCTCCCCCCTTGATGCCTAAACCTAGCAGACCCCATAGTGGCGTCACAAGGGGGGTGCTGTCCGCACCCGGGTGACACCCGCCGAGGGGTGACACCAAGGTGCAGACTCCCCCTCACTGACAGGAGTCGGGTGCTGTACTGTAGCATTAAGTGCAGCACTCGGCTCCTGTCACTGAGGGAGCCAGCCGGCACTCCACACAGGGACCTCCTGCACCCTCCCTTCCCTCCCAAGTAATAGGCACGGGAGTTTGGGCCACGAAGTCACGTCCTCTTTTCCGCGATGCACGCATATCGTCCCTCCCCGCACCGGGTGACACCGCAGGGAGGGACGCCACTATGTCCCCGCTTAGTGCCTAACTCTAACGTGCCTAACCCTAACCTCCCCCCAGTGGTGCCTAACTCTAACCCCCCCCCCCCCAAAAAAGAAAGAAAACGAACCCTAACCCCGTTATGCTTTCTAAACCTAACCCTCACCCCCCCTAAGGAGCTAAGCTAAGGAGCCCCGCTTACCTTCGTTCGGTTTGTCGGGAATTCGGTGTGGGGCTATTGATAGGCGTCGGTATTTCGACGCCTATCTTTAGTCCCAAGTCAGGCCCCCGACGTCAGGATTGTGACGGACGGAATCCTGGGCGTTGACAAGCTAACTACATCCCATGCTGACCATTACACCATCTGTGTAATGTAATGTTAGTTATTGCTAGTATTATTGTTTGCCTTATGGGTAATTTATGACGCGAGAAAGCAAAATAGTCAATGTGACCTGTTGTGAAATCATGTAAGTGTTATACTGTTTGCGTGCGGTATTAAGATGGCATCTCAAATAAGAGAATTTTCTGCAACAGAGAGTGAATGGAGAGAGACCATTCTCAGGCGTGATTACCCAGCCAAACGTTTCTGTGCCTAAATCGCTAGTATTACAGCTGCATGAGACATTACAATGAGATACAATGGAGCAGATTAGGCAAATTTGAAGATGCCCAAGATAGTTGGATAGTTTTCCTTATTCTAGTCACAAACTGACCGCATGGTACATTGGACAGTAGCACTACAGGAGAGGCAAATATGGTGCTCACTGAGGTCATGACCTAGGAAGCAAAAGGGCACAAACCAAACACAATATAGTAAAACAACTGTCAGTGTTTCTGTATGCCTTTATTTCCGCGCTCTCATTAGGTCATATTGGTACTGGCGACATGTGGCAATTTCAAGCAACTGCCAAATAGGATTCTTAGTAAATTTACCCAGGCAGAGAATTTGCCCATAACAACCAACCAGCTTCTAGCTGTCATTTTATAGTATGTATTTGTTAAATGATAGGTAGAAGCTGATTGGTTGATTTGGGATAACTTCTCCAGTGGTCCTCTTTAAAAGGTTTGAGGCATCTAATCCTTAATTTCAAATCTTCCTTAAAAATAGGTCAAGCTGTGTTTTCATTTTTTGCATCTTTTAAAGCATGTTTTGCAACTTTTCATTGGTTCATCTTTCAATCAGCTACTGGCGGAAAAATAAAGAAAGCTTTAAACTGAACCTATTAAAAGCAATTAAAGTACAAACATTCAACAATTTGGATTGCAAAAAAAATGACAGACTCGAATGTCAATAATTTAAAAAAAATTTCCTGAACGTTACAAGATCCAAATAATTAGTGACTTGCAGCTGAAGCCTGTCCGTAGAAATGTTACCTGGTTCTGTATTTAATATCACCGCCCCATTAAATCCAGCGGCTGAAACTGTGACGGCTTTAAACATTGGTGGTTTATACCAGGACTAACATTTAATGCCTGGTAACACTGCTGGGCACTAGAAATACTGATGGTGTTTTAATGATGGTATGTTACTTGGCATTAGGGGATACAGTTGGCATAATACTGGGCACTATAATTAATGCTGATGTTTTATTGGTCATTACAACACCTGTTGGTTTATGACTTAGCACTACTGTCAAGACGGCATACTACTGGGCACTATTACAGTCTATAAATATTAATTACAAATTACAAAACGTGATTCAGGAACAATAGCAATCACATGTTCCTGCAAAGGGTTATGTGGAAAAATGCACAATTGTGTAGACAGCGCAGCAAGTTTGCTTTTAATGGAAATGTGTCTATCGCAACAGGTGACCGGTAATTAGTAATTTTGGGGTCTATGTACTAAGCCTTGGAGAGAGATAAAATGGATGGAAATAAAGTACCAATCAGTGGAGGTGTAAGAGAAGAGAGGGGCCCGTGTACAGGCTTCGATCAGGCCCCCTCCTCTCTGGTGGTGCAGTAGACTCTGGAATTCTGCCAGAGTTTACTGCGCATTCGCCGGTCTCCGGGAACATGGCGCCCACACCGCGTTCCCATGACATCTCTACTGTGCATGCGCGAATCACCGGTAAAAGGCTGTGGTGGCCATTTTCCTGGTGATTTCAGGGCCGGGGCCGATGGAGCAGTAAATACAGGGTGCACGGTGTGTGGGCCCGTGTGCACCGCACACCTTGCAACCATTATAGATACGCCCCTGGTAGCAACCAATCAGCTCCTGTCATTTTACAGGCTGTGTTTGAATATTGACAGTTAGAAGCTGATTGGTTGGTACTCCATCCACTTTATCTCTCTCCAAGGCTTAGCACGTAGACCCCTTTATCTTAAAATGGATGCATGAAAAGTGTATTAAAATAATTTAAATAAAAATCACTAGTTAGACTACAGCTGGCCATATGCTGAACAAGAAATGTCCAGATCAGCCAATAAAATCACTGTTCTGAACGTTTATCGTTTGGTATAGGAACACAGATGATAACCTTGGCCAAGTCGCTGAACCCTCCACAACGGTCTGTCCGAAATGTGCCCAGCAATTGGAATCCCACCCAGACTCAAGAGCGGCTCACTCCAGCAATGTACATCCATTAATAATAAACGGGTAGGCTTCAACTAGTGATAGACCACAAGCAACACTAAAAATGGCATGGAATACTGCAATGCGACCACTGTGATGATGTACATAATGGACTGTGAACTAGACTACAGCAGGTTAGCCTATGATATGGTAGCAATATGGTGTCACCAGCGAGCCACCGTTTGGGTTGTGTGATGATACCGCGCTGACCTGGCAACTCTCAGTAAAGGAAAAAGCCTTGCGCCGTCTTGTGGGTCCAATGCTTCCAACGAGGCCCTTGAAAACTTAAATTGTTACCTACTCAAAACTCAAACCTTCCTATAATGTAAATATACACTAAGCATAAAAAAACTGCTCTTTCCATGTATGTACATTGGTCATTAACGCTAGTTCAAGGTATCTGTGTGCATTAGCATGAAAATATGTAAATTATGGGGGGAGATGTATCAAGCATGGTGAACAGTAGAGAAATGGACCAGTGGAGAAGTTGTTCATAGCAACCAATCAGCTTTGAGGTAGCATTTATCAAGTATAATGTATAATATGATAGGTACAGGCTGATTTGTTGCTATTGGCAGCTTCTCCACTATTTATTCATCTCCCCCTATGTACGAGTTTAATGTAGTAATTGGAAAAATGTTACTCAGATCTGGTTTTAAAATGTTTAGGGGGAGATTTATCAAAGCTTGGAGAGAGATAAAGTGGAGAGAGTGTAAAGCTCCTAACTGTCATTTTTCAAACACAGGGGTCTATTTACTAAACAGTGTTAGGAGACAGAGTGAAAACTGATAAGGTGCCAGCCAATCAGCTCCTAACTGCCATCTCACAGGCTGTGTTTGAAAAATGACAGTTGGGACCTTATTGGCTGGCACCTTGTCGCTTTTCACTCTGGGCCTGATTCAGAGCCGTACGCTATTTGCGGACGGTCGTTCTGAAAAAGGGGCTGGCTATTTAAATGAAGTGCTCGCTCTTTGCGGTCTGTTGACGCCTCTAAGTCTGAACGAGCGAACAAAACCTGCGGCCGCTATTTTGAGAAAAATGCCACCTGGCCGCTCGCATCATATGTCATCTCCGGTATTTATTAGATTAATCGAATACATCGAAGGGCGTATGAACTGCTCGCTATTCTTGTGGTAGCATTTTCCTACCGCAATCATGCGAGCAGTTCTGGCTAAAAGACAACCAAGTGACGTGGTCAATGACGCTGCTTTGTTAATTATGCACTCCCATTAAACGCCCGTTTTGACCGTTTGGCACGCCTGCGTTCGGATTTCCACTCCCCCGTTTTCAAGCACCTTCCCCTGTTACCACCCACAAACGCCTCATCCCGTCACTCAAATTATCAGGCATTCGCTATTTTGCGAGCACATGAATTTCGACCGCACTGACTGGTTCGCGCATGCGTATTACGACCCGTACGCATGCGCAGTTGTGCGAACATCGCTCGGAAAGAAAGAGCGGCCGCTTACGAGCAGCTCTGAATCAGGCTCTCTGTCTCCTAACACTGCTTAGTAAATAGACCCCAGTCTGTAATGTGACAGTTAGGAGTTGATTGGTTGCTACTTTATCTCTCTCCAAGCTTTGATAAATCTCCCCCTATATGTGTCGTTTGTGTTTACCTGTGCTCCTCACCTGTACTTTAGCTAAAACTTGCAGGCTACTGACTGCCTGGGAATTCTGGGAACCGAAGTTTAACAACCATTGCAAAGCTACAAGTTGCCTTTGCCGCATTCAGATCACTGCGCTGATTGTTTATAATGCGGGGCCTTCGCTAATACATAATTCCGTGAGCTCTGGCCTTATAAACCAGCGGGGCAGCTGAGTTGTTAGCAGTGATCTAATTATGTACACTAGAGATGCTTATGAATGGGTACAGCGGAGGCATCAAATGATAAGAGGACACCCAAAACAAACATGGTTGCAGAGTTCAAAGCCCAGCCTCGTTCTAGCCACGGACATTGGAACAAACCCACTCGATGATCAGTGAAATTTTGACTACCCCAGCATCCTCTGAGCGCGGCTATTTATAGGATCCGCCCTTTCATGTGGTAAAGTGATGTGGATTTTACAAGAGCGATCTTAATGGGTTTCAGATGGTTCGTAGTCAAAGAACAACTCATTTGTATGAGAAAGAAAAAAAATTGCAAGATGGATGAGCTGCTAGGAAAACGAAAACAATTCTGCCCTAAAGTATAACAGTGAACATTCCAGTCGTATATTATTATCTATCTGTCTATATATGTATATATATATATATATATATATATTATCGTAAGTCCGCACTCAAAGCTTCAAATATAAGTCACTTATATATATATATAGATATAGATAGATAGATAGATAGATAGATAGATAGATAGATATAGGCGGTGCTCCTTAGAGATCCAGCAGAATCCAAAAATACAAAAATAGAAAAAAGGCACTCACCAGGTACAAAATGAAGATAAAATCACATCTTTAATAGAATCATCTTTAAAAACATCACCATATTGTCGACGTTTCGATCCTCACAGGGACCATCATCAGGACAATCCAAGCCAGTGTGAACAGAACAACACCACAAAGCATGCTTTGTGGTGTTGTTCTATTCACACTGGCTTGGACTGTCCTGATGACGGTCCCTGTGAGGATCGAAACGTCGACAATATGGTGATGTTTTTAAAGATGATTCTATTAAAGATGTGATTTTATCTTCATTTTCTACCTGGTGAGTGCCTTTTTTCTATATATATATATATATATATATATATATATATATATATATATATGTATGTGTATATATATATACACATACATACATACATACACACACACATACACACACATAATTATACATACACACACACATATATATGCATATATATATATTTATTTATATAGTTACAGGAGCATTATCCAATACTTAGCCCTGCACAAAACGCCGGAAAATGACAATTTCTACGGCGTTTTGTGCATGCGCAGTGAGGAAATCGCCAGGAAATTGGCGGCAGCGCCATTTCCCCGGTGACCTGCACATGTGCAGTAGACTCTGGGCACACTCTAGTGCCCAGAGTCTATTGATGCTGCGGTAGGCGGTCAGACGCGTTAGTCTTCTGCCAGCTGCCGGGGAGAGAGGAGGGGGAATGAACACGGGCCCCCTCCTCTCTTAAAACTCCCCTCTAATAAATTAAGATATAATATAATATATAATATATATATATATATATATATATATATACACAGTATATGTACTGAATATATCATTTCTGATACGTTTATTATAGTATAATTACATGTATATTAGAGAATAAATATCTGAACAACATGGTGCTGCATAATTTGGCGGCGCTGTATTTGCAGAATTATAGGCTGCACCTCCATGTAGCGAATCACCCGCTTCCCCACACCCCAAAGGTGCTGCATTGGGGGAGATCTGGTGACTGTGGAGGCCTCTTGAAGACTGTGAACTCATGGTCATGTGTGCAGAACCAAGGGGTGACCAGAAGAGGGAGAAAGAGGGGGGAGATGGGAGGAGGGGGTTCTGGAAGAATAGAGGTGATGGGAGGTACAGGGAGGAGGATTGGGGGGAGGCAGAAACCGGGGAAGATATTGGAAAGAAAAACCCTGCACAATAGATAGCAACCCAGCAATTGACAGGTTCATAATACTAATACAACAAATATTTACTTTCCTAAAATGTTACCATACAAAACTAACCACCCAATAAAGGGAGAGGGAGAAGGATTGTGGAAGCGTATAGTAATTCTGAATACACACCATTCACTCTCAGCAGCCCATGGATTATTCCCAGTCAGACAGATAGAACACACACGGGGATACAGTCAATACCCCAGTACATGGAATGTCGGCGTTTAGAATACCAGTGCCGGAATCCCGACGTGTCAGAATCCCGATACCTGCACCCCATAGGTAAGTAGTGGGGTTAGGCACTAGGGGGAGGGTTAGGGTTAGGCACTGAGGGGGAAGTTAGTTTTAGGGTGTGGGGAGGGGGAGGTTAGATTTAGGCACCGAGAAGGGAGGGTTAGGGGGAGGGAGAGAGGGATGGTTAGGATACCGACCGACAGGTGTTGATATCCTAACCCTGTCGGGATGCCGGCGTCGGGATGCTGACTGCCTGCATCCTGTACCCAACCCGTTACAAGCTAGGGGCCCGATTCAGAGCCGCTCGCAAACAGCTCGATGTTAATGCCCTGCGCATGTGCCGCGTCCGGCATGCGCAAGCCCCGCTGAGTGACTGAAGTTCAGTCGCTACGGGGCTCGCAACTAGACGGGGCGGCGGCTGTTGATGCTGATTGACAGCTCGCCCTGTTTTGTGGGCAGTTAGGGGGGGTGGCCGGAGAAACGCAGGCGTTCCCTTAGGAACGCCTGGCATTTGTTGGGAGGGGTTACTGACATCACTAGTGATGTTAGCAGTGGACTTCCTGCTCTATTAGAGCAGGAAGTCCACTCGGGCTTGCGGCAGCTAGATTCTACCCCAGGGTCTCGTCGCAAGCCCGATGGTCGCGATTATCGAGACGGTCTCCTAGTCACTCGCACAAGCTGTGGGTGGTCTCCCACAGCTTTGCGAGTGGCCGGAGAGAAAAAAAATAAAGAATAAAAAACGCCCACATTCAGAGCGAGCGGCTCTGAATGAGGTCCTAGGTGTAATGTCCTGTGTTACACACTACACACGGTCACATGCCGCTAGAAAGAATGGGAAGCAGTCGGGTAGCTGACGGACGGAATCCCGACCGCCGGCTTCCCGACTGTCTAATCCCGGCAAGTGGCTAATGACAAGCGTCGAAATCCCGAAGCCCATCATTAGACCTACGCTCAGGGACATCTCTTCCATTGGGCTTGTTGGGCAGTTGCCCAAGGGCCCGAAGCTTGTAGGGGCCCACCAACATGCCCCCCTGCAGCCACGGCCAGTTGGTAAATTTGGGATATTTTTATAAGCCAGCCGCCGTTGCACTGTATTCTGATCTAACCCTCCCCCCCCCCCCCCAACCCCGGTGACGAGTACTCACTTCAGACCCAGTTTCACTTCATCAGCTGGCTTCAGACCAGTCAGACAGAGTCTCTCTGTATGTGTGGGAGGTCTGATGGGCATGCAGGAGGGTTTAATTTTATTGACCATTAAATTTTTTTCCCGTGAATGGGTGGGTAGGGGCCCCAGTGCATTGCTTTGCCCAGGGCCCACACTGCTGTTAAGACAACCCTGCCTACGCCAGGAGCCTGACACCCGGTTTACCAATCTAAGGTATGCCGGGCGCGGACAGCCGTGTTAGGTTTAGGGCTCCCGGGGGGGGGACTTAGGATAAGGCACCCCCCCGGGGGACTTAGGTTTAGTCGGCGGGGAAGGAGGGGGGGATTAGGGTTAGGCATTTGGGGGGGAGGTTAGGGTTAGGCACCCTTAAGGGAGGGTTAGGGGGGGGGAATTAGGTTAGCATACCTACCTTAATGGTCGATCAGGATTTCCGCCTCTGTTGGGCTGTCACTGTCAGGATTTGAACCGCCGGCCTGAAATAATAACCGTCTCGTCATGGATGTTTTGCTTGAACATTTTAGCTTTGGAAGCAAGGCTGTGGCTTATTAGGCTATACAGGTCACAGTCTCTGGGAGCGGTAAGTGTTGCAGTCAGACATCATGCATTAGTGATCTTTTATGAACTCGCAGTTTCGCAGTTGGTCTTTCTCAGCTGGTTAAAAGGATTTAGAAAGTTTTCATTTTCAAATGACTCAAATATGCTGTGTGGTTTCAGAGCTCACTTTTTCCTTTTTAAGAGTGCCACATCCCTGAATAGCTATTTATTCTGCAATATAGCATGCCAACAGCAAACCACAGTGAATATACAGCTTATTGCCGAAATAGTTAGGGGTAAGATCACCATGCCCTTCCCCCAACTAACACCGCCCCCTCCCACCCAGGTATATATTTATGCATTGCTGAAACATGTAATTAAACGGCATTGCTCCATTTACACACAAAAACTTTCTTATTAGTAAAACAAAGGATACGCGGAGCAAGACGTACTGAAATAGGATTGTCAACTGTACAAAGCTATACAGAAAAAAAGAAAACAAATATACAAAAATAAATATATTTAACATTGTTAAATATATTAAAAGTGCCATGGACATAGATTAAGAGTACCAGTATCCATCTCGTTCAGACGGAGAAGTTGCAAATGCCAAAGGTGCGTCCGATAGCGCTACCGTTGCGGCCGATGGTGCATCCTAATACGCACAGCGGCAGATTAGCGCCCCAGCCAGTGGCCGTCTCTGTATGAATGCCCATCGAGTGCGCCATCAGTATAAGGACACAGTTGCGCTGTGGCAAAAGACGCAGTCGCAGCAACGTTCACCTCTGAATCAGGCCCCAAGCTTGTACATAAAAGGTATATAGGGGTCTATGGGCCTGATTCAGAGCCGCTCGTAAGCGGCCGCTCGTTCGCTCCGAGCGATGTTCGCACATCTGCGCGTGTGTATGGCTTGTAATGCGCATGCGCCAACCAGTCAGTGCGTCGGAAATCGTGTGCTCGCAAAATAGCGAATGCCTGCTAATTTGAGTGACAGAATGAGGCGTTTGTGGGTGGTAACGGGAAGGTGCTTGAAAACGGGAAGTGGAGATCCGAACGCAGGCGTGCCAAATGGTCAAAACGGGCGTTTTAAGGGTGTGCATAATTAACAAAGCAGCGTCATCGACCACGTCACTTGGTTGTCTTTTAGCCTGAACCGCTCGCATGATTGCGGTAGGAAAATGCTACCACAAGAATAGCGAGCAGTTCATATGCCTTTCGATGTACTCGATTAATCTAATAAATAGCGGAGATGACGTCTGATGCGAGCGGCCAAGGGGCGTCTTTACAAAATAGCGAGCGCATGTTTCGAACGCTCGCTCAGACATAGAGGCGTCAACAGACCTCAAAGAACGAGCGCTCAATTTAAATAGCCAGCCCCTTTTTCTGAACGAGCGAGCGCAAATAGCGTCCGGCTCTGAATCAGGCCCTATGTACTAAGCCTTGGGGGGAGATAAAGGGGTCTATGTACTAAGCCTTGGAGAGAGATAAATATCCAACCAATCAGCTCCTAACTGCCATTTTTAAAATACAGCCTGTAAAATGACAGTTAGGAGCTGATTGGTTTGTACTTTATCTCTCTCTAAGGCTTAGTACATAGACCCCATAAACACAAAACTTCTGGTTGTTTGGAGTTATTGTAAAATAAGGAAGTTCCCCAGGTAGGAGTGTGGAATATTTCTGAAGCCTTTTCAATAGTTCTACAGTCAGCAAGAACAAGACCATAATCAGACACACTACAGGCCTCCACACACTGCACGACTTGCAAAATATTCAATATCACCAACCATTTCCCTTGAACTCCCCGGGCAACTCACCGGCATTCCTGAACATACGATATATCTTGCTAAACTGTGCAATGTGACTAACGACCTAGCATGTGCCCTTAATGATTTCCAGTGCATCGTCAGGGAGATTGGCAGATCTTACCTGCAGTAGGTAAAATCTGGAGATACGACAAACGACCCACGGAACCGCGCATCGGATTGTTATCGTTCCTGGAAGCTGCACGATTTGCACGTTTTTAAACGATGAATCGTTCCGATGCGTTGTTTTTGTGCAAATCGTGCCAAATATATCCAGTGTGTGGGCACCTTATGACATCAATAACGCTACCTATTTATTTTGGTATCCAGGTCAAACCATGTCAGCTTGTGGTTTACCATTACAGGTGGGGCTGGACACCATTTGAGATGTAGGGTGTCCTCATGCTCGCTATCAACACCTGAAGACCTATCCCACACCTGATATCAGAGATTCTCCACGGTAAGAACTTTTTACTAAGTAACATGCTTTGGCTTTAACTGTACAGTTTAGGAACCCCCATCATTCCATGTGTGTAGCAGGGTTCTGGCAGCTACAAGTGCCTGTCACCTTCGACACTGATCGGCTTCCTCCGCAGCAAGTAGAGATCAGACACGGCAGCTCTAAATGAAAGGACTGGGAACTCCACCAAAGTACTAGTATTGATTTTTTTGGTGAAAATCCCCTTTAACTGTCTGGAAAACATCCACAGATCACTGGCACCATTCCTGCCAGTCAGATGTAGTGCAGCATGTTCAAAGCATCTTTCGTGCAACTTAAAAATACTTTTATCACATGTTATGGCTTCAGCGGAGATACTTTCAATAATGGCAGCACTTTTTATCGTCATCGATACATGCATCACATGGAGTAGACAAGATGGCAGCACATGCAGGGTATCAGTACGTTCTAATATAGGTCAAGAGACTGCACAGTGGGCATCCAAAAAAAATAAAGGGAATGAATAAATAAAAAACAAGTCTATTAGGGAAGGAGGTGGTTAACCAATGTTTCCATAAATATATATTTTTTAAAGGACACTGTGCTGAAGGTCATGGGACCAGAAACTGCTTGTAATGAGATATTTTACGCAGATACACTGGAGACATTGATATGACAATGACAACGTTTGATTAACAAATTTGGGCCCTCATTCAGAGCCGTTCGCTATTTGCGGTCGTTCGTTCAAAAACAAGGGGTGGCTATTCAAATGATCCGTTCGCACATTGGAGTCTGTTCACACCTCTAAGTCTGAACGAGCGAGCAAAACATACGCTCGTTTATTTGTTAAAAACGCCCCCTGGCCGCTCGCACCATACGTCATGTCCGCTATTTATTAGATTAATCGAGTACATCGACCAGCGTATGAACTGCTCGCTATTCTTGTGGTTGATTTTTTCAACCGCTATTTTGCGAGCAGTTCTGAGTTTAAAAAAACCAAGTGACGTGGTCAATGATGCTGCTGTATTAATTATGCACTCCCTTAAAACGCCCGTTTTGACCTTTAAGCACGCCTGCGTTCGAATTTCACTCCCCCGTTTTCAAACACCTTCCCCTGTTACCACCCACATACGCCTCATTCTGTCACTCAAAATAGCAGGCACTCGCTATATAGCGTACAAACGATTTTCGGCCGCACTGACTGGTTCGCGCATGCGTACTAAAAACCGTACGCATGCGCAGATGTGCGAACATCGCTCGGAACGAGCGTACGGCCGCTAGCGAGCGGCTCTGAATGAGGGCCTTGATCCGATAACTATGAAGTTCCTCATCAGTAGGGCAGTGATTCAGTAATTTAGTAGTGTAGACATGGCCGCATAAGCTTCCAGGAATTTGGTTAATTGCATTTCGCTGTGCTTACATCAGAAGGTGCAAATCCAAAGAGGGGATCAAATATTTACGGCAGGGGTGGGGAACCTTTTATGTCATGGGCCATTTGGATATTTATCTTTCTCGGGCCCGATGTAGGCCACGCCCCCTCAGTGTTAAGTCACGTGGAGGGGGCAGGGCCACAATCGCCAGTGATTGCAGCAATGACCGGAGCATCCTGAGGATGCTCCGGGGAGCTGTAAGGGCAGCGGTGTGACCGTCTGAAGCCTCCTAAGAATGTTAGACGTAGGTAAGATATAGATTTAAAAAGGTACTAAAAAGGTTGTTACTATAAAAAGGTGGAACTTATGCCATGGACTAATACCACATGAAAATGATTTACAGCGTACCAGCAATCCAGAGGACATAGGAGCTCATTCAGACCCGCTCGCAAGATGCGATTGCTCGCTGGCAAAAAGGGGCCGGATATTTAAATTAAGCGCTCGCACTGCATCACGTAAGGACGCCAACTATGTTTCAGCGAGCTACGGCAAAGTACGCTCGCAAGTGTCTGAAGACGCCCCCTTGCCGCCACTCGCAACACACATCATCTCCGGGAAATTAAGGATTAATCGGGACCATCGCGTGCCATCGGAGCAGCTCGCAGCCCTTGGGGTTGCCTTAGCCTGCCGCAAGCACAGCGATCAGCGCTGGCTGAAATACATGCAGGTGACGTGTACAATGATGCTACTTTGCTAATTATGCACTCCCTTTAAACTGCGTTTTGGCGGCCTGACACGCCTGCGTTCGCACATCCACTCCCCCGTTCACAAGCACTGTTACCCCTGTTACCACCCACAAACGGCACTATCTGTCACTCAAAGCAGCGACCTGATAGTGGCTTACAAGCTACCAAAATCAGATCGCAACGAATGGCTTGCGCACGCGCACTGCGAATTATACGCATGCGCAAATGGGCGAAAACCGCTCAGAGCGAGCGATCGCGCCTTAGCGAGCGGATCTGAATCAGGTCCATAGCTCAGCAGCTAAAGTTTCAGCATATTGTTACACAATAGGACGGATTCAGAGATTCGGGCAATTCGGCGGCAATTGCTCTCTCACTGCATGAGACGCCAACATTCGTCCACATCTGTTCAGCTGCACTGCCGCTATCCATACGTTTGCTAAATTAGCAACCACCATGATCAGCGCCCAATTGCACTAGCCCTACACCTGGTGCTAGAGGTTCCCCTAAAACCAGAAAATCTCTACGTATATACACAGTGCTGCATAGTCCGCAATTCCGAACGCACGCCGTCGCTAAGCTTAGCCCATATGCAGATGCCCCGCTGCCACACAGTCTATCTGGCCGCAAATGGAGTTGCACATGTGATGGGCATGACTGTCGCCCCGGGTAAGGTGTGCTCGGTATCGGAGCATACAGCGATAAACCTCACAAGAGCCTCCTGCTCACGGAACTGTAAACCGTCCCAAATATGAGGGGCCACGCTACTAGTAGTTCAGTTGCACCATCAGGATGTCAGATCTGTACTTTGCAATGACTTCATATATTTACTGACTGTTGGACAACAAGAGTACTGCGCCCGTCACCTACACCCTGTGCAATGGAGCAGAGCTGTCGTACCCTCACGCAGGAATTAGACATTTTGGGCCTAATTCAGAGGTGACCGCAGTGTCGATGCAACACGCAAGCGCCGATGTTTTCAGTCTGCACATGCGTCCGAGAGGCACTGCGCTATCGTCCCGATATTTACCGCAGGGAGACGGAGAACTGATTGAATGCAGAGAGAGGCATTTTCGGTGGGTGTTTCTGGGTGGTATAAGAGGGGTGGCTAGCCAGACAAGATGCATCGTAAGACGCAGCTACACTGTCACAGACGGCCATGTTCAGACAGATAATCTGCGCCTCCATAGGGCTGGTGCAATGTTCGATGGTGCAACTGATGTGTCCAATGGTGCATCTTAATACGCACAGTGGCAGATTAGCGCCACAGCCTGATTCTGTCAGATGCCGCGTCGATGACAGACAAAGCGGAACCATTACATTCTCCCAGTCGGAGATGCGATCGAGATGCACAGGAGACACATGGTCTCTGGGCACCGACAGGGTGATGACTAAGCGGACGCATGGCGATGGTACGTCTGCGGGCGTGTCGCCGATAGCAGCTGCGTACAGAGAAACAGAATCATTTACATGTGAGGTCATAATCAGACGGATAATCTACACCTACCATAGGGCTGGCGCAAGTTTTGATGACACGACCGATGGTGGCATCTAAAGAAGCACCAAGCAGTATTTGAGCATCTGAGGCTGCTCAGAGCGGGCGCCTCAGTCCTTGCACGCAGAGACGCGCGAATGTACACCAGGGAAGGACGCGCAGAGGTATTTGCATGAAGTCGCAGAAGCAATACTGACAAAAGACTGCTGCATCGCCCAACTCAGAATCACGCTCCATATGTTAAAAATACTTTCAATCAAATATATGGTGAGATGTTAGGAAGATAAGAGGGGACAGAACGGGGGGGGGGGGGGGTCTGTGGTTGCCTGTCACACACTCCCATTCGGCCACAGAATTTTTTTTTTTTTTATCCAAATGTGTGCCCAAAAAAATAAAAAATTCCAGATATATTCGCATATGCAAATAACATAAAATAGGTAAAGAAAAAATAGGTAATTTTTTTTTTTACATTTATTCTGTACATTCTGGATTAAAACCAGAATTTGGAGGAGACACATACAGGGTTAAGAGCAATGCTCACAATTACATGGAAAACTATACTTGCAGACACTTTGCCCAGGGGGCATCTGTGAGATTCCAGTGGGGGAATCCCAGATGGGAGGTGAAGGGGGCATGGCACTATGAACAGCATCTCTTCCCCCATTGTATAATTTTATGATGTATCTGGGGAAGTGGGTGAGTATAGGAGGATAGCCTACTTACTCAAGCGTCCAGGGGGGCTTGCCGAAATTTGGAAGCCTCACAGGCATTATTATTATTTATTTATTTATATTAGGGATGTGTGCCGACCCCCGTGTTTTTGTTTTGGATCTTTATCTCCTTCAAGATTTTGGATCTGGATTTAATTTTGCAAAACCACCCTCAAGTGTTTGGTTTTGGACCTGGATTTAAAAAAAAAAAAAAAAAAAATAGATAAAAAGTTTTAAAAACAGCTAAAATCATGTAGTTTATGCAATCCAAAACCCGAAATTCGGATTTAAAATCCTAATTCCAAACCGCAAAAAGATCAGAACCTGGATTTACCCGGATCTCCTCAAGAGATCAGAAACGCGACTCTGATTTACCCGGGTTCACGAAATTCGGGTGGATTCGGATTTCTGGAGAACCGAACCGCACGTCTCTAATTATTATATATCACACACATATTCCGCAGCGCTTGATAGAGAATATTTCACTCATTCACATCAGTCCCTGCCCCAGTGGAGTTTAAAACCTATATTCCCTACCACATGTGCACACATTTACACTGGGGTTAATTTTGTGCCAGAAGCCAATTAATCTACCGCTATGTTCTTGAAGTTTGGGAGCAGACCAGAAGAAACCCACACAAACGTGGGGAGAACATACAAACTCAACACCTATAGACTGCTGGTCAGGAATTGACTCATGACCTTGGTGCTGTGATCCAGCAATGGTAACCCCTACGCCACTGTGCTACCAAGGCAAGCATGTTTAAAACGTGGTACGTTTTACAATCAAAGTCACTCACAGAAAAGCTTACCATCTGCTTTACCAAGTGGATTTTTATGATAAAACATAGCTGAGTATACAAAAATAAGTTGAAAACATTTATTGTTATTAATGGCATAAATAACAGACAAATCGGGACTTTTAAAGAGTCGGCACTCCTCCGGCAGCAATCTTTGTGGAAAATCATATGTTGCAACAGGATGAACGTTCCCTGAAGCCTGTATTGAATTACACATAAACAGAACTATCAAGGAGATTTAGCAAGAATAATGTTTAAACAGGTTCAAACTTCGAAGTCTGAAACCACCTCAAAGGAGGATACACGAAGTATAAAAGCAATTAATCATCCGACTTTCCACAATAGGGGATTTGAAGCGACGGTCCCCATGACTGCTCCAAGAGCGCATGCCTGTGTTCCTGCCTTCAACACGGGATTATAGAATTATTCCATGCTGCCTACAAACATTATAGTCACTGGAGGCAATTTACCTTTAAATGTATACAAGCATGACAAAGCAGGGAAGAGCACTTGCACTGTGCATAGGCAAAAAAAAAAAAAAAAAACCCTAACAGAAATCAAATAGCAATTGAAATAAAAACAAAAGACCAATTTTCTAGCAATAAATAACTAGGGGTATATTTACTAAAGTGCGGGTTTATACAAGTACAGGTGTTGCCCATAGCAACCAATTAGATTCTACTTATCATTTATCTAGCACCTATTAGAAAATAATAGGTAGAATCTGATTGGTGGCTATGGGCAACAGTTCTATAAACCCGCACTTTAGTAAATATACCCCTTAGTGTTCTCTTTATTAATATGCTCAACTTTTTTTTTCACAGTGTGGGTATATAAACCAAACAAACCAGGCACTGGGGTCTAAGCAATGTTAGGAGACAGAGTGAAAAGTGATAAGGTGCCAGCCAATCAGCTCCCAACTGCATACCTCCCAACTGTCCCGCTTTGAGCGTGACAGTCCCGTTGTTCTGGGACTGTCCTGCTGTCCCACCCGCAGGCCGCAGTGTCCCGCGGCGGGGGGTGGAAAGTTGGGGAGAGCACAAAAGTGAACTGATGCCGTGCACGCCCCCTATAATGACACAAACGGGGGTTGCCGTGAGGCTCCGCCCTGATTCTGGGAAGCCACGCCCATTCTAGCAAAGCCCCACCCCCTTTTCGGGCGCACGCGCCTCCATCGCGTGAAGTGTCCCTCTACAAGGGATGAAAAAGATGGGAGGTATGCAACTGTCATTTTTCAAACACAGCCTGTGAGATGACAGTTGGGAGCTGATTGGCTGGCACCTTATCACTTTCTTATCACTTTTCACTCTGTCTCCTAACACTGCATAGTAAATAGACCCCTTTATTTGGTATATTTCAATCGCATGCTGGGCAATTCCTTTATAAATAAATGCCAAATGCAGGTTAATACAAGCTGCAAACCTTTGTTGTGTAGGGTGTACTAGCACTGTTGTGACATCAATCGAGAAATGTAACCGAGGACAACAGCTGGACACGGAAATAAGTTAGGCGGGACGGCTGTGAGGATGGGAGAGAAGGTTTTATTTTACCCTAGTCTTATACTTTATGCTTCAATTTCAGATTTGTAGTTTAAGATGAATGTTGAAGAACTGTGCAATAATTATGGCTATGGGTCATGCCCTGCCAGATAGGTATTTTAGGAGGGATGGGTGAATTATTGCCACACATCCTGCCCTTATTCAGTTTATGATCTGGAAGTCCTAATTCACTTGCCTGGCCATGGGTCTGCGCAAATCACGGGGAACGGATCCTTCCCAGGGAGTTTTTTGCGACTAGAAGTCCATAGGCCTTTATTGGCAACGTATTCTATAAATGGCATCGCCTATCGAGCACAAGCTCCAGAAAGTTACATTTCCAGAGCTTGCTGTATACGGCCACATTGCAGCCCCATAAATTCCTATAGGGACTGCTGTGCTGCGGATCCATACGTTTTGTGGTCCTGTGCCTCAGTAGAGTATCCATAAGATGACACAGACATACAGCTACCAAGACTAGCGTTTCTGCCATAACTCCCGGTTAATAACCTTGGGGATAAGGATCTGTGTGGTGGGAGTTTTATAAAAGCAATAAAAAATAAAAAAATTACACTAAGGGGCGAATTTACCAAACCTTATAAAGGACAAGTGGAAATGTTGTCAACAGCAACCAATCAGCTCCTAGCTATCATGTATCTTGTACAGTCTATTGTGTGCGCTATATAAATAACTGGTAATAAATAAATAAATAAATCATGCAATGCAACATTTCCTCAGCGTTGTAATTGGCTATAATGAGTTTTATTACTGTACGTCGGCAGTTAAATGTACAACAATTACAATATATACCTCTAAATCATCTGTCTTGTTAGGAAATACAATTTAACCATTTGTGTTGTAAAATAGATAGGTCTTTTTAATGTTTTTGTGCTTTATAATTGGATTTTTTAATAGTTATTTCTCCTGCAGAAACAAAGCCACTCGTAAACAAAGGTGAACTGTACATGGTAATTAGTATATGGTAATAAATATGCGCTCTTTAAACTGGGATGTGCCACTACAATGCCGTGATATAAACATGTCTGTGTGGATGACATTGAATCGTCTATAGGATAATCCCATACGTGAAATAGTTAACCCCTTTTCGCTAGCAGTTAGGGGGTTATCCAATTAGCCCTGAAAATTGTTCGGGCGCTAATGGAAAGCCGCTATCGCCGAAAAACGGGGATTTTTCGACGATTATCCCCATTTTTCCCACAATGATTTTTGTTCACCCTATTCTATTCATTTGGTTGAAATAATAGGATAGTTCTCCCGAAAACACAAGGACCCGCGATAAGCTCGTGGACCACACAAGGCCGTGTTTACGCCATTTAGGGGGTGAAAAAAAACTATAAGTGCTGGCGTCGGCAGGCACTTCGAGGCTAATAGAATAGCCCCGCCGAGATCAATTAGCAGTGCTACTTTAGCGCTGCTAATTGGATACCCCCTGTAGTCGCCGGCCTGAGGCTAGTTGAAAAGTTCCAGACGAGAGGACCTTTCGTAGCAATATTAGTAGTCCCTAGTCTGGAACAGGAGATTTCCCTGGTTGCTTTGGTTTCCTCACAGTCCAAAAAAAAAGAAACCCACACAATCATGAGGAGAGCATATAAACTCCACACAGATAGTGTCTTGGGCCGGAATTGAATGCACGGTTGGTGCAATGGTTAGCATTGCAGCCTCACAGCTCTGAGGCCCTCTTACCTCTTTGTCTGTTATTACCCAGTCTTATTTTATAACTTTTTTGGTCCCAATTGTAAAGCACGACAGGATATGATGGTGCTATATATAAGTAACGGTTAATCGTAATAACAACCTCGAAGTGGTGAGGCGGCTAGGCTAACCACTGTGCCAACCCTGCTGCCCCATAGATGGAAATCAATGACTATACAGTAGTCTCTGTAAAGTGGGTCTGCTATGCAATGTGTGCTATGTTATGAATAATAACTTCCAGGTTTTTCAACACTGAAATCCAGTTTCAGATTTTATGGCAATCACATTTTATAGTCTCATTTTAAGAATAATGTTCCCAGCTTAAGTGATCTTGAAAATGAGATGGCTCAAGGGGATAGAAAAAAGAACAGTGGCATAGGGGGTATATTTACTAAAGTGACAGTTTTTAGCAGTGGAGATGTTTCCCATAACAACCAATCAGATTCTAGCTATTATCTTCTAGAAGGTGCTAGTTAAATACTAAGTAGAATCCGATTGGTTGCTATGGGCAACATCTCCATTTCCGAATACTCTCACTTTAGTACATATACCCCATAGAGACACCTAAATACAGACCGTGTTTTCTAAAAAAACATAAGTTCATCCTGAGCTATCTAATACTTTACAGGCCTCACGTTGGTCCTGCTGCTCAATGCCATCTCCCAGGTACAGGATCTATTCATGGCGTTGGCTAAGGAACAAGAGCTCAGTAAAGTTACACTTTAGAAAGCTTGCTGCATAGGGCCACATCTCAGCTCCACAGTAACTAACCTATGGGGACTGCTATGCTGTGAGACCGCAGCATGTATCCCCGATATCTGCTACAGACCCTTTTCTTACATAGGGGGAGGTATGTACAGCAAAATAAGGTACAGCAAAAAGGCTTTTTGAACATCACAACACAGCCATGACGTTTAATGAAACCACCCCCTCAGGGCCGTATTCAATTAGAAGCGAAAAGTCAGTTTCGACTATACTCTTTCTCCGATGACGTCATTTATCCCCGTATTCAATTTCAGCATCTTTTCGCCGGTGCGAAAACGCAATGCAATGTAATAGGCGAAAAAGTTTCGCCTATGAATACCCGGCGGAAAGAAGTGCAGAATTGGGGTTTTGGGGTGCAAACTTCCAGGAACCACCCCGAACCCTTGGGACACCCCCCCATGACGCTAACTGCGTCAAAAAAATGCAAAAAAAACCCCACAAAGGATACCCTAAAAAAGCACTTTGAAAAATGGGTGAAAAAAAATCAAAAAAATCAAATTGGGGGTAAAAAATAAAAGACTAGCGAAAAAGCCTTTGAGTGGTCTGGAAGTATGGGGGAGGTCTATTTTTGATTGCAGGTGCTTGCTGAAGGTGCGTTTTTGGCACTTTCTAATGCTTAACTTTAGCAAACTTCAAATACTTATTTTCCCCCCAAAAAGTTGCTAAATGCTATTCTTCACCACTTGCTGAAAGACGCTAAATAGCGCCTATTGAGACCATTTAAAAACCCCAAATACCTTTAGTAGGGCTATTCGGGGGTACCCATAGTGATCCTCCATGTCAGTGCATCTTTTGGGGGGTGTCAGGCTGATTTCCCCAAAACTGACAGAACTTTTTGCCGATTTCCGTTTCGCCGGGTCCCGTTTTCGCCGATTTGAAATTGAGTATGGGGATAAGTGGGGACGAGCGTGATACTTTTTCGCAACCAAAACCAGCGAAGACGGGGAAAAGTTCGGTAACGGACTTTTCGCTCCAAATTGAATACGGGCCATAATGTCATAACACTGGCTACTTCATCAATCATAGTAACAGCAATTACTTGTATGGCACCGTGGGCATACTGCCATCTGCAAATGGCGTAAACGAAGCAGTCTTGACGCTGCCACGCCATCAGTGTGCAGAAGTAGAAGTACATTATTATCTATGGCAATGGTGGGTAACAAAATGTATTCCTGTAAATGGATACCTGTGCCACAAATTTGTGAAGAAGCATCAGATAAGATCATGAGATGACAACACTGGCATAGAGCGTCCGTGCACCCCAAAACAGCAAGTGGTGACAGAACAGACTAGTCAGCATGCCTCTCCCAATTACTCTCACCTCCAGCCCTGCTAAGAATGGGGGCCGCAGATCGGGCCTACGCACAACTGACACCAGTGATCTGAAGATCCAGCCGAATTTAGAATTAGTATTCGGGTTGCAGGATTGCTACATTGGACAAGGTGTTTTTGTTTACATTGGCACTAATTGGGCCTACCCATCACTGATCTGAACCAGGGCCGTCTCTTCCATTGGGCTTATAGGGCAGTTGCCCAAGGGTCCGAAGCTTCAAGAGGCCCTCCAGCCCTCTGCAGCCGCGGCCAGTGAGTAAATGTGTTTTTTTTAAAGCACTGTCCGCCAGCCAAACCAACCCCTGTGACGAGCAACCCCCCCCCCCTTCTGTGAAGAGTGACCCCCCCTGGTACGCAGCCGAGTAGGGCGCCGCATAGTGGAGGTCGCCGTCGCCTCAGTTGTGACAATGCGGGCCGCGGGCAGTCTGTGTCTCTGTGATACAGCTGCACCACGCATGAAGTGCTGACCGGACGGAGTTCGGTCAGCTCTACACAGTGACAAACACACAGCTGCCGGCGCCGGCATCTGTGTGTTTGTTTTACTTAGCAGCCAATGAGAGTCTGTCGGACTGCTGCGCCCACTGCCGGGCTGGAGCTGCTGCGCCCACTGCCGGGTTGGAGCTCACTCATGAGCTCCATCTTCCAGCTCCTGCAGTGGGTAATGGGAGAGACGTCATGACGTTTCTCCCATAATGCAGAGCGGGTCGGCCCGGGAGGACGGACGGAGGAGCGGATGGCGGCGGCGGGAGCGGGGATTCAGGTAAGTGTTTATTTTTATTACGTGTTTGTCTACTGGGAGGGCACTACAAGGAGGGAACCACTACTGGGGGCACTACAAAGGGGGGACTACTACTGGGGGCACTACAAGGGGGGGGACTACTACTAGGGGCACTACAAGGGGGGACTACAAGGGGGGGGGGACAACTACTAGGGGCACTGCATCAGGGGACCACTACATAGGGGGGGACCTCCATTGGAGGCATTACAAGGGGGGGGATTACTACTAGGGGCACTACAAGGGGAGACTACTACAAGGGGAGGGGACTACTACTAGGGGCACTGCATGGAGGGGACTACCACTGGGGGCACTGCATCGGGGGACCACTATTGGGGGCTCTACATAAAGAGCAATACTGGGGGTACTGCATAGGTGGGGACTACAACTGGGGCCAGTATTTAAAGGGCAATACATAAGGGGTACCACTATTGGGGCACTGCATGGGGGGACTACTACTGGGGCACTATATTAGGGGCACTGCATAGGGGGGTACCACTACTGGGAGCACTGCATAGGGGGGACTACTACTGGGGGCACAAGGGGTACTGCACTACTACTGGGGGCACTATATAAGGGGCTTACTACTGGGGGCACAAGGGGCACTGCACAGGGAGTACCACTACTGGGGGCACTGCATTTTTTTCCCGTGAATGGGTGGGTAGGGGTCCCAGTGCATTGCTTTTCCCAGGGCCCACACTGCTATTAAGACAGCCCTGATATGAACAGACCCAAGCCACAATGTAAACTTACAATTGCACACTTGCTGGAGCACTTTATATAAAAAAAATACAGTATAAATGTTTATGTGGCCTCAAAAATAGATCATTCAAGGACAAGAGGAACATACAGAAGTCTCTATAGGAACTTAATTATATATAACTGTGTGATTAACGCCTCAGTTTTCCAGTATCTATTTTAAAGATGCCTCACCTCACCTTTTCTGTTCTGCTTAGGATGCCTACTCTTATAACAGTCTGTGGCCTCTCACTTGCTCTGATTCCTCTCATCACATCATGATACTTCCCCTTTCACGTGCAGCTCTGGCATCAAATAATATGTGCTGCTTGATACATTCTGATGATCTTATTGGCTGTCTACTGTTCCATACCCACCCACTTAAAAAACAGGATACATTGGGCTGGCACTACCATTAGGTGGACCCAGGTGGCTACATAGGACACTACTGGTTAAGGGGTGCCTAGAACACTGAAAGTGGGACATACTGTAATGCTTCAAATGTTTAATGCCGCCTACAGCGCCAGTGGCTTAGACGGAGAAGCAGCCAGCAGCCTCTTATCTGTGAGGTTGCCAGTTGTTGTACGCCCATTATCTCTGATGGGCTGGGAGCGAGGTGATTGCCTGTGATGTCAGAGCCAATCACCACACTCCCACTCTGATGGGCAGAAAATGCCACCTCTGCCACTCGCCTGCCTTAAAGCCACAAAGAGAGGTCAGGGGGCATTTGTGATGGGTAACGGGCACCCCAAAAGTTAGGGTCAACCCCGAGAGACGCAAGGATGAGCAGATGAAAAATAATAACAAAAATGATCTCAAACTATTGTCAAATGCAGCTCAAGAATATAAGAAAGGACTGGCTGGCTGTGATCATGAACAGGTCATTGACTAAGTTGGACCATTGCTCAGGTCAGTTTTCATGACAGCGTGCAGTGATGCCAAGATAAGGTTGTGATGGGACTTTTAGAGAAAACTTCATCACAGAGGACAGTGGAACTCTAGACCCAAAGCTATGTAAAATGGTGCCTCTCTCCTACATGCAGACGAAGCACCCACGTTGTGTGAACCAATATCCACACAAGCATGCAGTTCCTCAATACACTACAGACACGTGACATCACAAAGCTTGTTGTGGGCACAGGGAAAATCAGGGGAGCATCTTCGGGACAGCACACTGCATAAACGTGACCAAAACTATCTCCCCTGAATCTTAGTTAAACCTTCCAGTCTGTATATTTTTGATCCTCATTTGCCAGTGTATGGGCACCTGGTATGGTAGTTTTACTGTACAGACCGTCAAAGGATGGCAATAAAAAAAAAATTCTTAGGGTCCGATTCAGATTTTGGAGCAAACCAAAAATAGCAACTTTGCACCTTGGAAAAACCATGTTACGCTGCAGATGTACACAGGGCCATAGTGAACCTTACATGGTGCCAGTAATTTATGGGGGCGTGTCCTAATGCCAGTAGACGTGGTCACGCCTACCTTAAAAAAATAAAATAAAATTTCAAATAGGAGGTGCAAAGCCTAGTCCCACTGCAGCCCAGCACACAGCAGCGTGTGCTGAGCTAGGGAGACAATGACACCGGCAGTGGACCAGGGACCCCACTGCCCATCAAGCCCAAGTAATTAGTCAAACCCCCCCCTGTAATTCGTCAAACCCCCCCCTCCCCGCCCCTGGATGTACAATATGCAGAGAGGGTTGGGAGGGGCGTGCCTTAGCTGAACTTTAAATTGCAAAGAGTAAAAATAAAACTGCCCAGTATTTGTGGCCTGCACGCAATGTCGGCCAGTATTCACCCCATGTATTGTAATATGGTTTGTCCAGATGCAAAGTTTTTTGTTTTTTGTTGTTTTTCTCCACTGAATCAGCCTCTACATGTGTGAAACTTTAAACTCAATTAAGAAGGAAAAAAATACATTTGATTGTAGTTACTGTCAGATTTCACAGGCAAGGCCTGCTCTACCCTTTATTTCAGTTTGTACTGACGTGTAATATTCATAAATAATAATATTCTATAATAATAGTAATTGTAAGGTTTAAGAAGCACCTCCTTAAAGGGTACAGATGCCACTTTTCACATTGTGGTAAATGAAGGGGACAAAAAACAATTGTACATAGCAAGCAACGGTGGCGTGATACACTGCATTTTATCAAATAAAGACCTTATATATATGACTCTATAAGTTTTTTGAATGATGGATCTCACTTGCACCATCCACATTACAGTGAAAATGATCTGGACACATTGGATGACAAAGAAACATAACAATCATGAAATGTATCAATAAAACTCTATAATATAGAAACAAACATAACAGAGGAGTATAAACAAAAAATATCACAGAAGTAGAATACAAACAGTCTGACCTAATAATAGAGTTGCATTCAGTGACAACAAAAAGCATCAACTATATAGCCTTTGTCAGCATAAGGGGGAGATGTATCAAACCTTGGAGCGTGAAAGTGGAAAGAGATGAAGTACCAGCCAATCAGCTTGTTACTGCCACTCTACTGGCTGTGTTTGAAAAAAATTACAGTTAGGAGCTAATTGATGGTACTTTATCTCTCTGCACGCCTTGATACATCTCCCCGGTAGGCCCTTACACAATAGCCTATGAGTTGCAGTAACGGGTACAACCCCGACAATTTATCCTGGAGATTTAATGCACCAGTAAGTAATTTTGTATTTTAAATTAATGGCGTCGTAAATCTATGGGCTAAATCGCAGGCTGTTGCGTGAGGGCCTAAGAGGGAGATGTATCAAGCGATTAATTGGAGAAGTCGCCAAAATGCATTCAATCAGCTTCTGTCATTCAAGTAGCACAGTCTTTTGAAATGATAGAAGCTAATTGGTTGCTATGGGCAACTTCTCCAATTTATCTCTCTCAGGGGGAGATGTATTAAAACTTCGAGAGTGATAAAGTACAACCAGTCAGCTTCTGTCTCTTTAGAGGCTGTATTTAAAAAAAAAATTACAGTTAGGAGCCGATTGGTTGGTACTTTATTTCTCGACACTTTCTTCTCTCCAAGGTTTGATACATCTCCCCCTCAATCTAAAAAAAAAGTTAAATATTTCCAAAACACATGATCACAGACTCACCAGTGTAGACATCGATCCATTGGGAAGGTAAGGGTCAGAAAGCATAAGGAATGGGTAACTGGAATATCCGGAACCTTTATACATTTGTTCTTCGTGATGTTTAATACCTGAGAAATATGAACAAAGATCATATTGAGTCTTAGTGCAAAAAAAACATGCAGCAAAGAGAAATACTTTTAAAACATTTTGAACTAAACAGCTGCCGGCTGGGCATTCACCCAGGTAACATCGTGGTGACGTTGTACATATAATTTTCTAACACATCTGGAACAATTACCATAATGATCAATATTTCTATAAAAGGCCGGGAGGGAAGAGAACTCCAAGAGGTGTCACTTTCAGGATGACGATGCCGTATTACATCCAAGTATGACTAGTCCTCACCCATATAAATTCTGATGGCTTATGTCTCCCTCCTTATCATCCGCTGTCAAGGCACAATCCTTTGTTCTCGATCAATTAAGACTTATCTGTATACTTCAAACGTCATTTATTTGAGTTGTTTACTCTCTGATCACAAGAGAAGCAATGACTAGTCCCGCAAGATGTCACTTCAAGGCAAAGAGGAAAAAAACAATGGGGTCGCTGGCAGGCGACAAACCATCAAGCAGGTACAGTTGAGCTGGGTGCTGGTGCAACCGTTGAGGTGAAAGTATATTGACAACCTGTTTTCCCTTGTGGTATAACAGCATCACTCCCCTGACCCGCTACATAAAACACTTGCAGAGGAAGTGTCACACAGCTAACTGTACTTTGCAAGTGTGCAGAAAGCTTCGCCAGCCCACACCTTTACGCTTCTAGTTTGACTATTATTGCTTCTTACCGCCCACCCAAGTTGAACTCGGACACCTATTGGAGGCCTCAAGTGAAAGCTATTCAGTATGTACTGTACGTCCGACCAAGGTGCCGGCGGGTCTTGCGGGGTGAAATATTTATTAACAGTTAATTATATAGCACACACATATTACGCAGCGCTCTACAGAGACTATTTCAGCTCGTGGCCCGGTAGAGTTTACAATCAATATTCCCTATCACATGGACACACATACACAATAGGGTTCCTTTTTTTTTTTTGTGTCAGAAGCCAATTAACCTAACAGTATGTTTTTGGAGTGTGGGAGGAAACCGAAGCATGCGAAGAAACCCAAGCGAACACAAGGGAGAACATACAAACCCCACAAAGATAGTGCCTCGGTCAGGAATTGAACTCATGACCTCAGGTCTGGCGTAGAGGTAAGCATTACTACCAATGCTAACCATTACACCAATTGCGCTGCCCGATACTCTCAGTTTAGTGTCACTTCAGGTTCCAAGTGTGTGTCTTCAAACTTTAGGTTTTCAACAGAAATATGTTTTTATTATTATTAGACTTTGTTTAAACAGCAGCACCGTACTCAGCGCTGTACAATCTGAGAACTTTATTCAGGCACATCAGTAGCTGCCATCACTGTAGTTTACAAACTAGTTTGACACATTAAGGACAATTTACTCAGAAGTCTGATAACCTACAGGTACGTCTTTGGACCAGAATCGTTTAAGAAATGAGGGGGCCAATGAGAATTTTTCTCTCTTTTTTTTTACTTGGGCCAGCTCCCCCCTGAAAATATGGTACCAACATCTGAATAGAAGACAGCATAGACTCTTGCACGGTGCCAGTCTTTGCCATCTTCTGCACATGAGCCACATTGCCAGAAATTTGGTACTGGCAGCTACTCGGTTACACCTTGTTCTGGGTGCAGTGTGTGTGTCACAAACCCCTCTTGGCTTGGGGCCCCGCACCCATTATAGAACCGCCACTGCTTTGACCCATGGGATAACCAGAATATTTAGGAAAACTAGATGGCATGCTGTTTGGGATGAAACCCAAAGCACCACTGTTGCCAGGCAGAAATGCCAACCACTGCGGCATTCTGCTTTGTTGATGTTGCATTGAATCCAGGATTAATGCACAAGTGTAAAGAGGACCATGGGCATCGCTATAACTTGCCCAAAGTGCACACAAAGTGGATATGATAATTTCCTGGCGCTCTGGTGGGAGCAGGAGTATGGACAACACATTTCTGACAATCACAATAGGTGCAATAAATGGAAAAACTGTTAAAATAAAAAAAAAAAGAAGAAAAAAAAAGCATACGTGACTATACATTGCAGCTGGCCAGTGCAGTGCTGGACTGCAGGAGCCCTATGAGAGATCAGTCAGAATTGGCCTTTTTTCTAGGCCCATGCTCAAAGCGATATGTGACCATCAGGTCTAAAATAACCTAATCAGTAGTCAAAATTGCAGAGTGCAGTCTTCAAACAAATACACTTGTTAAAACACAAATTAAGAGCCGACGTCATTGTAAAGCACCGCCTGGGAATGCACTAATACAGGTTATTCCAGTAGCACTTTAAATTAAGTTTAGCGACAATATGTCTAGGCATTATTTTTAGTGCAGTTACATGCAGCATGTAAAGATACATCGTGCCGTCACATGCTAGATAGTGCAGTGTGTACAGCACACACAATGTATCATTACATCGCGCCATCGGCTGGGTCACACATCGTATAGTGTGTAGTGTACCCAGTTTAAGTTGTATACTTGGCGATATAGAGCCACTAAGATTATTAACATTTATTTATATTCTGTTGCACATTTACAACTGGGATCTACTTAAGCAGTGTTCCTGAACTTTTTGTGCGACCAATAAGAAGGTGATTGCTTACCAACCTGTCAGCGAGGTATACACTGCAAATGCCTTATTGAAATGAAGAAATACCCTGCAGATCCTTATTAGTAAGTTTGGGGGGGAGCATACACATTGCGCCCCTAAATTAATCTGTTTCTTTCTCAAATCTCCAAATACTACTCAAGAAAAGTCCGCTTGTCATAATGTGTTATAAGAACTCCATGTCTACCTGATCACACGCTCATCAACGGGTGATCGGTAATAACGCGTTTCACAAAAAAATAAATGTCCTCTCTGTAAGCTTTATAACAGTAGATTAGATATTATAACATACTGTATAAGTATCATTGTAAACTTTGCAGGAAGAAGCATGTCACTCCTAGACACATGGGGCATAGCACCTTAGGGGTAAATTTACTAAGATGGGAGTTCTATTTAAGAAGTTATGTTGCCCATAGCAACCAATCAAATTCTACTTCTCACTTATCTAGCACCTTCTAGAAGATAATACCTGGAATCCAGTTGCTATGGGCAACATCACTTCTTAATAGAACTCCCATCTTAGTAAATGTACCCCTTACTCTCTTCAAGGGCAAATTCTCATTGATAAAAAAGTGAATAATTGCAGCAGTAATAGTATAAACATATTCATGCCTCAGTCACTATATCCCCATCTCTGCGTGACTTGTAAACGGCAGCACCCTCATTTACTGAGGGTGATTATATTAATGATTTGACAGAATTCCCTAAATTCCCCATTGTACAGCACAGTGGCATATATGAACACTTTACAGAGTAACTATAATGTGTAATTAAGAAAAGCAGTGACTTTATGTGCAGTGGTACCAACCCAGTGCCGGCAACTTTCTCAATTTTCTTTTTTTTTTTATTCTCAGAGCCAGTACCAGAGCCTGGAAGAAATGAGTGAAATCTTTTCAGAGATTCAGAGATGAATAGAATAAGTATCCGAGTGTGGAAGGGACAGCAAAATCTTCTATTGACTGCCAGCGTTATTTTTTTGGGGGGGGGTTCATAGAAAAATTTGAAAAACAGCACTGAAAGCAGTGAATATAAGGCAGAGGTAGCAGTGTAAAACATGGTGTGATTTATTGAAGCAGGTCTTGGGTGTTCCCTGCCCTGTGCAAAAGTTTGTGCACTGCTGATTGCTGCAGTTCTTGCCGACTTATTCCAGCAATTGCCCCTCTGTGCTCACTCAGCCCTCTCCACTTCCCTGGGTCCTGCATGAATAGGAGCAGAGGAGGAAGAGGAGGAGGAGGAGGGGGGTAGTTACTGGAGCTTACCCTCTTCCATGTGATCTGCCAGCTTCTCTTGGAAAACTCTCTGAGCATCTTGTGCACGCCTGATCGCCTGTGAAAACAGCAGGAATTCAGAAAACTTTGTTTGTGTGTTGCCACCTTCCTTCCCCTCTCATGCTGCCTGCTACAGCTCCCCCATACACACTCTCCCATAGTCTCCTTACCTCCGGGTGATGCCCTTGGGCACTTGCAATGGGGCTAGTTTCAGACTCATTGACCAGGGAGGACTTGAGGTCTGCCAGGTCCCTCTCCGTGAAGGCATTCTCCTGGATCTTCTCCTCCTGATCCCCTTCATCTTTGAAGGAGATCATCTCATCGTTAGCCCCTAGGTCATCCTCTCCGCCGCTGTTCAGCTGGGGCATTTTTGGGGTTTGCACTTTTTTTTTAGGGTACCAGCAGGCTATGGGGGGGAGGGGGTGCTGGCAGTGCAATGGGGGAGCCTGCGAGCCAAGGAAGGGGGGGGGGGGAGGTCACTCCCACTGCATGAGAGGAAGAGAGTGAAAAGTTTGCAGGGGGACCGATCCGAGGCAGTGGAAGTACTGTAAATAGAGGGAGCTGTGTGCAGGCAGCAGCCTGTGATCGTCTGAGGACAAGGGGAAGGCAGAGAGGGAGCACATCAAAGCGCACCGCCCGCTGATTGATAGCTGCACTGAGCACCCGGGGCCGGGGGCTGAGCAATGCATGAGAGAGAGAGAGAGAAAGCTCTTCCCTTAAAGTCACAGGCACCCATTAGTCCAAATCCCTGCTCTGCACACTGCGCTCCCTGCTTGTTATGTTTATTTCTGTGCATCTCAAAACAAAGACATTTGTTTTGTAAACAGAGATTACTTTGTGGCAGATTTGTAGCCTTTACAAGTAAACTATGGATCATTTCAATGTATGGAAGCGTGCATATGAATTCTGTATTGTGTTAGTTGCTCCGAGGTTGAGATCTGAGACAAATAGAGGGGTTATTCTCATTATTATTATTATTATTATTATTATTATTATTATTATTATTATTATGTGGGTGGGATGCATGAAAGCATATTCTGCAGTCAAACGTCAGAAAATGAGGTTTGGCCGCTCACCACATATGCACCAAAGCACTGAAATGCGTTACATTCCAGAGCTCGGATGCGGTGGCCAATCCCATCATTAGATGGCGATACCCAATAGAAGCCTGAGAGCGATCCAATCGGATCCTTCCCAGCGCTCCACGCGGCGCGTGCGTCACTCGACACTTGCGCAGAAGGGCTCCCGAGTCCTAAACCTGAAAATCCTTCTATTGCAAAGGACACCTCTTGGCTGTACTATGTGATTTTCTTCAAGCATACGGAGTTAGTAAACGCCGTTATGCTTGCGGAGTGGCGGGATGCGTCGCATTCAAAATGCGATGCGTCAAGCATCCCGTCCTGTGAAATGCATTCCGTGGAGAATGGTGCAGTAACGCCGCTGCTCTGGCAGTCAAGCGTTCTGGTAACTTACCAATGCTGGACTGTTCGTTGCTTGTCTAATAACGCATAGCACCGATTCCGGCTAGTGCTATAGGGGGAGATGTGTCAAGCCTTAGAGAGAGATAATGTGGCGAGAGATAAAATCATACTTGTCTGCCTTTGGGCTGCACCCTCGGCAGTGCCGGGATCAAGGCAGGGCAGAAGGGGCAGGGGCGTGGCACCATCACGATTTCGCCGCCACTAGACAATGTGGCAGTAACTGGCATTGGGAAGTGCAGGGCGGGCCCACGATTATGCAATTCAACATGAATCGCGTCGTCAGCCGTCTGTACTGCCCACTTCAATAGAGAAGTGCGTGGCTCCAAAAGAGACTTGCCCACTCTTCCTGCTGCGCCGATAGCACCACACGATTTTCGGGAACCTCCCGGCTGTTCTCGGAGAGTGTGTATACGTATGGATAAAGCACCAACAAATCAGCTTCGGTCATTTTTTCAAGCACAGACTATAAAATGACAGGTAGGAGCTTCCCAATGATAAATATCAAAGCAGGGTTTCTAATATTGCAGAGATAAGTGTATTCTTCACAGATATGCCCCAAAGTGCATTATACCTACTGCAGGACTACACTGCAAGTAGTTCACATGCATTCCGACTGGCATGTATAGTAAAAACAGCATCATGTACATGTGAACTACTGCAGTTACAGTTCAGCCATGTAGGTTGTGTAATTCATGTGTATGGAGACACATGTCTGATCTAATAAACCTATTAGGCTTTTGGTACAAGGACAGATATATATACACGATACATTGCACACACCTGCATTTCAGTTATACAGTTCATTATAATTATCCCTCCCTATAGGCCCACAATCTCAGCCCATTGGTTTAAGCTACCTATCCCTACCCCACTACTCCATGGTCCTCACTCACTGTCTCTCCCCTGTGTGTCACCCCTGTCTGTCTGCCACTCCCCTTTAGTCATACTTGCCAGCACTCCCTCATGGTCAGGGAGACTCCCTGAAATAATAGCAATCTCCCTGTCTCCCTGAAGAGTCCAGCAATCTCCCTCATTTCACCTTACCCCCATTATGAAGCTGTGATATTAAATAAAAAACAGAGATTTATACATTCAAATGGGATTATTAGTATAATTTCCCTGCATTGGCTATATGCATTTTCTAAAAAGTATCAGTGTGTTTTCATCAACAAGTAGATCTTACTAACTGCTTTGGGGCTCGTTTACATTTGGATGTAAATAAATTTTATGACACGCCTCTCAGATGTAGCAGTACACGCCCACTTTACCGCCACGCTTAAATGGTGCTGCTTTCACAGTCTCCCTGAAATGCTTTTTCAAAAGTAGGCAAGTATGCCTTTAGATTGTAAGCTCTCACGAGCAGGGCCCTCTTCTCTCATATGCTTGTTCTTCCCTCACCTATACCTTCATCTCAGCACTGACTAGAGTGGCACCAAACATTTGGGTTCTGCCGCACTGCTATTATTATGGGTATTATGACTACTGATACAGCAATGTTTATACACCTTACCCATGTCCTGCTATGTTCTGTATTGTATGCAACTTTTTTCTTGTTTATGCACTTTGTAAGGCGCTGTGGACCCCTTGTGGCACCAAATAAACAAGAATATTATCTTTATTTTGTTATTCTGTTACTGTGTTTACCCTCTTTTGTATCTTTGCTCTGTATGGCACTGCCGTAATTTGTGGGGCCTTATAAATAAAGGACAATAATAATAACAATAAGAAAAATAAATTGTAAATATCTGCAATCATTAGGTAATCTTGTCTCCAAGGGACCGTGACATCCGTAGTTATTATTTATTTATTAACAGTTTCTTAAATACCGCAGCATATTCCGTTGCGCTTTACAATTGTAAACATTAATAGAACAAAACTGGGTAATAACAGACAGATATATAGGTAGGAAGGCCCTGCTCGCAAGCTTACAATATATATGGATCTTTGCTTAATTGGGACTAGCACTGTGGGCTGTTTTATTAATCTTGATGTTACCTTATTTGCTGTATAAGCTGTTAGCAAACACTTAGTTTTAGATTCAACTAGTTATTACTTTCACCATTACCTCATACACCCCGATGACATCACACATATGCATTGCCTTACTAGGCCATGCCCCCAAGCTATAGTACGCTACAAGGATTATCCTACTTCAGTAAAACTGAGAGCTAAACTCTGGGAAAAGGTGAGGGATTATGGGAAAGAAAAGGCATCACAGACAGTAAATAACGTCCCATAACAAGTCTCTTTAATATATATAATTTGCTATAAATTGTGAAGACCTGTCCCGAAAAGAACGATCTGTTCACAATATGTGCAATTCACCCACACATCGCCTCACACATGTAAGAAGAATAATCAGGAAATTGGAATCTAGATAAATAAACAGATCAAGATGTATTATGTTACAGTGATTAAATGAAGAAAATAAATAATAACAATTTTACACTTACAAACAAGTACCCATACAATTCACATTGGGCCTGATTCAGGGTTCTAGGCTATTCCGATGTCTACACAGCTGAGCGATAATCAGCAATCTGCGCATGCGCCAAAGTACATTACCGTAGTCGCTCTCAGCTTCTATTTACTCACAGTGTGACTCACAGTCAGGGAGCGTTTGGGGAGGGGTTATGGGGAGTGGATTTGCAAATCCGCAGGCGGGCGTCTCACTACATTCCTCGCCATTTGCATATTTTCGCACACTAGTAGCAGCTTACGGGACCGCAGCTGCAATGGCATTAGCGTACTACGCTAAATCAGGCCCATAGAGTCAATTAAGGCTGTACCCCCCAATGCGGACACTGCAGCTATTTGATTTGAAAAAGACTCTTCTACAGGCATACTAGACATGAATGTGTCCATGGTGGCAAAAGGACTGCAGATACACTCGGTGGCCACTGTATTAGGTGCACCTGCTTGTGACTGCGAGAAGTTATCAGCAAATCATGTGGCAACAACTCAATGCATAAGAGCATGTTCAAGAGGTTCAGTTGTTGTTCAGATCAAACATCAGAATGGGGAAGAGATGTGGCTTAAGTGACTTTGGTCATAGATGGCAGAGGTCCAGATAGTTTCCCGCCATTGATGGTAGCATGGTCTTAGATGCTGTAGCCAATGGGCAACATTCAGCACAGTAGGCTTGTACTGGAATTTACTGAACACAGGAGATATCAGATATTTTAAAGATAAGTGATGCAAAGGTCTGCAGTCCCCATTTTTCTCAATGGTGACTGTGGTCTGGACCAGTTTACTAATCTCTGCAAAGCTTAGATTGGTGGGGCTTGGCCCCGATAGCTAACACTTTCTGATGATAGAGATATGCTGGGTAGACACTAGACGATGTTTGTACCCAGCGACGGCAGACGCAGCGGCACAATATATATCGTGCACGATCTGGTGTACGACCGCCTTATAAGTCGTTCCTCCAACGTATCCAGCAGCATGGTGTCATTCCTCGCTGCAGGCCGCTCTGAAGATGCCACAAACGACACGCGGAAGCGAGCAATCATGCGTACACACTGGACGATGTGGACGGTTTATTGTTCCGATTCATCGTAAATTGGCAAATTCTCCAATGTATCATGTGTACCCAGCTTTAGACGTTCTGTCCCGATGGTGAAAGCATCACTGGAGAGGGAATTATTGATGCCTCCCTGGCAGTCTCCATGCCCCTTTCCCTTCCTGCTAGCATAATATTTTATGTGCATATGCCACCATTAGGTCAGATATGTGCAGGGCCAGAACCATCCAGCATTGCTAATGCTATCATTTTATTACAGACTCTTCACCAGGACAATCTTGTTATGTGGTCACAGACTATCGCCTGTATAGCCCTACACTAATTACAGCCAAATTACTTTTTACACAGAAAGAGTTTATGGTCCAAATGAAAATGTAGCCAGGACATCAGCTTCTGTTTTTACAAGTTGCAGAACAACATATAACCTTTTCCAAAGCCACTTAAAAACAAAAATAGAAAATAAAATAGTGTCCAGTGTTAAATGACAAGCTAATTATTGTCTTTTATTTATACTAAAATATGTTTACACTGGGATTATTATTATTATCATTTATTTATATGGCGCCACAAGTGTTCCGCAGCGCCTTACAAAGTACATAGACAAAAAAGTAACCATTGACTTACAATACAATACAATACAGGACATGGATAGACATTGCTATATTAGTGACATTAACGCCCGCATAAGCAGCCAAGTGTTAGTTGCCCTAGTGGCTAGTAAGAGATAAATTAAATTACAGTAGGGAGAAGCACAAGAGGGTAGAGGGCCATGCTCGAAAGAGCTTACATTCTTTAAGGGAGGGGAAGACAAACAGGAGTGACACAGAATGGGGTGGGCCGGGAGAAAGGAAGATGTAGCAGCAAGTTAGGATGAGAGCTGGAAGGCTTTAATGAAGTAGTGGGTCTTAAGAGCTCGTTTGAAAGATGGTAGAGAGGTGCAGAGTCTGATGGGGAGAGGGAGGGAGTTCCAAAGGTGAGGAGCAGCACGGGCAAAGTCTTGGAGGCGGGAGTGGGAGGAAGTAATCAATTGGCATGAAAGGCGGCGTGTATTAAGTGAACGAAGAGGGCGGACAGAAGAGTGAAGGGAGATGAGATCAGAGATGTAAATGGGATGGGTACGGGATGCCAGCATTCAAAATCCCGACACCAGCATCCCGACAGGGTTAGGATACTGACACCTGTCGGTAGCTATCCTAACCACCCCCCTCTTCCTACCCTAACCCTCCCTCCCCGAACCCTGAACCTAAACATCCACTCCTAGTGCCTAACCCTCCCCTCCTAGTGCCTAACCCTAACTGTCCCCCTAGGGAAGGCCTGGCCAACCTGTGGCTCCCCAGCTGTTGTGAAACTACAAGTCCCAGGATGCCCTGCAACAGTTTTAGCATTCCCTAATGGCAAAACTGTAGCAGGGCATGCTGGGACTTGTAGTTTCACAAACAGATGGAGAGCCACAGGTTGGCCAGGCCTACCCTAGTGCATAACCCTAATTTCTAATACTAACCCTTCCCCCAACCCCGCTACTTACCTTTGGGATGCCAGCGCTGGGATTGTGACAGGTGTCGGGATCACGCTGCCAGGATTCTAAGCGCTGCAATCCCCTGTGCACTGCGACAGGACTTCTCTTTGTGGCCTTAAATGTTAAGGATATTTAACTACATACAGTATATATCCTAATGTCCTAATGATGTTGTTTAACCAAACGTTGGTGAACTATATGCAACATTTTTTAGTTAATACAAGTATTCACCTTTTTAGATTTTACATAATTGGACACTGAGTGCTGTTCAAAACTGCAGGGTATCTTAAAGTCAATCCTCAAAGCATGCTAACAGTCCGGGTTTTAAGGCTAACCTTGCTTGAGCACAGATGGTCATATCAAACTGACTGAGGTACTTATAAAGACATGGATATGCCTAAAACCTTGATGGCCGAATTTGGGAAATCCTGACAGAGGTTCTCAAACTCGGTCCTCAGGACCCCAAACAGTTCACATTTTCCAGGTCACCCAGCAAGTGCACAGGTGTATTCATTACTCACTGACACATTTTAAACACTCCACAGGTGGTGCCAGGAATGCACTGGGACAAAAAATAGGCCCTGGCCTTTAAAGCAAACAGGCCCACCTCTGGGGCCTCTGCGTGCAGCGAAGGCGCGCATGCCGAAAAAGGGGGTGTGAACTCATGACAAGGGGGCATGGCCTCATGGGAAATTACTACCTTGCATCCCAGTTTTGCACCCTGCACCGCTGCATATTGGCCACCACAACAAAAAAGCACGCACATTGATCCCCACTGGAGAATATAAAACCATTGTTGGATTGGGAACTAACAGTGGCCCTGAAACAAAAATGGTCTCATGTGGACAGCACCATATCAACTGTAGGCAGAACCAATATCAAAGTAACATTTACCAAATTGTACTAATAATCATTATTATATAGGGAAGCCATCTAATCGTAACCACAGGGGTCACAGACCTCACACTTTACTACAGCATTTTAAGGTATTTTAAAGATCTGGAGGGTCAGAGGAGACCACGTGGACCTGGAGGAGGAGGAGAAGGAGGAGGGCCCCCCACCTGTATATGGGTGGTGGGGGCTGATCTCTGGGATACAGGTAAATACATTGTATTAGTTAGCGCTGGTACCAGCTATATAAAGTGATTGATGGGGTGGGGTGGGCGAGTGTCAGGAATAATCTCTGCTCTGTCTATGTGCAGCATCCTTAAGGCCCCTACACACGGAACGATATTGCTAAAGAATCCAATGCATCGGAACGACCAATTGTCAATACCGTTCCGTGTGTATGCACTATATCATGCATTGCGCTCTCCCGTGGGGTCGTCTTTTGAACATGCAGAAAGATCAGGCCGGCATATCGGGTCGTCGGGCACCAGATCGCCCTGTGTGTATGGACCACCCGATATGCCATCCTGGGGTAATGGGTTGCATCGGCAGGTACACAATCTTACCGTGTGTACCCACCTTTAGACAGCCAGCCCACTCACAAGTACTGGGATAACAGCCCCCAAACTACAGCATCAGACCCTCCAACATGACCCCTTTCATCCTTTTGACCTTGTCAACCATTTGTACCTGTCGACCTTCTTACATGTTGACTTTTAGTGTGTCGACCTTTTGTCCCTGTTGACCTTTTGTCCCACTTGACCTATTGACTGTCTAACATCTGGTGTCTATCTAGACACTGTCGACCTTTTTACTGTCTATCTGTTAATCCACACACCCCCACGCTGGAGCCGGGCCCACATGTTATAAGAAAAAAAAAGTTGGGCGGCTCCTGATCTGCGCCTGGACCAGCCCTTCTGGCCATCAGTCCTTCTACCATTTGCCAGAATGGCCATATGGCCAGTCTGGCCCAAGGTTGAGCTAATTATTTCACTCGTGATTCTGTGAGGAGACCTGGAAAACATGCACTGTTTGGGGCCCTGAGGACCGAGTTTGAGAACCTGTGTCCTAAGGCTTGCCCACCGCAGATGGATCGAGAATTCCCAGGTCACCACAGTGGCAATGGGGACATAGGATTCTGATGACCTTTGGTTTATGGAAGCTCTGGGGAAAAAATTGACTTGCTAGTGACTTCTAAGACAAGTAGTGGGGTAGAGAGATCAGTAAAACAAGCTGTTTCCCCTTTCCTCTGTTTAATACAGGCTATTAATTTGATTGATTGCACTAGTGTATACTTAACTACAGGTTTTATTTGGAATCGCCACTAGAAACACTTGACAGGACACTGGATATTCAATAAATTATTAGACAGGAAACATGAAATTAAGATCTTAGTAGTCACAACATCCACTTATTCACTAACTGTTTTGGAGACTCCTCACTGGAAGTCTGACAGGTTTAACTGCAGGAGAAAGAAAGATGAGTCACAATATACTAAGATACTAAACACTCTAGATCCTGCAGATAAACACAATGCACATTTTCTGTATTAATGCATCCTGCAAAGAAAACCACACAAGCCTGCCAAATTATCTGTGAAATCGCAGCTGCGCAAATAATCGAAAAACACTTATCTAGGGAACATCTGCTTTGGGTTGGAGTATAATGTTCTATAACTGGTTTGCAAATAATTAAAATGATATGCTCTCCATGTGTGTAGCCTGGAATAACACTGCCGCACACTTACTAGATTGGCTTTCCACTACGCTGGTTTCGGTAGTTACACTAACACAGTATGGAGGGTGCTACAAAATAAAAATAAAAAGTTGTAAATGTGTGTTTTTATTTTTATTGTAATGACGTGCATGACCAAAACGCTGTTCTCTTTAGAAGATCTGTTTTCTTGGCATTTGAAACTCTACAACTGTTTCATGAATAACGCTAATGGTTTGCTTTTCTTCTGAGTGTTTTTGATTTACTCCCAAAAAGGGTATATCTATCAAGGCACAAGGGCAGAACAGATTTCCTGTCTCTGTATTTGTCTCTTTTCTCGGCTCATTGAGAAGCTGATCCCTGGGAGGAGTGCCCAGGAGAGAGCCAGGGCGGAGCCAGAGTGCACAAGTACCATCCCCATCTACTTAGCGCCAAATCAGCCACCAACTCAGAAGTAGCCAGGGGAGCTGAGAGGGGTCAGGCATAAAATATTTGAACATAGGGGCTCAGAGTGGCAAATATGGTGTAGGGTTGTCCATCCACCATGGACGATTGATAACCATCGATGGTTTTCCCATTGATGGTGGAGGGCCGATGGATTCAAAGTGATGGCGTGCTGAGCTGTGATCGTTAGTAATAGTGGCAGAGAGAATCAGCGTCATTCAGACTCTCCACTGTAATCGTTACACAAGCAGCCCAAGGACGTGGCTTCGTCACTGATGTTCAAAAACATCAATGTTTTAGCACCAATGATTACCTCATATTGATGGCAGGTAACAATGGCGCCGTCAATGGAGACCATCGATGGAGACCTCTTTGATGGACAACCCTACTATGGTTTAACCGCCCTATCCTTGGCTCCAGCTGGACCAGGTTATGAGCAATGAAAATTAGCTGCATGGGTCAAGAGCTTCCAATTGGCTCTCGCGGTCACCCTCTCCCTTGGCTGTAGGATTGATAGGTCAGCCATCTGAAACTGGACACATTAGCCTAAACTACATTGGCGACCGTGATCTGAATTTGGTTGTATGACAATGCAAGCCACTATACCTTCAAGGGAACCATTAGCCACTGGCTCACTATGGGGGTGGCTACTCAAGTCACACTGTCTTCGGTCAGGAGGAAAAAGACACAGCGTCTGGAAGAGAATGCAGCAAGTTTACTTGGTGAAATAAGTGGTGGAAGTTTAAAATGAGTTAGAATGCCCAGTGGTCGAATGCAACTAATTGCAGAGCTCCATCTTCCATGAAACCTGCCCCATATGAACTAGCCGCCCTGCAACATATAACACATGTCTAGTTTTAAAGAGACTAAACTACTGTAGCAGCTGAAGCTGGTGCCCTGTGATAGATACTACATTCGTCACCTCCACTGACATATTAAGAGTTTACTCCAATGTGGGTATTAAATACTAGCGCTGGTAAGTACCCTAACCCTCCCCTCTCCCCACCCTAACCCTCCTCCTAAAACCTGGGGTGGTGCCCAACCCTAAGTCCCCCCGGGGGTGCCTGAACCTAACCCCCCTTTCCCGCACCCTAAACCTAACCCTCCCTGGGGGGTCCATAACCAGTGGCAAATGCAGGATTTCTAGAGGGGGGTTTCCAAATGCCTGAATTTATAGCGAGTGTGGCCAGTCCATGAAGAGGGCATATTTAGCACTTATCTAGCTTTAATAAGCGTCATACAAAGTGTATTGTGTGTCATAATTCCAGCATGGACAGGACCAGTGATCACAGAAGCCATTATATGTGGCAGTAGGGCCATCCTGCCTGAGCTGAATGTTTTTATTTTAGATGTGGGCACCATTCCAGGGCGTGGGAGCAGGTCCCGGAGTCTGGGGCAGCAGCAGAAGAACCTCACACTGTCCTGGACATATATGTACATATTGGTCTCCTTATGCCCTGGATACTGTATTATTAATAATTAACCCTACTGATGGACCCCTAACAGTGCATGTTTTCCAGATTTCCTATATGGTGCACAGGTGTATTTATTACTGGCTGACACAATGAAATATCCACATATGGTGCGAATTATTTAATTTGTGATACTGAGAAGAACATGCAGCACTAGTAACATTGTATTATATTACTATTTCTATCGTGGTCATGGTGTGGACTGGGGAGGGGGGTTTCCAGGCAACCAGAAACCCCCGTGCATTTGCCTATGTGCCTAACTCTAACCTCCCCCCAGTGGCGCCTAACCCTAACCCCCCCTTCCCCTAGCCTACCCCTGACCCTCCCCAGGGGGGTGCCTAACCCTAAGTCCCCCAGGAGTCCCTAAACTTAACCCGCTCACTCCCCACGGCTAAGTGCTAAGACGGCCCGGCGTCTGTCTCTCTTCCGGCGTCGGGATTAAGATAGGCGTCAGTATTTCGACACCTATCTTAAGTCCCCCGTCGGGCTTTAGTAGTCATATACAGACCGGCGGCATTTAGACCGCCTGTTTATTAACTACATCCTGTATTTCACATGTGTGTGTTTGTATCATGGCTTACAGGCAACAGAAGTCTTAGAAGAACAGTCAATTTGTATGGCTTATCGGCATAAATGTGTTTTTTTTTTTCTTCCAACAATACCATAACCAATTGACAAACATTTTAATTGTATAATCTTGTTTTCCCCGATCCGTCTAGCAGCTGCATGATAGGTTTGCTGAATTACTTTGTTGTTTCTTTTTTTTTTAAGCCGATACTCTTGTTTTGCATGTGAAAAAAAAAAAAAGGTCTGAGGGAGCCCTCCCAAATAGAGATAAAACCTTGGCAATGAGTTGGAAACCTGTTGTAAGCTCTGATCCAGAAAACAAAGAGCCTCATTAATGCAGAGATTTTGGTGAGTGCTTTGATGTTAGCTAGCTAGTATTCACTCTTAGTACCATTTGCATTTAAACATCATCTCTGCTTCCTTCGCCTTAAGCAATTTGGGAGTAAAGTATAGCTTCTATTTAAAGAAACCCACTGTGGCAAAGCTTAGAATACAGATATCACATCATTTTCCTACTGAATACAAGGCTCATAATTATGGTGGTTCAATAAAACAACATTATGGAATGGGCTCGCAATAGTAAACAAGATGCTAAAGGATTATTATACCAGTGCTGCAGTTTACTGGGAAATTATTGGTAATTTCAGCACAATTACTCTTTGCCTTTATCTTTATTAGCTGAGCACATATTTGCATATCTTAAGTCTCTGTTAAAAGGGAAGTGATGTTCATTTTCCTAGGAGATAGGCACTAAGCCTACACAACCCCTTCAGCATTACCATTGCAGGATGGACAACTGGAGTATCTCTTAAGACATCAAACACGATTAAGCACAAACGTTCATGGTTAAAAACAATAAAAAATTAGTAAACACAATCATAACTCAAACAGAATACCTACCAACCAGGGGCGTATCTATAATGGGTGTAGGGTGTACGGTGCATACGGGCCCCTGGGTCCAGGAGGGGCCCGCACAGCAGACCCTGCACCCATGTTATCTAATACTTACCCCTCCGAGGTCCCGCGTCAGGTATCTCAGTCCTGCACAAAACGCCGGAAACGCCCGCCGTGGCCATTTTTTTTTCCAGCGGTTTGCGCATGCGCAGTGAGAAAATCGCAGAGAAAATGGCGACTGCGCCATTTCTCCAGCAACCGGCGCATGCGCAGTAGACTCTGGGCACTAGAGAGTCTACTGATGCTGCGGTCGGCGGTCAGACGCGCCAGTCTGCTGCCGGCGGCCGGGGAGAAAGGAGGGGCCCCCGGATGGGGAATGAACAATGAACACGGGCCCCCTCCTCTCTTAAAACGCCACTGCTACCAACCGTGTTGATTTCAGCAAGACAGCCCCACTTTTTGGCCGCTGTATGCCACCCGCAGGCCGCAGTGTCCCGCAGTTGGGGGACACTGTCACCAGGACAAGATTAGCAATTGGGTGGATGGGGCTATAGTTCAAGGCCTACACATGAAAATAGTCACACCATCCTGACAGCATGACAATGACCAGACGCCCACCTGGCCACACAATCAGCCATTCAAATTTTATTTCTATTTTCCTATCAAAATTATGCATTTTTTCATCTTTTATGTATTTAGGGAGACATTAAGGCTGATATTGTAGGGGGTGTACACACCCACATACAATTCCTCCACTTCTCACAATAAAAGCTCAACCTGTCTGCATTTTACCACTACTATTTATTTATTTATCTATCACTAATTTCATATAACAGTTACATAAAATAAAAACTTTTTGCTGAGGATGTCGTAATAGCAGATAACACTTATAACCGTAGCAGTATAATTGTACAGGTTGAGTCTCCCATATCCAAATATTCCGAAATACAGAAGATTCTGAAACACAGATTTTTTTTTTAGCATGACTGAGATAGTGAAACCTTTGCTTTTTGATGGTTCAATGTACACAAACTTTGTTTAAGGCACAAAATTATTAAAAATATTGTATAAGATTACCTTCAGGCTTTGTGTATAAGGTATATATAACACATAAATGCATTCTGTGTTTAGATTTGGGTCCCATTCCCAAGATAGCTCATTATGGTATGCAAATATTTCAAAATACGGAAAAATTACGATATCCAAAATACCCCTGGTCCCGAGCATTTTTTATATGGGAGACTCAACTTGTAGTAGCTTTTATACCAAAGTTGGGTGACATCACAAAGGCTGGATATGATATTAGCCAGTAACATGAACAGCCTACTGTTATATATCAATCTATTTATAATCTACCTCGTATATATCCCTATCTATCCATCTAACATAATTTTAGAATACGTTGATTAAAGTAAGCTTACTTTATGTCATGATAAGTCAATTTAGTAGAAACAATTTGTAAGTGACCGTTTGACACTAAGAAGTTACTGTTCTATAAAAGCTAAGTAACATCGCAAAGGTTGTTTATGATATTAGCAAATCATATGATAAACCTACTGAGGAGATAAATGACATCTTACCTGCATGTCACCACTGCTATCTATCTATCTATCTATCTATCTATCTATCTATCTATCTATCTATCTATCTATCGATCTATCGATCTATCTTTAATTTCTAAGGTTAAAACAAGCTTACCTGACACTGTGAGAAGTCAAATCAGCAAATACAGCTGACAGTTCTATACCAAGCAATGACATCGCAAAGGCTGTTTATGATGTTAGCCAGTCACATGATCAGTCTAAGGTGATAACGCTCTACCTTCCTGCAATTTACCTCTACTATATATAAATGTATCTGTTTATCATTATATTTATAAAACATGTATAGTAAAATAAGCTTACTTTATTTCAAGAGATATCATAACAGCAGCTAAAGCTTGTAACTGACAGATGTATATCAAGAAGTAGCTTTTATGCCAAAGCTAAGTGACATCCTAAGGCTGTTTATGAAATTAGCCAGTCACATGATCAGCCTAGTGAAGTGACAAATCAGAACTTGCCAGCATTTAACTGCTGATATCTACTGTATCTAGCTAATAATATGTTAAATCAAGCTTACCTTACACTGTGAGAAATCAAATCAGCAAATGCAGCTGATAACTGACAGTTCTATGCCAAGCAGTGACATCACAAAGGCTGTTTATGATGTTAGCCAGTCACATGATGTCTGCCTGTATTTTACCACTATACTTTTATATCGATATATCTTTCATCCACCTGACATTATTTACATATATAATTTTGATTCAAATAAGCTTACTTTATGTTGTGATATACTGTATCACATTAGGAAAAACAGCTTATAACTGACTGTTTTATACCAAGCAGTAACTTTTTTTTAATAAAAGCTGAGTGACATCACAAAGACTTTTTATGATATTAGCCAGTCACTGAGGTGATAAAACTCAACCTGATTGCATTTTATCACTGTTATCTATCTATCTATCTATCTATCTATCTATCTATCTATCATTATTTTCATGTAACATTTATATTAAAATAAGCTTACTTTACACCAAGAGATGTCATAACAGCAGATAAAGCTTGTAACTGATAGATTTATTTATATCAAGAAGTAGCTTTTATGCCAAAGCTAAGTGACATCCTAAGGCTGTTTATGAAATTAGCCAGTCACATGATCAGCCTAATGAAGTGACAAATCAGAACTTGCCAGCATTTAACTGCTGATATCTACTGTATCTAGCTAATAATATGTTAAATCAAGCTTACCTTACACTGTGAGAAATCAAATCAGCAAATGCAGCTGATAACTGACAGTTCTATGCCAAGCAGTGACATCACAAAGGCTGTTTATGATGTTAGCCAGTCACATGATCAGCCTACCAAGGGGATAAATCTCAACCTGCCTGTATTTTACCACTATACTTGTATATCAATATATCTTTCATCCACCTGACATTATTTACATATATAATTTTGATTCAAATAAGCTTACTTTATGTTGTGATATACTGTATCACAATAGGAAAAACAGCTTATAACTGACTGTTTTATACCAAGTAGTAACTTTTTTTTAATAAAAGCTGAGTGACATCACAAAGACTTTTTATGATATTAGCCAGTGGTGATAAAACTCAACCTGATTGCATTTTATCACTGTTATCTATCTATCTATCTATCTATCTATCTATCTATCTATCTATCATTATTTTCATGTAACATTTATATTAAAATAAGCTTACTTTACACCAAGAGATGTCATAACAGCAGATAAAGCTTGTAACTGATAGATTTATTTATATCAAGAAGTAGCTTTTATGCCAAAGCTAAGTGACATACAAAGGCTGTTTATAATATTAATGTGTGTAAAAGTTGTGATGTGCATGATAGAGCTTAGTACTTGTGGCATCAAAGGTTTCTTCTTAAAAAATAACAGGAAATGATGAATATACAAAACATATACTTAGCTAAATAGGGAATAATTGATTTCTTTACTTGATAGTCAATGACGAGTTTTCAGAGGTAGTAAATTTACCATATTGCATGAAAGAAAATAAACATGTATAAGAAGGAACCCATTTAAGATATTGAGAAATGATTATATAATAATATACATGTGAAGACAAAAAGAGCGTACCCCCACTCACTATTCAGCAAGGGGAAGGTCTCCTATAAAGGTTTATGTTGACCCTTCTTTAGTATAAAGTGGGTCCTGGTATATTGGTTTCCCAACAGTAAACAGCATAGAGGTGGAGGTATCGTACCTCACTTACAATAAGACCCCACGATGTAAAACTTGTAAAGGTTTCTTTATAACAACAGCAGGGACTTGCGTACCGCTACTCACGGTGATGAAGTTTGGTTGACTCTTATAAAGGTATCTTTAGATGGTCCTAAAAAGATGCTTTTTAGGCAGTGATTTTTTTATAAAAAAATAATTTTATTTATATAACATGGATATGGCATAACAAAGTGGAATAAAATAATAAAAATCAATAAAAATAAAAAAGTATTATGGCTTTCTGAAGTGGGGAAGGGCTAACATAGGCAGGGGTGACCAAAACAATGTAAACAAAGGTCATACCTTATCCCGCGGATGTGAGCCCAGAAAAAAAGTGGATGAATTCTCCACCAGACAGCAACTTCTCTGGGCCAACGCGTTTCGAGATGTACTCTTTTTCAAGGCTTCCATGTTGGATAAATAAAATTCATTTTTTATAAAAAATCACTGCCTAAAAAGCATCTTTTTAGGACCATCTAAAGATACCTTTATAAGAGTCAACCAAACTTCATCACCGTGAGTAGCGGTACGCAAGTCCTTGCTGTTGTTATAAAGAAACCTTTACAAGTTTTACATTGTGGGGTCTTATTGTAAGTGAGGTACGATACCTCCACCTCTATGCTGTTTACTATTGGGAAACCAATATACCAGGACCCACTTTATACTAAAGAAAGGTCAACATAAAGAAACCTTTATAGGAGACCTTCCCCTTGCTGAATAGTGAGTGGGGGTACGCTCTTTTTTGTCTCCACATGTATATTATTATATAATCATTTCTCAATATCTTAAATGGGTTCCTTCTTATACATGTTTATTTTCTTTCATGCAATATGGTAAATGTACTACCTCTGAAAACTCGTCATTGACTATCAAGTAAAGAAATCAATTATTCCCTATGAAGCTAAGTATTTGTTTTGTATATTCATCATTTCTTGTTATTTTTTTAAGAAGAAACCTTTGATGTCACAAGTACTAAGCGCTATCATACACATCACAACTTTTACACACATTTATATTCATCTCTTGGGTCTTTGGGATAGATCCATTTTTGATGTGAAGTAAGCTGCATTGTACTACAAGTGGAGCGCCATAAATCCTTTATTCCATTTTTAAAATATTTATGATATTAGCCAGTCACATGATCAGCCTACTGAAGTAAAAAGTCACAACTTGTCAACATTTCACTATTGAGATCTACTGTATCTAGCTAACATTTAGGTTAAAACAAGCTTACCTGCACTGTGAGAAATCAAATCAGCAAATGCAGCTTATAACTGACAGTTCTATGCCAAGCAGTGACATCACAAAGGCTGTTTATGATGTTAGCCAGTCACATGATCAGCCTACCAAGGGGATAAATCTCAACCTGCCTGTATTTTACCACTCGTATATCGATATAACTTTCATCCAGAGGCGTCACCGGGTCTAGTGACACCCGGTACACACTTCATAGCCTCCCTCCGAAAAAGGGGTATGGCCTAACATAAAGGGCGTGGCCTATCAGGAAATCCCGATTGCATCACTTTGGAGATGCTAGGCTGACCCCGAAGACTTGTGATGGGAGCCAAGTGATGCAGGATAATGTTATACTGCAGCACCAGGCTCCTGTCACTGAGGAGGGTGTGACACCTCGGTGGGAACGCCTACCGTCTGAGTCCGGCCCCACTGACATCACTAGTGATGTCAGTGGGAGTGATTTTGGCTCTGATAGAGCCAAAATCACTCCAGGGCTTGCGGCAACGAGACCCTACCGCAAGGGTCTCGTCGCAAGCCCGATGGTCGCGATGGTCAAGACCACCGCGACCATCATCATGGACGCTCACATAAGCTGTGGGTGGTAACCCACAGCTATGCGAGCGTCCAAAAGGCCGCTTCTTAATTAAAGAAAACACGCCCTGATTCAGAACGGGCGCTCGTTCAGAGCGTCCGGCTCTGAATCAGGCCCTGAGTCAGCACACGGTCCCTCTCCTCTCTTAAAATGCACCTGGTTGTAAGATCCGCAAAAAGGGGCAGATGATCAAAATAATTACATATTTTATTTTGTATGCAAAATTGCTTCATATATATGACATAAACATATTAGGCTGGATAAAGGGCCACATGGGTGAATGCTGAAGATGACCAAAGGCCTATTGTGAGAAGTGGGAAGAGGGCTGACCAGTGCTGTGTGGGTGTGGCTAGTGCCATGTGGGCGTGTACACCTCTAAACTATCAGCCCCAATGTCTCCCTATATATGTAAAAGCAAAATAAAAAATCATAATTTTATGAGAAAAGAGAAATATAATTTAACACTAATGATTTGTGGCCGGCCATGTGGCCAGCTGGGTGGCTGATCCTCACCATGATGTCTTGATGTCGGGCCTATTTTTATGTGGAGTCCCGGTGCTGTAGTCCTATCGACCTTATAGATAATCTGGCCCTGTTATCATATCACTGTTCATCAAAATACAGTCACAAACACCCTCTTGGATACTAGGGGTTATTGTGTTAGGGGTGTGTCCACCTCACAAGCCTACTAAGCCTTGGAGAGAGATAAAGTAGATGGCGATAAAGTACCAACCAATCAGCTCCTAACTAACTTTACAGGCTATGTTTGAAAAAAAGGAGCTGATTGGTTGGTACTTTATCTCCATCCATTTTATATCTTGGCTTAGTACATCTATCCCGATGTCACCTAACCGCCCTTATCTGGGACAACGTCCTGTGAATTGTTACAAATGTACCAACCACCAGACAGTCCACTCACATCAGGACTGATATGGAGGGATTGTCCCTCCAAAATCGGGACAGTTCCAAGGTATGTGCCGCTAGTGAAATGCCGGGTGATAATGGCGGTCACTGACAACAATAGTGAATTGCCTGTGATTGGCTGGTTGAAAATGCCACGTTGACGCTGATTGGTGCTTTCTTCATTGCTCGGGCATAGATTATGTTTTTGTGAGCAAACTTAAGATATATTTGGAGGGAATCAGTATGGCCGGCAGTTCTAATCCTGACAGCGGCAGCCCGACAGAGGAGGAAATCCTGATTGTCCTTAGGGTAAGTATAACTAACCTAATTCCCCCCCTAACCCTAACCCTCCCTTAGGGGTGGCTAACCCTAACCTCCCCCCCCCCAGTGCCTAACCCTAGCTCCCCTCTAAGTGTCTAAACCTAACCCCCCTTTTCCCGCAGCCTAACCCTAAGTTTCCCGGGGGGGGTGCCTAACCCTAACCCCCCTTCCCCTAGCCTAACCCTAACCTCCAGGGGGGGGTGCCTAACCCTAAGTCCCCCCCCGGGAGCTCCTAACCTAACCCTCCCTCCAATGCGGCTGTCCGTGCCCGGCGCCCGACGCCTGTCATTTGTACCTTGCTGGGATGTACCAAGCAGTGGAGAAGTGGACCAGTGGAGAAGTTGCCCATAGCAAACCAATCAGCTTTGAGCGAGGTAGCATTTATCAAGTACATTCTATAGAACGACAGGTAGAAGTTGATTGGTTGCTATGGGCAACTTCTCCACACTTTGCACTGCTTGATACATCTCCCCCACACTTCAGCAAATGTATTAACAGATCGTTTACTGTTACCCTAATGAAGCTCCTGTGAAGCAGAAGGCAATAGGGACATTACGCGTGAATAGATTAGCCACCAGAGTGGGGGAGAGAAAACTCCCCCTCCGGCGATCTTGGCCAGCCCTTTAGCGCTTTAGCCTTGTGCTGATGGGCTCCTTCATGGCTCCTTTCTGACCTCAATGCGTAGGCGCGAGATCTTGCATAACGAGACTGGTAAGTAACACATTGCATCATTCTCAGATGGGACTATGGCCCTCATTCAGAGTCGATTGCAAGAAGCGATCGCTCACTCTGAATGAGAGCGGGCACTTCTTGTTTTGAAGTGCTTCCTCCAGGTCGCAAGCTAAGCTGTGGGTTTGGGTGATGGGTGATGGTCGCGATGGTCATCACCATCGTGACCATCGGGGCTTACGACCAGACCCTAAGGTCCTAAGGCCGCCCCCGGTCCGCCCAGCTCTGCTATGAGACCCCTAGCGATGGAGCGCCCATCACTAGCCGGGTCTCACGCATGCGCACGACTGAGCCAGCCCCGTCGTGCGCATGCTCTGTGGGGACCATCAACCCAGTTACGAGCGCATCGGCGCTTGCGACCAGGTCTGAATGAGACCCTATGTGTTAGTGGAAAAGCGACGAAAAGCTCTTTTAGTAATAAGGCTCTGCCACCATAGCTTGCAAATAGCCACAATAACAGATGTTACGTAGATGGGCAAAAATGAGGCCAGTTATAAATTACCGCTGGACACTGGTAAATGCAACGCCGACAGTAGCCATCAGTGAATCATTGATTGGATTTGAGATATTGCCTTTGGCTTATTTGCATGCATAGTATCTGCCACAGAGATTATGGGCAATAAAATGGTTTGCACTATTAAGAACGATTTTAAGGCATTAGTGACGCCTATTACTCACGCACCATTTAATTTGCAGACAGCAGTAAAGTAGTTGAAAGGAAATTCCATCCACTTCCAACCATCAAGTGACTTTAATTTATTGGTTTGTACTTGCCCTCCTACAACATTTACTAAATCCACTGACTTCTCTTTATGGCCTCCTTCTGTACGTTTCAGTTAAGTATTTAAGTATTTATATAATCAGAGACCATTGTTTATTTTGCTGTCCTGGGCTAGGACACAGCTGTGCTTTGTTCCCTCTATTGTATACGACTACAACCAAAAAGGAGCATTTTGTTATAGCCAATGGTAAGGCAATACAAAACTTAACATGATGGTATAAATCCATTGCTGAAAAAGCTAAAGGAGATCCTATAGATACAACAACAGTTTTAAAATGATCTGATAGTGGGAAAAAAAATCCAATCGCAAACTGAACACAGGTTCCGAGTTAAATTACAGTCTTAAGGGCCCCATACATCAGACGTCCGTTTCCCCCGATTCCCAGATCCGACCGGAACCACCGACCCGCCTGCTGGAAATGCTGATCGACGGCTATTGATGATCGCCGATCCGTTTTGGAATCAGGGAAATTCTTCATGTTAAAATCACCAATTTTCCGCTCCCGTTCATATTTTGGTCAGGATCGGCAAATCAGGGAAATCCAACATGTTGGATTTCACCGATCCCCCGACCCTGGCACCTGGAGATTTGGGAATCGTGACAATCCGCCACTGATGTATGCGGCCTATTAAGGGGAGATGTATCAATCCATTTTTGAGAGGTAAAGTGATGTTTCCTGTAGCAACCAATCAGCTTCCAGCTCTCATTTACCTAGCACAGTCTATAAAATGACATTCCAAGCTTAGTGGTTGCTACGGGCAACTTCTCCTGTTTATCTCTATTGAAGGTTTAATAATCTAACCCTTAATATGTGTCAATGACCAAAAAAAAGCTAAAAACCCCTGCATGTAGGAGTGAGGTATTGTTGTGTATGCCGTATATCACAAACTGACACCAAGCAATAAAACTAGGTGAACAGCTACACCACAGGTATAAGTGGCAGGGACCCCTTTCTATTTGAGCCGCCACCATCTTCTTGACCGATATTGCATCTGCTTTAAGAACACCCATCTTGCATATTTTGAACAGTAAAAATGAATCCACCAATAAATAACAAAACCATCAGAACAAGTTGTGACGAGAAAAAAAGCAAGTACTTCTAAAACGCCATAACATCAAATAACAAAGTTGCTTAGTCAGTGTTTGTTTTTCAGTTCCTGATACACAAGCAGGAAATTAGACTCGATGAAAGTTGAATGTCAAAATACATATTAGTAAGTATTTTACCTAGGATTTGTTTGGAATAAGATCAAAGCCACTTAACTGCTCAATCCCAGCTATCAGTCGCATTTGTGCAATGAAGAGTCCAGTAAATATTTATATGATATTTTAAGTAGGGATCTCTGAGTAATCCCCTGCTTCTGGTTCATTGTCTAGCGTACCAGCCTGCCATGAATCACTGCACATCAGTCTTTTTCATTTCACAGTGTAGTCATCAGTTCACTGGACAGCGATCAAACACAAAGATCTGCTCACCTTCCTTCTGGTGGTTTGATGGAGAATATTTCAGTACTTCCATAGTAACCAGTCTGAAACCTTTCACCGTTTAAAGGGGATGTTGCAATTCACTGTTTCAAAAGCAGACAATAAGGGTGATATAAAGAGTTGCGAGAAATGTGGGAACGCAGCGCATGTGCCCCCCCCCCCTGCGCTTTCTGTATTCATGGTCTGACTGAAAATTCTCCATTAATAAAATGCACATTTCTAAATAAAAATAAATAAAATAAGTAAATAAAATAAATAAAAACTTAACTCAAATTGACTAAACAATCGTACGGTGCTAGCAGGATTTGCCGTTTACAGATATGGGCTGAAAACGTTATAAACTCTTTATTGGGTGTGATATGTGAAGAAATCCTGATCGTCCTAAAGGTAAGTATTTACTAAACTAACCCCCCTAACCATAACCCTCCTTAGGGGTGCCTAACCCTAATCTCCCCCCTGTGCCTAACCCTAACCCCCCCTCTAAGTGCCTAAACCTAACCCCCCCTTCCCCGCTGCCTACACCTAAGTCCCCCGGGGGGTGCCCAACTCTAACCTCCCCCTGGGGGTGCCTAACCCTAACCCTCCCTCCCCCTAGCCTAACCCTAACCTCCCGGGGGGGTGCCTAACCGTAAGCCCCCCGGGAGCCCTAAACCTAACCCTCCTCCCCCCGCGGCTTTCGACTGCGGCGCCCGGCAGCCGCTCGATCAGGATTCCGGGTGCCGGTCTCCAGACGTCGGGCAAGTGACAGGCGTCTAGATTTAGACGCCTGTCATTCGTCCCTAGTCAGGATAAAGCAGTCTGGAAGCCGGCGGTTGGCATTTAGACCGTTGGGTTCCAGACTACATCCATCTTTATTTGGGGTCTCAAGATCTAATATGTAGGGGGAGATTTATCAAATTTTGGAGAGAGATAAAGCTTCTAACCAGGGCTATAACTAGCTACGGTGGACCGGTGTCGCCGAGTGCAGATGCTCTGTGTGGCGGTGCCATCGGCACCAACGACCCTTCCTCCTGGCTAGTTGGGTACCTGGAACGGCACCCTGCAGCCAGGTTTGCTGCTGCAGCACCCGCGGAGCTCCTTGCCGGAGCTGCCAGACACTCCCCCCTCTGCGCGATGTTATGCGCACTCAGGGGGCGGGTCCAGCACAGGGTGCCATTGTGCCCTGTTACAGCACTGCTTCTGTCATTTTTCTAGCACAGTCTGTAAAATGACAGGAGCTTTTTGGTTGGAACTTTATCTCTCTCCAATGCTCGGTACATCTACCCCATAGCAACTCATGATGTAATAACTACATGCCTTCCTGTTTATATACAGTATGTGCCCTACAGGGATAAATGTACTAAAGCTACTAAAAAGGATCAGTGTAGGTTATATCTGTAACAACCAATCAGATTTGATCTATCATTTATTGGGATTCGGTCATTATCCCGACCGCGGGGATTGCGGCGGTCAGAATGCCGACACCTGTCAGAATCCAGGCACCGTCATCCAGACTTACGGAATCCCGAAGGTAAGTAGTGGGATTGGGGGGAGGATTAGCGTTAGGGTTAGGGGCTAGGCACTAGGGTGAGGGTTAGGCACTAAGGGGAGGGTTAGGTTTAGGGTTCACGGAGGGGGAGGTTAGGTTTAGGCACTAGGGAATATTAGGTTCAGGCACCGGGGTGGGAGGGTTAGGGTAGGGAGAGGGGCAGGGTTAGGGGTAGGGAGAGGGTGGAGGTGGAGTTACACAGGGATAAGGCAGAGCAAAGGCGCCGCTGGGCTCTATAGATGGGCCAGCTTAGTGTGTGTAAATGTGTGTGCTAAGGATTGCTGGCACTGATGGTCCAAGCAGCAAACTGCTTCTTAGTCACAAGCAGATGTCTGACTGTGACCAAGAGGGAGAGACACAGCCTGTAAATTGACAGTTAGGAGCTGATTGGTTGGTACTTTATATCGCATGGAAGTTATTTTCCTGTGCACCCCTCTCAGAGGAGGCTTCACTTTAGAGACCACCCTTACTACTATTCACATGTGTCCCCACTCCCAACTATTATCCTTTATTCTCATCCTGCCTCTACCTTGCACAGATTCCCACCATGTGTGCCTCTGCCCTTATCCCACCTCTAGTGTGCCTCCAGTGGCGGCTATAGAGGTGAGGCTGCAGCACAGTCCAAAATTCAAATAGGGGAGCCACTGCAACTGCCAGTGATGTTTGGCAGCAGTTGGGGTGACAATTTGTGTGACTCCCCTATTTGAATTTTGGACTGTGCTGCAGCCTCACCTCTGTAGCCACCACTGCCTCTGACCCATCCCATAGTGTTCCTATTACCCTCCTGCCATACTGTGCCTCTTACCTACCTCCCCATGTGTGCCTCTTACCTACCTCCCCATGTGTGCCTCTTACCTACCTCCATATGTGTGCCTCTTACCTACCTTCATGTGTGTCTTCTCCCTTTCCCCTCCTCTAGTGTGCCTCTGACCCCTGCCATAGTGTTTTTCTTACCACACTACTATACTGTGCCACTGACCTACATCCCCATGTGTGTTGCTGACACCCCTCCCCATATGTGCCTCTGATCTACATTCCACGTGTGCCTCTGACCCCCATTACAAACTGTGCCTATGAACCACGCTTCCCATTTGGGCTGACACCCCTCCCCATGTGTGCCTCTGACACCCCTCCCCATGTGTGCTTCTGACACCCCTCCCCATATGTGCTTCTGACACCCCTCCCCATGTGTGCCTTTGACACTCCTACCCATGTGTGCCTCTGACACCCCTCCCCATATGTGCTTCTGACACCCCTCCCCATGTGTGCCTCTGACACCCCTCCCCATATGTGCCTCTGACACCCCTCCCCATATGTGCTTCTGACACCCCTCCCCATGTGTGCCTCTGACATCCCTCCCCATATGTGCCTCTGACACCCTTCCCCATGTGTGCCTCTGACACTCCTTCCCATGTGTGCCTCTGACAACCCTCCCCAAGTGTGCCTCTGACACCCTTCCCCATGTGTGCCTCTGACACCCTTCCCCATGTGTGCCTCTGACACCCCTCCCAATGTGTGCCTCTGATGACACCCCTCCCTATGTGTGCCTCTGACACCCTTCCCCATGTGAGCCTCTGACACCCTTCCCCATGTGTGCCTCTGACACCCTTCCCCATGTGTGCCTCTGACACCCTTCCCCATGTGTGCCTCTGACAACCCTCCCCATGTGTGCCTCTGCAACCCTCCCCATGTGTGCCTCTGATGACACCCTTCCCCATATGTGCCTCTGACACCCCTCCCTATGTGCCTGAACCCACCTCTTCATGTGTTCATCTGAACCACCCTCCCATGCATTCCCTCATTTCAGGCACCCTACATTCCAAATGCTGGTGCACTGGGGGAGCAACAATGCACCACTCGCCCACCCCTCATTATGGCGCTGGAGTGGCAATTTTTTTAAAGGTGTTAGTTGATGCTGGGTTTTGCCTTTAAAAAAATGCTGCTTCAAAATCGCACTTTAATAGATATTTTTAAGATTCCTCTTCCATTTTATTAATTAATTTATTTATTTATTTATTACTAGTGGAACTCGAAATCAAAACCAGTGTCCTGCAGAAGCACCAGGACTGGCAAGGGAAGTGGTGGGACTCATCTTACCGCTGCCAGCCTGTATCGCCAATGATATTTTCGTAATAAATTGTGAATTTTCTATTGCTGCGTATATCACCTCATGGTAATAAATACTGCCCAGAATTAGCTAAAATGGAGCAAAATCCACACCAATGAATGATTGAAAATCTTTCTCACAGTCCTCCTATCCCTACCCTATTTCATAATAATGTTCCTAATATTTTCATCATTAAGGGCCTATTCACTATGTTAATTATCAGGGGCCAGACGGCCCCGATAATTAAAATCCTGATGCGTTGCGAGCACCGGAGCAATCCTGCTGTCCCGCGAATGCTTTCACTGTTACTTTAGTCTGACTCAGCAGTGCTAGTTAAAAATTTACTAAGCTGCGGTTTAACGGCGGTTTCTATTCTATTCTAAACCCCGAGGGTTTAGTGGCGGTTTTGCAGCGTTTCTAAATGACAGCCCTGTTCTATTCTAAAATGTGTTTTGACTGTGGTTTGGCGGCAATTTTGCTATCTGCAGATTTACTAAGGCCAAAACCGCTGCAAAACTTCCATCAAAACACATTTTACAATAGAATAGAACAGAGCTGTCATTTAGAAACCGCTGCAAAACCGCCACCAAACCGCCGGGGGTTTAGAACAGAATAGAACCCGCCACCAAACAGCCGCTTAGTAAATTTTGCCCCTAGTGTGCCTGGGTGACCTGGGGTTCATGCAGGTGCACAAAGCACTGGCATCTGGTGGAAGTAGCCGGACAAAGGCGAAATGATCTGAAAGCATCCCTCTTCGCAACCTACCCATAGCAACCAATCAGATTCTAGCTATGACAAACGTCATCTGAAGATGGCGAATGCTCCCACAGTCAAGCTCCGAAAATATTGTATTTTTATAGCTTAATGAGTTTAGGTTCCCATGCTAGTGTTTGGGGACAGCGGGCCAGATCGGCGCTGAAAGGTAAGCAGGATATATCAGTGATATCTCCTGCATAACCTCTATAAAGAATGGCCCCTATCTTTCATTTTTACAATTGTAGGTGAAAATTTCACCTGCTTTTGTATAAATTAACTGATGATGAATAGACCCCCTAAATTCTCACTGTGAGGAAGGGGAGGTAAATGGGCTAACAAAAATGTTAACACAGTTGGGGCCACCTAGAGATTGGGCGGGCCACGGTACGAGAGGTGTACGGGGGTGAAAAATGATACCAATTTTCTTTCAACTTCAATTGTATCACAGAGGAGAAATTGCAAAGACATTTGGAAGCAATGTGGTTGGAAATGAAGTGTGAAAACCAGAAGCCGAATAAATGATGTAATAGTGCAGAGGTAGTGGTAAAATTGTGAGGGTAAGGAGACCCTGCAAATCCCACGATACTGGGAATGCATCCAAATGTGTACAGTCACCACCATGCCTTTCAGCTCATTAGCAAATTCCATCACACCAAGTGAAATCTCGGTTTAGTATTATTGTGGATCCCCCACATTCTGCAAACACCTGGCAAGTGACGTTGTCCTGCATTGCTCATCTGTGTGCTCATCCACAAATCAGGTGAAGTGATGGAAAAAATATGTTCATGACTTTTTAATGCAGGAATCCATGAGATGGTACAGGATCACTGCCAGCAGTTATGCCTTCCCCGTGCCCTCTCCACAGACTGCTCCAGGTGCTCTACCCTTCTTCCTGCACTTGTTCCTCCCTGTGTGGGGTTTTACTGTAACGTTTGTATCCATGCTATGTACTTATGTGATGTGTATATTGCATTCTTCTCACCGACATTCTGGCAGCAGAAAGGGGTGAGGGGTTGGCTTAAGTGGACGGTGCAAGGGCGTGCTGGCGTCATTGCGGCTCCCACCCCTGCTTTATAATGCCAATATTACTCAGCACGAATCTCGTCATTGGCCCACAGACCGCACACTTTCACAGGCGGACGCGCGGGAATAGGACGGCCATTCCGGGGGACTTGTCTACTCTTGCAGGGGGCTAGGAGCAGCATCCGATTTTCGGGAGGCTCCCGGCAGTCCCGGGAGAGTAGGCAAGTATTATATATTGTATTCATGCTGTGTATCAGTTTTTATTTCTACCCCATGTACAGCGCTGTATACACTTTGTGGCACGTAATAAATAAAAACAATAATAATAATAAAAAACACAGCCATAGCAGGTCACTTCCCCACCCAGTGCTGGCTGACCTTGCCCCCAACAACATGTTACATCATGACAATGACATCACTGGAGAGAGGGGCCAGGCTGTCAGGAGCCTGTGAGTCGCAAGAAGCATAGAGCCCTGCCCGTCTCCAACAGCGGGATGTCCCAGCAGCCTGAGACAGAAGCCACTGGGGCTGCTTGTCACTTGTGCGTTGGCATCACTAAGGTCCCCATACATCAGAGATTGATTGCAGCAATAGTGTAATTTGCAATCGATTGTGTATAAAAATCTTTCCCTTTTTCAGTCGATTGTGGGAATTCTGCAATCTGCAATCGATTGAAAAAGGGAAAGATTTTTATACACAATCGATTGCAAATTGCACAATTGCTGCAATCAATTGCTGATGTATGGGGGCCTTTAGTTATAGCACTTAGAAATGTAATAGCTTTTAAGACTAAGGGCCGTATTCAATTTGAGGCGAAAAGTCAGTTTCCGCGTGTTTTTGGCGGAAACATTTCGCTGATGACGTAATTTTCGCCTGTTTGACTTTTACCCCGTATTAAATTTGAAAGACTTTCCACCTAGGCGGAAAGTAAATGCAATGTTATAGGCGAAAAAGTATCGCCTATGAATGGGAGGTGGAAAAAAGTGCAGAATTGGGGTTTTAGGGTGCAACATTGCGGGAACCCCCGGCAAGCCTTCAGACAGTCCCCCAAAGGTAATCTGTGTCAAAAAAATGTAAATAAATACTTAAGGACACCCCAAAAAATGACTGTGAAAAAGGGGGAGAATAAAAAAGGTTTGGGTACAAACTTAAAAACTAGCAAACTTGACTCTGGTGGGGTCCCCAAGTATGCCCCAAGTGTTTTTTTGATTGCAGGTGCTTGCGGAAGGTGGATTTTTCAACTTCAGTTCAGCAACTTTTAAATATGCTGACCCCCATTTTCAAGTACCCCAAAATCGGCACGGTTGGGAGGTATGTTTTGGACACAGCGAGCAATACTAAAGCTGCACTACTGTCCGCAGGGTGCCGTACCAGATACCCTGCTAGTCAGATGCAGGGACCGTGGGGCAAGGATGGTACCGCACCCGGGGCCCTGCAAACTGGGCGAAGACATCGCTTGCACACCTCTCCCTTAGGCTATGCCTCACTACACTATTATAAGGAGATAAATTGTTGAACATTTATAAGACTCGGCTGTTGGAAACACTGCAACTTTTAAAATTTACCATCCTCCATGCCTGCAGCCTACCCACTTATCATGGTGAGATAATACTTTACTCTGTCATACTATTTCTGTCTGCTTTTACACACAAATAGTAATATTATCTCTCAATGACATGGAAGGCAGGTAAGGACTCGGCATTAGAGACTAAACATATGCCCTACCTGCTACAATATTTATCTAAAATCTCTGTACACTGCTGCTGTTAGCCAACACGAGCCTAGCCAGGCATGTGAGGCGTGAGCCAAGCTCATTTACATCAATATTATTCTACTTATACATTCTAAATGCTCGCAGGAGTCTTATTACATAGGTCTTGTCGCCTACAAAGTTGGAGCTCAAAAGGTGCTGCAACACTGCCTTTGGTTTATAAAGGAGGACCGAATGCTTTGTGCGCCCTCTATAGACATAATGTAGTACTTCAAGAAATACAGACATGGACATCACATAGGGGCCTATTTATCATCACTTCACTTCTATAAAAGCAGGTGAAAATGAACACTATCACCTGCTTTTGTAGAAATTAAGTGTCTGGGCCATGTATCAAGAAGCAGGAGATATCACAGATATCTCCTACTTACCTTTCTCTCCCGGAATGGCCCGCTGTCCCCATACACTAGTATCACAAATATCTCCTACTTACCTTCCTCTCCCGGGAATGGCCCGATATCCCCATACACTAGTATCACAGATATCTCCTGCTTACCTTCCTCTCCAGGAATGGCTAGCTGTCCCCATATACTAGTATCACAGATATCTCCTGCTTACCTATCTCTCCCGCAATGGCCCTCTGTCCCCATACACAAGTATCACAGATATCTCCTGCTTACCTTCCTCTCCCGATGTGGCCCGCTGTCCCTATACACTAGTATCACAGATATCTCCTGCTTACCTTCCTCTCCTGGAATAGCTCGCTGTCCCCATACACTAGTATCACAGATATCTCCTGCTTACCTTCCTCTCCCGGAATAGCTCGCTGTCCCCATACACTAGTATCACAGATATCTCCTGCTTACCTTCCTCTCCCGGAATAGCTCGCTGTCCCCATACACTAGTATCACAGATATCTCCTGCTTACCTACCTCTCCCGGAATGGCCCGCTGTCCCCATACACTAGTATCACAGATATCTCCTGCTTACCTTCCTCTCCCGATGTGGCCCGCTGTCCCCATACACTAGTATCACAGATATCTCCTGCTTACCTTCCTCTGGCGGAATGGCCCACTGTCCCCATACACTAGTTTCACAGATATCTCCTGCTTACCTTCTTCTCCCGGAATGGCATGCTGTCCTCATACACTAGTTTCCGAGATATGTCCTACTTACCTTTCTCTCTTAGAATGGCCCGCTGTCCCCATACACTAGTATCACAGATATCTCCTGCTTACCTTTCTCTCCCGTAATGGCCTGCTGTCCCCATAAACTAGTATCACAGATATCTCCTGCTTACCTTCCTCTCCCAGAATGGCCCACTGTCCCCATCCACTAGTATCACAGATATCTCCTACTTAGTCTTCTCTCCCGGAATGGCCTGCTGTCCCCATACACTAGTTTCACAGATATCTCCTACTTACCTTCCTCTCCCGGGAATGGCCAGCTGTCCCCATATACTAGTATCACAGATATCTCCTGCTTACCTACCTCTCCCGCAATGGCCCGCTGTCCCCATACACAAGTATCACAGATATCTCCTGCTTACCTTCCTCTCCCGATGTGGCCCGCTGTCCCTATACACTAGTATCACAGATATCTCCTGCTTACCTTCCTCTGGCGGAATGGCCCACTGTCCCCATACACTAGTTTCACAGATATCTCCTGCTTACCTTCTTCTCCCGGAATGGCATGCTGTCCCCATACACTAGTATCACAGATATCTCCTGCTTACCTACCTCTCCCGGAATGGCCCGCTGTCCCCATACACTAGTATCACAGATATCTCCTGCTTACCTTCCTCTCCCGATGTGGCCCGCTGTCCCCATACACTAGTATCACAGATATCTCCTGCTTACCTTCCTCTGGCGGAATGGCCCGCTGTCCCCATACACTAGTTTCACAGATATCTCCTGCTTACCTTCTTCTCCCGGAATGGCCTGCTGTCCCCATAAACTAGTATCACAGATATCTCCTGCTTACCTTCCTCTCCCAGAATGGCCCACTGTCCCCATCCACTAGTTTCCGAGATATGTCCTACTTACCTTTCTCTCTTAGAATGGCCCGCTGTCCCCATACACTAGTATCACAGATATCTCCTGCTTACCTTTCTCTCCCGTAATGGCCTGCTGTCCCCATAAACTAGTATCACAGATATCTCCTGCTTACCTTCCTCTCCCAGAATGGCCCACTGTCCCCATCCACTAGTATCACAGATATCTCCTACTTAGTCTTCTCTCCCGGAATGGCCTGCTGTCCCCATACACTAGTTTCACAGATATCTTCTGCTTACCTTCCTCTCCCAGAATGGCCCACTGTCCCCATCCACTAGTATCACAGATATCTCCTACTTACTCTTCTCTCCCGGAATGGCCTGCTGTCCCCATACACTAGTTTCACAGATATCTCCTGCTTACCTTTCTCTCCCAGAATGGCCCGTTGTCCCCATACACTAGTATTACAGATATCTCCTGCTTACCTTTCTCTCCTAGAATGGCCCGCTGTCCCCATACATTAGTATCACAGATATCTCCTACTTACCTTCCTCTCCTAGAATGGCCCGCTGTCCCCATATGCTAATATCACAGATATCTCCTGCTTACCTTCCTCTCTTGGAATGGCCCGCTGTCCCCATACACTAATATCAAAGATATCTCCTGCTTACCTTTCTCTCCCGGAATGTCCCGCTGTGCCCATACTCTAGTATTACAGGTATCTCCTGCTTACCTTCCTCACCCGGAATGTCCCGCTGTCCCCATACACTAGTACTACAGATATCTCCTACTTACCTTTCTCTCCCAGAATGGCCCGCTGTCCCCATACACTAGTATCACTGATATCTCCTGCTTACCTTCCTCACCCGGAATGGCCCGCTATCCCCATACACTAGTATCACAGATATCTCCTGGTTACCTTCCTCTCCCGGAATGGCCCGCTGTCCCCATACACTAGTATCACAGATATCACCTGCTCGCCTTTCTCTCTTGGAATGGCCCGCTGTCCCCATACACTAGTATCACAGATATCTCCTGCTTACCTTCCTCTCCCGGAATGGCCCGCTGTCCCCATACACTAGTATCACAGATATCACCTGCTTCCCTTTCTCTCCTGGAAAGGCCCGCTGTCCCCATACACTAGTATCACAGATATCACCTGCTCGCCTTTCTCTCCTGGAATGGCCCACTGTCCCCATACACTAATATCACAGATATCTCCTGCTTACCTTCCTCTCCTGGAATGGCCTGCTGTCCCCATATGCTAATATCACAGATATCTCCTGCTTACCTTCCTCTCCTGGAATGGCCCGCTGTCCCCATACACTAGTATCACAGATATCCCTTGCTCACCTTTCTCTCCTGGAATGCCCGCTGTCCCCATACACTAATATCACAGATATCTCCTGCTTACCTTCCTCTACTGGAGTGGCCCGCTGTCCCCATACACTAATATCACAGATATCACCTGCTTCCCTTTCTCTCCTGGAATGGCCCGCTGTCCCCATACACTAGTATCACAGATATCTCCTACTTACCTATCTCTCCTGGAATGGCCTGCTGAAGGGATAGCCTTCAGGCATGGTGGCTCGCTTCGCTCACCACAGGTTTATATTCCCCTTCTATGTCCACGTGGATAGTAACAAATGACGTTGGACAGTAACTGATGACATCAGGGTACATTTACGTAAGGGGATCTATCCATTGCCGCAAGGATTATGGTGTCGGGGGGAGAACTGTGTGGCATATTATGTTATGGACATTACTGTGTGGCATTACTGCATTATAAGGGGTATTGTTGTATGGCATAATTTTTTATAAGGGGCACTACTGTGGGGAGGTAATCGGGAAGCCGACTGCCTAAATACTGGCAGCCGGCTTCCCGACTGTCTTATCCCGGCAAGGGTGAAATGCCGGGCATCTAGATGTAGACGCCCGCCTTTCCCGGACGCCGGGAGACCGGCACCCGGCATCCCGATCGTAGTGATGCCAGGCGCCGCGAACGGACAGCCGCGGGGGGGGGAGGGTTAGGCACCCCCCTGGGAGGGTTAGGGTTAGGCTAGGGGGAGGGAGGGTTAGGGTTAGGCACCCGCAGGGGGGACTTAAGGTTAGGCACCCCCCCGGGGGACTTAGGTTTAGGCAGCGGGGAAGGGGGTGGTTAGGGTTAGGCACTTAGAGGGGGGATTAGGGTTAGGCACTTGGGGGGGAAGTTATGGTTAGGGGGGTTAGGTTAGTGGATACTTACCTATCCACGATCGGGATTTCCAGCGCTGTCGGGCTTCCGCTGCGTCGCACTCTGCTTCTGACGGGCTGCCGCTGATGGGAATCAAACCGCCGGCCGCATTTCATACCAATTCCCTACTGTGTGGTATGTGTTATAAGGAGTACTATTGTACTGTGTGGCGTAACGTGAATAAGGGGCACCACTGTGTAACGCAATGTGACTAAGGTGCATTACTGTGCGGTGAAATGTTACTAAGGGACACTACTGTGCGGTACAGTGTTACTAATAGGCACTACTGTGTGGCATCATTTGAATTATGGATACAATTGTGTGGTCACGCCCCAGCGAGACCACACCTGTTTTTTTTTTCAGTGCACACTCTTCCTTCTATGGTTGTGGATGGTGTCACCAGTGCTCTTTATGTACATAGGGCCTGATTCAGAGCCGGACACTCTTTGAGAGCGCTCACTCTGAATCAGGGCGTCCATGTTTTTTTTTAAAGATGGCCTCCTAGCCGCTCGCTAAGCTTTAACCCACAGTTATATCGTGCGGCCAGGTGATGGTCGCGATGGTCACGACCATCGGGGCTTGCGAGGAGACCCTTGTGGTAGGGTCTCGTTCACGCAAGCCCCAGTGAGCTTTCGGCTCTGATAGAGCCGGAAGCTCACCCAATGACATCACTCGTGATGTCAGTGGGGCCACCCCCCAACGGCAGGCGTTCCTTCGGGAACGCCTCCGTTTGGCCAGCCACCCCCCCTGCCCACCTCCGAAACGGGGCAAGCTGTCAATCACAATCGACAGCTGCCCCGCTTTGGTGCGAGACCCGTAGCGACGGAGTGCCCGCCGCTGGCCAGGGTCTCACGCATGCGCACGCCGGCTCTGGCGTGCGCTTGCGCAGTGGGGGATCATCGACCCGCTCAGGAGCGGGTCTGAATCAGGCTCCTAGTGCACAAAATGTGTAGTTATGGCTCTGCTTTGGTGTGCACAGATGTATCATCCCCTATGTTCAGCACCCCCTACCCTAAAAAAAAATCCTACAGTGAACACTATGTAATCCTCTACAACTGCTAAGCTAGGGCTTAGTCATTTGGGAAAATGCTTTTCCTTTTCTTTGTGTGTGACGTACACCAACGAAGTGCCAGCTTTACCTAACAGAACCAACCAAATATCTCACTATGGCACATGCTTGAATCCCCTGCATGATTTGCTCTGCAGTGTGTGTATTTTAATGCAGAGAATGATGTACACTTGTATGTTGTTCTAATAATTATTATATTTGTAAGAGTATAGACTATGAAGTGGGAGGAGTCGGAAATAGTAAGGGGAGGAGTCTACGCCTGGGGCCAGATGCTAACGCCTAGGTGGACCTGTGTGCTTTAAATGCCAGGGCCTATCTTTAGTCCCAGTACGGCCCTGGGTATATGCATTATATCAAACCTTCTGAAGATGACAAGAGAAGTTACCCATAGCAACCAAACTGGCCCTAACTATCATTCACCAAGTACATTCTATAATAGGAGAGCTAAAAACTGATTGGATGCTGATGGTAACTCCTCCACGTGCCCTTTTTAGAAGATTTGATACATCTACCCCATTGTGATTGCACAAAATTCACGTTCAGTGTGCTCCAGTTATTTTACTCCTCTCTAAAGTAACATTTATAGCATTGACCAGTATAGTGGGAATGTCATGTGGGCTAAACCTGTACCACCATTGCAGGCCCATTTATCATTAATCACATTTGCAATGCCATCTGGGCACGATATTAGCGCCCATGATGGCATTGCAGAATACGATTACATCATCGGCATGTAATATAGAGCACCGGCAGGAACAGGGGCTCCGAAAGGAGCCCGTCCCTGCGATGTGCTCCGAGTGCTGCCGGGGCTGCTGCGCGTGCCCGGTCCCGTTGATCGCACATGCATGGTACCCATTTCCATGAATCCGCGATGTCTATATTATATTTGATCTGAGTTCATTTACTTTATTGACTTGTTATTAAACATTAATTTTGTTTTGAAAACATTTATGTGGACCCTTATTTTAATGCATGTTGAAAATATACAATTGTATATATGAACTTGGGGCCTGATTCGGACCCGCTCGCGAGCGCAGGACGCTCGCGAGCAGGTCGATGGTGCCGAAGTGTGCATGCGCACGACGGAGGCAGCTCCGTCGTGCGCATGCGCGAGACCCGGCGAGCGACGAGGAATCCGTCGCTTGGGGTCTCGCAGCAAAGGGGGCGTGCTGTCGATGGTGAGTGACAGCACGCCCCCTTTGGTGGGGAACGCCTACCGTCTGGGTCCGGCTCCACTGACATCACTAGTGATGTCAGTGGGAGTGATTTTGGCTCTGATAGAGCCAAAATCACTCCTGGGCTTGCGGCAGCGAGACCCTACCACAGGGTCTCGTCGCAAGCCCGATGGTCGCGATGGTCTTGACCATCGCGACCATCATCATGGACGCTCGCTATAGCTGTGGGTGGTAACCCACAGCTATGCGAGCGTCCATGAGGCCGCTCCAAGAACAGGTAGGAGGGCCCTGATTCAGAGCGAGCGCTCTGGTCAGAGCGTTCGGCTCTGAATCAGGCCCTTGGTTTCATAGAAGTGCATGTGGCAATGGCCCCGTTTTAGCGTTCTACGCTAATTCTCCCACAGCTGCGATTTTCGTAGCTGTGGATGTGTGAAAATATGCTAATGCGATAGCGGCCGGGACCTGTACTGAGACGCCCACCTGAGCCATCGCAGCTGTCCTCCATCGCATGCAGCACATCCCAACATCAACTGTTTATGGGGCCTGATTCAGAGACGGATGCTAAACGATCGCAGCTGACATATTTTACGCATCGCAGCTGCAAAAATATGCTAAAGGTTGAAATATTTACGCGAGCCTAAGGACGCCCACTGCTGCCTTCTCATATGCGTACGACGTCGCTTACGTGCGTAAATATCGGTAACATCGACGAACATCGAGCAGCCATCTTTCCTTTGTGACAGGTCTGACCTTCCGCAGCCTTGGGAGCTCTCCTGACATGCAGAGCAGCGTAGGAGAACGCATGGGTTAATTTATGCACGCCCTTGAAACGGCGTTCAAATGGACAGGCACACCTGCGTTTTTCAGCCCACTCCCCCTCACCCCACCCAAACGCTGATGTGACACGCCCCCAAAATGGTCGAGACACGCCTGCAATTCTAGGCGGCACTCCCTGTTGTTCCTCCAAATTCTCCCTGCCTGTCACTCACACTGCAAATAAAGACTCGCAGTGTGTGACTACGGTAATTTACCTTGACGTGCAAAAAAAAATTGCTCCGTTCGCGGATACATCGGCATAGCGTAGAACTTCCAAACAGGCCCTATATCATTTTACAACATTTTGTAAGGGTGTGGTGTGAAAAATCCACAGAACGTCAACACCAGAATGTGAACATGGGCGGAATGTCGACATGCCAGATGTCGACATTCACAATGTCGACATTTATGTAATGTCGATATTGCCAGAATGTTGACAGTGGGCATGTCAATGAGGCAGTTTTCCATAGGGGTCTTAACTAAACCTAACCCTAATCCCAACCCTAAAATTTGGTGTTGACATTGTTTCTGTCGACATTCACAGTGTAGATAGTCTGACATTGTCGACAGTGTGATATTGAGCGTCTCCACTTTTTATTACTTATAGATTGATGCCAAGTTGGATGAAAACTGGCTATGTCGTACATGTGGTTTTGGTTTGTGTTCTGTTTTGTATATTGAATGACAAAGCTTTGTAAGTATTTTTCTATTTTTATTCCGTCATCATATTTGTATATTGGGAAAATGTATTTGAAAATTTTTAAAAATAAAGAATTTATAAGAAAAAAACAAAACTGGCTACTGTAAGTGCTGTCACATTACGTGTAGGACATAAATGCCTGTATTAGTCCCCATGCAGCACTTAACGCATCCGACCCCTACCAGTATGCTGTATTCTATAACAGTCATCATCCTCAGGTTGCTCATACTTGGTGCACAGGACTTGCCTGGAAACACATCTATTTATGCTTATGTCAAACTATGCATAGACTGCAGTTTCGTTGACACGCTCTAACCATACTGTGCCTTTGGTGAGCGCGCCATGCTACTGCCCAGTAACGCCTGTGTAATCTTAAGTGTAGATGCGATGAAAATGCCGACTGCATTGCTCATACTTGCATGTGCAGAATTTAGGGGCATACACAGTGCAAAACGCGTAAGTCTAGTCTAAAACATGCATACCTTCATCTCAGTGTCAGCACCATTATTTGCAGGATGCTTGGGACACTAGTCCTTCTCAATTATAGTATACAGACGCCAACATAACTATAACAAGCGCTGACAGTCACATGCCCACCCATTAAGAAGTAATCTAATACAGTAGTTATTAAGGGGCCTATTCATCAAACGATAAATGGCCCGGTAACCATGCGGAAACACTAGTTTCCACATATTTAAGTTACCGGGCCTTCATCATCAGGGGTCCGATAGGATCCCCTTGGTATTCAGCAAACTCTGAAAACTTTCAGTTTTCGGAGTTTGCTGCCGAGAACAAGCGCCATCTTCGGGGATGGGAAGGAGTTCCGGGGATGCGAAGAGGGATCCGAGCAGATCCCTCCGCCTCCTCCTCGCTACCTCCCTGGTGGCTGTGCGCACCTGAGGTCACGCATGCGTAGTCGGGACGGCGGGGAGCAGGTAAGTAACGCAGCTCACCACGGGGACAGCTGCTTTTCAGAGCAGTTGTCCCCTTACCGGTGCAATGATGAATTGCTCCGGTGTCACGTTTCCCCCACAGCGAGTTCAATACTTCATCATCGATGATGAATAGGCCCCTATGTCATGCTTAGGGCTCAGTATAGCAGGTCTATGACTTTGCATGATCTAAAATGACGGTATACAATCGGGAAGCCGGCTGCCTTAATACCGGCAGCCGGCTTCCCGACTGTCATATCCCAGTGAGGGTGAAATGCCAGGCGTCTAGATGTAGACGCCTGACATTTCTCCGACGCCGGGAGAGCGGCGCCCGGCATCCCGATCGAAGGGATGCCAGGCGCCGCGAACGGACAGCCGCGCGGGGTGGGGGGAGGGTTAGGTTTAGGGCACCCAGTGGGGACTTAGGGCTAGGCACCCCCCCGGGAGGGTTAGGGTTAGGCTAGGGGGAGGGAGGGTTAGGGTTAGGCACCCCCGGGGGGGACTTAGGGTTAGGCACCCCCCCAGGGGACTTAGGTTTAGGCAGCGGGGAAGGGGGGGGGTTAGGGTTAGGCACTTAGAGGGGGGATTAGGGTTAGGCACTTGGGGGGGGGAGGTTAGGGTTAGGCACCCCTAAGGAGGGTTAGGGTTAGGGGGTTAGGTTAGGTTAGTCATGCGGTCGGCGGTATTTCATACCGATTCCAAAATGACAGCTTTACGCACCCTTTATATTAGTTTTTTTTCTGTAAACATTTAAAATGTGCACATTAAATAAATTAGATAAATGAGATGCACATTTTGTTAAAAAATTTATTTATTTCAAGTATAATTTCACTTTAATGTTTTGATGAAATTTATGACTTCAGAAAGAATTTCAGATATAATTATCCATTTAAAAAAAAACAATAGTTAATGCAATACAATGTTAGCGTTTTACAGTGACAAAACATATCTAAATGACTTTCTGTCTAGTGATAATAATTACAGGAGATCTGAGACTTTCGTTGCTTGTTCCGATCAAAGGATTGCGCCTCAGCAGAGGTTCTGTGGCCTTTTAGATGTAGTCTACGACTAGCAGTCAAATTAAACAAAGTCAATACAAGGTGTTTTCAAACAAAGAAACAGGGCTGACTTCACCAACGTAAATGAAGCTATCACTGCAAGCTCATTCTTTTTATATGCGGGTAATCAAAGTCTATTGTTTTTTTTGTATCACCGTGCGCTCCAGTCCTTGTCTATTACATAATAAATAAAATTGTTCAACCTTCTATCGGCTGAGGGTCGTGATATGTGCATGTCATACCCTTAAACCATATACTAAATAATAATATAATAATTTATTCATCATTATATAATTATCACTTGTGACAATTATGTTTTAAACTCTGCGAGTTTGTTCGGAGGCAATCATCATGCCTCATTAACTAAAGTATCACTTCCGAAAAGCTGCTATTTTTTGCCCCCTACACCTGCAGTGTTCTATGTATTTCCCTGCCGCCAGTGGTGTCTGTGCCCTCCCACCCACAGCTGCAGCCCACAGCCGCCGACGTCTGTGCCTCCCGCTAACCCCGCTGCCCTCTGTATTATCTCTCCTCCCCTGCATCCTTTCCCCGATTTCCACTCTGTGCTCCCCCCTACCTCGGTGCCCACTGTGTCATCTCTCCTCTCTCTGCATCCTTTCCCCTGTGTCCGTGGTGTTCCCCTCCCCATCTCTCTCCTCCTCCTGCTGCTGTGTCCCGTCCCCCCCCGGCATCCTTTCCCCGGGATGCGCTCTGTTCTCTCTCCTCACCACCCCTGCTCCCCTTCACCTGTCTCCTCCACCCGGACCTGCGTCGTGGAGCCTGGTCGGCAGCAGGTGAGTTGGAGCAGGAGGCAATGCGGGCTGCACACAGTGCTCTGGAGGTCTGTAGATACAGCAGGGAGGGACCTAAATAGATCCCTCTGCTGGCTTAAATGGCAGCCTGTGAAGATTATCGAGGGCTGTACGCCATCTCAGGATGGCTTACAGTTACACCACAAGTTCCAAAAAAAAAAGCTTTTTTCAGAACTTGATGAATGGTCCTGACACTTAATTTATACAAAAGCAGGTGCAAATTAATAAAGTCATGAATAGACCCTTATGAGGCGTAATTTTGGCAGAAAGAAGGTTAGCTATTTCTTGCAACATCAATAAAAGAGAACTGCATGGTGGCAACGAAAGGGCAGCAAGACTCAGAGCAGTCCATTAATGCACCACCAACTAACCACATCATGCATTGCGGGCGGATAACATCCACAGTGCCCAACACTAACAAACCACACAACAAGGGTATACAATTCAATCTTCTACATTGACCACCCACCCGTGAGAGTGATGATGCCAGGGCCGTAACTATGTGTGTGCGAGTGTTGCCATCGCACAGAGAGCAGGGCTCTGGGAGTGGCAGCGTCTCTCCCCTTCGGCCCTTGCATCTGGCTAGCAGGGTGTCCGGAATGGCAATGCCTTTGGACACTTCAGGCAGGCACCCTGCAGTATGTACAGCCATTTCTGGATGCTCTAGGCCAGGCCTGGCCAACCTGTGGCTCTCCAGCTGTTGTGAAACTACAGGTCCCAGCATGCTTTGCCACAGTTTTGCTATTAGGAAAAGCTAAAACTCTGGCAAGGCATGCTGGGACTTGTAGTTTCACAACAGCTGGAGAGCCACAGGTTGGACAGGCCTGCTCAAGGCTGTGTTGCACTTCCCGGTGCTGTCGGCCCCAGCCCCCTCTGCACGACGTCACAATGTAATGCACTCAAGGGGAGCACTGCAGCCCTGTTACCTGGCTGGATCACGCTGCACCCGTTAGGGTGGTAGAGTCAACTACCAGTCAATGAAGGTGAGAGAGCCCAAATTTGCTATTGAGCTGCCATTCTTTCCTGCCCAAAATACCCATGAGACATAGCAAGGAAAAAAACAGCCAGAAAACAAAACAAAGAGTCTTAGGCCTTCCAGCCCTTGCCCTAAATAAACTACCCTAGAACACATACCCTTATAGCCATAGGCTAAACCCAATCAAATGACCATCCATTAATCCCTCAGCCCCGAGGTTTAACCCATTTCAATCTTATCCAATCCTTCAGTTCATCATTTTGCGCTTCAAGGATACTGAAAAATTAAAAATATTCATACATTAAAATTTCAATACTACCAAATTTCATCTAGTGTTGTGCGCAAGTCCGCCTTGCGCATGGAACTTGTGATGTTCAGCAATAGTGCATGCGGCGGGCCGTGCATACTCAACTTTCAGCAACTATAGGTGATTCAGTCATACGCACAGGGGCGTTATCTATAATGGGTGCAGGGTGTGCAGTGCACATGGGCCCCTGGGTTCAGGGGAGGCCTGCACCACACTCTGCACCCATATTATCTAAAACGTACCTCAACGAGGTCCTGCACCGGGCATCAGCGCTGTACAAAAAGCCAGCAAAATGTCAGTGGTTTACATTTTTCCGGCGCAGTATACTCCGGGCACACTCTAGTGGCCAGAGTCTACTAATGCTCCGGTGGACGGCCAACCGCGTCAGTCGGCTGCCGACCGCCGGAAAGAGAGAAGGGGGCCTTGGACGGCGAACGCACACGAGCCCCCACCTCTCTAAAGACGCCCATGCATACGCATCTCTGGCACATCTCACCTTCTGCCTAAATGGGTGAAAATGGGCAGCAGTGAGGCATTCACATCCAGGATAAGTGTCCTGTAGGTATGTCGTGGGCGCGTTGATGGAATTGCGGGCTATGGGGAGATGAGGGTCCGCAGAGATCCGTCTGCTATCAGACAGACAAGCATAAGGCTCCTGCAAATGTGCACTAATACTAGTGATAATGACTACTTTCACAAGTAACATGCTTTACACCTGTAGCACCATTACTTTAGCCATGTTGTAATATATAAAATGTGAACAAGAAATAGTTTATTGGGTACACTCTGTGCACAGTGGCGTCCCTACGTGTTCTGACACCCGGTGCGGGTAGGGGTGGGCTGCCCTGTAGTGTGCACGGCTGGTAAAAAAAAGGGGGCATGGCCTCACGGCCCAAATCCTCGTTTTTGTCACTCTGGGGGTGCCGGAGATGCGGGCTGCCCCCCCGGGGGTCCAGTTTGTCTTGCAGCATCGGCCCCCTCACTGTGTCAGGAGTTCTGCCCGTAATGCTACAATGCAGCACACCGGCTCCTGTCACTGAGGAGGAGTCGGCACTTTGGTGTCCCATTCAGCGGGTGACACCCGGTGTGCGGTCCCTTGTGATGCCACTGACTGCACAGCTTTCATAAATGGAAGCCACATGGTGTAAATCCGCCAGTGGTTATTACACTACATATCTATAAAACCTTTACTAGATGTGATAATCATGTGACAAATTCTCTGGCAGCGCGAGCCCTTCGGGCGTATTGATAAAAAGCTCATCGCACCTTCTGAGCCTAAATTGCGCAATACAGAATGTAGAATCATTCAGGACAGATTATTTATAACTTATTTGCTCAGAATGCATAATTCACAAAAGCTTATATGCATGATTATAATATAATTGATTGATGAAGTGACCCACATCAGTGGAGAGATATATAGGGCCTGATTCAGAGCCGCACGCAAAAAGCATGCGCTCGCTCTGAATCAGGGCGGCCGCTTTTTTTTAAAATCCAGCCTCCTGGCCGCTCGTATAGCTGTGGGTGACCACCCACAGCTTTTGCGAGCGGCCAGGTGATGGTCGCGACCATCGCGACCATCGGGCTTGCGACGAGACCCTTGTGGTAGGGTCTCGTTCCCGCAAGCCCCAGTGAGCTTTCGGCTCTAATAGAGCTGGAGGCTCACCGCTGACATCATTCGTGATGTCAGTGGGGCCGCCCCCCAAACGGCAGGTGTTCCTTCGAGAACGCCTCCGTTTGGCCAGCCACCCCCCCTGCCCGCCTCCAAAACGGGGCGAGCTGTCGATCACAATCGACAGCCGCCCCTTTTGGATGCGAGCGCCGGAGCGAGTGATTTCTCGCTCGCTCCAGGGCTCGCGTGCACACTGCCCGGCCATCGACCCGCTTGCGAGTGGGTATGAATCAGGCCCATAGTACCAACCAATCAGCTCCTAACTGTCACTTTACAGGCTGTGTTTGAAAAATGACAGTAGATGAATGGTTGGTTCTTTATTACTCTCCACTTTATCACTCTCCAGGTTTAGTGCATCTCCCCCCAGGTGAGTGATTTATTTTGGCATAGACATTGATATCAGAAATTATATGGATTCTTTTGAAGTCATATTTATAGTCTAATGATGTTAATGTGATACTTCTAAAACATTTGTATGACTCTATGCCAGCAGGGCTGTAATTAGGGGTGTGTGCGGGCACTGCCACCGCCCAGATCACAGGACTCTAAAAGGACGGCACAATCGCTGTACCACGACACTTGCATTTGGTTTGCAGGATGTCTGGAATGGTGCTGTATGTTGGTATATATTATTGTATGTCCAGGGTTACATATTTTGTAAAATTGTGGCATGGCATCAAGGGTTTAGGGGATGGCACAGAGCAGTGGAGTCACTAGGGCAGTACAGGGGTTCCTGGCCACACTGAGTGGCACCATTCCCTTGGATGGTGTCACCGAGCACGGAGCAGCAGCAGCAGTCATCCACACACCCTGGTGTTTTGGAGAGGCTGGGGGTTGCCCAGTGCTCGCAAGGATTAATTTAGTGCCGCACTGGGTGTAACCGCCCATAGTGACGCCACTGGCACAGAGATGCATAGAGCCCTGTGTATAGATATAGGACAATTAGGCTGTGGGACGGGAGGGTTAGAGTTAGGCTGCAGGACGGGAGGGTTAGGGCTAGGCTGCAGGAGGGGAGGGTTAGGGCTAGGCTGCAGGAGGGGAGGGTTAGGCTGCGGGAGGGGAGGGTTAAGGTTAGGCTGCGGGGGAGGAGGGTTAGGATTAGGCTGCGGGGGAGGATTAGGGTTAGGCTGCGGGACGGGAGGGTTAGAGTTAGGCTGCGGGACGGGAGGGTTAGGGCTAGGCTGCGGGAGGGGAGAGTTATGCTCCAGGAGGGGAGGGTTAAGGTTAGGCTGCGGGGGAGAAGGGTTAGCGTTAGGCTATGGGACGGGAGGGTTAGGGCTAGGCTGCGGGAGGGGAGGGTTAGGCTCCAGGAGGGGAGGGTTAAGCTTAGGCTGCGGGGGAGGAGGGTTAGGATTAGGCTATGGGACGGGAGGGTTAGGGTTAAGCTGCGGGAAGGGAGGGTTAGGCTGCAGGAGGGGAGGGTTAAGGTTAGCCTGCAGGGGGAGGGTTAGGATTAGGCTGTGGGACGGGAGGGTTAGAGTTAGGCTGCGGGACAGGAGGGTTAGGGTTAGGCTGCAGGAAAGGTGGGTTAGGGTTAAATTATATACCTACAGGTGTCTGTATTTCAACCATCAGGATTCTGACCACCGGCTCGCCAAGAGCAAGCATGAAAGATCGTTCCGACAGTCGTCCTGTCGATTCCAGGCGTGAACTGTACATCTGAAAGAACAACCAATAGGGGTGAGTGAAGGGCACTGCCTGTGAGCACCCCTATTGGTTGTTCCTTCATATGTGAATTAAACCTAGTGGGAGAGGTTTTTGGTGTGAGTAGGCAGTAGTCTGTTGGCAGCGCCATCCCCTTCACTGAATTCAGTCTACAGTGAACTGTACATCGATCAGCGTATGTACTGTCATTTCATAGACTGTGCTAGATAAATGATAGCTAGGAGCTGATTGGTTGCTATGGAAAACTTCTTCATTTTACCTCTCTCTAAGGTTTGATACATCTCCCCCTGTGGGTCTGGATGGATATGCACATGGCGGCCGTAGTAAGTCCTGCCTACTGTCACTTTAGGGCCACCATTAATTTAGATATTTTTAATTTCTCTCCTAAGACACTGCAGTGCCCAGCCTAATTTACATCCTAAACTAATCATGAGAGCTAGAGGAGATCAGCCTAGCAATCATGGCAATATGGCTCAGACATTTAAGATTGAAATGGGAAGTAATTAAAGGCTTGGTTAAAGAGCAGTGATCTTCATCTTAACTACAGCTAGCGAGAACGTCTTTGTTGTGGAAATAAGCCCAACCATTAAGTTCACCGCGTTTCAGTTACCCCACAAATTTTCAGTTTGATGTTCTGTTGAAAGCAACAAACAGCTGCATGTTTATTTAGGTGAAGTTGTGGGAACGCAAAGGGGTATATTATTAACTACTGAATAAATCAATGAAAATGAAGTGTATATGCATACTTTATACCTCGTAGGACAGTAATTCTGTGTTCCATCACTCCAATGTCACTGCACATTTTATTTCTTGTGATATTTTCTTGTACACGCCTAAGCTCTATTTACTAAGATTTAAGGGGTATATGTATCAAGCTCAAATAGGTGATAAAACTTGTGAAAAACAGCATTTTCACTATAGATTTCTCAACTTTATTCTAGCTATGTACAAAGGCAAAATTTCTTTCACTTTTACTAAAAAATGTTGAGGTCGTGTTTGTCTCCTAGACCATCCCATTTTTATCTCACCCCATATACGTGTATTGTATTTCTCGAACTTGTGCTATGTAGCAAGGGGGGAACTCTGAAAATATTATGACTTTTGCAGTGAAAAGTTACACCTGCTTTACATGGCAAAATCAGCATTTCAGCCCTTTCTCTTCATCATTTCTGTGCTGTTTGCACTTTGCTTTTCAGTACTCTCCAGTCTCTGTGTGTAGCTCCTCCCACCTGGGCTCCGCGTGAGTCATCTCTACACAGAAGCCACAGTACAGCAGTATATTCATTGACCTGAAGACGGCACCTGCACACAGGAGACCAGAACGGGGAGAGTGCACAGGAGAGAATTGTTATCACAGAAGTATTGGTTATCGCATCCAATACTTACGCATCACATCCTTTGTACATAGGTTTGAAAAAAATAGAAAAAAAGAGACATTTCTAGAAATTTCGAATTCAGCCAATATCACACAGGGATTTCCTTGCGATAAAGCTCTGTCCCTGCGAATCCCCTCCACACACTTATCACGGTATTTTTCACAAAAAATACTGTGATGAGTGCCCGCGCATGCGTCATCCGGCCGCTGCTAAGCCCCGCCCCCCATGATCGTGACCCCCACCCGTGACCCCCACCCTTTAATTACACTTACCTCCGTTGATCAGGTTCCGCTAATGTCCTCCGTGGCTCCGGTCAGCTGATCTCCCATCCTGCACTGGAGCCCGGTCAGTTGATGACCGGGTCACAGTGCAGGATGGGAAACCAGCTGATCGGAGGGAGGACATCACCGGAGCCCCGATCTCCGGTCCCTGGACTCAGGTAAGTTATTAATTTTTTTAACTATTTTTTTTTTTTTAGCAGTGATCACCATGTGGTCTGTTTAGATCACACAGCTGATCACTGGGGCCGGCTCCAGGCTCTGCTCTGCCTGTTAGAGCAGAGCAGGAGTCTGGTAACCGGGGGAGACCCTGGATATCGCCACCTCCATTATCACAGGGCTTCCCCCGGTATTTTTTGTCAATTTATTTTTAGTAACTACCAGACAGATCGCATTTCCCATTACAATCATGGGAAGTTCGATGTGATAATTAGGGCTTGGAGTAGATTTTTACGAATTCTACTTTAATTGCACTTTAGTAACTTTAGGTGATACTAAAATAATGTGAAAAGGGTGTGGAAACACCCCTTTTCACTTTATTTTAGTACAAGTAATGATAATAAATAGAGCCCTTAGCCATTAGCATCTTCAGTTTCAATCAAATAGCTCACAGGCTTGTACCTGTGCATGACATATTAGAAAACTACTTTCCACAGTGAGGATATTTAGTACTGGTATTATAAAGATGATACAATACGAAGGCAGGGCTTGACAAATCCCAGGGGCTAGGTCGCCATGGCTACCAGATTTTGCTGCCTGGCTACTAGATTTTGTAGTGAGGGAGGATGCAGATCCTCATCAGCTCTGGCGGAGATTCGTGCCTATAGAATTGCGGTGTTCATATCATGCACAGGAGTGTATGTGCTGAGTTTCGCCTGCGGTGACTGCTGTGCCTGTGTCCGTCCCAGCCTGCACTGATGACTCCTCTCCATCCTGGCCTGCTCTGATCCCTGTTGTCTGTCCCAGTCTACGCTGATCCTCCTGTACGTCCTGGCTGTCTACTGTCTCCTATCTCCGGCTGCATAGAGCTCTCCTTTAGTAGGGTCTATCCATGGCCAGGGATTGCGGAGCGGCTTCAGAAGGATAGTGGTGTGACCACGAGGGGAGGAGGGTTTTGTTGTACTTTCTGGCACTATTATTTTATGTGAAATGTGGTCAATTATTACTGGAGGGTGGGGGGTGGAGCAGGGGAGCTGTGCAGAGCAGTGAGGGGGCCTCCATTTTACTGTTTCCATTCAACTGTGACCATTTTATGGACTAGTATAGTTTGTATAACAGTTGCATAACACACAGAGCTGTGCTCCTCACTCCTGTAATTTTTTGGGGGAACGGTGGTCTGGCTCCTACACTTTCATCCTGGCTCCTAGATTTTAGAAAAAATTGTTAAGCCCTGTATTAAGAGAACAGCTTTAAGCACTAAGGGGTCTATGTACTAAACCTTAGAAAGAGACATAGGCGTGCCAGATGCCGGCACGGGAAGCTTCATGGACAACCCCGTCCACACCTCCCAACGGGACATACTGTAGACTACTCACCTGGATGGCCAGGTGAGTCCAGGTGAGAACTGTCCCAGAGGGAGAGGGGATGGGTTAGTCCATGACCCAGCAAAAGGGGAAAGTGCCGAAGGGGCACCCCCTGTGTCGGTACCTGCACACGCCTATGGATAGAGATACAGTGAATAAAGATAAAGGGTGGTATGTACTAAAGGTGAAAATGTGGTAAAACCATCAAAAATACAGTTTTCAGGGGTTTTATCACATTCCCCAAATGTACTAAGCGTTACCCAGTAGAAGCTTATGGGCTTCATATCGGGACACTCCCCCTTGGGAGGGATCCGGTTGGATTCCTCCCATCACCCTCTGTGGCCCGCATCGCTGCCAGAGGGACTTCTGGGTATTAAACACGGCAGTCCTCTCTCCGTAGCCATCGTAAAGAACAGCTCTTATCGGAGAGCTGTCCTTTGCGATATTCTTGGTATATACCAATGAACCGCGCGCGGTATGTACCCAAAGACAGGTGGGATGTACCTGCCCAAAGTACCAACCAATCAGCTCCTAACTGTCATTTTTTTAAACAAAGCCTGTAACATGACAGCTAAGAGCTGAGTGGTTGGTACTTTATCTCCATCCACTTTATCTCTCTCCAAGGCTTCTTACATATCCCCCTAAGAGGCTTATTTATTCAAATATATGGTCTGCCTCCGAATATTAAGAATCCTTATCCGGCAGCTGGTAGAAAAACAATATTACAAAGTTGGCTAGACAGCTCACCTCCCCAATTTCAGTTATTTCAAACTAAGGCCCTCATTCAGAGCCGTTCGCTATTTGCGTTCGTTCGTTCAAAAACAAGGGGTGGCTATTCAAATGATCCGTTCGCACATTGCAGTCTGTTCACACCTCTAAGTCTGAACGAGCAAGCAAAACATACGCTCTTTTATTTCTTAAAAACGCCCCCTGGCCGCTCGCACCATACGTCATGTCCGCTATATATTAGATTAATCGAGTACATCGAACAGGATATGAACTGCTCGCTATTCTTGTGGTTGGTTTTTTCAACCGCTATTTTGCGAGCAGTTCTGAGTTAAAAAAAAACAAATGACGTGGTCATTGACGCTGCTATGTTAATTATGCACACTCAGAAAACGCCCGTTTTTACCTTTAAGCACGCCTGCGTTCTGATCTCCACTCCCCGTTTTCAAGCACCTTCCCCTGTTACCACCCACATACGCCTCATTCTGTCACTCAAAATAGCAGGCACTCGCTATATTGCGTACAAACGATTTTCGGCCGCACTGACTGGTTCGCGCATGCGTACTAAAAACTGTACGCATGCGCAGATGTGCGAACATCGCTCGGAACGAGCGTACTGCCGCTAGCGAGTGGCTCTGAATGAGGGCCTAAGTTTTATTTTATTTTTAAGATGGACTGGGTGGAGACACTCTTACAGTGCATCCGGAAAGTATTCACAACACTAGCCTTATTCCAAAATGGAATAAATTTATTTTTGTCCTCAAAATTCTGCAAACAATACCCCATAATGACAACATGTAAAAAGTTTTTTTGAGATTTTTGCAAATTTAATTAAAAAAACAAAACACTAAGAAATCACATGTACATAAGTATTCACGGCCTTTGACATGAAGCTCAAAATTGAGCTCAGGTGCATCCTGTTTCCACTGATTATCCTTGAGATGTTCCTACAGCTTAATTGGAGTCCACCTGTGGTAAATTCAGTTGATTGGACATGATTTTGAAAGGCATACACCTGTATATATAATGTCCCACGCTTGACAGTGCATGTCAGAGCACAAACCAATCATGAAGTCCAAGGAATTGTCTGTAGACCTCCGAGACAGGATTGTCTCGAGCAGCGCCGTAGCTAGACGGCAGTGCGCCCAGTAACAGCACTGCCGCCCCTCTCACTCCCTCTCCGCCCCCCCTGAGCGCTAACCCTACCTTCCGGCAGCAGGAGGGCGGGCGGGATCTTCCACCAATCTTTCAATGTCCGGCGTGCACCAGCCGGAGGTCTCTATCTGCAGACCTCCGGCACAGAAAAGTGTGTGGCCGGTGCCGCTGCAGGATGGCGCCCGGTGCACATGACCCCTCAACACCCCCCTAGTTGCGGCAATGGTAGCGAGGCACAAATCTGGGGAAGGGTACAGAAAAATATCTGCTGCTTTGAAGGTCCCAATGAGTACAGTGGCTTCCATCATCCGTAAATGGAAGAATTTCGGAACCACCAGGACTCTTCCTAGAGTTGGCCGGCCGCCTAAACTGAGCTATCGGGGGGAGAAAGGCTCTAGTCAGGGAGGTGACCAAGAAACCGATGATCACTCTGTCAGAGCAACAGCATTCCTCTGTGGAGAGAGGAGAACCTTCCAGAAGGACTACCATCTCTGCACAAATCCACCAATCAGCCTGTATGGTAGAGTGGCCAGATGGAAGCCTCTCCTTAGTAAAAAGCACATGGCAGCCCACCTGGAGTTTGCCAAAATGCACCTGAAGGACTCTCAGACCATGAGAGACAAAGATTGAACTCTTTGGTGTGAATGGCAGGCATTATGTTTGGAGGAAACCAGGGCACCGCTCATCACCAGGCCAATACCATCCCTACAGTGAAGCATGGTGGTGGCAGCATCATGTTGTGGGGATGTTTTTCAGCGGCAGGAACTGGGAGACTAGTCAGGATAGAGGGAAAGATGAATGCAGCAATATACAGAGACATCCTGGATGAAAACCTGCTCCAGAACACTCTTGATCTCAGACTGGGGCGACAGTTCATCTTTCAGCAGGACAACGACCCTAAGCACACAGTCAAGATATCAAATGGCTTCAGGACAACTCTGTGAATGTCCTTGAGTGGCCCAGCCAGAGCTCAGACTTGAATCTGATTGAACATCTCTGGAGAGATCTGAAAATGGCTGTGCACCGACGTTTCCCATCCAACCTGATGGAGCTTGAGAGGTGCTGCAAAGAGGAATGGGCGAAACTGCCCAAAGATAGTTGTGCCAAGCTTGTGGCATCATATTCAAAAAGACTTGAGGCTATAATTGCTGCCAAAGGTGCATCAACAAAGTATTAAGCAAAAGGTTCTGAATACTTATGTACATGTGATTTCTTAAGGGGTTTTTTTTATAAAATGTACAAAAATCACAAAAAAAACCTTTTTACACATTATGGTGTATTGTGTGTAGAATTTTGAGGACAAAAATGAATTTATTCCATTTTGGAATAAGGCTGTAAAATAACAAAATGTGGAAAAAGTGATGCGTTGTGAATACTTTCCAGATGCACTGTATATAAAGACAAAAAGGTGGAGCGCTTTTTTAGCTTGTGGGAAGTATATATTGATACTCTTCCGTTATCAACCAGAAAGCAGATACATAGCAGTTTTAAAAATACTACTTGGTACACCACCAGGTTAGCAACACAAGATCCACCAATAAACCTGATGTGAAGAGAGATATAGTTGGGTTTCATCTCCTGAGCTCCCAGGACGACAGACTACTTGTTTAAAGCTGGCCACACACTAGACCAACTTACATTCAACCATCCAACTAGTTGATTGATTGGAATGAAAATCTGGTAACGTATGGGAGTAAATGATGATCAGCAATTTGCTCCTAAATGCCAGAAAACAGATGAAAATGGTCGGTCAGACAAGTTTGTTAAATGTATGATCTAAACAATTTGTTCAAACAGTTTTGGACCATTTTCCAGCGTTTTGGAGCAAATTGCTGATTGTATTCATTACCAGATTTTCATTCCAACCGATCAACTAGTTGGCTGGTTGGATGTAAGTTGGTCTAGTGTGTGGCCAGCTTAACTATCAAAGTGTTTATGTGCGACAATATGCTAAGACAAATTCAAGATATTGCTATAAACTATGGTCATTTTATTTCATTTTCGAAGATTGTAATAAGTCACTTTGAAATTGTTTACTGTGAATGTTCCAATCAATGTAAGTTTTTCTTTCATGATGTCTCAATAAAAAAAGAAGTAAAAAAAAAAAAAAAAGAGAATCCTTATCCGATAAGAACCCGTCCCCAGAATCAGGAGGAAATGTAGTGATCACATCTGCAATCCCTTTGCTTTTACCTATGAGCCCCCTCACGACTCCTGTGCACGCGCGGCTTTCCATCTGCATATGCACAGAGAGTAAAACCCTGTACGGGCCGCGAGACCTTCTGCAGACACTGGAGAGGAATTGCAGGGCAGTATCATGGCAGGTAATGAGCAAACGCCACCTGAAGAAGGCATTAACCGACGCAGGCAAGATCCACAAAACTATAGCGACAGCTGCTGCGGGAGCGAGACGGAGGACGGAAAATCAAGAGATGCCTCCTACTTTCTGTAATGGTACATCTAAGAGATAATTCTGCACTAACAAATGCGGAAACATCAGTTTCCACATATTTCAAGAGCAGAACTTATTAATAAATAGGGCCCCAAAGTGAAACAATTGGTAAGAGAGTGTCAGGGAGAGATTCCATGTAGTTAGTTGCCTCGCCCATCATTTCACAGAGGCTGAACTGCCAACACCAGGGCATTTTTATTTTTATTGTGGTGAAAATTAGGGGTTATGCTACTGCACCAGCAACTTTTTATTTTGGTGGTGGGGGTGGGGGGTTAATCTTTAATCCTTATAACTGTACTGCAGGGGCATATCTATAATGGATTTTAGGGTGCGTGGTGCACGAGTGCCTGGTTTTAGGGGGTCCCACACCACATACCCTGCACCCATTTCTTAAATACTTACCTCTCTGGAGTCCCACTAAGGCGTTACCATCGCTCCACAAATTGCCTGTAAATTGGCGTCGCTGCCATTTTCCCGGTGTTTTGCGCAGATGCAGTAGGGAGATCACCGGTAGAATGGCTTCCGCGGCTTTTCCCCAGTGACCCGTGCCTGCACAGTAATCTCTGGCATAGCACTAGAGTCTACTGCAGTGCCCGGAGTCTGCTGAGCTCAGTGCGCTGCCAGCCGTCTGGCAGAGAGGATGGGGTCCGTGTGCAGCCTCCATCTTAATACGTCCCTGCTGTACTGGCTGACTTCGGCATGTTCCTTTCCATAGCAAGGACAGTCCACGTGGGAAGGTTGGGGGTGCGGCCCTGCTTCTGTAGCATTTTGCTGTGATTTCCATTCCAGTGGGCAGGACCGCAATGATGCAATTCATAGTGTCATTGTGCTCCATTGCCTGCCCACTTTCGCCGATAAGTGCCACGCTGCGCCAGGTTATGGGAAAATTGCCCCCTTTCCCGGGACCCCGGAGGTTCCTGCTACAGTGGGCAAGCATGCTTATAACTAGTTCTAAAAACAGGAAGAAATCTGTGAAATAATTTCAGAAAATGATAAAATAAACATCTGAACCTTTATCCAGAGCGTGGAAGCTGCTATACTCTTTATGTGAACTGTAACTATCCTGTATCAGCTTATAATAACCGGCACCTTTTTCCATAGGAATAAAGCACTGGCAAACACCAATTAATTTATATACTGTAGACCCATGACAAGCATTGCACCTGTCATGAGGGCACCCCTGATTGGCTACTGTCTCTTGAAACTCCCCCTTGAAGTGTTATTTATTGGCTTGGCATTCAAGTTGTTAACCACAAGGTAACGTGCAAACACTTATGTTAGCCTGCATGTAAACGCAGCTAAGATACTATCAATTCTGTGAACTCTAACTAAGAAGAACTGTCAGCTGTGAGGTAATGAATTGGTTGAGATTTATCACAGCTCAAAGTGGAGAGACATAGGGGCCTATTCATTAAACCTAAAATAACGGTTTTAAAGACATTTTCCTTAATTACCTTTTTTTTTTAGTATTCATTAACACAGGAGATATCACTGATATCTCCTGGTTAAGTCCGCCTGCGTTAATTTCCACACTCCCCATACATTAGTACATTAGTATGGGGATGTGAAAATTAGGCTATACACCAAATTCCGACAATTATGTATTTTTAGAATTTGATGGTGTTACTATACGTCACTCTCAGGTGGTGTATAGCGGGTTACACTTATCTGCTTTCAGTGTGAGCAGGTCCTCCTCCAGCTCCCTCCGTCCCTCCCTGGTCCCTCCTCTGGCTCCGGCCGCTGCTCTGACTGTGTTCTCCCGGCAGAACACAGTAAAGTTAAAAAAAAAAAAAAAAAAAAAAAATTTTTAAATAAAAAAATATATATTCAGCTGGTGGTCGGGGTCCGCGGCTGCAGGCTGTGACAGGCGGCCAGGTAAGTGGGGGAGGGGAAGGAAGGGTTGGGGGACACACAATTACCGCAGCTATAATCGGTGCTGCACATGCGCCGCTTTTGTGAATGTAACAGTACCTGCAGAGCACTGATTACAGCTGCGGTAAGGTAGAGTAGAGAGGGGAAAAGCATCTATTTTCTGAAAAGCTGCCATCGCAAAAATGAAAGCTTTTCGGAATAGATACTTAAGGGGATGAGGAATGATGAATTGCTCCGGCGTCTGCGGCGAGTCAGTGTGTTAATTATCGGGGTCCTTTTGGACCTCAATAAATAACATCATGATTAGACCCCATAGTATGATCACAGTGTCATATACTGTACTCATAATTCTCAGTGCTGCAGAATAATATTTCTTCTACTATTTGTATATTGCCTTAAAATGTGCTTTAATCCTAACTTATTAATATCAATTCAAGTAAGAGGATAAGGTATAATTCCAATGATGAGTTTACAATATTTAGAAAGTGTTTTTCTTTACAGATTACACTTTTGAGCAAGGACGCATTTTCGTAGAGAGGAGGGGCCCAGGCAGGTGTAACCCCCCCCCTCCTACTGGCATTGTGATGGAGCCTACAATGCATGGGCATATCTCGGGGAAAATGACGCACCCCATGTGCCCATTATAGATACGCCAGCAAAGAGGATGCCTACGGGGATTGTACTGAGCATGTGACCATTAACATTGTATATCCAAATTAATTGACATAAAATAAAATGTGCATCATGCAATTTAGGGTATGTTAGAGTGTGTATGTTCAATATGGCCACACCCTGGATCATCATTAAATTTAGCCATAACTGTTAATGGACAAAATAGAGCGAGAATGGGCCAATGACCCCTTAGAATCATTACTGGTTGCTCTACAGCCTGTTAGTGCCATCATAAGCACACACAGGCTGGCAGCAGTCATCTTCCAACCCCATTTTCCAATTACTGTTTTGAGGGGACCATTATTGGTCACAGTTGTTTCAGCTGACACATACAATGTGATATATCAGGCTCACTGCCTGATATCAGCTGCGATGTCACAGAGATTGTGAGCACATAAAACATCTTACAAAGCAGAATGCACCAATCTTTATCACACTAACACCTACTTTCACACCCACTATGCTCACACCTTGCTTACATGAGAGAAACTCGCCAAGTTCACACATGGATGATTCACATGTTGCGATACATAATACTGTATGCTCACAGATATATGTTTGCTTGCAATTCATCTTATTGACAAATATACAGTCAGGTGCATAAATATTGGGTCATTGACAGAATTTTCATATTTTGGCCTCTATTCACCACCACAATGGTTTGAAATGAAACAAACAAGATGTGCTTTAACTGCAGACTTTCAGATTTCATTTGAGGGTAATTACATCCAAATCGGGTGAACGGTGTAGGAATTACAACGGTTCCTATATGTGCATCCCACTTTTTAAGGGGCCAAAAGTAATGGGACTATCAACTCAAAAGCTATTTCATGGACAGGTGTGAGCTATTCCCTCGTTATTTCATTATCAATTAAGCAGGTAAAAGGTCTGGAGTTGATTCTAGGTGTGACATTTGCATTTGGAATCAGTTGCTGTCGACTCTCAATGGGCTCTATTTACTACAATCCGCATATTGAATGCGGATTGTAGTGTGATATTACCGAGTGAATTCGCATGGTGAATTCAGGTAATATCACAGGGATTTACTATAAATCCCTTGCAGGGACAGAGCTTGCGATAAAGCTCTGTCCCTGCGGATCCCATCCGCACTCTAGTCGCGGTATTTTCGGAAAAAATACCGCGACTAAGAGCACGCGCATGCGCCGACCGACCACCGCTACTACCCCCCCACGACGCTAAGCCCCGCCCACGGCACATACGGTTATCGATATCTCACCAAAGGGTGGAGTAGCCACATGCAGGGTTTACCTGCAACCGCTCGGTGCTGAGAGATCGCTACCCGTTTTCGTGTGAGCCAGGGACGCTGACTAGAATCCAGGGACAAGAGAGGAAAAAGTTTGTTTTCCTTTGTTGATAGAACCTAACATTTAAAGGGGTGCTGCAGTATTGAACACGCGACTGAGTCGCAGTTTTGCGCACAGTAAAGACGCACTCTTTTCAATTGTTATCAATATCTGGGTTAACGTGTATTTTTCTGCGCAGGATAAAAAAAGTGTGTAACAGTGAGTATTTGTTGGTAGGGGTAACTTGTTCCCTAAAGTTAGAGGTACCGTATGACCTTTAAGGGCTAAGTGCTAGCCGCTCGGTAAGCAGCTTACCGTTCTATACACAGTAGCAGGTGTACATGTTGTCTTTGTTGTAGAGAGGTGCGTGAAAGTAGCCGACTTAAACTTCCATAGGTGTGGAAGTAGCCTTCTTAAATCTTATCCGGGTGTGTGGAGCTGCCTTCTTCAAATCTCCACAGGTGTGTGAGCGCGGCCGTTTAAATCGTCCACAGGTAAGTGAAAGTATCTTGACTGTCTTTCACCAGTTTAAATCTTTATTGAAAAACGTAGGAGTTGTCTCAGAATGGGAGCCACGCAAACAGTAGAGATGTTAGACAATGATGTGCTGCTAATGGAAGCGCCGCTTGGATCGGCCCATCATATTATGCATACTAAGTATGGTACTTATGCAATAAGGTATTGTGATGTATGGTTTAAAATGACGATGAAGAGTGTTAGACCGTTTCCCAGAATTGGTAGTTTTGATAAAGATGTATTAGATAATGTCCGGGATCACATCAGTCTGATGCGCTCCCGAGAGAAAAAGGTTAAATATTATGAATGTTTAAAGTTGTGGCAGCATGAAGGGAATGCGTGGCTTAAAAATGCGCAAGCGACGCAAACTAGCGTTGCGAGCGCATTGCCAGAGAATACATCCACGACGCTGAATTGCAATGCGGGCGAGCCGCAAAATGGCGCGCACGTGCAGCAAGGTAGCATTGCGGAAGGTATTGCCAGCAGTTCACACGCACCACCCCCACCTTATGTGGATGGAGGTGCAAGTACAGTTATCAAAAATACCCATAAAAATGTAACAAGCAATTTGTACCCTCTCTTAAGCAACTATAAAGAAAATGTTCATGATGTGGATGATGAGCCTATTGTAATGTCTGCCGTTTCCCATGCTGTACAAATGATAGATGCTATGCCACGACAATCACGAGTGGTGCCGCCATCTCCATCGGTAACAGCAAGGGAAGTGCTAATACACTCTGCACCCGTAGAGGAAGTTGTTAATACCATATGTAGCAGCAACAGATTAAACCCCCAGCCAGGTAACCAGGTCAGAGGTAGCAACGCTGCCGGTCTGCATCCCATTCGGACAATAACTGTTCTGAATGGAAATGCAGATGCGAACGGTGTAGTGCCCACGAGGAAAGTGGTAATGCATTGTCCTTGGACAAGAGCAGAACTAAATTCCATCATAAATGATTTCCCCGATCGGAAAAAGGAACTAGCCAAATGTCAAAGATTTTTGAGGAATTTGGGTAGTTCTCATGAGCCCACTAATAAAGATTGGCGTGTGGTGTTAATGGCCTGTCTACCACGCAATACCGACGTGACAAAATTTATCACAGATTGTGTATTGGATGGTGACATTCCCTTAACAGACCAAGTAAACCAAGGTAACATTTCCCGCATTGTAACTCAATTGGGTTTTCACCATAAAGCAAAAGGAGAGTGAATCTGCAGAAGAGTATTGCGACCGGGCTCTGCAGGCCATCACCCAGTACATTGGGATAGTAGATATTAAAGATAGCACTCACCACAGGGGAATGATAGTCACGGTACTCATAGACGGTCTTAAAGAAAACTTAAAGACTCGGGTTCAGACCTCACAACCTGGCTGGAGGGGAGTCACAATAGATACTCTCATAGAATCTGCCATAGAACATGATAAGAACATCTCAAAGAAGAGAGAGACCCAGAGCGAAAAACTAATGGCTGTCAGTATTCAAGCTCTGGAAGGAATGACGGTAACATCACAGCCAACAGACACCCTTGCATCTACACACACACCTACACCTGAACAGTTATATGCCCTCACTAATCCCACGCAACAGCAAATACAGCTCTATTCTAATAACCCTACACAACCACAGGTCCCACACTGCTCACAAACTTCATATCCCCCACAAAACCCTTATCCTCCATATCCCTACCCATATCCACCACCTTTTTCCCCTGCTCAAACCTTACAACAACCCGTGTCTTCATGCGATCCACGAATATGTTTTAATTGTAACCAGCCAGGACATTTAATTAGAAACTGCAGAGTAAAAAGGGTAGGACCTCCAAACTAGAGAGTACCTGGATATCCCCATAAGGGATATGCACAGAGAACAGCAAATGTCCAGCAGCCACCAGCTCCAATTGTGGCCGTTAATGCTTTATTGGAGAATGGTAGCCAACGCTAGGGGTCAGGTCATACCTGTAGTCTACAGATAGTCAGGTTAACGGGAAGTACTAGGGAAGAACCGGTCATGATGGTTGATGTAGCTGGTACTGAATATCCTTTTCTTGTAGACACAGGGGCGACCAGGTCAGTGATAAAATCTCCCGTTAATTTACAGGTGACCAATGAGACAGTACCAACAATGGGTGTAACAGGTAAAGTGGAACATTATCCTTTAACAAAGTCCACAGAGGTTACTATTGGGCCGTTGCATACCAGGCATTCTTTCCTTTTAGCTGCTGCGGCTCCTACTAACCTGCTGGGTAGAGACTTTTTATGTAAGATGGGATGCATTATATATTGCACCCCTGATGGTGTATTTTTAGATATCCCTGAGAGAGTTGCGCACGAGGTGCGGGATATGTTGGACACTCCCCAAAGGATAATGTATCACTCTACCAGTTTAAATGAAAATCCATCCCAGGTAGATCAAATGTCCCAAATTCCAGATTCCCTTTGGACTAAGAATGGACAGGACACTGGATTAATGGCAAATGTAAGCCCTGTAATGGTAAATTTAAAAAGTGGTTGGCAAGCTCCAAAAATTCCCCAGTACCCACTAAAACAGGAAGTAGAATTAGGGGTTTTTCCAATAATTGAGCGATTATTGCAACAGGGAATTTTAGTCCGTACAGCTAGTGTAGCCAACAGTCCAATATTTCCGGTGAAAAAGAGTGGTGGGAGGGGTTATAGGCTGGTACAAGACCTTAGAGGTGTTAATAAGGTAGTAGAGAGCCAATTCCCCATAGTGCCAAATCCAGCTGTCATCCTGATGCAGATCCCAACCAAAATAAAACCCATTTCACTGTCATTGACCTCTGTTCTGCTTTCTTCTCTGTGCCTCTCCACCTTGACTGTCAGTATCTATTCGCATTTACATACAGAGGTGTACAATATACATGGACACGGTTGCCCCAAGGTTTCATATACAGCCCCAGTATCTTTTCCCAGGCATTGCACGACTGTTTACAATCTTTTCAACCTGCCAATGGATCTGTTCTAATTCAATATGTGGACGATTTATTGCTATGTTCTGATTCGTTTATGTCATGTTTGAATGATACTAAACTGTTGTTGCTTCATCTCTCACATACAGGACACAAGGTGGCTAAGGACAAACTACAGCCATGCCAATCCAGAGTAAAATATTTGGGACACTGCCTAACCCAGGGGTTAAGACATCTCACAAATGATAGAATCCAGGCCATACAGAACATGACACTGCCGCAGAATCAACAGCAAATTCGTACCTTCTTGGGAATGTGTGGATACTGTAGAATATGGATCCCAGGTTTTTCTATTTTGGCCTTGCCTTTACAGGACTTAATCTCTTCCTCAAAGCCCGATCGTGTCATATACACAGAGGAATCAGAGCAGGCTTTTCTTATTCTTAAGGAAAGTCTGACAAAAGCACCTGCATTGGGAATACCTGATTATGAAAAACCTTTTGATTTGTATTGTACGGAAGTCGATGGTTGTGCTGCAGGTGTCCTTACACAAAAACATGGTGATGCCAGTAGGCCCGTAGCATACTACAGTGCCCAATTGGACACTGTGGCGAGATCACTCCCCACCTGTTTGAGAAGTGTAGCGGCTACCGCTCTATTGGTGGGTAAAAGTGAGGACGTAGTATTGGGTCATGATGTGATTGTATACACTCCCCACGCTGTATCTGCTCTGCTGAACTCTGCTGAAACCAGACACGTCTCTTCGGCTAGGTTTACCAAATGGGAACTAGCTCTAATTGCAAACATCACTGTTAAACATTGCAGCACGCTGAATCCAGCAACGTATTTACCATATGTACAACATGATGTACAAAGGGTGGAAGGAGACGAGTTGCTGGCGGGAGGTGAGTTCAGCGGACATAATGATGCACACGATTGTATGGAATATCTGAATCAGACTTTTACTGCTAGACCTGACATACACGACACACCTTTAGAGAATGTAGATGTGACTTTTTACACGGATGGGAGTTGTCATAGACAAACAGACACAGGTGAATTATGTACAGGTTATGCTGTTGTAAATGACACAGACATCATAGAAGCTAAACCTCTTGGTCCTCCTCACTCAGCCCAGGTGGCAGAGATAGTAGCACTAACTAGAGCGTGTGAACTGGCAGCAGGCAAATCTGCTAACATTTACACTGACTCGAGGTATGCGTTCGGGGTGGTGCACGATTTCGGGGCTCTATGGCGTCTGAGAAATTTTATGACAGCAGCAGGCACACCAGTTGCACATTCCCGACACATAAAACATCTTCTAGAAGCAATCCAACTGCCCAAAGCGGTGGCAGTAATCAAGTGTAAAGCCCATACATGTGAAGATGATCCGGTGTCACTGAGCAACAACAGAGCCAATGAAGCTGCAAAATGGGCAGCAGAGTTAAAAATGTTTTCTCCAACTGAAAAAATTATGTCTTCCCAAACAATTGATATGCTGAAATTAATTGAGATGCAAAATTTGTGTTCAATCCAGGAAAAGTCCATTTGGAAGTCCTAGGGATGTGGGCAAGAGTCCTCCGGGCTCTGGAGGGACGGACAAGGTAAGCCAGTAGCCCCCAAGGCATATTACCCCAGCCTGGCTGAGGCAGCACACGGTCTGACTCATCTGTGAAAGCAAGGTATGTGCAAGTTGGTGAGAGCATACTGGTGCGCACCAGGTTGTTCTTCACAAGCAGAAAAGATAGCAATGTTCTGTCTGACCTGCTTGAGGAAGAACATAGGGAAAGCGAACCCTACCGAACCGTCCCATATTCCACTGACTGATGGACCTTTCCAGGTGATACAAATTGATTTAATCCAATTACTACCCTGCAGGAATCTTAAGTATGTATTAGTGTGCACTGCTGTATTTTCTAATTGGGTTGAGGCCTACCCAGCGGCCACTAATACTGCTGTGTTTACTGCCAAGAAAATAGTTCAGGAATTTGTATGCAGATATGGTATCCCTAAAATCATTGAGAGTGATAGGGGTACTCATTTCACAGGTGATGTTTTTCAAAATATGTGTAAGCTGATGGGTATTAATAGCCGACTTCACACCCCCCACCGACCGCAAGCCAGTGCCAAGGTAGAGAGGATGAACGGGACTATTAAAAATAAGTTAAGTAAAATCATGGCAGAGACTGGACTAGGATGGCCAGAAATGTTACCCTTGGTCCTACATAGCATAAGGACCACTCCTAGACCCCCTCTAAATCTGTCCCCATTTGAAATACTGTTCGGTAGACAACCTCATTTGATTATAAGTCCACAGGAAGACTTGAAGGGTAACAACGAGGTAACTGTAAAGTATCTTATATCAATGAGTAAGCAGTTAAAGCAACAGCAGCAGAAACTGAAATTGTTGTCCAATGATATGCCTGAAACTAACTGTCATGATGTTGAACCAGGAGAATATGTTATGATCAGAAATTTCTTATGTTCAGGTTGTTTGACTGATCGGTGGGAAGGTCCGTACCAGGTGCTGCTGACAAGTACTACATCTTTGAAGGTGGCTGAGAAAGATACCTGGGTCCATTCCACTCACTGTAAAAAGGTCAATCAACCAGTGGAGAAACAAGTCGGAGACAAGGCTGATAGCGTAGACCTGTCGCTCGCGAACTTGTTCCGGGAGGATTGAAAAGATCGTAGTGAGATACCTGAACTAAAAGAAATCTGCAGGTCTTGTTGTGGCAATGGATGGGCCTGCTGTGTTCATTTTCATGTTCTCTTTTAGAGTGTTCATCATCCTGGTCGGTTCGGGAATGTCCGGTTTCTGTGAAGGGGGACCGATTGTGGAGAGGGGAGTTGATGGCAGTGCTGATGGAGTGGAGTCAGAAGGAGTGCAATGCCAATCAGGGGAGTGTCTGACCAATCTTAGTACTGTTATTGTTAAGAGAGCTGTTATTCCGGATACTCGGGGACGGTGTGGAGGTTTATCGTCTGAAGATTTCTGTATTTGTGAGCTTTGTGGGTCCCTAGTTGATGAGAACTGTATTCAACGGTGCCAGCCTAAATATAACCTGTACTGGGGTGGGTATCCTTTAGAGGATTATCATAGCATGGTAGGCAAAGTGTTAAATCAAACTGATTGCTGGGTGTGTTCACATGTGCCACAGGGACAGCATAATGTAGGATTGGTGCCATTTCCGCTGAATATCACGGAAATTTTAGAATTACAGAAAGGGAAAACATTGGATGGAAAATTCCTCTCATCCAAACCACCTCATTTCAAACTCTATCAATTCCAAGTAGATAGATCACTTTTGTGTTTAAACATAACCAACCCCAATAAACCCGGGAGTTGGGAAGTGACAGGGAATAATCAGACGATGACCTTCTCACAAAGAGCTGATAATGAGTCCATAAACCATGATCTGTTACGCTCAATTAAATCTAGTGGGAGACATTTTAGGTACTGGTATACATTGAGTTCCACCAAAGAAATTATTGGTAAGGTGCCAGATGGTTATTGTGCTAAATAATACAGCCAGAGACTTGCCTTTACCAGATGGAAGACCCAGAAATAGGATTGTTTGCAAGGGAAATGTGCTTAATGATAATGATGCATACCATTCCTTATGTTCTCCCTGATAATGTATATTTTATATGTGGAAGAAAAGCGTATAAGTGGCTCTCCCCGAGTTCCGAAGGTTTGTGTTACCTGGGAAGAGTAGTCCCAGAAGTTATGACCCTCACACATGTTGCAATGCTTGGTATACATAAAAACACACCATCATCATATCTTCACACACAATATGAACACAGAGGCAAACGAAATATGATACCTGGTGACATGCACAAAGCCACTCAGTTAATTAGTGAGACAACTGGCTTTCAAGTTTTAGATGCATTGGATCCTACCAGGATCGCTCGGGGTACATTAAACTTTAGATATATTCAAGAACTTGCTAAATCGATAGATAATATCACCGAGATGTGCAATGACACATTCAGGTATACAGGGAGAGAATTGCAAGTGTACAAGAAAGAACTGGTGCAACACAGGCTAGTGTTAAGTTATTTAACTGCTGTTACTGGAGGGTATTGCATAATGTTGGCCACCCAATTTTGAGTAAAATGTTGCACCTATGTCACCAATGATACCAGCGACCCCAAGGAGGTGATAGACCAGAAGATGGATGAAATTCTGCAGCTAAAATGGGAATTTCGTAAGAACCATAATGCTTCAGTGGCTGAAGTAGGGGAGAAGATAGAAGGATGGGTTTCATGGCTGAACCCAGTGAAATGGTTCTCAGGTCTAGGGGAATGGGTCCAGGAAGTGATCGTCAGCATAGGCAAATTCTTAATCCTTATACTGATTGTCATCATAATAATTGGCATATGTGTCCGGTGTGTTCCTATTGTGTTGAAGTGTGGAAAATGTAAAAATAGAGTAAAACAAAAGAATTAAATTATGATGGTGGTCAGTATGAATACCGAGGTAAATATAGAACTGCATTACAACCCTGAACTAGGAAATACCTAGTTCAAGGTTGTAATGCATTACTATGTATTATATTTAGACCTGCATAGAATGTATTATTGAAATGTTATTTTTAAAACACTTCAGATAATGTAAAGTCTCAAATTCCCCTTCAAGACTGCCTTTATAGGACTGGTGTATCCCCACACCTTTCACATGATCTTCCAAGATCTGCGGTGTGCGTATAATAGTAGTTTTATGTCCCCACTCAGAGACACATTATTGATGGATTAAGAACCACCTTGTGCCATCCCATAATAACACTAAATAGTATATAAATGTAAGCCTAAATTATATTTTAAAATCAGATTGGATAGCATGTTGTTCGCTATCAAAGGGTGGACTGTCGAAGCTGGATAATTGGCTGAGACAAGATCAGTTTAAAATTGAATCGCAGTGATGCCCTCTTGCGAGTGGCCGCAAGACGCCATCTTGGAAATGAGATCGCAAGACGCCATTTTGCGAATGGCCGCCCAAGCACCATTTTAGATAATCTCACACTTTAGTACATGTGGCAATATTACTATTAGCATCATGCAACTGCATCTTTCACCATTTCTCATACACACATTAATACATTCAATTGCGCAGTTAACTAGTCGCATATTAGCGAATGCCTAGGTCATGCACACACATCTGCCCCAAGTTAACTAGCGCCTTTACATCAAACCCCACATACTCACACATTACATATTCATACAAGGTTCCATAAGCTTTAAGGTATAAGATTCAAGTATGCACATTTATTATAATTGCTATGAAATAAAGATTACTTGGTAACTAAGGTTTTATACGTGATAAGTAAGCCATGTTTGGTATTGTACTGATGCGTACTCTCTCAACAGTATTCTGGTAACATCGATGTAGAGATCGCAACATGCATTCTCAACTTATGGACCGCAGAGACTTCAAGCAACAAAATGTACATTATATGACCAACTGTTAGGATTTGCATGAGGCGGGAAATCAGAGACCACCAGTTGTTAGAGGCTGGACTGTGTATATTTGAACCAACCTGTTAGATGCCTTGTAACACATGCCCTCTCCTTTAGGACCAATGGTATTAGCAACAAACGTCTCTATTGTGTTGTTTATTTCTGGGGGGTATAAATATGTGTGTTCTGACCCTGGGTTTCTAGTCTTCGTGCTGAATGCTGATTGACGGGGGTTTCTTGTTGATGCCTACATTTGGTCCAGAGCGCTGCGTATGTATAACTGTACTTGGGTCTGTATAATTCCTTTGCGCTAAATTGTACTTAGATCATAGCGTGTAACTGACTGTACTTTTACTTGAATAATACTTTGTGCTTTGGAACCACAAGTTCTAGGTCTGGAGTCTTTATTTACTGCATGACTGCGTACGCAAAATAGCGTCAACCTTAGAGGTTTATAGGCAGGATATCAGAAGGTATAGGCAGGAGTGTATAGAGGTTCTAAAGCAGTATCTTTAGGGAGGAAGAGAAGAGAGAGATGACAGGAAGTGTTAGAGAAAAGGGAGGAAGAGAAGGAGAGAGATGGCAGGAGGAGAGAGATGGGAGAAACAGGGTGGACAAAAAGATGACAGGAAAAAGGAGAGAGAGAGATGGAAGGAAGAGAGAGAGAAGAGAGGAAGAGAGATGGGAAGTGGAGGGGGAGAGATGGCATGAAGATGGAGAGAGATGGCGGAAGAGACGGAGAGAGAGAGATTGGGGAAGGACGGTGAGCGAGATGGCAGAGGGAGAGAGAGATGACAGGAAGAAAGAGACAGGGAAGGAAGTGAGGGAGAGAGAGAAATGGAATGAAAAGAGGAAAGAAATGGGAGGAAGAGGGGGAGATAGTTGTGAGAAAGATAGAGTGAAAGAGAAAGAGGGATGGGATTAAGAGGGTGAGAGAAAGATGGGAGAAAGAGGAGAGAGAGATGGGAGAAAGAGGAGAGAGAGAGATGGGAGTAAGATGGAAAAAAGAGATGGGAAGACGGGGTAAGAGAGAAAAAAAAAACCCCTGCAACTCCAGGAATAATAGCTAGTGATTTGATGAATGATGCATCTAAAATATTAATAAATAAACAGTGGTGCAAGTAAGGTGTTACCAGCCGGTTTGGTGATGAGACGGACCACAGGCCACAAGTGACCACGGGTAGCCCCTGCAGTGCTGGGCATGCCCCAGAGTGAAGATAAACAGGGCTGTATTGTGCAGACACGCCCCCATGATGTGAGGCCACGCCCATTTTCCCAAATAAAACCCATTTGTATATAAATAACGTTACTGAAAGAGTTGCTGTTGACTTACTGAACAACCAAATAAAACCCATTCACTATTTCACTACCGGTGCTGTTTTACATCTTAATGATTGGCCCATATTGCACAGTGGGCCTGATTCAGAGCCGCTCGTAAGTGGCCGCTCGCTCGCTCCGAGGTGATGTTCGCACATCTGCGCATGCGTATGGGTCGTAATGCGCATGCGCCAACCAGTCATTGCGGTCGGAAATCGTGTGTTCGCAAAATAGCGAGTGCCTGCTAATTTGAGTGACAGGATGAGGCGTTTGTGGGTGGTAACAGGGGAAGGTGCTTGAAAACGGGGAGTGGAGATCCGAACGCAGGCGTGCCAAACGGTCAAAACGGGCGTTTAATGGGTGTGCATAATTAACAAAGCAGCATCATCGGCCACGTCACTTGGTTGTCTCTTAGCCTGAACTGTTTGCATGATTGCGGTAGGAAAATCCAACCACAAGCACTGCGAGCAGTTCAGACGCCTTTCGATGTACTCGATTAATCTAATAAATAGCGGAGATGACGTATGATGCGAACGGCCAGGGGGCGTCTTTACATAATAGCTAGCGCATATTTCGTTCGCTCGCTCAGACATAGAGGCGTCAACAGACCGCAAAGAGCGAGCGCTCTATTTAAATATCCGGCCCCTTTTTCTGAACGAGCGAGCGCAAATAGCGTCCGGCTCTGAATGAGGTCCTGTTATCTATATGAAGTGTAACAACAGATAATCACAACATCGCTCTGCCCAGGTTCGGTTAGTGACAGTCAGGCCAAATAGCAATTTGCAAAGAACTGAAAACATCAAGTTACAAATATGTTTAATTCAAATTTTTAAACATTTATTCAAAGGGATCGGGGTTTGATGCAGCTCTCCACCCTCTTGCAATATGGTTTGTGTTTAATGATGGGTCCATGTCCTTTTGAACGGTTGTTTATATAAATGGGAGTATAATGCAGTAAGTGTTAACCACAGGTTTCAAAAGGTTACATTTCTATTATGTGAGTTAATAAGGGAGAGTGGCGAATACAGTATGTTGTTGGGTCTTAGCCTATTCCTTGCTACCTACGCAGATATGCACATAACCTGCAGATAATATCACCAGTACAAAACAAACACCACAATTACTGTGAAAAATGAACATGTGGCCAGCGGAAAATCTTTTCATGTTAGAGATGCAGTATTTTGCCATGTTTTATTCAGCTGATAATAACACCACAACCACCCCCATGCAATGCTTCTGTATTGCGGTGTTTGTTTCATCTTTTGTGGTACCCAACCTATCTGTGATATTTTTATGAAAGGTCACACCGAACACAGTCTGACAACTCCTATCCTATGCCCTTTTGTTACCAGTGGTGGTTGTGTTAAAGGTTTTGCATATTAAAAATTAAAGTTAACTTATCTTCTTGCAAGATACAGTTTGAAGAAAAGTGTAGGCAGTGATACGATGTTTACAACAGCTGTCACTGTGATGTGCCAATTTCATGGCTGAGGGGTGAATTATGACAGCCATCAATATTATGGGATCTATTTATCGAGCAGTGAAAAGTGTGGAGAAGTGAACCAGTGGAGAAGTTGCCCATAGCAACCAATCTGCTTTGAAGTAGCATTTGTCAAGTACAGTCTATAAAATAATAGGTAGGAGCTAATTGGTTGCTATGGGCAACTTCTTCACTGGTTCACTTCTACACACTTTTCACTGCTTGATAAATATACACCCCTCTGTGCCATATACGGTACCTCTCAGCAGTGGCATAACTAAGGGGGTTCAAGCAGGGCATATGCCCTGGGTGCCGTAGGACCGGCGGCACGGAGGGGAGCCTCTGGCCACGGTACCAGCCCGCCCTAGTTAGGCAGTGTGTGCGGTCAGCACTACACATTTACACAGGACCGGTGCTAGGCTTCTCAGCGCCCAGCGCCGGTCCTGTGCTGCACAGCCGAGCCCCTTTGCTCCCCCTGAGTGCTTACCCAATAGCGCCAGGAGGAGGGTGGAAGGCGGGCACAGGCTGTGCAGTTTACACATACATCGCCACCAGCGCGACAGCGATGTGTGTGTTAACCAGCAGCCAATGAGAGTCAGACAGACTCTCATTGACTGATGCAGTGCCCACTGCAAGAGCCGGCTCCTTTCCGGCTCCTGCAGTGGGTAATGGGAGAGACGTCATGATGTCATGACGTCTCTCCCATAATGCAGAGCGCACCAGCCCAGGAGGACTGACGTGCGGCGGTGGGAGCCGGAGCGTGGATTCAGGTAAGTGTATTTTTTTTTATTTTTTTTACTTGTGTATCTGCAGATCGTTGGGGGGGGCTACTACTGGGGGGGACCTCTACTGGGGGTGGGGCACTACAACTGGGGAGGGACTACAACTGGGGGGAGCTACTGCTGGGGGCACTGCATCGGGAGGGGGGACCTCTACTGGGGTCTACTACTGGGGGGGGAAACTACTACGTGGGGCACTATATAAGGGGCTTACTACTAGGGGACCACTACTGGGTGCACTAAATAGGGGGCACTGCATAAGGGCACTGGATAGGAGGGATCACTACTGAGGGCCTGCATAAGGGGGACCACTACTGGGGGAACTGCATGCGGGGAGGACTACTGCTGGGGGCACTATATAAAGGGCACTGCATAGGGGGTACCATTACTGGGGGCACTTCATAGGGGGGCCACTACATGGGGCACTGCATAAGGGAGACCACTACTGGGTGCACTGAATAAGGGGTACTAATGAAGGGAAGCATAAGGGGGACCACTACTGTGGGCATTGCATACTGGGGTACTGTATAAGGAGAACTAATTGGGGGCTGCATAAGGGGGACCACTACTGGGGGTACTGTATAAGGAGCACTACTATGGGCCTGCATAAGAGGGGCCCCAACTGGGGACATTGCATACTGGGGGTACTGTATAAGGGGCACTACTGGGGTTATGGTGCATATGGAAAGGAATGTTCAGAGTGACGATAAAGGGATGTGTCATGTTGACACGCCCCATTGTTAAGTGACCACGCCCATTTTTTTTGCAGCGCGCGCCTATACCGCGCGCACATAGGGGGGGCCTTGCTCCATTTTTGCATTTTCCCTGGGCTCCAAATAGTTACTAGTTACGCCACTGCCTCTCACTGGGCCTGACTCAGCAAAGAATGCAAGTGAGAGAACGCACGCACTCGGCCGATGTATTTGCACTGCGCAGGTGTATGCATCTTACTGCCCGCGCGCGAACTAGCCACTGCGATTAGGTAAAGGTACACAGGTACACACAGTGTGTACGCAGGCCCTTCCGATATTGATTGACAGGAAATGCCATTTGTGGGAGGTGACGGGGTGGTCGGGCGAATGCAGGCGTGCCTGTGCGTTGGGACGCCGTTATAGGGGCGTGCATAATTAAGGCAGTGCGGCGGCATATGCAGCCAGATGACTCGATGCACGCAGCAAGTGGCCAAAATCCTACACAAGATCAGGTCAACCTCTACTGTACGTATGGTTCCGATGGTTCTCAATGTTACCGCTGTCTTGCGGACTACTCAGGCTTTGAGTAAAGGGAAGTGGGCAGCATTGTGTAGTGCGTCTTATGCGTGCGCACCCTTGCGTTCCTTGCTGAATCAGGCCCAGTGTCTCTACATGAGTCTATAGGATAGCAGAATACTTTCTTTACATTTTTTTATTTGTTGTCATATAGTTTGTAATTTGGTACCTGCTCCAAATTAATTCCCAGTGTGTTTAATAAGACCAATGATCAATATCTGTGACTGACCAAATATCACAGCAGGTCAGGCCATTTCACAGAGGTTTCTGGTCGTAGATTGTTACAACGTTCGTTTCTGCGTTAAGTTTCCACGGGCTGCCATTCCACACTGTATTTATCATTTAGCATTTTGGGGAAGTTATAATCTATAAAGTATTCATTCACTTTGCTGAGGGGTGTGTTTGGGATAACCCTGCATAGGCAAACGCAGGGGGGGTTTCCGTCTGCCTGGAAACCCCCCTCCCCAGCCCACACCATGACAACAATAGAAATAGTAATATAATAGAATGTTACTAGTGCTGCATGTTCTTCTCAGTATCACAAATTAAATGATTAGCCCCATCTGTGGATCTTCTAAAATGTGTAATACACCTGTTCACCAACTAGGAGATGTGGAAAACATGCACTGTTAGGGGTGCACTGCTATAGACCATCAATAGGGTTAATTATTAATAATGTATAATAATACACTATCCAGTACATAAGGAGACCTGATATGTACATATATGTCCAGGGCAGTGGTAAGTTCTTCTGCTGCTCCCTCAGCCTCCCAGGGGTAAATTTACTAAAGTGAGAGTTTTTAGAAGTGAGTTTTAAAAGTGATGTTGCCCATAGCAACCAATCAGATTCTAGCTATTATCTTCTAGAAGGTACTAGTTAATTGTTAAGTAGAATCTGATTGGTTGCTATGGGCAACATCACTTTTAAAGCTCACTTCTAAAAACTCTCACTTAAGTAAATTTACCCCCCGGACTTGCTCCAATGCTCTGGAATAAAAACACTCAGCTCAGGCAGGATGGCCCTATTGCCGCATCTAATGGCTTACTGTGATCACTGGTCCTGTATGTGCTGGAATTATGCAACACAATATACTTTGTATGTAACATATTAAAGCTGGATAAGTGCTAATTCTACCTCTTCATGGACTGGCCACACTCACTCTAGAAATCCTGCGTTTGCCACTGCCCTGGCTACACTTATATAGCACCCGTGAAACGTGCACAGACGATTGAATGCGAAATGAGGCTAATATTTTTTTTGGAACAGTTTTGAATATTTATCTTATTTGTAAAATGGATATAGTGAAAAATGGATTTACAGTCACTATAGAAAATACTGAGGGGAAGGTTAGAAGGGGAGCAGCAAGGTCAACAAGTAAGGAATATAGGGGGAGCCAAGGATAAGTGTTCTCTTACCACTGCCAGACAGTAATGCCAGGGAGGGGATTTTCTGTTGCTGCAAAGTGGTGATAGAAAACCTTAGCTATCGCTGGCCCACAGTAAATAGAGTCCATTAGCAGCAATTAATATGTTACTGTAGCAAAGCACATTTCATAGTGTGTCAGACTTCTATTATTCAAGATTATGTGGCCTATTAATTATTACTAAAATATTGATGGAGGTAATTAGGTTTTAGAACTCGCATGAAGTTCTACATAACTCCCACATAACCTTCATAGCTTCCATATCTAATTACATCCCCTTTTTACAGTCCACACACAGGAGCTCATTCAGAGTCGGTCGTGAGCGCTGAGCGCTCACGACCGACTCGATGTTGCCCCACAACACATGCGCACGACAGAGCCGGCTCCGTCGTGCGCATGCGCGAGACCCGGCTAACGACGGGTGATGCGTCGTTAGGGGTCTCGTCGCAGACGGGGCGAGCTGTTGATGTTGAGTGACAGCTCGCCCCGTTTGCTGGACGGGCCGGGGGCGTGCCTGGCCAAACGGAGGCGTTCCAGTAGGAACGCTTGCCGTTTGGGGGCGGCCCCACTGACATCATCAGTGAAGTCAGTGGGGAGCTTCCTGCTCGATCAGAGCAGGAAGCTCCCTGGGGCTTAAGGTTGACGAGACCCTACCTTAGGGTCTCGTTGTAAGCCCCGATGGTCACGATGGTCTTGACCATCGCGACCATCACCCTTGTTGGTTGTTAGAGCTGTGGGTGTTAACCCACAGCCTAACGACCGTCATGGAGGCGGCCGTTCAGGATGCAAGCGGCCGCCCTGTTTCAGAACGACCGCTTGCATCCTACGACCGCCTCTGAATGAGGCCCACAATCTCACACATTGTTTTCCTCTCATATCCTTATGACATTTGGTCGACATTCCTGTGTGACTGGATCATGCAGCCAACCAAGAAACTGTGCATTCTGGCTGGACAAAAATTTAATATATAGCACCTATCCTTGTGTATCAATGCCTATTTCCCTACAGATTGTAAGCTTGCGAGCAGGGCCTTCCTATCTATATATCTGTCTGTTATTACCCAGTTTTGTTCTATTAATGTTTACAATTGTAAAGCGCAACGGAATATGCTGCGCTATATAAGAAACTGTTAATAAATAAATAAATGGCGTTCTACCTAATTACCGAAGGAATTCATCATTCCTCTTCTCCATAACTATCTATTCCGAAAAGCTGTAATTTTTGCGATGACAGCTCTTCAGGAAAATAGTTACTATACCCTATCTACACTAACTTACCCCAGCTGTAATCCGTGCTGTGTATGCGCTGTTACATTCACAGAAGCAGCGCATGCGCAGCACTGATTACAGGTGTGGTAAATGGATATAAAAAAATATCTATCTATCTATCTCATATCTATCTATCTATCTATCTCATATCTATCTATCTATCTATCTATCTATCTATATATCTATCTATCTCATATATATCTATATATATATCTATCTATCTATACATATATCTCATATCTATCTATCTGTCTATCTATCTATACATATATCTCATATCTATCTATCTATCTATCTATCTATCTATCTATCTATCTATCTATCTATCTCATATCTATCTAAACATATATTTCATATCTAGTTATCTATCTCATATCTATCTATCTATCTATCTATCTATCTATCTATCTATACATATATCTCATATATATATATCTCATATCTATCTATCTATCTATCTATCTATCTATCTATCTATCTATCTATCTATCTATCTATCTAATATCTATCTATCTATTTCATATCTATCTATTTATACATATATCTCATATCTATCTATCTATCTATCTATCTATCTCATATCTATCTATCTATACATATATCTCATATCTATCTATCTATCTATCTATCTATCTATCTATCTATCTATCTATCTCATATCTATCTATCTATCTATACATATATCTCATATCTATCTATCTATCTATCTATCTATCTATCTATCTATCTATCTATCTAATACCTATCTATCTTATATCTATCTATCTATCTATCTATCTATCTAATATTTATCTATCTATCTATCTATCTATCTATCCATATATCTCATATCTATCTATCTATACCTATATCTCATATCTATCTATCTATACATATATCTCATATCTATCTATCTATCTATCTATCTATACATATATCTCATATCTATCTATCTATCTATCTATCTATCTATCTATCAGAATAACAATAAGTGAATTTGTTTCTATTAGACCCATTTACTAAAGTAAATTTGCAGGATATCCCCCAAAACACCCTTATTCAGGTATATAGAGCTATGCGTTAGTCACAGATAAGATAGTGACCTGTATAGTGCAATTAGCATGAGGCTCAGAGTCCTCCTGATGTGGGGTGGGGAGCCCTCCTGATACCCCAGATACAGAGGAACACCACCTGATGTGGGGGCTTTGAGGACTGAGTTTGACTCAAGATACTGTAATGCTGGCCATACACGGGACGCTTTTAAAACGATTTTGGCATTTTCTACAGGTTGGTCAGACCAATCGTTTGCAAATAGTTGTATTTTGAGTCCTCTGCGACCCCGATGCACACGCCGTCGTCTAGTTGGATCGCAGATCAGATGGTTTTGCAGAGAGATTTCAACTCATCGTGTACGATGTGATACACTTCTATGCATCTTATCCTATGATCTTAATGATCAATCGTACACCATTTGACCACATCTTATGAAGAATTTTAAGGGAAGAATTTCAAGGGAAATCGTGCAACTGATCTTACCAACTTTGAATCTCACCGTGTATGGGGGCCTTGAGACTGCCACTGTGGTGGAACTACAAACACACAATACCCAGTCAACTGTCAACTGCTTCACATGCCGGGAAGTTTCTCCACCAAAGATCTGCATCCAGACTCAGTCGCTGCTGCCCCAAGCCCCCCGCCTCCCATGCCCTCTTACCCGCAGCTCTGTCTGGTGCATCCTTGTTGACATCCAGCTCCTGGAAGATCTGCAGCCAAGCTTATGCTCAGGAAGAAGTGGGACAGGGAGTTGTGGGTGGGGGGCACCAGGACTGCTGCACGGGTCCGCGGCTAGGGCTGCTTCCAAGGAGGAGTGGGACGGGGAGTTGTGGGGGAAGGGGAGCGCCGGATATGTCTCACTGGCATAAGAAGCTACTGAGAAGCAGCATCAATGAACGGGGACAGCCTATAGATAGACGGAAGCGGCAGCTTATGGTCTGACACAGAGCCCTCCACTAGTATATGGTCATGGTGGCTCCTCAGGTGCTGGGAAGAGGTGCCATGTACTGGACAGCCGTGACGGTACATTCTGGGTACATATTTACACCCAAAGTGGGGTGAATATATTGTGGGCAATAGAGGAGGTGCCCCTTCACTGCTGGTGCCCGGTGGCAGGCGCCTCCATTGTCTCCCATAGATCTGCCCCTGCTGCAGAGGAAGATTAGGGTTAGGCTGCAGAGGAAGATTAGGGTTAGGCTGCAGAGGAAGGTTAGGATTAGGATACAGAGGAAGATTAGGGTTAGGCTGCAGAGGAAGGTTAGGGTTAGACTGCAGAGGAAGGTTAGGGTTAGGCTGCAGAAGAAGGTTAGGGTTAGGCTGCAAAGGAAGGTTAGGGTTAGACTGCAGAGGAAGGTTATGGTTAGGCCGCAAAGGAAGGTTAGGGTTAGAATGCAGAGGAAGGTTAGGGTTAGGCTGCAGAGGTAGATTAGGGTTAGCCGGCAGAGGTAGATTAGGGATTGGCTGCAGAGGTAGATTAGGATTAGGCTGCAGAGGAAGATTAGGGTTAGGCTGCAGAGGAAGGTTAGGGTTAGGCTGAAGAGGAAGATTAGGGTTAGGCTGCAGAGGAAGGTTAGGGTTAGGCTGAAGAGGAAGATTAGGGTTAGGCTGCAGAGGTAGATTAGGATTAGGCTGCAGAGGAAGATTAGGGTAAGGCTGCAGAGGAAGGTTAGGGTTAGGCTGCAGAAGAAGGTTAGGGTTAGGCTGCAAAGGAAGGTTAGGGTTAGACTGCAGAGGAAGGTTAAGGTTAGGCTGCAGAGGAAGGTTAGGGTTAGGCAATAGAGGGAGGGTTAGGGGTTGGGATTAGGTGAGAAATACTCACCGGCATGCCAAAGGATCGGAGGTCTAACCCGAAAGGCACAGTCACATGACTGCCGGGACCCGGAAGACACAGCTAGAGAGCTACTGCAGCCGTCGGGAGCAGGTAAATCACCACTGGGCCACCAGGGACGATATGTCGACATTCTAGCATTTTGACATTTCATCACTGTCTACATGATGAATGTGAACATTATGAGCGTCACACTGGTGTCATGAGGGGGTGCAGGCCGCACCGGGTGTCACCCTCGGAGGGGGTGACACCAAAATGCGGCTCCTCTGCAGTGACAGGAGCTAGATTAGGTATTGCAGTGTGACATTCTCCTGCAGCAGCCGGCTCCTGTAATAGAAGAGGAGGCGACAGTGCAGACAGCCCATTCTCCGAGGGCAGCCAGGCGTCTCCGGTGATGCTGGGATCCCCTGGAGTGATGTTATTGGGATCCCTACAAGGCCACGCCCCCTTATTTAGACCACACCTCTTTTTGACTGGGCACGCCTCCGGCATGCAAGGGGTTTCCAGCGTGCGCACCGGGGGCCTGATTCATTACAGATCGCAACTGGAACAGCGTACACAGGCCGCTGATTGTTGTGTACTGCACCTGAATCGTACTGGGCGTGCACGATGATCGCATTGCGATCATGCAGACTATGGAAAGCCATCGCAGAGTGAGTGACAGCCAGTGAGCCTATGCGGGTGGTGACGGGGGAGTGGTTGGAGAAACGTGGGCGTGCCTGTCCGTTTGATCGCCGTTGCATAGGCGTGCATAAATTAGCCACTGAGACGGCATACGCAGCTTGAGTGCTCACTGCGTGCGTTGAGGTTAGCAATTTCTGAGTAAGGTCAGACCTGTTGTTATTGTGTGTGAGGGTCCGATGTTACTCGATGTTCCCAATGTATACGCAGGACTGCAAGGTATTACGGATGTGAGACAGCGGTAGTGGGAGGCAGTGGGCAATGCTGGCTGTGTGACGGCATTGCGATTGCATTCATTAGCATATTTTCACAGCAGAAGTGCATGCGTAATCACAGCCGCGATCGCAATGGGTGTCATCGTGTTTAATGTGGTGCCTCAGACATAGAGGAGATGTACTAAGCTCTGGAAAGTGATAAATTGGAGAGTGATAAACTGCCAGCTACTCAGCTCCTAACTGTCATGTTACAGGCTGTGTTTGAAAAATGACATTTAAGAGCTAATTAGTTGGCAGTTTATCACTCTCCAATTATTCACTTTCCAATAGTGATAGAGTACATCTCCCCATAAGGTGACATATCCAAGGCTGCAGCGGTAGTTGTCTTAAGCCGCCCACCACCAACAAAACACCAGGACATAATGCCGTCTAGTTTTGCCGGGTTGCTGGGTACTCCCTACTGTTTCATAGCTGCAGCGTCTGCCCACCATTACAGGTGAACTGTGAAAGAAAGCAGCTGCAAAAACACACTGCCTCCTCCCCTAGGCACACACGCAGGTTATGGGCCCATTTCTGAGTTGCATCTGTGGCCACCATAACAGCTGTCTGGCTACCTAATGTAAGTATCTGTCTATATATGCCCAGGAACGTCCACAGCACGGAAAGAGTGGTCCTTCAACGGACAAATGAAACCATCCCCACTGTCACTCTCCGACTGTGCGCATATGCATGGTAGGGCGCTTGCGCAGTCAGCGATGGCTTTCTATGGCACATGCATAATTTGCAGATATCCATGGGACCCGTCCGCATTTGGCCAAGGGACTTCGTGACCAGTAACATTGCTAATTTTCCCTCACTACCCATAGAGGTGAGCAGTAAAATCAGTGATGTTTGGCTACTACAACATAAGGCAATGTGAGTAGCCAATCACCGTGGTTACATATTGGATTAGTATGAATTACCGCCGGGCGCATTGCCGACGGTTCAAATCCCGACGCTGGAAGACCGGCAGTGAAGATCCTGACAGGTAAGTATTTTAAGTTTTCATTGACCTAACCCTAACCTCCCCCCCAAGTGCCTAACCCTAACCCCCCCCTGTAAGTGCCTAAACCTAACCCCCCCTTCCCCGCAGCCTAAACCTAAGTCTCCGGGGGGTGGCTAACCTTAACCTCCCCCCGGGGGTGCATAACCCTAAGTCCCTCCCGGGAGCCCCTAACCTAACCCCCGCGGCTGTCTGCGCCCGCAGCCCTGCTTACCTTCGATCGGTATGCTGGGCGTCGTATTCCCGGCGTAGGTAAAATGACAGGCGTCGGGAGATTTCGACGCCTGTCATTAGACCCCTGCCGGGAAATAGATACTTTTCCCTGCCTACACTACCTTATCGCGTCTGGAAACAGTGCTGCGCATGCGCTGTTACATCTGTAAAACCAGCGCATGCGTAGCACTGCCTACAGATGCGTTGTTTGTGTACCCCCCCGACCCCCCTCCCACCTCCGCTCACCTAACCCCCCCGACTTACCTGTCCGCGCAGCAGCCTCCGGCTCCGTCCTGCTGGTCTGTCATGTGGTTTCCCAGCAGACCACATGACAGATTAGGGGGAAAAAAAAAACTTTTTTTTTTTTTCATAAACTTTCTTGTGCTCTGCTGGGGAGCACACATGACAGACCAGCCTCCGGAGCCTGAGGACGGAGCAGAGCGCCGGAGGGACTCGTCGGGGGACCTGCACACGCGGATACAGGTAAGTCGATTCTACTATTCGCCACCTCACAGTGGCGAATAGTAACTGCATCAAATTCCGAAAATTCATAATTTTAGGAATTTGATGAATACCACAATTTCCACATCCCCATACTAATGTGTGCTAAGTCTGTTCATGAATACCAAAATAACGTTATTTAAGGAAAATGTCCTTAAAAACTTTATTTTAGTGTTGATGAATAGGCCCCTGTGTCACTATAAAAAACTTTTACACACCTACAACTATATCTACTTCTCCATCCTTCTGCTTTTATTTTCTGGTGACATATCACCAAATCCAGGCCCCACACACATACAGCGGATTTACTATGAAATAAATATCCTGCAAACCTCACATGTCTCCCATCACCCTCCAAATCAATAAATGTGCCTTATAGAATTCACACTTGTGGCTCTATTTATTACAATCCGCATTTGTAATGCAGATTGTAGTGTGATATTACCGACTGAATTCGCGTTGCGAATCATGCAATATCACAGGGATTTACTACAAATCCCTTGCAGGGACAGAGCTTGTGATAAAGTTCTGTCCCTGCAAATCCCCTCCGGAGCCTTATCACGGTATTTTCGCAAAAAATACCGTGATTAAGTGCCCGCGCATGCGCCGACCGATCGCCGCTGCTACCCCCCTCCGGCGATAAGCCCCGCCCCCAACGCTAAGCCCCGCCCCTGCAATCGTGAACCCGCCGCGCCCCCCCCTCCCCCCCTCTCCCTTACTTACAATTACCTGCATGCTCCAGGCCTCCGGTGATGTCCTCCATTCCTCCGGTCAGGTGATCTCCCATACTGCACTGGGACCCGATCACCTGATGACCGGGCATCAGTGCACTGTGGGAGACCAGCTGACCGGAGGGGAGTCATCTCCGGATGCTGGATCACCGGTCCCTGGAGTCAGGAAAGTAATTTTTTTTTTTACAAATTTTTTTTTTTTTTTTTTTACAGTGATCAGCTTGCGGTCTGTTCAGACCACACAGCTGATTACTGGGACCGACTCCCGGCTCTGCTCATCCCGTTACAGCAGGGCAGGAGGCCGGTAACCGGGGGAGACCCTGGATAACGCCACCTCCAGGTGGCGTTGTTATCACAGGGCTTTCCCCGGTATTTTTTTCACATTTATTTTTAGTAACTCTGGTCGGATCACATTTCCCATTACAGTTATGGGAAATGCGATCTGCTTTACTAAAAATAAGTGATACTTAGGGGTTGGAGTAGAATTTTACTAATTCTACTCCAATTGCCCTGTAATAACTATAGGTGAAACTAAAATAATGTGAAAAGGGTGTGAAAACACCCTTTTTCACTTTATTTTAGTAAAAGTAATGTTAATAAATAGAGCCTTTGATCACAACTTATTATTTTACATCTGAACATCTCTTTACAATAACTACTTTCACCAATTTCTACATTTACTTGAGACTGCTGGTTCACACGTTAACCAAACTCTCTAAATAGCCATTGATGAAGTGGCTTCAGCTACCCGACAAACTTCACGTAAACTGAAATAACAACCGTGGCTTTCCACAGACGCCTACAAAAACTGCCTCTTAAAGTAGAATGTCAGTGGCGTAAATCTTAATTCAAATGACTTCCACACATACTGTAAAATAGGAATCCACCCATCTGTCATCCTAACCCTCTGTCCCATGCTCACTGTCTACCCCATCTGTGTCACCCCTGTCTGTTTTCCCATCTTCTCTAGAATGTAAGCTCTCACGAGCAGGGCCCTCTATCCTCTTGTGTTTATCCTTTCTTTATTTATATTATCTGCGCTATACTCAAAAGCACCTAACCCGTGACTTTTGCCATCCTGCTTCTGTTGCAGCAATGTTTATATACCATGTACTTGTTTTGCATTGTCTTAAACTGTATGACACTGTTTTCTTGTTCCGCTCAACTGTTTATGTACTATGTTTATGTACTATGTAAGGTACTGCGGAACCCTTGTGGCGCCATATAAATAAAGGATAATAATAATTAGACAGTCCTGACTTCATATCTTACATACCTATAGATGGTGTTAGCGGTTAGCCCTTCCAACTTCAGCCAAGCCTTCCTGGCACAGTCATGTTTTTTGTTTTTGTTTTTGGTTTTACAGAGTTGCAGTAGGTCAACAATGAACGTATGTATGAATGTATTTTGCAACTGTAGTTTATATCTACGTTATAGTGGTGCTTTAAAATATAATTTATTGTTCTAATTTCACCTTTGTGACTTTCATATAAAAAATATTTGGATAGCGCTTCGTTCAGATCTCTGCAGATTTCTTTGATTTTTCGACAACACAAATGCTGCATACTGCATGAATAGGCTACACAGACCTGGATCCGTAATTATACTTATGATCACCATTTAAACTAAGTGATCTTTCACGTTAATGAGGCTTTCACATCCTATGCAGTTAAATCTGATTTTTTCAGTCTGTATTAATATTCCCAATCTTCAAAGAGCCACAGAACACCTGGTTTCATTATATCTTGACACCATCTAGGCAGATCATTATTGTTATAGAAGTGTAGCATTGACTAAAAGGGTTTGAAATGAATGGATTGGTCTAGTAATTGTGCTATCAAAGCGAACCAAACTTTCATTATTTCCTCATTGTGCTGTTTTCTGATGCATAATGTAATGCTTGTTTCTTTCCATGGTTTTGTTAGAACATTTGCTCATTATAAATAGGATATATCTATTAAGATTTAACATATCATGGTCCCTGATACAGTGATAGACGCAGTGCTGATTTAATGCAGTTGAGCGATGTTTTGCTACTGTGCATGTGCAGAAAGTCTAGAAAACTCTTACTCAGGCTTGCCTACCCACCCGATTTGGCTGGGAGCCTCCCGATTATCGGGTGCCGCTCCCGGCCCCCCGGGAAGGCAGGCAAGCCTCCTGCAAGCTGCCTTCCCTCCCTACCCTCCCGCAGAATTAATAGCAAAACCCCCGTAGCGGGGGGCCCGGTGACGCAATTCGCGCTGAATCTCTTCATCGTGGTCCCGCCCCCCGCTTTACAACGCCGCTTACTCTGGCATTGTGAAGAAGAGGCGGAGCCGCAATCTCATGGCCACACCCCGGCCCGCACTGGCCACGCCCCCGCAACCGCATTATTGTGGGCCACGCCCCCCCCTGTAAGCTGACATTCAGCCCCCTCCCGGAAGGAGCAAATATGCAAATATGCTCTTACTTCGACCGCGCGAACCAATGTCTGTGATGATGTATGCAACTGCGTACAGAGGGCCTGATCCAGACCCGGTCGCAAGCGATGTGCGCTCGCAACCGGGTCGATGGTGGGCCAGTGTGCATGCGCACGATGGAGCCGGCTCCGTCGTGCGCATGCGCGAGACCCGGATAGCGACAGGCACTCCGTCGCTCCGGGTCTCGCAACAAAGGGGGCGTGCTGTCGATGTTGAGTGACAGCATGCCCCCTTTGGTGGGCGGGCCGGGGGAGTGGCTGCCCAAACGGAGGCGTTCCCATGTGATCGCCTCCATCTGGGGCCGGCCCCACTGACATCACGAGTGATGTCAGTGGGAGAGATTTCGGCCGAAATCTCTCTGGGGCAAGCCCGATGGTCGCGATTGTCTTGACCATCGCGACCATCTTCCTGGCCGCTTGCTATAGCTGTGGGTGGTCACCCACAGCAATGCGAGTGGCCAAGAGGCCGTTCAAAAAGAAAAATAGTCCGGCCCTGATTCAGAGCGAGCGGCTCTGCATCAGGCCCAGTGACCAATGCATAGATGTACTGTATATACTCTTGCCTCTCTGGCCGCTCCTTCTCTGTTTCCTCTCACGACAACTCCTCCCCACCACAGCCTCTTACAGTAGGTGTTCCCCAAGGTTCTGTTCTTGGACCTCTCCTCTCTCTCTCTCTGTACGTCCTCTCTAGGTAAACTCATCCGCTCTTTTGACCTCCATTATCATCTCTATGCTGATGATACTCAGATCTACATTTCCTCACCTGATCTTTCCCCCTCTCTACTGACTCGTATCTCTGACTGTCTCTCTGCTATCTCTTCCTGGATATCCCAGTGATTTTTCAAACTTAATAAGTCTAAGACTGAGCTGATCGTCTTCCCACCCTCCCACATAACATCATGTCCCACTATTTCTTTATCAATAGATGGCATAATTATCTCATCTAGTCCCAAAGTGCGTTGTCTTGGAGTCATCCTGGACTCTTCCCTCTCCTTTAAACCACATATTCAGAAGCTCTCGAAGTCCTGTCGTTTCCATCTCAAGAATATTTCCAAGATCAGACCCTTTCTCACCCAGGATGCCACCTCATACATTCACTGGTCATCTCCAGATTGGACTACTGTAACCTCCTCCTATCTGGCCTCCCCAAATCCCATCTCTCTCCTCTCCAGTCTGTGCTCAATGCTGCTTCTCGGCTCATCTTCCTCTCCAAACGCTCTACATCTGCCTCCCCTCTCCTACAAGCCCTCCACTGGCTCCCCTTCATTTTCAGAACCCAATTCAAGGTTCTCACACTCACTTACAAAACCCTCACCCATTCCTCTCTCATTTACATCTCTGATCTCCTCTCCCTTCACTCTTCTGTCCGCCCTCTTCGTTCACTTAATACACGCCGCCTTTCATGCCAATTGATTACTTCCTCCCACTCCCGCCTCCAGGATTTTGCCCACTCTGCTCCCCACCTTTGGAACTCCCTCCCTCTCCCCATCAGACTCTGCACCTCTCTACAATCTTTCAAACAAGCTCTTAAGACCCACTACTTCATTAAAGCCGTCCAGCTCTCATCCTAACTTGCTGCTACATCTCCCTTAATCCCCACCTACCCCATCTGTGTCACTCCTGTTCGTCTGCCCCTCCCTTAAAGAATGTAAGCTCTTTCGAGATACTGTCATTTAATTTATCTCTTACTCCCCACTAGGGCAACCAACACTCGGCTGCTTATGTGGGCGTAAAGGTCGCTAATATAGCAATGTTTATTATACATGTCCATGTCCTGGTTTGTATTGAATTGTAAGTCACTGGTTATTTATTTGTTCATGTACTTTGTAAGGCGCTGCGGAACAATTGTGGCGCCATATAAATAATTGATAATAATAATAATACTCCTAATTAACCCTAAGGCTGAACGCTGGGAACCTGACTGCCGATATCCCGCACCCAACCCCTTTGCATATGTTCCAGGCACATTAGCTGAAGGGGATCTATATACACTCCTAATGCAAACCCTTTACTTCTTCTACTGTGCATGGGTGGTCTGAGTAGAGAGTGCCAGGGAGGGATGCTTAGGATCCCTCTCCTGATACTTTCTGCAATCTGTAGACCATAGGCAACTGCAGATAACGCCACCTTGAGATAGTATTAACTACCGCGGCCAGTCTCCGGATTGCAGATACATACAGGGGATTCTATAAATCTGCAGATATCTCCTGAAAAAGGGTGTTTTGGGGGGATATCCTGCAAATTTAGTAAACAGGATAAAAGAAACATAGTTACATATTCGGGGGGGGGGGCGGCACCAAATGATAACTTGCCTCTGGGGGTCTGGGATGAACTTACGCCACGGGACCCTAGGCTACCGCAATTGTCAATGGTGGGTCAGATGTTGCATGTTGGAGTGTTTACAATCTCCATCGCGAATGGACAGAACATGCAGCCTGAAAGTGCGTGTGTCACTGCTCATACTCTCCATCGCACTATCGCGCACAAAGGGAAGGCTGAGATTTGCATATTCCCGCAACTGCGAGAGAGGCTGCAACTGCGGCTGCATTACCTTTTGTACATAGCGGGGATATTTTCATTATCTCCGGCAATATGGATAGATAAAAAATGCGTCGGGTCTGCGATTATAAGTACATAGAACCCACAGTCTGTATAAAAAAAGTCAGTATAATGGTATCATATAAAAATAGCTTCTCTGTGTCCCATATCCAAAATCTTCAACTCACAATTTATATTTTTCCATCATTTAAACTCTTGGGACCTCATTCAGAGCCGCTCGCAAAATGCGAGCGCTCGCTCTGAATGAGGGCGGTCGCTTCTCTGTAATGAGCCGGCCTCCTTGTCGCTCGATAAGCTGTGGGTGGCTTTAGTGAGCGGCCAGGTCGATGGTCAAGACCATCGCGACCATCGGGGCTTGCGACGAGACCCTTGTGGTAGGGTCTCGGCTGCCGCAAGCCCCAGTGAGCTCTCGGCTCTAATAGAGCCGGAAGCTCACCACTGACACCACCAGCGATGTCAGTGGGGCCGCCCCCAAACGGCAGGCGTTCCTTCTGGAATTTCTCTCTCGCTCCGGGGCTTGCGCACGCGCAGTGCGGCCGCTGCGCGTGCGCAGGGCCTCAACATCGACCCACTTGCGAGCGCTCAGCGCTTGCGAGCGGGTCTGAATTAGACCCTTGGTGTGCCCATATTACTGGGATATGTGGGAATAAATCACTGCAACCGTTTTACCTTATTTGAGACCTAAAAGTTTAAGGTGGATTTTACGGTTTGAGCAAACTTCAAATCACATTGATGTCCCAATATTTCCTCCCAAAATGGACAAGTGGAGAAGATACCCATAGAAAAGAATCAGATTGTAGCTTTCGTTTATCTAGTACAGTGCCCTGCAGCAGGCAGCCCTCCAAGCCTTCACTTGCAGCCGCCAGCTCCCGTCTGCTTTGCTGTTATATTTGTTTGTTATAAATTGCAGCATTTGTTTAAAAGGCCTGCTGGTTATTACAGGAAGGCACCTCTTTCAGTGATTAAATCTCTTCATTTAATTTACTACTGAGATTAAGAGAGTAACATGCAGCCTTTTTGGGAGTTAGTGGGCCTCCCAATGCAGCCCCCAGGGCAGGGGCAGAACTATGGGAGACAATGGAGACGCCTACCGCCGGGCCCAGTTCTGAAGGGGCACCTCCTCCATTGTCCAGAACATATTCACCCCACTTAGGGCAGTAACTATGTACCCAGAGTATACAGTCACGGCCGCCCAATACATGGCACCCCTCCCCAGCACCTGAGAAGCCACCATACACATGTGGAGAGCTCCATGTCAGACCATCAGCTACTGCCTTCATCTATCTATAGCCTGTCTGCATGCGAATTGCTACATTACAGTGTCAGCGGCTGTGACGGGGAAGGTGGGGGTGCACCAAATGATAACTTGCCTCCGGGCATCTGGGATGAATTTACGCCACCGCCCCAGGGTGTATCAGGTGCCTATCACTGATCTACTATATTCTAAAAGATGGTAGCCAGAATCTGGTTGCTAAGGGTACACTTCCTGACATTTCAATTCTCTTCACCGTGAGCAGTCCATGCAATTAACCATTTAGGGGACCTGCTCTTTACATCATTAGTCGCAGCCCTCTTCATGACAAAATGCTGGCTTGAAAAAGTTCTCGGGAATTCCACTATTGTTACTCTTGTACACACTGATCGGCCCAATACAGCCTGCTGAAGGAGGGAAACCTGCTTAATGAGCACCTCCCGCAGCCAAACTGTCAGCTTCCAGCACCTGATATCATCCCGCCCCGGCTTAGCAGAGAGGCAAGGGTGCACGAACGGGGCACTATATCAAAGTAAGTCCCCGGCAACTAAGAAAAACAGTGGTGGCTGGCCAGAAAGAGACAACGACCGTGACCTGCTCATGTATGGCTGCGGTACCCACCACGGGCGGCAGTAAACCAAGCCAGCCTCCAGGAATCTATATGATCAATGCTCCTTTGCATACATTCAATTGCTATATCATCTAGCAGGTAGCTCTTGTATGATACGGAAAACAGGAAAGCACCTTTTCATCCAATTAATATGATACTGTATTACTGGTTTAATGATATACAAATATTTAGTTCATATTCTGGACTATTAAAAATTGTTTAGAATATATATGATCTTCTGGTTATTATTACTTATAAAACCTACCCTCCAACACGACCCCTTCCACCTGGTACAAAATGCTCTGCTCCTGGACTTCCCACCTAATTAATGACGCAGACACCTGTGTTGAGCTAGTTAATAGATGTTAATAGATGTTTCATTACAGTTGGCTGCAATCATCAAATAAGAGAGAAATCCAGGAGCAGAGCATTTTGTATCGGGTGGAAGGGGTCATGTTGGAGGGTCTGATAAAATGGTGTGGTATATTGTGAGAGATAAAACCAACATGAATGTACACACTAGGGGGCCTATTTATCATCGGAGGCCGTATGGCCTCCGACGATGAAGTATTGAACTCGCTGCGAGGGATACTTAAGTATCCAACTTGCAGCGGGGGAAACGTGCTCCGGTGTGGGGACAGCTGCTCCGAAAAACAGCTGTCCCCTCGGTTAGTATCGCAGCTACTAGCGTTTCCGCATGGTTACCGGGCCATTTGTCGGTTAATGAATAGGCCCCTAGATCACATGACAGCGCATTATTTCCCAATGACTGCACACCTCAGGCCTAGTATACTTCCAACTGTTATCAAAACCTCATGACAAAGCCACAGATGTATCACTCCACAGGTGTAAACAATAACATCTCTCAAAGAAAAGCAGCACATCAATACCTCATACATCGCTACCTCACACATCTCTGCCTCACACCTCACTGTCTCACACATCGCTGCCTCACACATCGCTGCCTCACACATCGCTGCCTCACACATCACTGTCTCACACATCGTTGCCTCACAGACCACTGCCTCACACATCGCTGCCTCACACATCACTGCCTCACACCTCGCTGCCTCACTGACCAGAAAAGTGGTACTAGTGTATCTGGTTGGTTAATAGATAAACCAAGAGGTTGTTATAAGTGCTGTAAAACATCCTGTATTACCTTTAAATATGTCAAACAAGGCAACACTACATTTCAGTCATTGGATTTGGGCATTTATTTTGAGGTCTAAAGTTTTATTACCTATCATCAGTCCATCCTTGTAGCACAGACGGTGTAATGGTTAGCATTTCTGCCGCACAACACTGAGGTCGTGGGTTCGATTCCCACCACGGCCCTAACTGTGCGGAGTTTGTATATTCTCCCTGTGCTTGCGTGGGTTTCCTCCGGGTGCTCTGGTTTCCTCCCACACTCCAAAAATATATACTGGTAGGTTAATTGTCTCCCAACAAAAATTAACCCTAGTATGTATGTGTATGTGAGCATGTGGTAGGGAACTTATAGTGTAAACTCCACTGGTGCAGGGACTGATGTGAATGGCCACCTATTCTCTGTAAAGCGTTGCGAAATGTGTGCGCTATATAATAACTGGTAATAAATAAATATACTTAAGTACTTGTGCATGTGGAATGCAATATGTTGGGAGGACAACCCGCAGTCTTAATGTAAGGTATTTAGAACATAGGCATAATGCCATAAAAACACATTCCGCCAGTCACCGCAACCTTACTAATCACTTATGTACTAACATATGCGATTAGTATCGCAAAGGACAGCTCTTGCGATAAGAGCTGCCCTTTGCGAAGCAGCCGATTCCTGGTGACGGGGTCTCCATGGAACCCCGTCCCCTCCGAGCCCCGGGATCTTCCTGCTGGTCACATGTGCAGGAAGCCCCAGGCTCCTCCTCCCTGCACCCGGAAGAAGATTAGGAGGAGGAGGAGACGGAGGACCCAGAAGGAGCGCGGGCCAGCGTCCATTGACAGCAGGTGAGTGGGGGCCAGCGCTGGGGGGTGGCGAAGCATCGGGTGCGGGGTCCAGTAAGAAGCCCATAGGCTTCTATAGGGAAACACCAGGTTTTTCTGGCGGTACCCTCCACGCCGAAAAAATGGTGGGCGGGGCTTAGTACATATGGAATGCGGTAAAAACCCAGAAAACAGGGTTTTTACCGCATTTTTCTTTAGTACATCCCGCCCATAGCCTTTACAAACATGCTTTAGCCCATAATAATGATGTCAGTATCCATACAGGGCATTGATAAAGCTGGGGGTTACCCAGCGAAACGCGTTAGTAGACTGAGCACCCCTCTACATGAAGAAGACTCTTCTGGATATACTCACATTTCTGTCGACTCTAATTTGGAAACGGACTCCGTGGACCATTTGATTCCTTGTCTGGGCATCCACCAAACGACAGACAGACCTTCACAGTGGCTTCTAAAGGAAACCCATGGACTATATTTGTGTTTCACCGCTCCAAGGGACACTTCAATAAGCGTGATGCCGCTTTGACACTCTTTGGATCCCTACACATCGTGAGTTGGTAGAGACTAACTTAATTGGAATTTCTAATATTTTTTCCACTGTCATAATTGTGTTTCACTGCTCCAAGGGATACTTTAATAAGCGTGATGTCACTTTGATATTCTCTGGATCCCTATACATCGTGAGTTGGTAGAGACTAACCCAATTGGAATTTCTAATATTCTTTTCACTGTTATTCTAGAGGAGTCACAGAGCAACAAGACATTGGTACACATATCCATTTGGAATATTATTATTTCATGCAAGGGTAGCTCAAATACAGACTGGTCTATATATGTTTTTTATATGTATGCTCTTTTATATATATTATTAAACTTATATATAATTTTTATAATAATTGATTGCACTTCATCTGTTTTAATAAGATTTAATAAGATCATTACCCTCTATCAGCGCTGTAAATTTTTCATCTACTGTTTGTAATTTCCATACAGGGCATTGAATACATATCACCGACACTAAGAGGTGGGTATAGGTTTAATTTGCTTGTATGTAAAAGAGTGGCCTTTTGGATTTTTTCTTTTGATACCCTGGTAACTCATGGCCCGAACCAGTGCTTTTTGGCACCCTGTGCCGGCCACGCCCCCTGAGCACATAACATAACAAGGGGGCGGGGTCACCAGCTCCAGGAATAACAGCACTTCACGGATCATCACCAGGGGCAGTACAGGCTGCAGAGTGCATATATCTGGAATGACCAGAGGATGTGAATAGCGATTCTAGCTGCAGGTTGCCGTTGTAGGCACCATGCTAGCCAGATGCAGGGGCCATAAAGCAATGACAGTGCAGCCCACAGGGCTCTGCGCTCTGTGTGGCAGCACCGCTTGCACACCCCTAGTTATGGCCCTAGCCTGAACACATCTATTGAAATGAATATATATGTGGTTTGGTATGTATACTAATATGATACCATTGTTGTTTAATCTTACGCTAATGTTTTACCCATAGGATAAAAGAAAAAGTTGGAATACACGTTAATGCTGCTAGAGTCGTTTTTTTTTGTTTACAACTTTTTTTTTTTGCTGTATGTCTTATTCTTAGACTTTTTTATGCTATACTTGGAACAACTCTAGAAAGGTTTGCTACTGCTGTTACTATTCGTTTATGTGCATAGCGCCTTTGTATTTTGCCATGCCGAAAGATTTATTCAGGCACAGTGCCAGCCACAGTGAAGCTACCAATCTTTACTCTCCTGTTTTGCTCTGCACAATTTTCTGGAACCAAGCGTACAATATATACTGTAACTATAGGCGATGCAAACACTCCACTTGCAATGAAAGGGGCGTAATGTTGCGTTCTCACTTAGGATAATGCAGAGTTGAAAATACGCGTAATTACGCCATTTTCAGACAGATCTGTTGCAGAAGGGATAGGGCTGGTGTACTTAAACACCGATAATGAGCACTGATATGAAACCAACCGCACCGATAGCGGGTGGTCCATTGCAGCGATACGTAGCCCACCGGCATATGGGTGAAATTATGCATTTATTTCTGTGCATGTGGCTATCGCAGCTCGCCACCAGTCCCCATGTCTTTGGACATTGGGAGGAAACCATGGCAACCAGAGTAAAGGCACGCCAACATGGTGAGACAATACAAACTCCTCTCAGAAGCACAGGTGATTGCAGGCTCCTGATCTATATTGTAATATACGCCAGCTTACTATGCTTTTGAGTAACACCACGGAATCACTAGCTAATGTTTACACTTTGATGCGCAGATGAAAACGCGAGATGAAAAAGCAGTTGTTCATAATAGATCTGAAGTTCTTGCGGTACAAAGACCCCCAAAATGCATTGGAACCTGTATCATTCGTGAAATAACCTTTAACCATTTCAGCCACTTTGTACACATATGAAGCTGTATCATGTAGCTTGTGACGGTAAGTAGTGTTTCTGTTGCAGATACAGATGTGCTCGCATACACCTGACCTCAGTTGCGCCAAATGGTCCCATTTAGCGCACCACAGACAATGCGACTAAGCAGCGAAATGCGTCCCGCCAGACACTAATGCATCTTAGCCTCATCACTAATGTGACAAACGTACAATGTACGGGTACCCTGGATACAAGCGCTGGCATTGAGTGCAGGTGCTGTGGGTGACTTAGACGCTAAATTTGGGTAAAAGACGTTGAGGTCTATTCATCATCACTTAATTTCTACAAAAGTAGGTGAAAAGATTTTCACCTTTTTTTGTAGAAATTAAGGGCCTCATTCAGAGGCGGTCGGAGGATGCAAGCGGTCGCTCAGAAACTGGGCGGCCACTTGCATCCTGACCGCCCGCCTCTGTTGCGGTCGTTAGGCTGTGGGTTAACACCCACAGCTCTAACGACCGCTAGGGTGATGGTCGCGATGGTCATTGACCATCGCGACCATCGGGGCTTACGACGAGACCCTAGGGTAGGGTCTCACTAGTCGTAAGCCCAGGAGAGCTTCTGGCTCTGTCAGAGCCGGAAGCTCTCCACTGACATCACTAGTGATGTCAGTGGGGCCTCCCCCAAACGGCAGGCGTTCTCTCCGTTTGGGCTGCCACCCCCCCGGCCCGCCTTCCAAACGGGGCGAGCTGTCAATCAACATCGACAGCTCGCCCCCTTTGGAAAGAGACCCGCTACGACCAGCGCTGTCGGTCGTAGCGGGTCTCACGCATGCACACGATGGAGCCGGCTCCCTCGTGCGCATGCGCACTAGACAAACATCGAGGCGGTCATGCGGTCGTAGACCGTACGGCCGCCTCTGAATACAGCCCTAAGTGCCAGGGTAATTCACCATTCATGTAACGCAGGAGCTATCACTGATATCTCCTGGTATTGTCCCCCCAATAATTTCCACAGTCCCCATATTATAGTATAAATTGTAAATTCATCAAGTTCTGAAAAAGCATTTTTTCGGTACTTGACAGCTATACTGTACGTCCCCCTGCGATGGAGTACAGCACCCAGTACAGCAGAGGGATCTGAAAAGATCCATCCCTACTGTGTCCTCTTACATTAATGCAGCTCCCTCTCGGCTCCCCGGGGAGCCCTCCTGTGAGCCGGGAACAAGGGAGAGGGCACAGCAGCGGCGGCAGGGGACTGGTGCTGCAGGGCTGCACGATCTCAGCCAGGGTCACAGTCTCTCTGCAGCGGAGCGCGGGGTCCGGGGACAAAGATCGGGGTTGGCCGGGCTGTAACTATGTACCTGGAGTGTACCGTCATGGCCCTTCACAGCACCTGAGTAGCCACCGTACACTAGAGGAGAGCTCCGTGTCAGACCATCGGCTGCTGCCTTTGTCTATCTATAGCCTATCTGCATGCGAATTGCTACATTACAGTGTCAGAGGCTGTGACGAGGGGGCACCAAATTATAACTTGCCTCCGGGCGTCTGGGATGAACTTACGCCACTGAGGAGAAAAGTCGCCTTATTCCGAAAAGATGTCTCTGCGAAAAGAGCAGCTTTTCGGAAGTGATAATTAAGTTTAGGAGGCATGATGAATGCCTCCAATACTTGGATTGAACTTGCAGCGAGTTCAATCCTTAATTATCACAGGGAATATTTTTCCCTTAATGAATAGACCCTCTTATACCAATCCTCGGCGACAGAAATACTAATCCTGAGTGCCCAGGACGCTATAAGTGACTTTGTGTGTAGCTACGAAGTGACAAAGAATGAAAGGTTGGTAATTGCTACCCGGGGAGGGTTGTAGTGCGCGCCGGTAAAAAAGTAGGTGTGTCCTCACAGGGGCGTTTTAGTCACTCCGGGGGTCCCGGAGGTGCGGACTGCCCCCGGGGACCAGCCTGTGTGCAGTGCCGGCTCCCTCACTGTGTCAGGAGCCGAGTGCTGCACGTAATGCTACAATGCAGCACCCAACTCCTATCACCCCTAGGTGGGTGACACCCGGGTGTGACTCGCACGCCCTGCACCCTCCTTGTGACACCACTGCGTTGGTTTAGCATCTGAAGCTGGGTACACACTGGGCCTGATTCAGACCCGCTCGCGAGCGCTTAGTGCTCGCAAGCGGGTCGACGGCTGGGCAGTGCGCATGTGCGAGCCCCGGAGCGAGCAAGAAATCACTCGCTGTCGATGTTGATCGACAGCTCGCCCCGTTTGGTAGGCGGGTCGGGGGGGGGGGGGTGGCCAAACGGAGGCGTTCCCGAAGGACAGCCTGCCGTTTGGGGGCGGCCCTACTGACATCACGAGTGATGTCAGTGGTGAGCTTCCGGCTCTATTAGAGCCAGAAGCTCACCGGGGCTTGCGATAGATGAGACCCTACCACAAGGGTCTCATCACAAGCTCGATGGTCGCGATGATCACCCACAGCTTAGCGAGCGGCCAGGAGGCCGGCTCCCCAAAAAAATAAAGCCGCCCTGATTCAGAGCCCTGAAAGGGCGTCCGGCTCTGAATCAGGTTCATTGTACAATTTTTTCTTCAGATCGACAAACTCTCAGTTTATCCTTACGAGGAATAGTTCCGATAGCGAAGCTTACACACTATGCAACTGGTCCTTCCAATCCTCCGATTTATCCTTCAGTCTGAAGGATATATTGTGCCCCCGTACACACTGCAGACATTTACATACGGACGCCCAGAGCTATCTGGAGACCTGTCGCAGGTTGGTTGTCAGCACGTACACACTGCAAAAAGTTTTACGATACCGTGACCAGATTTACCGCATCTTATGAACTTCCTAGAAGATGCGATCATTCGATGAGCCAAATTTATCTGAACTAAAAGGAGATTGTACGTGCGTTCACATTATACAATCCTCTGTCAGATGCTCAATTACACTGGTGGTCTGATAGATAATTGTACAGTTTGTACCCAGCTTTAGTCAAGCCACGAATCTTGCGCCAAAGAGGATCGCTGTATGCGGACACACCTGTAAAAGGAAACAGCAAATCAGTCATCTAAATGCAAAGTGCTATTTCCAGGTAGAATTCTCTATTTCCTGTAGGTTTTAAAAAGGTATCGGCCACATAGCTCTATAGATTTATGGGAATTTCTACAGCAAGAGAAATCAGAGCACACCTTAGATGCCACAACTGTGGTGACAGGCCTAAAGCAGACGGCTTCTCTATAGGTTATAGGCTCCCAATATCTGGCAGCTGGTTTTGAACTGTAGAGCATCGAACATTGAAAAGATGTTGACATTAGAGGGGAAAGGAGAGAGCAAAAAAAACCCCTCTTGTTTCCTGTATGAAGTTTGACGGTACTGGAAGATGTGACTAACCGTAACAACAAATCTTGGTATGCCTAAAAGTTAGCGTGTGGTTTGTTATTCTCAGCTTTTTGCACAAGCCTCATGTAAGATCCTTATCAGACTGCAGTTGTGAGAGGTATACAGATGAAAATAGGATGAAGATCATAAAAAAACATTTTGATGTGGCTTTTTCACATGCTGTAAATGCATTAGGTGTTCAACTACCTGCATAAAAAACATAAAAGGAAGGAGAGTTCCTCTGAACAAAAGAAGAAGAAACAAAGTACTGTAGCAAACAAGTTTTATTGTACTAAATTAGGGGCGTATTTAGTAGTCACTTAACTGGCTAATATTTGTTCCAAAAACAGAGCAGCAATTTACTTTTTTATTATTGAATAAGGTCAAGGACATCTATTTAAAACATATCCAATACGAATTTATTAGCAAAAAATATATTTTATCTGTTTATAGTGATGGCCATCGATGGCTGTACCATCGATGGCCGATGGTTTTAAGCCACCATTAGAAAACCATTGATGGTTTTGTCAGCAAAGGTTGAGTTATGCGCAGACTGCTGATGTTTCCTTAACATCGGGGGCTACAAATGATGGTGTGGCTTCAGGGCCCGACAGTGATGGTAAATCCGCTTGCCATCAGTCATAGACCATCTATGGTTTGTACACCATCAATGGTCGATGCCCAGCCCTAGTATTCTCTATAGTATATAGCACACTATCCTCAATCAATAGTTTTGATCAATACGGGATCGACATAATCATAAATAATATTATTTCACAACTCTGAAAGAAGGGATTCAGGGCCTGATTCAGCAAGGAACGCAGTTGCTTATACGCACACAATCGACCGATTGTAGCATTTTGCGCATGCATATGCATCGCAGTGCGTGAACTACCTATTGCAATCGGGACTGCGATCACAGAGGCTACACCGACCCTTCGCAGAGTGATTGACAGGAAGTGCCGCTTGTGGATGGTGATGGGGGGGTGGTCGGCCGAACCCAGGCATGCCAGTGCGTTTCAACGGCGTTGCAGGGGTGCGCATATATTAGCCACTGCGATACCATATGCAGCCTGAAGCCTCATGGCATCCGCTGAAGTAAGCAATTCCTGAGTAAGGTCTGACCTGCCTTAACTGTGCGTGAGGCTTCGATGGTACTCGATTGTACCGATGTTTTCGCAGTCTTGCTAACCATTATGGATGTAAGTGTAGTAGAAGTGGGCGTCCTAGTGTAGTGGTGCAGTGGCATTGCGATTGCTATGGATTGCTAGGACACAATGGGGGCAGAGCCGTGGGTGCAGGGGGGCCGAGAGGTCCCCCTGAGATTAGCGGCTGCTGGGAGATAATCTTTCGGTAGCTGCCCAGTGGGCGTTTCTGACTGGTCACATCATTTGCGACTATGTCAGGGACAGCCCAACCTGGCGTGGGTGCAAATGATGCAACAACGCCAGCATATATGTGGCGAGCCACAATAATAAGGATTTATAATCGACGCAATTCGTGCCAATAAATTGCATCGATAAGGAAGCCATGATGTTCACACAACTGAGAGGCCCACTTGCAGCATCCTGAGAAAGAACTTTTCCGTGTCAGTGCGTCTTTAGGCTCCACCATCGGTCGCACCAAACTTGCATCAGCTCTAGGCAGGTGCAGTTTCTCCATGTGACCACTGCCTCCTGTGTGATTGGCTGTGCATTTGTGAAAGCAGCCGGTTACAGCGTCACAGCCCTGACACTCCCCCGCCTTGGCTTAGCCACCTCCCTCTTGCCTCCCAGGAATGCCCAGACCCTGTGTCCGATCCAGTGCTGCGTCACTGATAATCCGGGACACATGAGCTACGCATGCGTCCCGGACAGATGTATGCTCAGACTAAAACATCGGTCAACTGTGTGTGGCATCGTCACGGCTTCAGACTCAAAATCAGGCCCTTCATTTTTTTTTTATGACATTTGTCCAAGATATATTCATTTATGGGTACAGTGTGTTGTAAAAGACAAAAAAATACTATTATTCTGTTATTTTATAATTATTTTCTAGCTTACATAGGCTGCAAATTGTATGTGAAAAGCGAGAATTGATTTCAGTGTTCTTCAATGACTTATTGAAAATGTCATAGTTTTTTATTCATCTTTTTGAAAGCAGAATGGATCGTTATTGACCGTGGCACATGCATGCTATGTAGTGGATAAAAACAACCCTTTGTATTAGTATATATATATATATATATATATATATATATATACATATATATATATATATATATATATATATAAAAAAAAATAGAGCTACTCAAATGAACCTTTAACTGCAGCACAGAGTGCTTCAGCACAACCATTCCCGCATGTTTACGTGGGGACTTGATTGAAGTAGGAGAAGTTCATTCAATATGATGCCATGTTAAAGGCAACTCAACAGTAGACTACTGTAGGTAACAAACTAGTCAGGAATTTTATAATTACTCAGTGTCATTAGATATACAAAAAGGAGGTATAGCTGCATTGATAAATCCTAATAATGTAAATAAAAAAAAATGTTCCAATTCCAAACCAGTGTGTCTGTATATTTAATTTACTCCATAAAAATATTAAACACAATAAAACCTTAATTTCCAACTTCAACAAGTATCTGCACTATTACTCAGATGTATCCATCATAACTGATCTCTCAGGGGTACATTTACTAAAGTGCAGGTTTTTAGAAGTGGAAATGTTGCCCATAGCAACCAATCAGATTTTAGCTATTATCTTCTAGAAGGTGCTAGTTAAATGTAAAGTAGAATCTATTTGGTTGTTATGGGCAACATCTCCACTTCTAAAAACTGTCACTTTAGTAAATTTGCCCCTAGTATCAACATATGAATTATTTAGAGTTACAATGTTTATAAGTATCAATATGTCTACAAACCTGTTTAAATTCAGACCTAGTTGGTCACAGAAAACAAAGGATATATAAATGTTCTAAGGTAATGCTGCCCACACACACGATGATCCGATGTGTACGATTTCCCTTGAAACTCTCCGCGGCAGCTCTGCACACGATCTGCACACGATTTGGTGTCCAATCTTCAAACGATCTCTCCTGCATCCAGACTTCACCTTGCATCGTGTCCTAGATTGTCAGATCTGCCCTACCGCACGGCAGATCTGACGATGCGATGTGCGACCAGCAGGGACGCGTATCGCATTGTGATCGTGAGTGGGGACTCACAATTTACTTTCAATTTAGCCATATTTTACATGATCTGTCGTTACAATGTGTCGGAATCGGCCAGATCAGGTAAAATATCGCTATGTGTGTGGCCAGTTTAAGCCTTTATGGGACCCACGTTGATTATTTATCTGCAGTCTCTCCAAAATGACCCGTTCCAATAGGTACAAAATGCTCTGCTCCTGGACTTTTAATATTGCAGCCAGAAGCGCCGAGAGGGGGGGGGCGGGTTCTAATTACCCGATCCCATGCTTGCTGGAGGGGCCCGGTGCTGCCCCCACCCTCTTTCATCACAGCAGCCCTGGACACGCTGCTGTGTGCTGGGATGCACTGGGAGACTGCTCGCGGCTGCTGAGCAGTCTCCTATGCCAGTGGGGGGAGCGATCACACTGATCACGCCCCCCAATGGCTATGCGTCAGGCTGCAATCATAAATTAGTTGGGAAGCCCAGGAGCAGAGCATTGTGTACCTGATGGGAGGGGTCATGTTGGAAGGTAGGTATATGTAATAGATATACCACTCTTGGGTGTGCGGTCTCGCTCTGATATACGCTCGCCTTGGTGTGCGTTCAACCACCCAAGGCGTGCGTATAGCAGAGCGCAGCCACAGACCCAAGAGTGGAATATCAATCTTATAAAATGGCCCCTGTTGTGACAAAATAGTTCTATGTGGAGAATGATGTAGGGTGAAACAGATACAGAATAGGAGGAGAACATAGGGCCTGATTCAGACCCGGTCAAAAGCGCTGAGCGCTCGCAACCGGGTCGATGGTGGCCCACAGCGCATGCGCACGACGGAGTCGGCTCCATCGTGCGCATGCACGAGTCCCGGCTAGCGACGGGCACTCCGTCGCTCCGGGTCTCACACCAAAGGTGGCGTGCTGTCGATGTCGCAAGCCCGATGGTCGCGATGGTCTTGACTATCGCGACCATCATCCTGGCCGCTCGCAATAGCTGTGGGTGGTCACCCACAGCTATGCGAGCGGCCAAGAGGCAGCTCCAAAAAAAAAAAAGCCCGGCCCTGATTCAGAGCGAGCGCTCTGTCAGAGCGAATGGCTCTGAATCAGGCCCATAGTTCAGAATAGGTTGTTTAATTTGAATTATTTTTAATGAATAAACATTTAACTGGATGACAGTGTGGGGGTATATTTACTAAAGTACGGGTTTTTAGAAGTGGAGATGTTGCCCATAGCAACCAATCAGATTCTACTTAACATTTATCTAACACTTTAGAGAAGATAATAGCTAGAATCTAATTGGTTGCTATGGGCAACATCTCCACTTCAAAAAAAACGCACTTTAGTAAATATATACCTTTAATGACTACTGTCACTGTATTTCATTGTACTGGCAGGAAGTGCTTAATGCTTCCTCAGGGTCAGGGCTGGCATGTCTGCTCACTGTTGGCTGCGCTAGATCCAGAAGTGGCTGCTCAGATAAGTTATGTTTAAGTTCTTTGGTGAGGACTACTGTCAGGTCCATTGAGTCAGGAAGTAATTTGGACATTTGTTAAAATTTTTCTGTCTGAAATGTGTAAGTCAGTGAGGCAGTAATGAGCTTCTGTCAGTGAGGCAGTGATGTGTATTATGGTCAGTGAGGCAGTGATGCGTATTATGGTCAGTGAGGCAGTGATGTGTATTATGGTCAGTGAGGCAGTACTGAGCTTCTGTCAGTGAGGCAGTGATGCGTATTATGGTCAGTGAGGCAGTGATGTGTATTATGGTCAGTGAGGCAGAGATGTGTATTATGGTCAGTGAGGCAGTGATGTGTATTATGGTCAGTGAGGCAGTGATGCGTATTATGGTCAGTGAGGCAGTGATGTGTATTATGGTCAGTGAGGCAGTGATGTGTATTATGGTCAGTGAGGCAGTGATGCGTATTATGGTCAGTGAGGCAGTAATGAGCTTCTGTCAGTGATGCAGTGATGTGTATTATGGTCAGTGAGGCAGTGATGTGTATTATGGTCAGTGAGGCAGTGATGAGCTTCTGTCAGTGAGGCAGTGATGCGTATTATGGTCAGTGAGGCAGTGATGTAGTCCCGTTTTTCGGGCACTGACCCGCTGTTCCACCCGTGGGGCAAAGTGTTCCACGGGTGGTTGGGCACCTCCACCGCCGCAGCCGTGCGGTGGTGCCAGCCCCAGGGAAGAGGAATGGATGCTGCGTGCATGTGTGCGGCATCCATTCACTGCAGGAAGAGGGCTGGGGGAAGCCCAGCTACTGACGTAGTGCTGGGCTTGCCCCCAGCCTGACGTTTACGGGAGGCGTGATTTGCGGGCACGCTCCCAAATAACATAATTTAGGGGGAGTGGTAATTAGACCACGCCTCCATTTCACTCACGCGCGGCTAAGGAGTGCCAGGTTCCGGTCCCGCACAGGGCGTGGCTAACCCTGGATTCAGCCCTGTCTGTGAGGCAGTGATGTGTTTTATGGTCAGTGAGGCAGTGATGTGTGTCAGTGAGGCAGTGATGTGTATTATAGTCAGTGAGGCAGTGATGTATATGTTAGTGAGGCAGTGATGTGTGTCAGTGAGGCAGTGATGTGTATTATAGTCAGTGAGGCAGTGATGTATATGTTAGTGAGGCAGTGATGTATATGTTAGTGAGGCAGTGATGTGTGTCAGTGAGGCAGTGATGTATATGTTAGTGAGGTAGTGATGTGTATTACGGTCAGTGAGGCAGTGATGTGTGAGGCAGTGATGTGTATTACGGTCAGTGAGGCAGTGATGTATGTCAGTGAGGCAGTGATGTGTATTATGGTCAGTGAGGCAGTGATGTATATGTTAGTGAGGCAGTGATGTATATGTCAGTGAGGCAGTGATGTGTATTATGGTCAGTGAGGCAGTGATGTATGTCATACCTCTTTTCCACCAAAAACCCGGGTCTGACCTGGGTTTTTGGACATGGTTCCAACCCAGGTCAGACCCCATTTACACTGCACCTTCGATCTGGGTTACTCCCAGGTCAGCCCTGTTCACACTGAACTCAGGTCTGCCCTGCTAAACTTGTGAGGTCATAAAAAGTAGGAGGTGAACGCTCCACAACCACCAATCAGCTCATTTTAGGCATGACCCAGGTCGGATAACCCGGGTTGCGCCGTTTACACTGCACCATTACCTGGGTCCATCCTGGGTCCAACCCTGGTAGCTACCTGGGTTGGATTGATGGGCCACTTGACCCGGGTTATTTTTCAGGGACCATTTTACTGAGCTGTGACCCGAGTAGACCCAGCAAAAACCCATGTTTTTGCTCTGGTGTAAAAGGGGTATTAGTGAGGAAGTGATGTGTATTTTGGTCAGTGAGGCAGTGATGTGTATTATGGTCAGTGAGAAAGTGATGTATATGTCAGTGAAGCAGTGAGGTGTATTATGGTCAATGAGGCAGTAATGAGTTGCTGTCAGTGAGGCAGTAATGAGCTGCTGTCAGTGAGGCAGTAATGAGCTGCTGTCAGTGAGGCAGTAATGAGCTGCTGTCAGTGAGGCAGTAATGAGCTGCTGTCAGTGAGGCAGTGATGTATATGTCAGTGACAGTGGCGTAACTATAAATTTTGCTCCCCCATGCCAAAAATGTTTCAGGCGCCCCCCCACCCCCAAAGGTCAAACACACCCAAAGACGACAGTGACGTGCCTTACACATTATGACACACTAAGTAATGCAACTTATAACACAGTGTGCCACAACGGAATGCCCCTTACAACACATTATGCCACACAGCAATGCCCATTACACATGCCACACAATAATGCCACATATAACACATAATGACATACAGTAATGCCCTTATAGCAAATTTATGCCACGCTGTAATGCCCCTATTTCACATTATGCCACACTGTAATAGCACATACAACACATTATGCCACACAGTAATGCCACATACAACACATTATGCCACACAGTAATGCCCCTTACACATTATCCCACGCATTAATGCCCCTAATAGCAAACTGTGCACACAGTAATGCCAAATACACATTATGCCAAACAGTAATGCCCAATACATCCCACCCTGACAGATCTACTTCACCAACCCTCCTCTCTGCTCCTGCCAGTCTGTCACCGCAGCTCAAGACAGGTTGCACAGTTTTTATGTCCGTATAGAACCAGATTATTGGGAACATAGTTTATAACCTGTAAACTGTGTGTATCAAGTTAGTGCCAATTATACAGTGCCCCCTGTAGTTGTGCCCCAAAATGCAATGCCCCCTATACTAATGCTCCTTATGCAATGCCCCCTGTAGTAGTTCCCATTATGCAATGCTCCCTGTAGTAGTGCCCATTATGCAGGGCCCCCTGTAGTAGTGCCCCATATGCAATGCCCCCTGTAATAGTGCCCCTTATGCAATGCCCCATTTAATTGTGCCCATTAAAGTAGTGCCCCCTGTAGTTGTGCCCATATGCAGTGCCCCCTGTAGTTGTGCCCTTTCTAGCAGTGCCCCCTGTAGTTGTGCCCCTTCTAATAGTGCCCCCTGTAGTTGTGCCCCTTTTAGTAGTGTCCCCTGTAGTTGTGCCCCTCCTAATAGTGCCCCCTGTAAATGAGCCCCTTTTAGTAGTTCCCTCTGTAGTTGTGCCCCTTTTAGTAGTGCCCTCTGTAGTTATGCCCCTTTTATTAGTGTCCCCTGTAGTTGTGCCCCTCCTAGTAGTGCCCCCTGTAGTTTTGCCACTTTTAGTAGTTCCCTCTGTAGTTGTGCCCCTTTTATTAGTGTCCCCTGTAGTTGTGCCCCTCCTAGTAGTGCCCCCTGTAGTTTTGCCACTTTTAGTAGTTCCCTCTGTAGTTGTGCCCCTTTTAGTAGTGCCCTCTGTAGTTGTGCCCCCTGTAGTTGTGCCCCTTTTAGTAGTGCCTGCTGTAGTTGTGCCCCTCAAGTGGTGCCCCCTGTAGTTGTGGCCTCCCCAAACCTCCCCCCCCGTACTTACCTGACTCCGCGCGCTGTCATCCGGGCTGTCTTTCCCGCTGCCACGCTGACTGGATCTAAATAGATCCAGCAGACGCGGACGCGCAGGTTCCCCAGGTCGCGGGTGATGTCATGACGTCACCCACTCACTGCATTACTGGGAACGCTGGCCTCTGAAGTGATCAGAGGCTTCCTTAGCCTCCGATCACTTCAGAGGCCAGCGCTCACAGTTGCAGTGGCGTAACCACTGCCCCCGTCGCCCCCAAGCTACCCGGCGCCTCCAAGCCACCGCGGGGGCAGTAGTTACGCCACTGGTCAGTGAGGTAGTGATGTGTATTATATAAGCTGCATACACACACAACGATTTTCTTACCAACGATTTTATGAACGATTTTCTGTCAGATTATCTGTCAGATTTTTTAAAGTGTAATGAACGATTTTTTTGAACTACAAACGATTTTTGCATATTCCCTTACTGAAAATCGTTCAGTTGACAAGTCTGACTGAACTACAAACTACAAACTATAAACATGAACGCTCATGAACGAAAATCGTTCATTGTTTCTCAGAAAGTGAACAATTTTTTCAAACGATTATCGTTAAACGATATTGTTTAACGATAATCGTTCAAAAAATCGTTGCGTGTATGCAGCTTACACACGGTCAGATTTGTCAGATTTGTCAGATCTGTCAGATCTGTCAGATCTGTCAGATGAACGATTTGAACGATTTTTACCATAGATTTGAACGATTTGAACGATTGAACGATTTTTGACTGCATTAAAATGAATGGAAATTGTCCAAGTCTGTCTCCAAAGATGTCATATCGTTATCTGACCATCGGGAACGCGCATCGTTCAAATCGTTCATCTGACAGATCTGACAGATCTGTCAGATTTTCCTTCAGATATGAACGACTGAACGATTTTTAAATCGTTATCATTCAGATCTGAAGGAAAAATCTGACCGTGTGTATGCACCAATACCCTAGAGGGTTTACGGGTCGGCAAGTGACACTGTGTATTCAGAATTAGACTAATTACAAATATTTGTGGTTTTATACTACTAAAGTATACTAATTATTTGTGAGTGGTCCTATCAAGGACTTGCTTTCAAACATTCAGAAGTATCTGGGACAAGTAACCCTTTTTTAGAGCTGTGCAATTATTGCTTATCAGATTTTATTTAGGATGTTTTGTATGTATGCTACTATAACACTATCGTTGTTTAATCTTATGCTAATGTTTTAGTAACTGATAAATTTGATACATTTAAAATATTAGCCTTTAATTGTTTTTTTTGCATGCCTACTGGTGTTTATTGCAATCACCATACCCTGACAGGTTACTTGTTTTAATAGCTGCATTAATGTGTTTTATTTTATATTTTTATTTCATAGTTTCTTTCTGGTTTCTTTATGAGTAAATACACCAGTTTTCAGATGGATTGTATGCACCAAGGATAGGGCTGACCTTAGTATAAAGCAGGGGTGTATTTTTACAGCAGCTGGGGGGCCGCTAATTGCCCAACCCTAGTGTAAACTCATGATCTTGATGGTGGTTAGGAAACCAGATACAGTATGTCCAAATGGGGTGGTCTGGCCTCAGGGGATAAAGGCCCTGATTCAGAGCCGGACGCTCTGACCAGAGCGCTCGCTCTGAATCAGGGCCCACCTCCATTAATATGGAGCGTCCTCCTGGACACTCGTATAGCTGTGGGTCACCACCCACAGCATATACGACCGTGCAGGATGATGGTCGCGAAGCCTGCGGTTGAGTTTCTCAACCGCAAGGCCAGGAGTGATTTTGGCTCTATCAGAGCCAAAATCACTCCCACTGACATCACTAGTGATGTCAGTGGGGCCGGCTTCTGACGGTAGGCGTTCCCTTGGGAACGCCTCCGTCTGGCAGGCACGCCTCCGGCACGCCCACCAAAGGGGGCGTGCTGTCAGTCAACATCGACAGCACGCCCCCTTTGATGAGACACTACGAGCGAAGGAAAGTCCTTCGCTCGTCGCGTCTCGCGCATGCGCACGACAGAGCTCCCTCCATCGTGCGCATGCGCAGTGCAGACCATCGACCCACTTGCGAGCGGACAGCCGCTCGTGAGTGGGTCTGAATGAGGGCCAAAGTCTGCATCCCAGCGGTCGGGATGGCGTCATCAGAATACCGGCGCCGGAATCCCATCTGCTGACATCCCGATGGTAAGTATTAGAGTTAGGGGGAAGTTTAGGTTTATGGTTAGGGGTTAGGGTTAGGCACTAGGGAGGGTTAGGCACTAAGGGAAGGATTAGGGTTAGGCTGCGGGGGGGGGTTAGGGTTAGGCTGTGGGAGGGGAGGGTTAGGCTGCGGGGGGGAGGGCTAGAGTGAAGCTGAGGGGGACTTATGGTTAGGCTGCAGGGGGAGGGTTAGAGTTAGGCTGTGGGAGGGTTAGTGTTAGGCTGCAGGGTGGAGGGTGTTAGGCTGTGGGGGAGTTAGGGTTAGGTTGCGGGGGGGAGGGTTAGAGTTAGGCTGTGGGGGGTTAGGCTGCGGGGGGGAGGGTTAGAGTTAGGCTGTGGGGGAGGTTAGTGTTAGGCTGTGGGGGGGTTAGGCACTAAGGGAAGGGTTAGGCTGCGTGGGGGGAGGGTTAGAGTTAGGCTGTGGGGGAGATCAGTGTTAGGCTGTGGGGGGGGTTAGGCACTAAGGGAAGGGTTAGGCTGCGTGGGGGGAGGGTTAGGGTTAGGCTGTGGTTGAGGAGGGTTAGGATTAGGCTGTGGGAAAGGGTAAAGGTTAAGGGGAGGGTTAGGACACTTACCTAATCCTGTTGGGATTCTGACTGTCGGGATGCCGCTGTCGGTATTCTAACCATCGGCATACCACCGGGATCCCGACCGCCGTGATACCGTACCCGGGCCCTGATTCAGAGCCGGACGCTCTGACAGAGTGCTCGCTCTGAATCAGGGCCGTCCTTCCTAATTTTAGAGCGGCCTCCTGGCCGCTCGCATAGCTGTGAGTGACCACCCACAGCTATAGTGAGCGGCCAAAAAGATGGTCGTGATGGTCAAGACCATCACGACCATCGGGCTTGCGACGAGACCCTTGTGGTAGGGTCTCGTCTTCCGCAAGCCCTGGAGTGCTTTCGGCTCTATCAGAGCCGAGAGCACTCCTACTGACATCACTTGTGATGTCAGTGGGGCCGGCCCCAGACGGTAGGCGTTCCCATGGGAACGCCTCTGTCTGGGCAGCCACGCCCATGGCCCGCCCACCAAAGGGGGCGTGCTGTCACTCACCATCGACAGCACACCGCCCCCCTTTGTAGCGAGACCCATAGCGACGGCTTGCCCGTCGCTATCCGAGTCTTGCGCATGCGCACGACGGAGCCGGCTCCCTCGTGCGCATGCGCACTGGGCCAACATCGACCCGCTTGCGAGTGCTCAGCGCTCGTGAGCGGATCTGAATTAGGGCCCCAGTCCGGCCACAGACATGCGTACAGCTTAGCACACGGGTGAATATGTGCATTTAGCTCCATGCAAGCAGTGCAGGAGCAATTATGGCCAACTATGTTCAACTTTGCATACTGTACACAATGCAGTAGACATAGGGGGAGATGTATCAAGCCTCGTAGTGTGTTAAGGTGGAGAAATTACCCTAAGCAACACATCAGCTTAAAGCTGTAATTTCAAAGACTGTGCTAGGTAAATTACTATTAGAAGCTGATTCATTGCTTTGGGCTACTTCTCCACTTTATTTCTCTCTAAGGCTTGATACATCTCTCCCACAGAATCTTCCAAAGAGTGGACAAGTTGCTAAGTTTCCCATACAACCAACTTCTATCTATCATTTTATAGAATGTACAAGATAAATAATGATAACTAGAAATTGATTGCTTGCTAAAGGCAACACCTCCACTTGTCCTCTTCATAAGGTTGCTAAATCTCCCCTTAAATCAAATTATTATCTGCTCACCTTTGTAATTAGTTGTGAAAAACAAGCATTGAAACACTGGAGTCTTTATCTTATCTGCAGCATCGCAGGGATTGCACAGATGTTTGTAGCCAGTGATCACCCAAGGTACAGCATTGTTATACCCCTTTTACACCAGAGCTAAAACTCATGTTATTGCAGGGATAACCCGGGTTGCTTATGGGTGCAAAAGGGAACAGGGTTGGATTCCTGAGTCGAGTGACCCGGCAATCTAACCCAGGTAACTTGCAGGGTTTAACACAGGAACGACCCGTGAAACCCTGCAGTGTAAACGGCGCAATCCGGGTCACGATGACACGGATCGTGCCGCATGCCTGCTGATTGGCCAGCTTCAGTGGCTCTTGGAGATGACGTCATCTCCAAGTGTCCACTTCAATGCCAGAAGAGCCGGGTCACTGCAGACCAGGCTTCGGTGTGAACGGCGCCGACTCGGGAATATCCTGGGTCGGCGCCAGGGTTTCAATACAGATCAGACCCGGAATTTAGGTATAAAAACGGTATCAGATGGAGTTTTGTATGTTAACACTCTTTGTTCATGTTAAATGCAAAGCTATATAACATATTATCACAGTAATAAATAAATGTAATTATAGTAGGATATAAGTGCCTTTTTACCAAGCCAAAATATAAATAGCTGCTTCACATAAAAAAAAATCACATTGCATTTATGGTGACAGGTTTTTATTTTTCACAATATCAAACTCAATATTAAACTTCTAATGGGAAGATTTGTCAAAGCAAGGAGAGAGATAAAATACCAACCAATCAGCTCCTAACTGTCATTTTTGAAACACAGCCTGTAAAGAGACAGGAGCTGATTGGTTGGTACTTTTGGGGTAGATGTGCTAAGCTTTGGAGAGAGAGAAAGTGGAGAGAGATAAAGTACCAAGCATTCAGCTCCTAACTGTCATTTTTCAAACACAGCCTGAATCACAGGCTAATTGCTTAAATTGTGGATTTAATGGTGCAAATCTGCCTTAAAACCGATGCAACCAATTAGCAAGGGTCTTTTGCGATGAAAGGAAATATCTACTTGGTTGCTACAGTTTAGGCGCTGATTTGTATCTTAGTAAATAACCCTCATTGCAAAAGTTATTTTCCATTTTTCCAAACCCATAAATTGAATGCTGGCATTCACAAGGAAAAAAAGATGTTTTATAACAGCTGAGGTGGTGTAAGACAGTTAATATAATTTATCCTCTTAGTTTTATTTATTTAAAAAATATATAAAATCTAATTTCCTCATCATGCTTCATGCACAAAGGTGCTAGCTCTCTGTGCTAGATTTACTAAACACATGTTAAATGACATTAAATGCATAACCAGGTGTGTTTTGCATTTAATATTATTGCCGGCTTAAATTTCTGGGTCTAGCCCAGTGTCTTTCTACATATTTTACATGATCTCCAGTTTGGGAAGCCACGTCTTACGTCAGCAGGGTAACTCTTGGATTCCCAGCACAAATATAAATTGTGCACATGTAAAATAAGAGAAAATCCTAAGTGAAGAAAAAGTTATTTATTTGATATGATCATGCAGACAGTACGAGAACAGTAACGATGCCAGCTTGCTCTTTTGATTACTTTAAGATATAAATGTGATATTTGTACTAGCTACAAACTTGCACATTAATAGCTTTATTTATTAACATTATTTTGACCAAAATAAAGTGAAAAAGGGTGTATTCATTTTCACACCCTTTTCACATTATTTTAGTATCACCTATAGTTATTACAGGGCAATTGGAGTAGAATTCGTAAAATTCTACTCCAACCCCTAAGTATCACTTATTTTTAGTAAAGCAGATCGCATTTCCCATAATTGTAATGGGAAATGTGATCCGACCAGAGTTACTAAAAATAAAATGTGAAAAAATATCGGGGAAAGCCCTTTGATAATAACGCCACCTGGAGGTGGCATTATCCAGGGTCTCCCCCGGTTACCGGCCTCCTGCCCTGCTCTAACGGGGAGAGCAGAGCCGGGAGTCAGTCCCAGTAATCAGCTGTGTGGTCTGAACAGACCGTAAGCTGATTACTGTAAAAAAAAAGAAAAAAAAATAGTAAAAAAAAAAATGTACTTTCCTGACTCCACGGACCGATAATCGGGTCTCCGGTGAAGACTCCCCTCCGGTCAGCTGGTCTCCCATAGTGCACTGCTGCCTGGTCATCAGGTGATCGGGCCCCAGTGCAGTATGGGAGAGCACCTGACCGGAGGAATGGAGAACATCACTGAAGGCCCGGAACATGCAGGTAAGTGTAATTAAGGGAGAGGGGGGTCGCGGGGGGGGGTCCGTGATCGTGGGGGCGGGGCTTAGCACCGGGGGGGGCATAGCACCGGGGGGGTTAGCAGCGGCGACCAGTTGGCGCATGCGCGGGCACTTAATCACGATATGTTTTGCGAAAATACCGTGATAAGGCTCCGAAGGGGATTTGCAGGGACAGAGCTTTATCGCAAGCTCTGTCCCTGTAAGGGATTTGTAGTAAATCCCTGTGATATTGCCTGAATTCGCAATGCAAATTCACTCGGTAATATCACACTACAATCTGCATTCAATATGCGGATTGTAGTAAATAGAGCCCTTAGAAGCATCTCATAATCCCTGGGTGTTTTCACAGGTTGAGAAGTAGACTTGAATTGTGTTGACAGTTAGGTGCTCACCCCTCAAAGAAAATATGTGTTTAACCAAAATTTTGTGGAAAATAATAATACAATAACATGAAAGAAAGTCAAAGCATGAACAAACCAGTTAATATGCGATTACCATTATTACAGAGTAAACATAAAACTAGTTTTGGAGACACACCCACAAACATCACGAGGTCGATTTCAATCGATTTAAAATTTATTTATATCAATCAACATCGACAGGCTTTCCGACGGCAAAATCATCATATTTATCATTCTGTAGGGTTTCAACTACAATTGAACATGAAACCATATATGCCATACAAAAGTCCGTCGATGTTGATTAATTAGTTAGATACTAAATCGACCTTTAATAAATTTATTCTCATGTCTTAATGATAACAGGAGATAAACATGTAACCAGAAAGTATCATCCCCTTCATTTTGATTATGGATCCACGATCCCTATTTCAGCTTTGTGATGATATTAGATTAGACAGAGAGATAAATTATATTTCCTTTTATAGGGAATACGAACACAATTTACAAGTCCCCCCTGGGTCCAGCTCACCACACAACTACTACAGTAAGTTACCAGGTTATTGGGGGAAAAAAAGTATTATGTCAACTAGTATATCTGAAAGTTTGTTTCTCTTTTATATCATTTTGATCTTGAAGCTGATTGTGTCTGAAACATGAAAGGCGCGTTTCTTGGCATGTAGGCACTTATAGGCATGTGTGCATCTGAATATGCAAAATTGTCAGTTATGTAATTTGTAAGCAAGAGAATGAGTTCTGAGAATTATTTTTTATACCAGGAAACCCACTTTTTAGCACCCTTGAATTTGTCGCGTTGATGTAGCACCTACCTGTGTGCAAGTGTGTGAGATTGTGAAAATAAACACAATACAATACAGACATGATGGACACAAGCACAGCGTATAACTACATATTCTCCCTTTAAATATATATTCATTAGTGAATGAATTAAAACTTAGAAATCAATACATTTAGCACACAAGGGGAGATATATCAAACCTTGAAGAAAGATAAAGTGGGGATAAAGTACCAACCCATCAGCTCCTAACTGTCAGTATACATGCAGGCTGTGTTTGAAAAATGAAAGTTAGGAGCTGATTGCTTGGTACTTTAACTCCATCCACATTATCTCTCTCCCAAGGCTTAGTACATAGACCCCTGTGTTTAAAAAATGGTAGTTAGAAGCAGCTAATGGGTTGGTATTTTGGGGTCAATGGGGTCTACTCAATAAGACTTGGAGAGAGATAAAGTAACAATTAATCAGCTCCTAACTTTCACTTTACAAGCCGTGTTTGAAAAATGGCAGGTAGGAGCTGATTGGTTGGTACTTTTTCTCTCTCCAAGGCTTAAGTGAATAGACTCCAGTGTACTAAGCCTTGGAGAGAGATAAAGTAGATGGAGATAAAGTACCAACCAATCAGCTAGTAACTGTCATTTTCCAAACAGAGCTTTTAAAATGACAGGTGCTTATTGGTTAGTTCATTAGTTAGTCCCAAATCATTTACACCTCCACATACCTGTCCCCACATTATTTACACCTCCACATACCTGTCCCCACTTAATTTACACCTCCACATACCTGTCCCACATCATTTACACCTCCACATACCTGTCCCCACATCATTTACACCTCCACATACCTGTCCCACATCATTTACACCTCCACATACCTGTCACAACATTATTTACACCTCCACATACCTGTTCCCACTTCATTTTCACCGCCACATAACTGTCCCATATCATTTACACCTCCACATACTGTCCCACATCATTTACACCTCTACATACCTGTCCCACATCATTTACACCTCCCCATACCTGTCCCACATCATTTACACCTCCACATACCTGTCCCACATCATTTACACCTCCACATACTGTCCCACATCATTTACACCTCCACATACCTGTCCCACATCATTTACACCTCCCCATACCTGTCCCACATCATTTACACCTCCACATACCTGTCCCACATCATTTACACCTCCACATACCTGTCCCACATCGTTTACACCTCCACTTTCCTGTTCCATATCATTTACACCTACACATACCTGTCCCACATCATATACACACCACATACCTGTCCCACCTCCACATACCTGTCCCACATCATTTACACCTCCACATACCTGTCCCACATCATTTACACCTCCATATACCTGTCCCACATCATTTACACCTCCACATACCTGTCCCACATCATTTACACCTCCACATACCTGTCCCACATCATTTACACCTCCACATACCTGTCCCACATCATTTACACCTTCAAATACATGTCCCACATCATTTACACCTCCACATACCTGTCCCACATCATTTACACCTCCACATACCTGTCCCATCATTTACACCTTCAAATACGTGTCCCACATCATTTACACCTCCACATACCTGTCCCACATCATTTACACCTCCACATACCTGTCCCACATCATTTACACCCCCACATACCTGTCCCTCATCATTTAAACCTCCACATACCTGTCCTACATCATTTAACCCATTATTGAGCTTTTTAGAGAAATTTACCTGAAAACTGACATGTGTAGTATGATACATTGACAGTCATAATGTTGACATGGACTTTCATCAATTAGAGACTTTCATCAATTAGACAGTGATGAAATGTTGACATGTTAGAATGTCGACATCGTTCCTGATGGCCCAGTAGTGACTTACCTGCTCCGACCACTGCAACGGCTCCAGCGGTGTCTTCTGGGTCCTGGTGGTCATGTGACACTGACTTATTTATTAATTATTTATTACCAGTTATTTATATAGGGCACGCATATTCCGCAGTGCTTTACAGATAATATTCGTCCATTCACTTCAGTCCCTGCCCCAGTGGAGCTTACAATCTATAATCCCTACCACATGCTCACACACATACACACACACACACACACACACACTAGGGTTAATTTTTGTTTGGAGCCATTTAGCCTACCAGTATATTTTTGGAGTGTAGGAGGAAACCAGAGCACCCGGAGGAAACCCACGGAAGCACAGGGAGAATATACAAGCTCCACACAATTAGGGCCGTAGTGGGAATCGAACCCACGACCTCAGTACAGTGTACTAACCATTAAACCATGACTTCCTGGTCGATCCCCCAAAGTTTGGGTGAGTATTTCTCCCCTATCCGTAATCCCTACTCCGAACCCTCCCTCTAGTGCCGAACCTTAACCTCCCCGCAGCCTAACCCTCCCCCCCTGCAGCCTAACCCTAATGTCCACATTCTGGCATTGTCAACATTTCACCTGTTGACATTCTGAGAATGTCAACACATTGCCTGTCAACATTTTAACAATATCAACATCATGACTGCTGACATTGTGGTATCAACAATGTCATTATAGGCCTTTTGACTACATCCCTTATTCATTGGGAGGTGTGCACCAGATGTTCTGTACTTTGTCCCAGCATTCTTACCACCTGCTTGTTAGAAACTGAGGTAATGTCTGAGCTAGTTAGTCCCGCAACAGCCTTGAGGACTGGTAACTTGGCTAGATGCGGCCTTGGGCCGAGTAGCAGCCTTTGGGCTAAGTAGCAGCCTCGGGGCTGTGTAGCAGCCTTGAGGGCTGGTAAACTTGGCTAGATGCGGCCTTGGGGCGAGTAGCAGCCTTGGGGCGGAGTAGCAGCCTTTGGGCGGAGTTTCAGCCTTGAGGGCTGATAAACTTGGCCAGATGTGCTAAGTGCCACCGGGATGACACTAGCAGCAGTACACAAGATTGCATACTCAGGACGCTGAGGTGCGCTTAGTGCCACCGGGATGACACTGGCGGCAGTACACGGAATTGCGTACTCAAGACGCTGAGGTGCGCTTAGTGCCACCGGGATGACACTGGCGGCAGTACACAGGATTGCGTACTCAGGATGCTGGGTTACGCACTTTGGATACTGAGTGTTGTCTGTGCCACCTGTATGACACAAACGGCTGAGAGCAGGTATGAAGACCGTGCCGCCTAGATAACACAAACAGCAGGGATAACAAAGCTGACTGGATCATTGGGAACTCGACTGGATACAGGAGACAACAATGCCAGAACCTGAAACACATGAAACGCTATCACCGGCATCGGAGCAGCGTTCGCACCAGGAGGAAATAGCCGCAGGAGCCAATCCAAAACAAGCCAGGTATGATGAACATTTGATGGGGAGGAGTTCAGTGAATGTCCGCCTGCGTTCGCCTCGCCCTGCGTTCGCAGAGCAGCGGCTTGTGACGCTGCTCAGGGGAGAGCGCACAAAAACTCTCAAACAAATTCCTTTTGACGAATCAGTGCGAGTTTGGGATTGAATTGAAAATTTAATTTGTGGTGAGAATTGAATGGACCCATGCGCCTGTCATTCGCCTGTCACTAAAATAATCCTATCACTGCCCAAGTCACTGACTTACACCATATCCTCACACATTGCTAATAAACATTGTACATATATCTGAGTTGGAGATGAAATGACAATGAAGTGCTCAGATTCCAGTCAAACGACACAAAAACTTTTGCATAGGTGACTCAATTAGTACCTCAGTTATTTTGATTCAACCATCTGTGCTTAAGCATGGATATCCTTAAAACCTGGACTGTTAGTGTGCTTTGAGGACTGAGGGTGGGAAACACTGTACTAAGCGGTAATCCAGAAAGAAATCCAAGAAGACCGAGGTAGACGGACATAACCAGATTCCAGAGCCAGAAACTATGTGCCAAATTCTGAGCGCCGTGAAAAACCGATTTGAGCTGCATCTATTTATTTTTAGTAAACTGCGTCTGCATCAGGGATTGCGTACGCAACTTTGCAAACATACAAATGATTCAGAGCCATACGGGGTCCCTATACTAGTGCTTAACTAACTAAACCACGCCAAACAGAGGCTGGAACCGCACAAGCCAAACCCCTCAATGAAGGCTATGCTACACGTAAAGGTCTTCTACAGGACTAGATCAGTGGTTCTTATTATCCTACTGGGTTCTCCCTGGCAGCCCATTTTGTGTAACTTATACCACCAATATTTAGGGAGGCTGCAGAGCCGGCCCTAAGCATAGACAAATTAGGCAAATGCCTAGGGCAATTGAAATGCCTAGGGACAAGCATTCCTAGCCTAGGGTCAACTCAGCTTGAAAGCAAGCAGTGATGGGCCTGAGACAGGCGGACACACCTCTGCTCTTGCTGTTCTAATGCGTTTGGAGCTCTCAGCTCAGCTCTGATCTGGTGGCAGCTGATACAGCCAACAGCAGCGGGAATGGGGAGCAGAGACAGTGGGGGTAGCCGGCAGTAACAAAAATTGCCACTAGTGGAGAGCTGCTGGGCATGCCCAGCCAACAGCAGCTCCTCCTCCCATGGACCTTTGCAGAGTCCAGTAGCCTGGGCCTATCTGTAGGGAGACATACAGGGGTTTTGGGGCACCAGTGCTCTTGCTGGTACAGGGCACTAAAATGTCTAGTTACAGCTCTGTGGATGAGGGGTGATGGATGTTGCTGGCTGCTACTGTGATCTGTACTGCTGGTTGATTGGTGCTGTGCTTGGAGAGGGGTGCTGGGTCAGAGGTGGAACTAGAGATGGTGCTAGGGGGCACCACCCAAAATCTTGCCTAGGGCATCAAGCTGGTTAGGGCCGGCTCTGGGAGGCTGGAAGGATAAGTATCTTCCCAATGGGTGGGGCCCCTGTAGTGTTGCCAGTGCGTATGGGGGAGGTGGTTTCTTCTATGAAAAACAAAATTAACTGGATATATAAAAAAAGAAGCACATTTTTTAAAAAGATTCTAGGAATAGTGCTGTAAAACCTATGCTGCACAGTAATATTTGGAAGTATTAACTGTCAAAAATGTAATAGCTGGGAGCCTATCCTTTTACTATGTTTTCCTTTAGCAGCCCTTTACCGAAAGGGCAAAATGTCCCTTTATTATTCTGCTGCCCCAAAGTCATAAACTCAGTTTTACATAATAGTATGTAAATTGCTGATAAAAAAAATTAAAATATACATAACAAAAACAAATCTAAATGTTGATGAGTATAACATATCTCACAATAATGACTTCTGCAAGGAAAAGTATTGCCAAGATATAGTTTTTTATTATCTTGTGTCACATGTATGAATTAGCTGTACTCTTCAATTATTTTTTTTTGTTAAACAAGTGCAGTATGTTTTATTACATTATATGTAGTACTTGGTTGTAATGGTCATTTTGGTTATTTTATTTATGAAAACCCTGTCACTTTGTCACTGCATCCCATGACAATAATTAGCCAATCACTAAAATCTTGAAATAGTCAGCAGCACAGTACAGATGAGAAAACTCCAAAGGAAATACTAAACATAAATAAATCCATACTGCACACGTTTCACCAATAATGTTTTTTTGAGTTCAGTTATAATTTTATATCTTTCACATATCTGTTTTCACATTTTGATCCAGGTTATAAACTGAAGCAACATACTGAAGCATTACTATGAAAAAAAAAAAAAAAAAAAAATATATATATATATTATGTATACAGCATTTTCACCATTTTTCGAATTTATTTATTGTATATACAGTATTACGTCTGTGTTATTCTGTTATTTTCACAACTAATTTGCCTTCTTTGATCTGCATATTTAATGCTTTTATGTGTAACTTCAAAACTCTCTTTTTAATTGATTGATCTAGGTGTTTCCATATACAATTATCAACATTTTCTTGAACAGAAACACATACCATATATTGTTACATTGTGTTTGCATTTTAAACCAAGAAATGTGTTACATTTATAGAAAGGAAAAAAAAGTTTATACAAAGTAAAAATCCATTTTGGTCACTAGACTGATGTTACTAACCAACAGCACACCTCCATTACCCTCTGTGCTAAAGACATGCTAAGAGATATCCCATACCCTTATGTCCTACAGTTGTTCTAGATATATTTCTGTTTATTCTAAATACATGATAAGAGATGTTCCATACCCTTATGTCATACAGTAGTTCTAGATAAATTTCTGTTTATTCTAAATACTTGATAAGAGATCTTCCATACCCTTATGTCATACAGTTGTTCTAGATAAATTTCTGTTTATGCTAAAGACATGCTAAAGGTGCGTACACACGGAACGATATATTTCAATGATATGAACGATAATGATATCATTCAACGATATATCGTTCATATCGTTCCGTGTGTATGCAATGAACGACCAACAATACACGCTCCCGCTGGACGATAATGATATCGACCATCCTCCATGCATGCAGGCCAACCTAGACGATATTGTTATCTCTCCATAGGGATCCCCGATGGTTGATCGTGGGTCTTTGGTGGTTTTTGGGTGTGGGAAGGAACAATATCGTTCATCAAGCACACCAGGATTGTTAAAGGGAGATCGTTCAGCGATAGCGTTATCGCTGATGATAATGTTCCGTGTGTACCCAGCATTAGAAATACATTATATGGAGAACCTGTTATCTGACCAGTAACTGGATGTAAGATAGTATACACAGGGCCCTCCATAGATTCCTGTATCTATGTGCTGTCTAATCAATGTCGTCACATTGCAGCAAATGCTTTGTATTGGTAATGTCCATTGTCTATTGACTGTAGCTTTTAGGTTTTGCTTCATTTGCAAAATAAGTGCCCACTAAACATTTGCATTCAATATCAACAGTAAATTAGTATATAAACATCAATAGTTTAAACTTGGGTGCATTGTACATAATAAATCTTTAGTTACAAAACTACCAACCATACAATTATAATTAGATTCAAGCTAATTCTATTCACTTGTATCTTTGAAACATTAATGTTTACTATAAAGCACATACAAGTGTTGCATTTTCTCATTTGCCTTCTTTGTTTAAATAGAACAGTTGTACTGTACAAACCAGGACATGGTTTCACTATGTATAGCATACAGTTACCATAATACAGTACCTAATGGATGAACTACTTACCTGCAGCATCTTGCAGCAAAGGTTTCCAACTGTTCAACGCGTAACTGTAATTGTAAAGGGTACAGAATTGTATTTATTTCTAACAACCAAAGTCATATTTTATGATAGTCTGTAGGAAATGCAGATGAGGAGTTGTAATGTTACTTTCAGTTACCACATCAACACAGGCATTACAGGATCAGATGCATCAAACTCTGTTTAATTCTTTCATTTTCATGTTAAACATTATAATAAATCTGTACTTTTGTGCATGCTCAGGCAGAGATGAATGTTACTATTTCACTGGAACTCAGAAAAAAAATTCTTAAAAAAATCACACTAATTATATAACGGGTAACATACATTTTTAATTCACTGGCAAAGTACTTGAGGGGACCCAGATGAATAATATAGTATTTTGAGCACATACAATTTCAAGTTTGTCTTACTTTCTTATTGTCCCCTATGTTAATTTACCTTGAGTAAGTAATTTATTTTATTTCTTTTCCTAGAACTGATTAAATTTAGTGTAAAAGAATTGCCCAAATGTTACTGAATTTAAATATTTCTGTATTTGGGGCCTGATTCAGAGCCGCTCGTAAGCGGCCGCTCGTTCGCTCCGAGCGATGTTCGCACAACTGCGCATGCGTATGGGTTGTAATACGCATGCGCGAACCAGTCATTGCGGTCGGAAATTGTGTGCTCGCAAAATAGCGAATGCCTGCTAATTTGAGTGACTGGATGAGGCATTTGTGGATGGTAACAGGGGAAGGTGCTTGAAAACGGGGAGTGGAGATCCGAACGCAGGCTTGCCAAACGGTCAAAACAGGCGTTTTAAGGGTGTGCATAATTAACAAAGCAGCGTCATCGACCACGTCACTTGGTTGTCTCTTAGCCTGAACTGTTCGCATGATTGCGGTAGGAAAATCCAACCACAAGCACTGTGAGCAGTTCAGATGCCTTTCGATGTACTCGATTAATCAAATAAATATCGGAGATGACGTAGGATGCGAGTGGCCAGGGGGCGTCTTTACAAAATAGCGAGCGCATATTTCATTCGCACGCTCAGACATAGAGGCGTCAACAGACTGCAAAGAGCGAGCACTCAATTTAAATAGCCGGCCCCTTTTTCTAAACGAGCGAGCGCAAATAGCGTCCGGCTCTGAATCAGGCCCTCGATTCATTATTGAATTCTCTTTTTTTTAAATCATTTATCTTTTCTTTCATTTTAAATAGTATTTTTACCACTTAAGTTTAAAAGTCAGTTTGTGTTGTAACATTTAATCAACATGCAAGTTAGGCATGAAGTTTAACTGCAATGTAAACATACATACAAAGTTTTTTTTAATTTATTGGATTAACAATTCCCTTTGCTTCAATTATTCAATTTTAAAATAAACCATTATGAACATAGATGTATTTCATGTCCCATTATGAGACATATACATAAACAATGTATATATATATATATATATATATATGTATATGTATATACATATATACAATATATATATATATATGTATATATATATATATATATATATACATATATACATTACATATATATATATATATATATATATATATATATATATATATATTTATGTGACCCTAAGAAACTGTGGATGTGAGCAGAAACATTTAATAGAGAATATGACATAAATTAGCAATGACTACTAAAGAAACAATAGTAAATACACAGTGATACCAATACTAATATTTATACTGATACTTATAAGACTATAATACTAGTAATATAAATAGTATTACAGTTTTTATTTATTAACAGTTATTAATACAGCACACACATATACAGGGTGCTTTACAAAGCATATCTGGCCATTTACATTAGTCCCTGCCCCAGTGTAGCTTACAATCTATGGCCCTCATTCAGAGCCACTCGCTAGCGGCAGTACGCTCGTTCCGAGCGATGTTCGCACATCTGCGCATGCATACGGTTTTTAGTACGCATGCGCGAACCAGTCAGTGCGGCCGAAAATCGTTGGTACGCAATATAGCGAGTGCCTGCTATTTTGAGTGACAGAATGAGGCGTATGTGGGTGGTAACAGGGGAAGGTGCTTGAAAATGGGGAGTGGAGATCCGAACGCAGGCGTGCTTAAAGGTCAAAACGGGCGTATTATGGGTGTGCATAATTAATACAGCAGCGTCATTGACCACGTCACTGGGTTATTTTATAGCCAGAACTGCTCGCAAATTTGTGGTAGCAAACACCAACCACAAGAATAGCGAGCAGTTCATACGCTGGTCGATGTACTCGATTAATCTAATAAATAGCGGACATGACGTATGGTGCGAGCGGCCAGGGGGCGTTTTTAACAAATAAACCAGCGTATGTTTTGCTCGCTCGTTCAGACTTAGAGGTGTGAACAGACTGCAATTTGCGAACGGATCATTTGAATAGCCACCCCTTGTTTTTGAACGAACGACCGCAAATAGCGAACGGCTCTGAATGAGGGCCTATATTCCCTACCACATGTACACACTAGGGTTATTTTTTGTTGGTGATCAATCACCCTAATTAATTAACGCAGTATATTTTTGGAGTGTGGGAGGAAACCCACGCATGCACAGGGAGAATATATAAACTCCACAGGGCCATAGTGGGAATTAAACCCACAACCACAGTGTTGTGAGGCAGTAATATATTATGCCTCTTATTTTACCCTTTTGGGTGTAAAATAAGTCATTAATTGATTATTCTAGACACAATGCACTGATTTTTAAAGATGACCTGTAGTTATTACTTAATAATAATAAAATTAATAAAATTAATAATAATTATAATTCTTCGTCTTTAATTTTAATAATAATAGTAATAATAATAACAACCATATTACATAGCATCTACAAATCAGACCATGCCTTACAGAGAAAGTGTAATCATTTACATCACTTCCTTTTCCAGTGAAGCTTACAGTCTAAATTCTCTACTGCACAAGCATTAAACCATGAGTGGACTGTGAAAGAAAGCCAGAGCACCCAGGGAGAAGCCGTGCAAACATGGGGAGAACATACAAACTCTGCACATAGAACGCATTGCCTCAGTGCTGTGAGACTGCCACCATTAGTTAGTGAAGTATGCAAATACGCCGGGTTGGGTATGAAATGCAGATAGCCGGGAAGCCGTCTGACAAAATCCCGATGCTGCAAGCCCTAACACTGAAGATCCCAACTGGGGCTGATAAGTACCCTAACCCTCCCCCCCCTAACCCTCCCTTAGTGGTCCCTAATCAGGGGCTGGCTGGCAACTTTTAGCCTGGGGGGCAAATGCATGCAGGTGGCCCTTGCAGAAGAGTAGCGTGTAGCCAGGATGCCCAGAGCACGTGCGTGCTTAGGCACCCCCCCTCCCTCAAGTGTTCCAGGGAGGAGGCGGGTCCATTTGGAATTAATGTAAAGTAAAAATAAAGATATGGGGCAGCCCCATGTAGTGGTGCCCATATGCAGTGCCCCCTGTGCCCCAAGAGAGGACCCCCTTATACAAGCCACCAGTAGTGATCCTCCTATGCAGTGCCCCTTATACAGTGCCCCCAGTAGTGGTCCCCCCTGTGCAGTGCCCCTTGTGCCCCCAGTAGTAAGCCCCTTATATAGTGCCCCCAGTAGTGGTACCCCCTATGCAGTGCCCCCAGTAGTAGTCCCCCCTTGTAGTGCCCCCAGTAGTAGTCCCCCCCTTGTAGTGCCCCCAGTAGTGCTCTCCCCCTTGTAGTGCCCCCAGTAGTAGTCACCCCTTTGTAATGCCCCCAGTAGTAATCCCCCTTGTAGAGCCCCCAGTAGTGCTCTCCCCCTTGTAGTGCCCCCAGTAGTAGTCCCAGCCCGTCACTGTCCCTAACCCTAATCTACCCCCGGTGGTGCCTAATCCTAACCTCCCCACGTGGGGTGCCTAAGCCTCAGCCCCCCCTTCCCGCACCCTAACTTCCCGGGGTGATGCCTAACCCTAATCTCCCCCCAGGGGTTCCTAAACCTAACCCCCCTCCCCGCACCTTAAACCTAACCCTCCCAGGGTGGTGCCTAACCTTAAGTCCCCGCGGGGGTACCTAAACCTAACCCTCCCCCACCGCGGGTAAGCGCTAACACTGCCTGGCTTACCTTTGTTTGGGAAGCCATCTGTCTAGGTTCCGGCATTGTGATATAGGCGGGCATCAGGATTTCGACACCTGTCTTTAGTCCCGCGTCGGTATTTAGATGATGGGATTTAGTCAGACCGCTAGCCGGCTGTCAGCATTTTGACTGTATCCCAAATACGCCCATTGTACTGTTTTCTAATGTTATTACAATGTTTTGCTTCATTTGGGGCGGGATGCACTATACTGAAAAATATGGTCAAACCTCCAAAAATGCAGTTTTCGGAGGTTTGACTGCAATCAACGTATGCACCAAGCACCGGGAAGTAAAGCCTCCGGAGCTTGTTCCAGATAAGTAGCGCCTATGATACCCACTTCCAGATTGGAGTGTGTGGTCTGGGTGGCTTGATAACATGATACGCATTGGCTTACCCATCTCAGGGGCGGCGGTCCAGGGGGGCAGTGTGGGTGTATTGCACTGCCAATTGTGTAAAAACAATTTGTAAATCGTAAAAACATTGGCCCTCATTCAGACCCACTCGCGAGCGGCTGTCCGCTCGTAAGTGGGTCGATGGTCCCCACTGCGCATGCGCACGATGGAGTGAGCTCCGTTGTGCGCATGCGCGAGACCTGACGAGCGAAGGACTTTCCTTCGCTCGGAGTGTCTCATCAAAGGGGGCGTGCTGTCGATGGTGACTGACAGCACGCCCCCTTTGGTGGGCGTGCCGGGGGCGTGCCTGCCAGATGGAGGCGTTCCCAAGGGAACGCCTACCGTCTGAAGCCGTCCCCACTGACATCACTAGTGATGTCAGTGGGAGTGATTTTGGCTCTGATAGAGCCAAAATCACTCCTGGCCTTGCGGTTGAAAAACCCAACCGCAGGCTTTTGCTCGCAGTTCTGATGGTCGCGATGGTCAAGACCATCGCGACCATCATTTTGCACGCTCGTATATGCTGTGGGTGCAGGAGGACGCTCCATATTAATGGAGGTGGGCCCTGATTCAGAGCGAGCGCTCTGGTCAGAGCGTCCGGCTCTGAATCAGGGCCATTTTTTTACTTTTTTATTCATTTGTTTTCTTAAGAGGTAAGGACGGACCTGATCCACAGTACCTTGTATTAGCCATAGGACTAATGCGGGGGACCATGCACGTGCAAGCGGAAAACCGGTGCGCTCACTGATTGTACGCAACTGTCATCGTTAGCATCTGCGTTTGCACCAGTCCCATGCTTGACGAAAGAGATCAGTCAGAAACAGGCTTCACCTTCCCCGTTCGCACGGCTCAGGATCGCACGGAGCTTTAGGTACATGCCCTAGATGCTCCCACAAATCAGGGTGGTTATATGCGATCGCTTGGCCACCACCCAGTTCCCACCCCAAAATGGCCTCTTTCACGGAAAGACAGATCTGACCAAGTTGCTTCCAACTCAGAATAGGACGAACGTACGCAAAGTCGCTTCTGCACGTGCGCTGTGTGCAAAAACTTTGTGTGACTCAGAGTCACCCATACAGTATATTCTGGTGTATGCTGTAGAGGAGGTAGGACTGAATACATACACTTCATGATAGAGATGCACGGTTTGACTCTCCAGAAATCCAAATCCACCCAAATTTCATGAATCCGGACACATCCAAGTCGCGGCTCTGAACTTCTGAGGAGATCTGGAGAAGTGCGAGTTGCGCTTCTGATCTACCTGCAGTTTGGAATTTGGATTTTAAATGAGAATTTTGGGTTTTGGATTGCAACAATGACATGATTTTAGCTGTTTTTAAAAACTTTTTAACAATTTTTTTTTACTAACAAAACACAGATCCAAAACCAAAACACTTGTGGGTGGTTTTGCAAAACCAAAACACAAAGATGAATCCAGATCCAAAAACACAGGGGTCAGTGTTAGCGTGGCCAATCCTGGGAACGGGATCGGCGGGATCCCGGGATTTTGGCCTAAAATCATCGGGATTTGAATCCCAGGATTGGAGCTTCCAATCCTGGGATTTCGGGACTAGTCAGCGCATGCGCTGTTTAGGAATTTTATTTATGCTGTGCAGCCTGATGCCAGCCTCCCCCGCCCACACACCCTTTCGCCAGCACCATGCTAAACAGAGGAGGACTCTGGCTGCGGTATCAACATAGAGCCCACCACCAGCCTGGGCAGCTGCAGAGACAGGAGCACAGCAAACAAGCAATGGCTGGTACTCGGGAGATGGGGAAGGTTGCCTGGAATGGGGCAAGAGAGATATAAAGACTGGGGGAGGGAGAGAGAGAGATGGGGGAGGGAGTCAGATACTGACTGAGAGACAGGGGGAGGAAGGAGTGCAGCCAGTGTCGGACTGGGGCATAAATGGCCCACCGGGAAAATGCAGTGGTAGGGGGCCCATGCTTGAGGAATGTGATACTCCACCAGAGTGGGTGTGGCCAGCCACTATTAAGCAAATCTAGTAGTTTCTATAGAAGGGAACCAAGCCCCCATGTTGATCAGTTGTTCTGTTCCTACAGGTAACTGACCATCTAAAAGTGTAACAATCAAAAATTTGAGGTCTGGAACCTGACACCTAGAAGACGAGGGTGGGCCCACAGGCAGTGTGGCCCACCGGGGATTTCCCCTGTACTCCTGTGGGCCAGTCCAACCCTGAGTCCTGCTGCTGCCTGCCAGTGCCACCACCAACTCAATCCCTGGATTGAGAAAACGGCCTGGGATTGGCCTCCCTAGTCAGTGCACATCTCTACTTCATGATAAATTCAGCCAACAAAATAGCTAAGCCAAATGAAAAACCTCCTCTAGGATAATTTAAAAGAAAAAATCCCTCATCGCTGTGAATCCCTTTATAAGCATGGCTGTAAGAAGAATCCTTCCAGGTGACGCCAATGTAATATATAGATTTTATATTTTTAGACTCCAACACCCTTTAAGCAGCAGTGTAATTTGTGTTGTATATTATACATTTTATAGACTTTATTGCAATACAAGAGAGGTGAAAGAAAACCGAACACCTGTTATTATAGTTTGTATCTCAATACAAAATAAAGGTTGATCTTGAGATAACTACGACACTGTAAGAACAATAAGATTTCTGTGGTGACGCTTTGGAACACCTGCAATAACTGTCTGTGTTTCTCATGGCTTTCTGCATAAATGTGGGGCTGCGTGTGGTACATTGTCAGGTCTACTGGTAGATGTAAAGGGATAAGAACGAAGGATATATATATTTTTTTTTGCTACAAACTAGAGGGGTTTAGGGGCATATGTATGAATTATCAGGTTTTAAACCCGACAATTGTAATTGTCTATCGCCGCTATTAGCAGTGTAAGAAATTAACATGTACTCGAATATAAAAAAAACACATGCAGAGGCAGGGAAGTCCGAAAGTAGCCCATCCCTGCGATATATTAGAAGTGAAGTGATCGCATCACTTCCGTTTTGTGCCTTCGCACAAGTTTTTTCCCCCAATTTAACAATTATCCAATTCACCAATATGTACCCGTACATTGCCAAAATTTTTCAGCGATTTGCAGATATTTTTCATCTAAAATCAGATCTGCGAATCATGAAAGGGCCCAATTTACTAGTTAAATACTAACAGTCTGCAAATCAGCTGATCGTTGCCATACACTGCCCCGATTGGTCGGTGAAATCCAACATGTTGGACATCCTGATTCACTGATTCCGATCACTTTTTGGTCAGAATGGGCAATCAGTGAACCCTATGCTTTGCCGATTTATTTACACAATCATCTGCAAAACCCAGGATTGCCCCAATTGATTGCTGATGTATAGGTCCATTAACTTTGTATCTGGAACAAGTCATGCTTCACTGCAAGGGTTGTGTAAATACATTTTGCATGCAGGGTAAATATTGGCTGCTTTTGCATGTAACCCACAAATACAGGACACCTTTATTTTTATACTGTAATTTAGATTTTGACATTGGGCACGCCCCTCTCACATCTAAATCTCTCTGCACATGTTACATTGGCTTGGGTACGAGGTCACGACGGTCAGAATTCTGCCAGATTTTTGTAAATATTATAACCCTAACCCTCCCCCTAAGCCACCCCTCCCGCAGCTTAACCCTAACCCTTCCGACCTGCAGACTAACCCTAAACCTCCCGTCAGGCAAACTAACCCTAAACCCCCTTTCCTGCAGCTTAATGCTGGGTACACACTGACAGATATATGGCCCAATCAATTGATTGGCCAATTTATCGGGTGGCCGTCGGCCAGTGTGTGCCAGCGATATGTCTGTTAACGATGTCATTCACAGACATATCGTGTCGGCTCTGCTGCACAGCCGATGGCAGATATATCTGTCCATCAGGCAGTGTGTACACTTGCAACAGAGGCTTCGGGGAGGGGGCTGGGACACGCCCACTGCCAGCGGGACACGACCAGAGACAGATGATGGTCGTTTAGCGTGTATGAACGACCATCATATGCAGATATATCTGTTCAGTGTGCACCCAGCATAACCCTAACCCTCCCCTCCCACAGCATGCACAGAAGAACACCAGACCTGCGGGGGGAGATGGGAGGGATCCGATAAGAAGCCAATAGGCTTCTATTGGGTAACGGCACCTGAAGATAGCGTTACCCACCAGGAGGGAGCACCGGAGCGATGTACATATGGGAAATGCAGTAAAACCCCCTAAAACTGCATTTTTGGGGGTTTTACAGCATTTTTCACTTTAGTACATCCTGCCCGGTGACTTGAAAAATAAGATAAAAATTAACTTGCCCATATAAATTTGCAATCTAAAAAGAAGGGGAAACACTTGATATGTTATGTAGCAGAATAACAATTGTGGCATCATGTATAGAACCACTATACTACTTCTTGGCTCCAGTGCAGTTGCTGGATATAGGTGCAGTGCTAGTTCCTAGATCGGGGCAGGTGCTAACCACAGGCAGAGTGTCCATTGCCAGCAGTTGGTATTACTGGCACAGCACTACTTCCTGGGTCTGACCAATTAGTGACTACAGTCAAAGTGCAGCGCTATATCCTGGCATTTGGCAACCATAGAAGCAAGCAGCGCTAGTTCCTGGCTCTGGGTAGTTGTTGATTTCAGACACTATGCTAGGTCATGGCTCCAGGCAGTTGGTAGTTGCAGGCACAGTGCTAGTTCCTGGCTCCTGGCAGTTGGTGATTACGGGAACTGTGCTTGATCATGGCTCCAGGCAGTTGCACAGTGCTAGTTCTTGGCTCCTGGCAAGTGGTGATTACTGGTACTGTGCTAGATTATGGATCCAGGCAGTTGGTAGTTGCAGGCACACTGCTAGTTCCCGGCTCCTGGCAAGTGGTGATTGCGGGTACTGTGTTAGATCATGGCTCCTGGCAATTGGTGATTATGGGCACTGTGCTAGATCATGGCTCCTGGCAATTGGTGATTACGGGTACTGTGCTAGATTATGGATCCAGGCAGTTGGTAGTTGCAGGCACACTGCTGGTTCCCGGCTCTTGGCAAGTGGTGATTGCGGGTACTGTGCTAGATTATGGATCCAGGCAGTTGGTAGTTGCAGGCACACTGCTGGTTCCCGGCTCTTGGCAAGTGGTGATTGCGGGTACTGTGCTAGATCATGGCTCCAAGCAGTTGGTAGTTGCAGGCACAGTGCTAGTTCTTGGCTACTGGCAATCGGCAATTACAGGCACTGTGCTAAATCATGGCTCCATGCAGTTGGTAATTGTAGGCACACTGCTAGTTCCTGGATCTGGGTAGTTGTTCATTTCAGACACTATGCTAGGTCATGGCTCCAGGCAGTTGGTAGTTGCAGGCCCAGTGCTAGTTCCTGGCAATTGGTGATTATGGGCACTGTGCTAGATCATGGCTCCAGGCAGTTGGTAGTTGCAGGCACAGTGCTAGTTCCTGGCTCCTGGCAATTGGTGATTACAGGTACTGTGCTAGTTCCTGGCTCCTGGCAATTGGTGATTACGGGCACTGTGCTAGATCATGGCTCCAGGCAGCTGGTAGTTGCATGAAATTTTACAGACAATAGTTTTGCGCTCTTAACCTTACAAATGAATTTCAGATCAAATGAACGATCTTTTTACTCCTACACCTATAATTGGATATGGTATATCCAATTATAGGTGTAGGAGTAAAAAGATAGTCCATTTGATCTGAAATTCATTTGTAAGGTTAAGAGCGCAAAACTATTGTCTGTAAAATTTCATGTTGGTTTGTTAGAGCTGGCACAAGCTCTTTTTTGTTTTGCTGCTAGTTGTAATATTTTTTTCAATCAATTAATTAGCGCCTCCCCTTCGTTTTTTTCTTTTAGCTGGTAGTTGCAGGCAGACCGCTAGTTCTGGGATCTGGGCAGTTGATGATTATTGACACTTGTGTGGCCGAAATGGTAGCAAAATTAAAATGCCCATAATATTAACCCTCAAAATCCTGTTCTTCTACTTCTTCCACCATAGTCTGCACTGCTGAGCAAAGTAAAGTAAAATCCCTTCTCCCTATCCTGACTTTTGCCATGACGTCTTATTAAGATATTTTCACAAACTGTTCCGACCTCTCATTGGTTGAAAACTTCCGCCTTAGTGAACCATGGTTTGATGTGCGAAATACATGTAGGTTTGTGGGAATGTCTCCATAGCAAGGAATTTCTGAGCCCTCTAAAGCTCCAGCAAATAAACAGTATACTGTTGTTCAGCATGGCTTTGCCCCCCAAGTTTTGCTATATTACATGAATGAGTGATCACATCACTATATCACTATATCACTATACCAGTACAGTGTTCTTCCCAGAGAAAATTTCCAGCCGGGTGGTATCAAGAAGTAGCCAGGTGGGGCATTCGTAATAATAATAAAATGTTTTAAACCCTGACCTTATAATAATGTAAACTTGAAATATGCAGTGCCCCCAGACTGGCCCCATATGCAGTGCCCCCAGACTAGTTCCATATGCAGTGCCCCCAGACTGGTCCCATATGCAGTGCCCTCAGACTGGCCCCATATGCAGTGCCCCCAGACTGGTCCCATAAGCAGTGCCCCCAGACTGGTCCCATATGCAGTGCCCCCAGACTGGCCCCATATGCAGTGCTCCGAGACTGGCCCCATATGCAGTGCCCCCAGACTGGCCCCATATGCAGTGTCCCCCAGACTGGTCCCATATGCAGTGCCCTCAGACTGGCCCCATATGCAGTGCCCCCAGACTGGTCCCATATGCAGTGCCCCCAGATTGGCCCCATATGCAGTGCCCCCAGACTGGCCCCATATGCAGTGTCCCCCAGACTGGTCCCATATGCAGTGCCCCCAGACTGGCCCCTTATGCAGTGTCCCCAGACTGGTCCAATATGCAGTGTCCCCAGACTGGCCCTTTATGCAGTGTCCCCAGACTGGCCCTTGATGCAGTGTCCCCAGACTGGCCCTTTATGCAGTGTTCCCAGACTGGTCCAATATGCAGTGTCCCCAGACTGGCCCTTTATGCAGTGTCCCCAGACTGGCCCTTTATGCAGTGTCCCCAGGCTGGCCCCATATGCAGTGTCCCCAGACTGGTCCCAGCCCCAGCCCAGAACTGGATTTTTCACATTTGTTAAAAGTGCACTTTAGAGACACAAGAATATGCTAGCACCTATTTTCAAGTACCCCAAATTTGACTGGACTATTTATTTTAACCAAAAAATACTGTTTTATATCATTCTTCACCACGTGCAAAAATGCTTCTTGAAAGCTTTTAACAAACTTAAGGGCACAAAGTACGTTAATTAGGGCTAATAGTACACATCACAAATGATTTCCAGTGTCAGTGCATGTTATTTTGGGGAACAGACTGATTCCCCCAATCTATTCCGTACTTTCTGCTTGTTATGCATTCGCCTATTTGCGTTGTCGCCTGTTCTGTAATTGAATAGGGCAAAACACGGGGATGCGCGTGCAGCAAATTCGCGTCCCAAACAGGCGAAAAGCGGCGGAAGTACAATAGGCAAAAAGTCTCCGACTTTTTACGGCTAATTGAATACGGGCCCAGGTGGCCTAAGTTTGGTCCCCTGAGCACAAGCCACTGTGTTTTCTGAGAGTGCTGAGACAATTATCATAAATGGTCCCAGCAGTAATTTAGGAAATATTTTAATTCCGGAAAATTAAGCAGCGGTGCTCTAGCAACGGAAACTATAGCTCGCCATCACAACTTTGTAAACAATGGGGTTGATATGAACTCTGGGAAATACACTTACTAAGCAATAAAAAGCCATGCTCTTGCTGACATAACTTTTTAATAAGAAGGTCAAACAGGTTTTCTTTCAGCCAAATACAGAATGGAATGTGAAACGCTTTTGAAAATATCGCTCAGCTTCACAGTATAGTTTGGTCTGGCATATTATTGGCTCTTTCCTGACACCTGCAGGCCGTTTCTGATATAGCAGCTTTAAAAAAAATAAAATAGTTGATCTACAGCAAACTTTTTTGAATTACAGCACCCTAGAATATCAGTATTTTTTCCACGGCATCCCCTTATGTTCAGTTGTATGGTGGTGGACAGGGTTGAGTTTCCCTTTGTCCACATATTTTATGAGGCTGTGGATTGAAAGGTCTACAGTAAAAAGGTAGACAATGTCTAGAATAAGACACCAGGGGCCAAATGTAATAGGTTGTTTTGGTAAATTGCGAGTTTTGTGGTAAACTCGCACTTTTTCACAACTCTCCAATGTAGCAGGGTGTCAGTTCATGTAAACTCGCATTTTTTCAGAGTTACTAAAAATTGCCATTGTCAAAATCGCATCCAGATGTTTTCCCATTTAAAACAATCAACTCGCCCAATGTAATAGGGTGCGAGTTTCAGACTCGCAAAAAACAGATAACCAAAAGTCCCCAAATAATAGACCAGCTCATACTTGCCGACCTTCCTGGGCAGCTTTCCGGGAGCAGCAGGAGGGGACCTGCTGCTCTCCTCTTTGGGGGACGGGACCAGACGATAGACGGCATTAGGTCCGCCTCCTTTACAGAGAACCCCCACGATTCGCTGGTCCGTGAGGAGGGGGAGGTCCTAAGTGACATGATTTGCACCATTTAGCCCCACCCCTTTTCTACGGACACGAAAATTCCAGGTAAAATCGCCCCATCCTGCCCACTTCACGAGGAAGTGGGCGGGATGCAAGAGATATGCCTTCTCTTCCGGGGGTGTGGGGGGTTACCCGAAAAATTGGGAGCCTCCCACAATTCCCAGTAGAGTAGGCATGTATGGACCAGCTTCAAGATAGCGAGTATATCCTGAGCAGGTCACAGTAACACAGAAACATGCACATTTCCATGAGATACGTGCATTTTTCTGTGTGTACATATGAAAATCGTTTTTGTTTTTTGTTTTTTAAATGACGTGCAGCCCCTCCCCAAAAGCATAACCAGCCCAGAGCTTTCTAAAGCCTGTTCTGGTTCGAAAAATACACGGGAAAAAATGCATAGGGGTCCCTTGTATATTAAGAACCAGAACAGGGCTTTGCTCAGCCAGCCCTGGTTGTGGTAAAAAAGGAGACAAAACGAGTAGGGGTCCCCTGTAGCATCCGACTCTTTCTAGTGGGGGGGGGGTAATGCCACAGCCAGGGAAAACCTTTCACCGGTTTCCCCGGCCAAAGAATTACCCCTGACCACTAGTGATCCTAGGCCGGGAATCCCTGGGGAGTTGGGCCTCCCCAATAAAGGGGTCCCCCTCTCCAGGGCACCCCAGCTGATAGCTCGGGGCTATCCCTGGCACCCATGGGTGGTGGGTGCCAGGTTGATAATGTCAAAGTGTAGTGTAAAATAGAAGTGTTAATATTGTCTTTAGCTGTGGTACTACACATCCCAGCAAGCCTCCCCCGCATGCTGGTACTTGGAGAACCACAAGTACCAGCATGCGGGGCATTATGGGCCCGCTGGTACCTGTAGTTCGACAGCCAAAGAAATACGTAAAAAAACACAACACGCACACACACCGTTTCAGTAATAGTTTAATATAACATACCTGCACACTCACACTCACTATCACACATACTCACCTAGTATCCCTGAGGGGATCATGTCCCCTTGTCCAGTAGAATTCCATAGGGGTACCTATAATAAAAAAAAACATACTCACCTCTCCTATGCGTAGTTCAGGCCCTCTTCATTCCATGTAAGCATCCAGGGGGTTAAAAAAAACAAACCGAAAATTCCCGAAACCATGCTGGACAGGAGGAAAGGTATGTGTTTACACATACCTTTCCTCCGCACGAATGACTGGGGCCCACGTGTGCCTAGTCATTGCAGGATCCGCCAGCCAATCAGCGGGCGTCTCCGTCGGAGCTGCTCGCTGATTGGCTGTGTGCGGTCAGCCTGTCTCCTCCATAGACTTCAATGGTGGGAAATCTCCATTGCATTCTATGGTGGGAACCGCGACATTGTATCCAATGATGTAACCACAAGGTTCACCTCAAGTAACCAGCAGTGGTGGATTTTCTCTAGGGGCTGCAGCCCCCTTAAATAAAATCCTCTACCTCAGTGATCCAGTTGCTGCCCGTGACTGCACTGGCTACACTGTGACTGGTAGTGGCTTCCCATTGGAAGCACTACCTGCCAGTCACACACAGGACAGGCAGAAAATGGGGGCTTGGCCTAATTAATATAGGCCACGCCCCATACATGATGTTATTTGGGGGCATGCCTGCATGGCACGACTCCAAATAACGTCAGGCTGGGGGGAGCCTCACTAGCTGGGCTTCCCCCAGCCCTCTTCCATCACTGAATGGATGCCACGCGCATGCGCGCAGCATCCATTCAGACTCCGGGGTCCGGCACCGCCGCACAGCTGCGGCGGTGGGGGTCCCCAACCTCCCGATTTGACCACCAGCGGGCCACTTCGGCCCACGGGTGGAACAGTGGGACAGTACTGTCCCGCTGAAACCGGGATTTTGGGGAGGGGTGCGCCCTCCATGGGTGGCGCCCCTGTTCAACCGCACTGGTCGAACAACCCTAGGAGCCTTCACAACTAGTGATAAAACTCGCTGCATATGATAATGGTGCTCCAGCCAATCAGCTCCCAACTGTCATCTGTTTGAAAAATGACAGTTGGGAGCTGATTCATAACTAGAAAATTGATGGAGGTAATTAGGTAGAACTCGCAAGGAGTTCTACCTAATTTCCACAGGAATTCATCATTCCTCCTCTCCATCAGTATCTATTCCGAAAAGCTGTCATTTTTGCGATGTAATTCACATCACAAAAGCGGTGCATGCGCAGCACTGATTACAGCTGCGTTATTCTGTTTCCCCCGCCAACCCCACCTCCCTCCGCTCTCCTCCCCCACCTACCTGGCCGCTTGTCACAGGCTGCAGCCGCAGACCTCGGACCTCCCGCTGAAGAGGAGGTTTTTTTTTTTAAAACTTTAGTTTTTTTTTTTTCAACTTTACTGTGCTCTGCCGGGAGAACACAGAGCAGCAGCTGGAGCCGGAGGAGGGACCAGGGAGTGACAGAGGGAGCCGAGGAGGACCTGCCCAGATAGCCGCCAACTGTGTATTAGGCGGAGAAACGCGTAGAGTTACTTGGATGAATTTATTTCATCGGTCAATATCCGGGACAGCAAAAAACAGCAAAGACAGTGAGATCACTCCATTAGAGCATTAATTACTCACTCGTCTGATTCACCAGTGTAGTGCTGTGGGAGCGGGCAGACGGCTCACTGCACTGGTTACGGCGGAGACGGAGACGGCAGGGCTGGTGAGCTGCTAACGTGTCTGTGAGCTTGCTGTAAAATACCATTAACACAAGCAGCACAGCGCTGTATAAGTAAAGCAGATATAAAATTAAGCAGACGGCTTATTACATCAGCTGTACTAAGGAATATCAACTGTTGAGCTATTTATGACATTATTATCTTTCAAGCTTTGCAAACTGCTATACGCATATTTCTTTGTCATAACGACACAAGGATTGACTTTCTTTATTTGTTGCTATCTGGACTACACAAGTACCTAACTGGATACAATTGTCTACATTTATAGACAGATTTCGTTTGCGCTTGGCATAAATGTTCATATCAGTAATTGTTTACATGCATTGTTAGTGTTCTGTTATTGAATCTCAGACTCTGAGCTGCTAGGAAAGGGGGATTTGGTCTTAGATAATTTATTTATTCATGTATGCTTTTTATATTAATTTATTTATTCATGTATGCATTTTATATTAATTTATTTATTCATGTATGCATTTTATATTAATTGTTTTGATTGTTAATAATTAATATATCAACCTGACAGCGGCTGGAGTACTTTTTCCCCTTTTTTCTCTTTTCTGGTTGTATTATTGGTGGGTTGATATATCTCCCGCTTTGGTACTCTGGGCTGCAGTCAGTTTTTCTATACATTGCACTTTAAAGGCACGGCGCCGAATTTACATCTCAGTAACATAGAAACATTTCTCAGTGCACTATAACCAAAGTAACAAAAAGCTTCAAATGCACAAATGTGTTGCATATTATAGATACAAGAGTTTAATATTAAAAGGGCAATGACCCCTATTGCCAGTGAAAATATAAGTTTTTCACATATTATATGTCTTATATGATTTATGTTTATTATTCTTATTAGTTATTGTACATATCTCTTCTTTTACATTACTTCCTTCATAAATGTATTTACTGTGGGCCAGTGGGGTCGGTGACAGCCAATGCGCTCCCATGACCCTCTGAAAAGGGGTGTGGCCTCACTGGGAAGGGGTGTGGCATCACAACTGGAAAAAGGGGGGCCTGTCATGAGGCCACACCCCTTTGCAGCATGACCGGCAATCCCTTGAGATGCCGGGCTGCCCCCCAGAGACTTTCCGTCCACTGCCGGCTCCTTCTCAGTGACTGGGAGCTGGGCACTGCACCATAACATTAAGGTGCACTGCTCGGCTCCTGGTCAGAGGAGGAGCCAGTATTTTGGTGTCACCTCGGAGGGTGACACCTGGGGCAGTCCGGGGCAGGTGTCACCTTGTGATGCCACTGCTGTGGGCTTATAGTAAATTACCCTTATGGTCCTCCATCTATATACCCACTTACTGATGTTAAAATCTAATATTCATCATGTGGCAGTAACTCAATGTACAAATGCTTGCAGAAATGGTCAAGAGGTTCAATTGTTCATCAGACCAAACACAGAATGGCAAAGAAATGTGATATAAGTGACTTTGACAATGGAATAATTGTTGGTACCAGATTTCAGTAAGTCCTGGGATTTTCACCCACAATAGTCTCTAGAATTCACAGAGAATAATGTGCAAAACAAAGAACATCCAGCGAGCGTTAGTCAAACTTGTTGATTTTTGTAGCTTACCGGCAATGTGTCGTCAAACTGTGGTAGTGGGTGGCCGGCCGCAGATAGCCTCGGGAGACTTCACTGCTCTTCTGGGCTTTCGGGAGAGCCACCCGAGATTTCGGAGTCTCCCTTGGCATTCCGGTAGAGTAGGCAAGTTTGGCGTTAGATCTGTGGGTAAAAATAACATTAATGAGAGTCAGAGGAAAAATGGCCACACTGGTCATGCTGACAGGAAGATGAAAGTAACTGAAACTAAGTTTCGTTATAGCAGACTTTGTATGCAGAAGAACATCTCTAAATATACAGCACGTAGAACCCTGAAGATGATGGTCTACAACTGCAGAAGATCACAAAAGGTTCCACTTCTGCCAGCTAAGAAAATTAAACTAAGGCTACAGTGAGACAACTGAGTCTACAGTGAGGCAACTGCGGCTACAGTGAGGAAACTAAGGCTACAGTGAGACAACTGAGTATACAGTGAGACAACTGAGTCTACAGTGAGGTAACTGAGGCTACAGTGAGGAAACTAAGGCTACAGTGAGGAAACTAAGGCCACAGTGAGGAAACTAAGGCTACAGTGAGACAACTAAGGCGACAGTGAGACAACTGAGTCTACAGTGAGGCAACTGAAGCTACAGTGAGGAAACTAAGGCTACAGTGAGACAACTGAGGCTACAGTGAGAGTAGATAAGTATTATTACAGCAGAGGCAGAAGATAAGGGTGAAGGGTGCAGCATTGGCAGAAAGGGACTGGTGGATGCTGGGCAAGAGGAAAGGAAGGACTGAGGAGCACAGGGGAAAGTGAGCCTGGGTCAGAAGTTCATGGTAATGCGACCGCGACTGCGTTTTCTTACACAGCGCAACTGCATGTTATTTCAATACCGCAGCCGATAGGATTCGTACAGAGGGCCTGATCCCCGTTCATCTCCGATGCAAATGCAGAAGGAGTTGTCAGACACCTCGTTGCTGCATTAGCGGTCCCAGCACTGTGACCAACATTGCAGGCTGGGAACACCATCGGAATTATTGCGACCGATGTTCTGGATAGTTGCTGCTTCGTTCAGGCTGCAGTGGCTGAAGCTTCCCGCAGCCTGAACGGGCTTGACAAAGTAAGAGGCCAGGAATCTGCGTCCGTTAATGCAGACCTTGACCTCGTCCCTCCCCCTAACCGGGGTCAACACGCCCCCGTTTATGGGAACTGTGACCAGGCACGCCCCCGCTCCGCCCCCCCAAACATCGTAGCATGTATATCATGCTGCAGCTAGGGGGGTCTGCAAGTGAGATCGCAGCACCCGTTCTGCACATGCGCAGAACAGGTCCTGCGCAGGCGCAGACCCCAAACAATCAGAAATGTACGTTCATCGTCGGATGAACACACATCTCTGAATCAGGCCCAGAGATGCCCACCGGCTGCAACTCAAACCCGCCACTTTGCATTATAAGTTATATCATTGGACACACATCGGTCGCACCTTCAGACATTAGATCAGCCCTATGGTTGCTTAGAATATCCGTTGGAACATTGCAAACGGTCCCAGGGTAACTTTGAAAAAAGATGCAGTCGTTGGCCGTGATTTGCCCGCGACATGCCCGCGTCTAGCTAGCCACTCCCCTGTTACCATCCAGGTGCGCCCATTGAAATTGTCTCTCTTTGTGTGCAAATTGCAAACTCCTTCTGAGTCCCCCGGCGGTAACCATCACAATGCATGCGCAGACTGAAAACATTGCTCGCTTGCAACCAGAATTGACACTGCATTCACCTCTGTATAAGGCTCACTGGGTCTCATTCAGACCCGGTCGCAAGCGCCGATGTGCTTGCAACCGGGTCGATGGTCCCCACAGAGCATGCGCACAATGGAGCCGGCTCCATCGTGCGCATGCGCGAGACCCGGCTAGCGACGGGCACTCCGTCGCTAGGGGTCTTGTAGAAGACGGGGCGAGCTGTCGATGTTGAGTGACAGCTCGCCCCGTTTGCTGGGCGGGCCAGGGGCATGCCCGCCAAGCGGAGGCGTTCCAGTCGGAACGCTTGCCATTTGGGGGTGGCCCCACTGACATCATTGATGATGTCATTGGGGAACTTCCTGCTCAAACAGAGCAGGAAGTTCCCTGGGGCTTACGAGAGCCCAGACCCAACCTTAGGGTCTGGTCGTAAGCCCCGATGGTCGCGATGGTGATGACCATCGCAACCATCACCCTGGTCGGTCGCTAGAGCTCTGGGTGGTATGAAATAATAGGGCTATAGGGAAACTCAGAAAAGGGAGAAAGCACAGACACAAATAAATAAATAGATGATAGAGACAAACAGTGGCATGATATACACATTAGCGGTGGGGAGGGGAGTTGGTTAATTAAGAGGGAAGCAAAGGGAGGGGGGCACAGAGGTGCCCCATAATGGCACATTCAGACCATTGAAGGAAGTGGTGCTGCAGGAGGTGACAAGAAGCAGAGGTCAGGTTGGTGGGTGGAGCAGGGCCGGGTCCAGGGGGAGCCGTGCCCGGTGCAGGACGGACACATGCGCCTGTTAGCTGCGCGCTGCGAAGGCTCATGTGACCGAAAATGGGGACATGGTCTAATTACCATAGGCCATGCCCCCTAAATGACATTTTTTGAGGGCGTGCCGTATGGCATGCCTCCCGTTAACGTCAGGCTGGGGACGAGCCCAGCACTACGTCAGTACTGCATTGAGTGAATGCCACGCACATGCGCACAGCATCCATTCCTCTTCTCCGGGGCCATCACAGCTGTGGCGGTGGAGGTGCCCAACCTCCCGACCGCCCACGGGACACTTTGTCCCGCGGTGGAACAGCGGGGCAGTGCCTGAAAAACTGGACTGTCCTGCTGAAATCGTGAATGGCTGGGAGGGGTCCACCATCTATGGGGTGGCGCCCCTGTTCGACCGCACTGGTCGAACATGCCTCGAGCCGGCCCTGGGGTGGAGGACAGGGGGGCGGATGACTACTGAACACCCTCAGCCAGATTCTTCTTATCATTTATCTAGGACATTCTAAGAGATAATAGCTAGAATCTGATTGGTTGCTATGGGCAACATCTCCACTTCTAAAAACTCTGCACTTTAGTAAATATATCCCTTAGTATGTTGACTCCTGTAATCGCGTATGCGCAGTCATGACCCAGCACTAGTCGCAGAGGGGGTGGCTAATTGTTCACCCCCCGCCAGCACCCCTTTTCTACATACATACCGCAGTAAATGCTTCCTGCTTCACAACATTAATAGACAAAGCAAGAGCGAGAGTAACTCCACAATGTATGTACTCGTATGTCTTATATTTGACAATGATCAAAATGTCGCCACTCAGCATTCCATCAGCATAATGAGGATATGTTCTGAATATCGACATTCAGGATGTTAACATGAACAGGATGTCAACATAGTGGGGTAGATGTACTAATCCTTGGAGAGAGATAAAGTGGAGAAAGATAAAGTACCAACCAATCAGCTCCTGTCATTTTTCAAGCAGAGCTGATTGGCTGGTACTTTATCTCTCACCAAGGCTTAGTACATCTCTCCCTGTGAATGTTGACAATGGGTACATATCCATAGGCAGCACATAGAACTGCACATGAACTTTGCACTTGTGACATGTGTACATCAAGGACTATTTCTTTTTGGAAGAGACAGATTGTCACAGTGACATTTAAGGCCAGTAACATGGGAGGTCTGTGGTATGAGCCTAATGTAGCAAGCTGCTTGGTTTATTCTGCTCCTGCGACCGTGTTATTATTAGATGGTGCAGCAACTGCGAGCCATAATTGTACGGCGGAGTCTAGGTCAGTGATCACATGCTTTGAATGTGACGGTGATATAGGTGAACAGGTGGCGTGAAGTTCGACATTTCACAATCAGACTCATTCATCGCACTGTGCACAGATAACGTTACTGTCCAGCTCTCCAACCCCCAAGTCACTGGGAAGAGCTGAGTCACGGCTGTCTATGAAACACTTACATGTGGATAAGTTCTCCCTTACATCATGATGGGTCTACCTTATTATTATGACGCTCACCTTCAAGATGAGCCTCGCAATGTAATGACAATCTGCTTTATTAATCAGCAGCGCTGTGATATTACTCCAAAGTAAATGGAAACTCTCTGCATAAAAAAATAATGCAATTTATTTGTAAATGCACAAGGAGTCATACGGTTCTCAGCCAGGTGGGGGGCATGGCGCAACCAGGAGATATCTGTGATACTAGTGTATGGGCAGGGGCGTAGAGAGCGCTGCCGGGCCCTGGTAAAGAGGGGGCATGGCCTAATCGTGGGAGGCATGACCACGCCCCCTTGAAAAAAAAAAAAACTCTCTCCCCAAAAAGTGTATGGGGACAGCGGGCCATTCCGGGAGAGAAAGGTAAGCAGGAGATATCTGTGATACTAGTGTATGGGGAAGGTAAGCAGGAGATATCTGTGATACTAGTGTAAGGGGACAGCGGGCCATTCTGCAAGAGGAAGGTAAGCAGGAGATATCTGTAATACTAGTGTATGTGGACAGCGGGCCATTCCGGGAAAGGAAGGTAAGTAGGAGATATCTGTGATACTAGTGTATGTGGACAGCAGGCCATTCCGGGAAAGGAAGGTAAGTAGGAGATATCTGTGATACTAGTGTATGGGGACAGCGGGCCATTCCGGGAGAGGAAGGTAAGTAGAAGATATCTGTGATACTAGTGTATGGGGACAGCGGGCCATTCCGCCAGAGGAAGGTAAGCAGGAGATATCTGTGATACTAGTGTATGGGGACAGTGAGCCATTCCGCAAGAGGAAAGTAAGCAGGGGATATCTGTGATACTAGTGTATGGGGACAGTGGGCCATTCCACAAGAGGAAGGTACACAGGAGATATCTATGATACTAGTGTATGGGGACAGCAAGCCATTCCGCAAGAGGAAGGTAAACAGGAGAGATCTGTGATACTAGTGTATAGGGACCCCGGGCCATTTTGGGAGAGGAAGGTAAGCAGGAGAGATCTGTGATACTAGTGTATAGGGAGGGACCCCGGGCCATTCCGCCAGAGGAAGGTAAGCAGGAGATATCTGGGATACTAGTGTATGGGCAGGGGCGTAGAGAGCGCCGCCGGGCCCCGGTAAAGAGGGGGCGTGGCCTAATCGCAGGAGGCATGACCACGCCCCCTTGGGAAAAAAAAACTGTCTCCCCAAAAAGTGTATGGGGACAGCGGGCCATTCCGGGAGAGGAAGGTAAGCAGGAGATATCTGTGATACTAGTGTATGGGGACAGCGAGCCATTCCGCAAGAGGTAGGTAAGTAGGAGATATCTGTGATACTAGTGTATGGGGACAGCGAGCCATTCCGCAAGAGGAAGGTAAGTTACCTTCTTGATGAATGGCCTGATAACTTCATTATTACAATTGCAGGTGAAAATGTGCGCTTTCACCTGCTTTTGTGAAAATTAAGTGATGATGAATAGGCCCCCAGAGGAGGGAGGGTTGGATGGGTAGTGAATGTTCTAAGGGAAGAGGGAGTAACAGCGGGTTGGCTTTTTTTGTGCCAGGGCAAAAGGGGGTGTTGGTGGTAAGGGTGAGCATCCTATGACCCGGGGGTGGAGTGGGGGTGTCTTCTGGAACATCCCTTTGCCTGAGCCCAAGCACACCTATGAATAGATTCACATAACATTTACAAAGAATATCATAAATAAAAACTAAAAAAGCCAGGTAAGACATCAACCAACTTCTTAATTGAAAATAACTTTGGTCACTGATGTCAGCTTTACATAATGTACAGTATGCTAAGTTTATCCAATAGGAGGGAAAAGTTAATTCACAACATAAACGAGAAAGTATAATTGATGGTGGTAAAAATCCAATTTTCAGCATGCAGATGTAAGCACAAATTAAAGATCTGTTAAAGATAGACATATAGTTAATATTATCCCAACTCTAATTAGCAGAAAGTACTAAACAAAATAAACAATTTATTTGGATCCCTACCATTAATCTCACACATTCACCTCTCTATTAGATTGGGCATCTTGTCAGCATTGAAAGTCCCACCCACAGGAAAACAGCACATGCAGGGGGGTTTCCAGTTGCCCAGAAACTCCCACCTCCCTGTCAGCAGCTCAGATCATGACCACAAAAGTAGTAGTATACAATATGATTTTGCTAGAGCTACATAACAACATACAGTATAACGGACGGAACGGAGCTGCTGTACATGCCCAGTGGCAGCAACCGAGTCTGCTGTTTGTGTTGATCTGAGTGCTCAATCAGTGAATTGGACCAGAGAGACCAGAAAGCAGCTGCCAACAAAAAGAGACAGGCGTCTTACCATGAGGTGTGTGTGCTTAGACAGCTCATTTCTCTCTCCTACTGGTTTTTATATGTACATTTATTATGGTATGTTTACCCTTTTCCTCTCAGGCAGGATGGCCCTACTGCTGCATCTGTATATACTGTATATACATGCACGGCACCAAGGGGCCTAGGCTGTTCCTGTGTGTTAACTTTAGTACATAGCAGGGATATTTACATTTAAATAAAAAATATCCGTTGCAATAAAGGGAATATGAATCTGCGCATGCACACAGTGTCATCCCTTTCCTGGGAAAATGCCTCTTTAGGCATAAAGTGTATTACACCATATTAGCATGACACAAACCAGTGGGACCAGACTCCGAAAAGTTTGCAGTTTGGAGTTTGGTACATAGGGGTCAGATGATCACAGTCCTCATTAATAATATTGGGGACTGCAATCTGCACCAATAGATTTCTGTGAAATCTCCTGCATTAGGTTGTTAGTACATAGAGGTGTTAATTAGAATTATGCAGAAACTGTAGTAGGTAAATAAGCTGATACTGTTTATTCCACTAAGGGGGGCCAAAATCTATATTTGCTTATTAAAGCCCTGATGGCAATAAATAGAATACTGTATAATAAATTAAGAAGCATATTTTTGTACTTTAAATTGGTGTTAATGTAATATATATATATATATAATTGCTGAGGTTGTTTGGCTGTGATATTTATTGTTTTGTGTATTTTAGAAGTACAGTTTCTAGTGTTTATTATTGAATGTCTGTTTTGTTGTACTGTATTACTCCACTGTTGTATCATTGATCTCAAGCATTCCCTGTAATCTGGAGGGATCCATTCAGGGCACAGCAGTCAGCAGGCATCTGATTGCGTATCAGCCTGCAGAGGGTGTGTTGCTGACGTCACGGCCACTCTCCCAGGCTTTCCCCCCCTAGCGCTCCGCCTCCTCCTCCCCCCTCCTCCTCCTCCTGACTGTCAGTCTGATCTAAAGCAGCAGAGACCGCAGCCTCTGGAACTGAAAAGGTAAAGAACAGCCCTGGAATTGCTCTCTAAACGGCAAAGCCCTACCTGATAGATCATCTGCAGCCTCCATGCTGCCAATGTCTATATTTAGAGGCGTGCTGTGCTGATCCCTTATCACCACCATCCAGATCTTGCAGATAGGGGAGGCCAGACCTGCTCTGCGACCTTTGTATATGTGCATGGCGCCGGGTGTGGGATTGTAGTAGTGTAAAACTGGCATAGTAAAGGCAGATTGGGCGGTAGTAGCACTAATGACATATGCTGACCAGATGTATGAGTGCTTTTATATAAATGATAATCCACATTGCAGAATGGGATCTGCAGGGAGGCCTGATCTCTCTATCCACAACCTACCAGAGAGAGCAGCAATCCATTGTCTGCATGCATTAATCCTCTGGGCATCTATATATGGAATATATCTATAGCTTTAGTTGCATATTGCTATAGATGAGGTTGTCAGTATGTTCTGACTGTAGGCGTCTAATTAAACAGTGTACATACATGCATCTCTCTTTGAATGTAATGAGCATGAATCTATTCTATCTATCTATCTATCTATCTATCTATCTATCTATCTATCTATCTATCTATCTATCTAGTATATGACCTTTACAGTGAAAGCCATGTGTATAGTGTTTTTTAATTCATGTTTGCACATTACTATTTGGGAAAACAAAATGTGAATTCTGTTAACCTCAAAGCAGCCATTGGACCATTCACCTTGAAACAAGCCTTCAACACATTGTAATATTCACGTTCTACACAGGCCTCATTCCATTACATCGGCTATTTTATTTATTACATACCGTCACGGGTAGCCCATTGGAAAGCACGTTCAAGGTCATAATAGATTGGCACGGCTATTTTAGTGTATTAGATGCTGTCCTATGTGGTATTATGTGAGCTGGTTGCACAGTTGTTAGATCTACTCAAATAGGACAGCGCACCACACACAGAATATTCAGTGTACAATGACATACATGTGGTTTCATTCGTCATCTGTATAATAGTCTATAAACTGGGAAGATTAAGGAACATTTATATTGCTGTAAGGACTGGAGCCATTTGTCGTGTCCCTGCCGTCAGGTGTCATTTGACCCCTGAGTATGAAGGACGCTCCTCACTTTGGCATCAATCCCTGGGGGCATAGACGTGACCTATAGCAGGCACTGCATTCCTACACATGTAGATCGGTTACAGGATAGCTCAATCCCATCACGGTTTTATATCAGGATTACATGTCAAGAGAAATCACTCAAAGTCTGCAGGCAGCGTGGATTTCCTGGAATACTACGGTGGCTTACCACATGTTTACAGGAGCGTGCCTAGGCCTGAATAATGTAATACGTGCCACTGTGACCGTTCAATACTAACAGATGGCAGCCATGTTGTAAGATGAACCTGGCCAATTCTTTATTTAAAAAAATGCAGAAGCTCATTGAGGGGCCTAGATGAGTAGGTTTTGTCCATACTGTGTTCCAGAAGGGATGCAATGGAAGCAGGCCGCTCTCAAAAATTGCGCGGGCATTGGGAGGATTGTTTCCCTTGTCTGCATGGCATGCCTCTGCAGTTCACATGAGCGCCCGTTGTAAAACTGCGGCATATTTACAGTGCCAGTCATGTGAAAAGATGAGGGCAGATTCCTGCACAATTTGCGCAGGATCCGGTCACATTGCATTACCTCCGGAGTGCGACGCGAACAGATAGTTTACAGTGTTCATTCTAGGTCTTGAGCGGACAGGGCAGGCCTGAAAATGTGCCGTGGCCATGAGAAAAGTGGGCATCTCTTTAATAGGCGCCCCCTTTTCATCACTCTTGGGGGGCGTGTCCAGCACTTACGGACATGCTGCTGCCCCCAAGCTCTCCCCTCTCTGTGAATAGATGTCGTGCGCATGCGCGCAGCATCTACTCCCCGGCAGTGAGCGTTGCACTGCAATTTTTCCCACCCGTGGGCTGAGCGGCCTGAAAAAATGTCCTAGAAAAATATACTTTGCATATGGCAAAGCTATTGACATTCACGGGGTTTGATAAATCGTTAGAAGCCCTAAATTCTGCAAAAAAATAAATAATACTATTTTTGCAGGAATTAGTGCTTGTTGCCTTTGTTAAATAGACCCCTAGGGGTCAATTCATCTTCACTTGATTTGTACAAAAGCAGGCGTCTACTTCTGTAGAAATGAAGGATCGGGGTCATTCGTTATAAAGGTAACACAGGAGGGGTTGGGTATGAAATTCCGGCTGTCGGATGCCGCTGTTCAGAATACCGACAGCGGATTCCCGACACCCGTAGGAACTGCTGGTAGGTATTTTCCCTACCCTAACCCTCCCCCTCCCCGCCCCCTAATCCTAACACTCTCTCCCCGGTCCCTAACCCTCCCCCTAATGCCTAAAGCTGCTACCTAATGCTAACATCCCCCTGCACCCCGATACTTACCTTCGGGATGCTGACGGACGGGATACTGGTGCCGGGATCCCGACCTGTCAGGATTTCGGCGCCGTTATTTAGACCGTTAGCATCCCGCACGCCGAGATGCCGACTACATCCCCACAGGAGATATCACAGATGTCTCCTGCCTTCGGTAAAGCCCTGATCTGTCTACCTGTACACATACACTAGTATTAGGACATAAATTCATCAAGCAACGAAAATATTATATTTTTGGAGCTTGATTGCGGGAACATTTGCCGTCTTCAGATGGCGTTTGCTCCCGCACACCCCTTTTGGGTCCCTTTGCCCCTGTCCGGCTCCTACCACCGGACGCCGTGGCTTTGTGCGCCTGAATGAAGCACAGTTCACACAGGCGCACTAGCATTGCCGAGTCAGAATCGGCAGTGCTAAGTCTCTCTGCTCCAAAAAGAATCCGCTGTCTCTGCATCGGACAAATTTTGAACTGCTCTGGTGAATTTATATCCATCGCTGCTACTCGCGAGTTGGATACTTAATTATCGAGGGCTGTGCAATTTTAAGCCTAACCCTAAAATTTCTTTGGCTGTGTCGACATTTCATGTGTTGACATTTTGGCAATCAGCATTTAATGAGTCAACATTTCGACTGTGCTGACATTTTAGTAGTCAACAATTTGACTGTGTCGCCATTTTAACCATGTCGAGATTATGACATTCCACATTACGGTGTCAACTTTTTGAATGTCGACATGCTGAATATATCTTGTTTTTGAAGTGAAAACAATAAGATTTTGAGAAAACGTAGCTCTGAGAAGGACAGCGTACGTATTAGGGTACATACCCACTGGTATTAAAGTTATGCCTTTACCATGCAATAGGTCATTTTCGTGTTTCTTTCCAATGATGCTGAAAAACATTATTATCAGTGGGAACACATTGCAGAGGCCATCGAAGACGTTAGGAGGCGTATACAAGTGCATTTCCACATATGTTCAACTTCCTCTTTTGTCACATATTTAAAAAAAGTAAATACGAACCGATATAGATTTTCAAATTCACAGACACACACAGACACACACAGACACACACAGACACACACACACACTCTGCACTTTATATGTGGTTTTTTTTTTGTGTTTTAACATGATGTAATTCAAATGCCACTGAGGTATATTGAAATATCAGTCGGATAGCTAAGCAATGCAGTACTTCCTGTGTCGAAATTACTTTGGGGCCTATTCATGATGTTAATTATCAAGGTCCGAACGGACCCCAATAATTAACACACTGACTTGCCGCAGCCACCGGAGCAATTCATCATTGCTTCGGCACTGAGACAGCTGATCCGAAAATCAACTGTCCCAGCGAACGGCTTCACTGGGAGCAGTGAATCTTTTCACTGCTCGCGAGAGCTGTGCGCATGCGTGACTTACAGGCCACACATGAACACAAGAGCGCCGACGTCCGGCGGAAGGAGTCGGACAGGGACGGATGGATCCATGGCAAGATGGCAGATGCTACCGCAATTAAGCGCCGAAAAAATTATATTTTCGGAGCTTCACGAATTTTGTCCCCATACTAGTTTATGGGGACAGCGGCAATTCCGGGAGACTAAGGTAAGTAGGAAATATCTGTGATACTAGTGTATGGGGACTGCGGGCCATTCCGGGAGAGGAAGGTAAGCAGGAGATATCTGTGATACTAGTGTATGGGGACAGCGGGCCTTTCCGGGAGAGGAAGGTATTGTAGGAGATATCTGTGATACTAGTGTATGGGGACTGCGGCCATTCCGGGAGAGGAAGGTAAGCAGGAGATATCTGTAATACTAGTGTATGGGGACTGCGGCCATTCCGGGAGAGGAAGGTAAGCAGGAGATATCTGTGATACTAGTGTATGGGGACAGCTGGCCATTCCGGGAGAGGAAGGTAAGCAGGAGATATCTGTGATACTAGTGTATGAGGACAGCGGCCATTCCGGGAGAGGAAGGTAAGTAGGAGATATCTGTGATACTAGTGTATGGGGACTGCGGCCATTCCGGGAGAGGAAGGTAAGTAGGAGATATCTGTGATACTAGTGTATGGGGACTGCGGCCATTCCGGGAGAGGAAGGTAAGTAGGAGATATCTGTGATACTAGTGTATGGGGACAGCGGGCCATTCCGGGAGAAGAAGGTAAGCAGGAGATATCTGTGATACTAGTGTATGAGGACAGCGGGCCATTCCGGGAGAGGAAGGTAAGCAGGAGATATCTGTAATACTAGTGTATGGGGACTGCGGCCATTCCGGGAGAGGAAGGTAAGTAGGAGATATCTGTGATACTAGTGTATGGGGACAGCGGGCCATTCCGGGAGAAGAAGGTAAGCAGGAGATATCTGTGATACTAGTGTATGAGGACAGCGGGCCATTCCGGGAGAGGAAGGTAAGTAGGAGATATCTGTGATTCTAGTGTATGGAGATTGCGGCCATTCCGGGAGAGGAAGGTGAGTAGGAGATATCTGTGATACTAGTGTATGGGGACAGCGGGCCATTCCGGGAGAGGAAGGTAAGCAGGAGATATCTGTGATATTAGTGTATGAGGACAGCGGGCCTTTCCGGGAGAGGAAGGTATTGTAGGAGATATCTGTGATACTAGTGTATGGGGACAGCGGGCCATTCCGGGAGAGGAAGGTAAGCAGGAGATATCTGTGATACTAGTGTATGGGGACAGCGGGCCATTCCGGGAGAGGAAGATAAACAGGAGATCTGTGATTAGCTCCTGCTTTACCTTCGTGATAAATGGCCCGAAAATGTTCATTTTCAACTGCTTTTGTAAAAACTAAGCGATGATGAATAGGCCCCTTTGTATCACCAGGGGCATGGAAATGTGGCCGTATCCTTATGTTACACAGAAATACGTACAGTATATAACTGTTATTTTTAGTAGCGGGGGAAAAGCCTAAACAGCCACAATGAACTCCCATCTATTTCGGAAACGAGTTAAGTTCCCTCTTGCCACCAGTTCTAAAAACGTTAGTGCTGTAAAAGGCATCTGTAGTATTGCAGTTGTGATAATTGGGACCCTGGGACACAGGCAAATCTACGTAGGAATATCAGCTCTGGGCGACACGGTGTCTAAAGTGGATCACTGGCATGGTTGCTGCATCATTAAATCAAATGAATTAATTCTGCATAAAGTGAATTGCTTACCATTATTACCCATGCAGAAGGGACTTATGTAGTGTCCCACGCTGACGGCTACAGGTTTCAGCTGACGCTGTACATTTCATTGCATCAGTGGCTGTGTGGAGATTTGTAGCGCTATTTGTACTGTACTGTTTTATCCTGTATTGTCTTATTGGTTTGCTCTCTGTACGACGGAACACTTGTGGTGCCTTATAAATAAAATGTAATATTAATAATAATCTAGGGTACAGTGTTATGTGGTTTAGGGGCCTATTCACCATCACTTAATTTATACAATAGGTGAAAAATAAAATTTTCACCGAATTTTGTATAATTTGAGTGTCAGCCCCATTCATCAATCAAGTAATGCAGGAGATATCACAGATACTGTATCTCCTGGTTACAATTGTGCCTCGCTAATTTCCACAATTCATCAAGGTCCAAAAAAACATTTTTTTCGGAACTTGTGAGTGATACTGTACACCACTCTGAGACACAGGTGGGGGAATGGGCAGCGGTGCCCACAGCATGATCGTTCCATACCGGGGTGGGGGGCCAGGAGGGAGTGTTACCCACAGTAGCGTCCGGGAGATGTGCAGTCGCGGCAGGGACAGATACCTAGAAGCCAGAGGGCAACGGGGACGGAATCGGTATGAAATACCGCCGGTTCGATTCCTGGCAGCGCCTGGCCGACAAAAGCAGAGTTCCTGGTAGCGGAAGCCCGACAGCGCTGGAAATCCCGATCGTCGCTAAGGTAAGTATAAACTGACCTAACCTAACCCCCTAACCCTCCTTAGGGGTGCCTAACCCTAACCACCCCTTCCCCACTGCCTAAACCTAAGTCCCCCGGGGGGGTGCCTAACCTTAAATCCCCCCTGGGGGTGCCTAACCCTAACCCTCCCTCCCCCTAGCCTAACCCTCCCGGGGGGGTGCCTTACCCTAAGTCCCCCCCCGGGTGCCCTAAACCTAAGCCTCCCCCCGTGGCTGTCCGCTCGCGGCGCCCGGCATCCCCTCAATCGGGATGCCAGGCGCCGGTCTCCCGGCGTCGGGGAAATGACTGGCGTCTAGATATAGACGCCGGTCATTTATCCTACACTGGGATAAAGCAGCCGGGATTCCGGCAGCCGGCTTCCTGATTGTATACCGTGGGGGCCAGCGCAGAACAGTTACTGCTGGGGGGGTGGAGGAAGAGGGAGGGTTAACCACAGTGGCAGCTACAGGGGTTACAGGCGGGGCGGCAGGTGCGGTGGAAGGGAAAAACCCTGGCTATAGCTCCAGATGGGCGGGGGACCGGTGCAGGTAGTTACAGAGACAAGAGGTTAGGGGGAGAGACGCAGCAGTGAGGAAATCCTTATGGATACCTCAGCTGCATGGGGAAAAGCTGACTCTGCAAAAAGTGACACTTGTGTTAGTGAGGCAGGATGAATGCCTCCTAAACATTTTTTAAACTCGCAGCGTGTTTGAAAAAAATTATCACTATTGATAATTGTGTAATGATGAATAGGCCCCAATATGCTGTTTAAAATTGGCTCATTGCTGCCTTTAGCTCACAGTTTGGAGCAAATGGAGCTAAAAAGTGCTTTTAAATAGTGAGGTTTTTTAAATCTACACTATTACTAGCTGGATTCAGTTACTATACTCTTATAATGACCAGTTACGGTAGCTTGATCCTGCGCTCCCCTCACCTCCATAGGCTGTGAGGAGAGGGCCCGATTCAGAGATGGACGCAATGGCGATTGTTTTACGCAGATTGAGCGATTGTTTGCCATTGCGCATGCGTATAAGCCATATTACGCGTGGGCAGGGATCGCATTACGATTACGGACTCACAGAGGAATCCATCGCAAAGTGAGTGACCGCTAGTCAGCGATTAGACTACTTATCTCTGTTTAGCCATGATGTAGTGCAGTTACGCACAGATGTGACTTCATTCTCTTTCTTCCATGGTTTGGTAAAACATTTGCCCCCGGATGAAATGAGCAGGGTCATCTTTGCACTATTGGGGCAGTGCACTGACACTTAGGGGTCAATTTAGTTAGGGGTGATGTGTGAGCGATGTCCGCGATATTCTATTGTAACAGCGTTGGAACACCAGCAATGGCGTCCTGTATCTCCCCTAAATTGCTCCGATTTCACTCCTAAATTGTGCATTTTAGTTGGCAGCCCCATAGGGGTACATATTAAAATGCGCAATGTTGGGGCTACCTTATGTATGTATGTATGTATGGCTGATGTGCACTTAATTGAATCAACCTTTTCATTGAATCAATAACTTTGCAATATTTGGCTGAAGTGCAGAACTGTAACATATTGGGGCTGATTCTTAGTCACATGTAAAGTGGCGATAGCTGTGGGCAGGCGCGGAAGCCATATTTACTACCTTATGCTGATGCGAGAATCCGTTCGGCTAATGCGGGGCTTCGTGCGTGTGCAAGCGGACAACCCGTGCCGCCCATTGGTTTTACACAGGCCACACTTTGTGTCGGAAACCGGTGGAGGGCAAGAGGGTGGCTCTTCAGATTTCAAAGGAGTGATGGCCGCGGACTGTCAGGGGCTGTGTAGATTTATAGTAATAGGCTGCACAGCTCCTGCACCGCACGGAGGAGGAGGTGTGATGTGCGGCCTATAAGTTAAAGCACCGCAAATTACACTTCCCCTGACAGTCTGCGCCCGCCGCTTAGGTAACATGGAGGGGAGGAGGGTGGCACCGGAATGATTGTATGTTGCGGCCCCCGCCCCCAACATAAAATCGTTCCGACGCCCCTGCCGGCCACCATAGCCATTATCCTGAGTATCGGCACGCGCATCAGCCCCATGCTAAGTGCAAGAGACCCGTCTGAAACAAGCTCACCTTGCCCGTAGGCACATGGCACAGAATCGCACTGAGCTTTAGATTCACTCCTACAAGTCAGGGTGGTTCCATGCAATCGCATTGTCACCGCCCTGTTCCTGCAGAGTCCCCAAAGCAACTGAGGTGCGCTGACATCACATACGCGACCTCCGACCTAGAGCCTGACTCAGCAGAGGAGGCAGATCTTTAGTATCACACAGATTCCCAATTATAGGGAATCTCTGCCTCACACTCGGGCCCTGCTATGCCAGATTGACAGGCAGGGAAGCTGAGGGGGGACGGAGATGGCATGCGTTCCCCGAAACGTGTTGGCCCCATTTTTCGGGAGCGACGAGGCCAGGGTCTGCGTCCATGGATGCAGACTTCATGACCTCGCAGGCTCCCAGGACCCGGCCAGGCTGCGGGAAGCTTCAGCCTTGGCAGCCTGCTCAAAGGATGGTCATGATGTTTGCGATGGTGATGCCAGGCTGCAACCTCGGTTGCAGCACTGGGATCGCAGATCCAGCGAGGAAAGTCAAACACTTCCTGCTGCATCTGCATTTTAGCAGGACGGAATGGCACAGCCACTTGTGTGCAGCTCTGCAATTCCGTCTTCTGCTGAATCTGGCCCCTAGTGCGCTACTGCACATAAACGGCTTTACCGTGCAGCATCCTCTCCATCCTCCATATAGCACATCTCTGAATCAGGGCGCAACGTACGGCTGGTATAGAGGCTTGATAAATGGTCATTATAAAGTAATTTCTGTGTCCTAAGGTTTCTGTATGCATCAACATGTTTTACAATCCTGTGAAGGTTTATAGATGCCATAGCTATTTTAAACTCTTATCTGCTCTTTAGTAACTATTCGTATACTGTGTGTCATCATGCCAGTGACAGCAATGTACAGTACTGTAGTATGGGTTTAGTGGGCGTTAATTCAAAGTTCAGACTCATTGTTCAATGGAAAGGACGCCAGCCCTTCTGCTCAGTTTTAATGGAGGAGGGGGTGGAGTTAATTCTTGTATAGAAATTTTTGACCTGTTGGAGTCTGTTTTTACCAAAAAATTTAAATGAAACCTCCTCCTCGTATACAGAGTGAGGAACTGTCGGCTGTTTTCCGTGTGTTCATCCCTGCCATCCTAACTGGGTTGGGTATGGAATCCCGGCGGTCCCCTAACTCACCCCTACCACAGCCTAACCCTCCCACCACGTAGCCGAACCCTAACGCTCCACCCCCGCAGCCTAACCTGCCCCCTAGAGCCTAAAGGTGCCCACACACATAGCGATCAGCACACGATGAGCCGATGTGTACGATTTCCCTTGAAACTCTCCCCGGCAGCTCAGCACATGATCTGTACACGATTTGGGGTCCAATCTTCATACGATCTCTCCTGCATCCAGACTCTCACAGTGCATCGTGTCCTAGATTGTCAGATCTGCCCTACTGCATGGCAGATCTGACGATGCGATGTGCGACCAGCGGGGATGCGGATCGTGATCGTGAGTGGGGACTCAAGATTTACTCAGGATTTGGCCATATTTTACACGATCTGACGTTCCAATGTGTCGGAATCGGCCAGATCGGGTAAAATATCGCTATGTGTGTGGCCAGCTTAACCTTAGTACTTACTGTCTGGCTGCCAGAGCCAGGATTCCGACTGCGGTCAGGATTCCTGCGCCCGTATCGTGACCGCCGGCATGCCGACTACATCCCTTCTAACTATCTCACAATTTTTAGGCACCGGTATGCATATTTATTTATTAACAGTTTCTTATAGAGCGCTTTACAATTTGAATCAATATTAACATTTTACTGGGTTGTAAAAGACATATATACATACATAAAATACATACATAAAGGTAAGAGGGCCCTGCTCGCAAGTTTACAATCTATAGATATGCAAATGACCTCTTAATTTTCCATTCTAAATAAACATCTGTTTATCCTTATTCTTTATATAATTGAAAAGGAATACTTCTATAGAAAGGTGTAATTCGAAGTATTTGCTCACATTTTGTAGTAGTTCTTATAATAAATATTTGCCATTTATCTACTAGAATAACTATAGTTATGCCTCCCTTCTCCAGCCTGCTTATACTCCTCTGCAATACCTTATGCTGTTCTGTGCTGCCATAGTTACTAACAGTTTAACTTTAAAATAATTTCCAGGAACACGTTACATTTGGCTATATGCATCTAACCCGAGGATGATGCAGGCTTAGCAGAACTTGGTGCCCCACAGTCTGCATAATCACATGCTCACTGAACAAGGTCATAATAAAATGTGTTTTAAATAATTATCTATATACTAAGCGGGAAAGTGTGTGTGTGTGCCTGTCATTCTGTTTGTCCTTTATGCCCGGCCAGTGTTTTGTACCTAGCTCCGGGAGGCGACAGCCAGGTCAGCGCAGCAGGGGGCGTAATGGTAACATAGGTGGGGAGGTGCGGGGGCTTGGCGGTGCAATCGTGTCATCGCGTCCCCGCCCCCTGCTCTATAATGGTGAGATTACCGGCATTGTAAAGCAGGGGGCAGGGCTACGATACACAATTCAGCTTCTACATTTATTGCTTATTTATATTTGTGTGCAAGAAGATAATTACTAGATTGGTTTTATTTACAGTTATCCATGGCTCTTACTGATGGCATGTACTATTAATTACTATGGTGATTACCTATGTTAGATTGTCTGTGAGATCAAGCGATGAGTAGAGTCGCTCCATTGAGAAAGGGGGATATTTACTAAACAGCTGGTTTTCAAATTGACAGGAGCTGATTAGTTGGTACTTTATCGCTCTCCATTTTATCTCTCCATTTTATCTCTCTACAAGGCTTAGTACCTTGTCCCTCCAATCTGGCTTATTGCTGTTCTCCATGTGGTGGTCTAAGCCGCTGATAATTGGCATCTTTGAAGGGGCAGATGTTTCAAACCTTTGAGAGAGATAAAGGACCAACCAATCAGCTTCTAACTGTCAGTATTCAAACACAGCCTGTAACATGACAGAAGCTGATTGGTTGGTACTTAGGGGTCTGTGTACTAAGCCTTGGAGAGAGAGAAAGTACCAAGTAATCAGCTCCTAACTGTCATTTTTCAAACACTGTAAAATGACATGAGCTGATTGGTTGATACTTTATTCTCTCTCTCTCTCTCTCTCTCTCTCTCTCTCTCTCTCTCTCTCTCTCTCTCTCTCTCTCTCTCCCCCTTAATCTCTCTCCAAGCTTTGATACATCTCCCCCTAAAGTAAAATATATGAGGAATTGCACTACACAGTTGTTACAGTACTGAAAAATAGGGATATTTCCAGGGACAGATCTTAAAAACTTTGGCAATTACAGTACGTTGTGTTTGCTGACATGCGCTGCATTATTCCCTAGTCCCCTGCCCTGACGTGGCATTATATATATGGAGTTCCGATGTCCATATGTCGCACTAAGCTAGATTAGGTATATGCTAGACAGGGAAGAGGGTTTTTTGTTGTATGAGGGGAGTACGTTAAAGATAATTAAAAGAATATTTAAAAAAATATATATATATATATTTTTTTTTAATCATGTCAACTGTGGAATAATAGCTTATATTTAATCTTTATACAGTGAGCGGCCATAGCATATTGCCTCACATATATCGGGTGACAGGTGTGCTAAGCCCTTACTGGAATGTAAAATGGCAGATTACCCAGAAGGCTTTAGGTGTAACAAGCCATGCTTGCATGACGAATTGGTGCTGACGTTCTGCTTGGACAGAGTAACTCTGGCTGTGATTCATCGCAATTTCCTTTATTTTTCCAGCGTTTGTGGTTAATTACAGCACTGCTATGTACATGACTTCTTTAACACGTTATCTGCGGGACAATATACACGCTGTAAGCTCTTCCCAGCAAGGGCAGCAGCTCAGAATGAGAGATCAAACAACATAAACTGCAGTAGGAGGAGGAACTCTTGCATTACTACTGTGCCATGGTCTGGAAAAAATAATAAACAAATAAATATATATATATATATATATATATATATATATATATATATATATATATATAATTATATATATATATATATATATATTTGTGTTTGTATGTATATAAATATATGTGTGTGTATATGTGTACAGTATATATATATATGTGTGTATATATATATAAAAATCAATCTATGTGAATGGCTGCAGCACTCACAGGACTTCTTAAAAAAACTTATATATATTTTAAAATATAATAGTACTTGGCTAATTTATTATTTGGTCTAATTGTTGCCGTGTTTTTCTATTTTTCAATTTGTTTTTTCCCTTCTCTTGTCAGTAGACAATGGCTATACCTCCGCCTTATGCTGATCTAGGGAAATCTGCTCGGGATGTTTTCACCAAAGGATACGGTAAGTGAGCTGGCAGGGTGGCACAGAGGTGGCAGTGAGGAGGTTAGCAGAGCAGGCGTACACGTGACAGACTGTATCGCTGCATTTGGTCGATGCTTGCAGCTGATCTGTGTGCTACATGCCCCCCCGGGAGAGATGGGTTGTGTAAGGGTCTCCATGGAAACCAGCGGTGCTGCCAGTCTGTACATACAGCACTCCCTTCCTATTGATCCCTCCAATCAGCAATATGTTATTCCCCTATGCATACAAAATACTAACCATTTATAATATATATTGTAACAAGCTATATGTATGGGGGACATGTACCAAGACTTCTAAAGAGTGTTGTGTAAGTAGACCATAGCAACCAGCGCGCGTTGTAGGAGAGGGACCAATTTGCAGGTGTTACTCAAAACACCTTTCAAATACCACCTTGTGCCACTAGTTCCAGGTGTTGCCTATGTCTGCTCTAGTTCTTAAGCTGGGCACACACCATACAATGGTGTGACTCAGCGACGGTGCGATGTAACGATACATTGCATGCGCCATAAACACTGCGCGATTTGGCATCCAGCGGCGCGATGTATCATCACATGCAGTATGTAACTGCACCGCGACGTCCATTGCATCGTCCTATCTGCCGTGCAAATCAGCAGATGGGACGATGCGATGAATGACCGTTGTAAATGACGAATTGGGCGTAAACACTATGCCATGTATACGATTTATATCCGTATGTATATGATCTGTGATGGAACGGTGTATTGTATGATACATCATATAGCGTGTACCCAGCTTTAGAATCTCTATAGCAAAGACAGCAGACGGGCTCCTTTCTGATCTACTTGTCATGTCTGACAGATGTACCAGGAGTTGCTGACCCCTGAGATATAGGCGTCTAAATGAAAGGAGGCCACATACACTCACCAGTCTATTATACTGTTCCTTTATTAAATTAGTGTGTAAAGCTTTCATCGAAGCAGCACTGCCACCTAATAGAAGGGGTGTGTGATATAAGAGGTTGACTGGTATTATGTTGACAATGTGCAGGTTGACATCTAATGGTCGACATGCAATAGGCCAACATGGTCAAATGGTCGACACACAAAATGTATTTTTTTTTTTTTTTTTTGTATTTTAAACCTTACCTATCCCTAGCCTGCCCACTAGTGACTAACCCTAACCATCCCCCAAGTGCCTAAATCTAACCGTAGCCTAACCCTAACTCTCCCCCTAGTGCCTAACCCCTCACCCAAGTACCTAACCCTAACTCTCCCCCTAGTGCCTAAATCTAACCGTAGCCTAACCCTAACTCTCCCCCTAGTGCCTAACCCCTCCCCCTAGTGCCTAACCCTTCCCCTGGTGCTTAACCCTCCCCCAAGTACCTAAACCTAACTCTCCCCCTAGTGCCTAACTCTAAAGGTGCGTAAACACGGAACGATATATTTCAACGATATGAAGGATAACAATCTTGTTCAGCGATATATCGTTCATATCGTTTTGTGTGTATGCAATGAACGAGCAGCGATGCGCGCTCCCATTGGACGATGTCGACCATCGTCCATGCACGCAGGCCAATCTGGACGATATCGTTATCTCTCCATAGGGATCTGCAATCGTTGATCGTGGGTTGTTGGTGGTTTTTGGATGTGTGGATGAACAATATCGTTTATCCAGCACACCAGGATTTTTAAAGGGAGGTCGTTCAGTGTAATCGTTATCGCTGATGATCATTTCGTGTGTACCCAGCATTACTCTCCCCATAGTGCCTAACCCTGACCACTAACCTTAAAAATGTTGAAAAAGCAAATAAAAGAAATCATGTTTCAACAATTTGTCATTGTCAACCTTTTGTACCTGTTGTTCTTTTGTCCCTGTCGACCTTATTGCATGTTGGCAATTTGGTGCCAACCTATTCATTGTCAACCTTTTTACTGTCGACCGTAATGATACCGTAATGGGGCACCCCTGGATTTCCAGCGGCTCCTACATGCAGCTGTTTTCCCCATATGTTTGGCCCCTGCGTTTGCCCCTTGGCTCCTGATTTCAGATGGACCCACACAGAATAAATCACCTTAGATGGAGAGAGCCGCTGCTTTTACAGTGAGAAACTCCTATTATCAATTTTGGCTCTGCTACCTCTATTGAAAATGCCATCTATGAAATTGCTGTAATTATTATTATTATAAACAAACAGTAGATGTACTCATGGAGAGGAAAAACGTTTGTTATATTCTGTATTATACGTATTATCCTGCTGAAATGTGGAGTCAGTGTGGCTAACTGTATACAGGTTGAGTCTCCCATATCCGTTATTCCAAAAACCGGAATATTTCGGTGCATATGTGACGTCACTAGTATCAGCGGCCAATGACTAGCGGCCTGAGTGTGGTCCACACGCCAGGCCACCCCCCGCATCACCCTCAGGACCCCCAACGGCAGCCGCCGGACCCTCGTGACAGCCGCAGCACCCGCCGGACCCTTCCACCTTACCTGCCGGACCCTTCCGCCTCAGTCACCGGACCCCTCACGAAACCCGCCGGACATCTGTAGCACACGCTGGACCACCGCAACACCCGCGCGACACCTTCCGGACCCACCCGCCGGTCCCCCCCCCCCCCCCAGGTATTCCGAAAACCGGAATAATACAAAGTCCGAAATGCTCCTGGTCCCGAGCATTTCGGATATGGGAGACTCAACCTGTAACATCATTCTACAGATTCATTTTTCTTTTACTACTCACAAATAAATTACTGTATAGAACTGTGGGCCTGATTCAGAGACGGACGCTCTCGTTCCCGCAAGCCCCAGAGAGCTTCTGGTTCTAATAGAGCCAGAAGCTCTCCCACTGGCATCACTGGTAATGTCAGTGGGGCCGCCCACAAACGGCAGGTGTTCGCATGGGAACGTCTCCGTTTGTGAAGCCACGCCTACAAATGGGGCGAGCTGTCGATCAACATAGACAGCCGCCCCTTTTGTAGTGAGCCACGGAGCGAGAGAATTTCTATCTCGCTCCGGGGCTTGCGGCCGCTGCGCATACGCAGAGCATACCATCGACCCGCTCGCGAGCGCTCAAGCGCTTGTGAGCGGGTCTGAATCAGGCCCAGTTTTTGATGTGTGCTATATTATATTTTTATTATATTAGTCACACATTTATCTTTTTTTTTTTTTTTATTATCTTTGCAGGTTTTGGCTTCATCAAGCTTGATCTAAAAACAAAGTCTGAAAATGGACTGGTAAGACTGGACGCTGCAGCCGTCCTTTTCCTGAAGCAGAAGACATTGTGATTGATAAGTAAAGAAAGAATATACTAAGTCCAAACAGATTAGGTAACATGAGAAATATAATATATTTCTCATGTTACCTAATCTGTTTGCATTGAAAAATAGATAAAATATATATCTCTATATATTTAGACCCGTAGGTCCACAATAAATGTCTCGGTCCACAAAAACAAACGGATAAATACTGACGGATATAGAAGGATTACTTTGCCCCAAATAGTAAATATCCTTGTAGTTTCAGTTTGGAAATTCTATCAGGTACGTCAGCCACCAGTTCCAATGATGGTACGCAGGGCCGGCTCCAAGGGTCTGAGCACTCTGTGCCAGACCGTTAGGATGCGCCCTGTCATCACGTGCGGCCGAAATTGGGGGTGTGGCCTCATTACCATAGGCCACGCCCCTAAGTGACGTTGTTAGGAGGCGTACCCACATGGCACGCCTCCAAATAATGTCAGGCTGGGGGTAAAGCCTAGCCCTCCGTCACTGGCTGGGCTTCCCCCAGCCTTCTCCCGTCAGTGAATGGTTGCCGCGTGCATGCGCTCTGCATCCATTCACACTCCGGGGTCCGGCACTGCCGCACAGCTGCGGCGGTGGGGGTCCCCAATCTCCCGATTTGACCACCCGCGGGCTGAAGTGGGACAGTACTGAGTGGAATCTTCTCACATCCCCAACAGCAAAATGCGTTGGTAATAGGATATCAGGCGACCCATTCTGCTTTTGGGGATGTGAGAAGATTCCACTCTGTACTGTTTTTCCAGTTCTACAGATTCCTGATCCAGGGAGATGTGGTTTTCTGTTATGCAAGTATGTTCCACTCTATCTGGTACGCCTTGAATATCTACTGTTTTGTGGATTTTTATTCTATGATTCCTTTTATAGTTATTCTTCTACTGTATACTGATGTTCAGTGGATTTTTATACTGTTGTAATAAAATGACGATCCCTCACTGCTTTATTTACATATGGAATTCTAATCGTGGGAGTTGAAGGAATCCTCGTCTTCCGTACCATCATTGGAACTGGTGGCTGACGTACCTGTTAGAATTTCCAAACTGAAAGGATATTTACTATTTGGGGCAAAGTAATCCTTTTATATCCGTCCATATTTATTCATTTATTTTTGTGGACTGAGACATTTATTGCGGACCTACGGGTCTAAATATTTATATATATATATATATATATATATATATATATATATATATATATATGAGAGAGATATTTATATGTTTTATATCTCTTATCTTACCTAATTTGTTTGTGCTTAGTGTATTCTTTCTTTACTGTTTCCTTTTTATGTTGGGGTATTTCTAGGGACTACCCCCTTTTATCCTTCTCAGCAGCAACATTTTGAAGCACAGGTTCCACAAACTTTCTTTTTGATTGTGAATGATAAATACGCTAAACCTGTCTGCGTAATGTCACAAATACACATTGGCCAGCATAGCAGAGCAGCGGGTGAATAGATGCTGTGTGCATGGCATCTACACTGTACGGGGAAGAGCCTGGGGGCAGCGGTTGGTTCTCAAGTTAGATGGAGAATATCCATTATATATATATATATATATATATATATATATATATATATTAGTGAAGCTTTAGATTTATGCAAATCTGGACACTTTTTTTTATTTTGGAATACAAATTTTCAGTTCAGTTTTTTTTTCTTTCCTTTTTCAGTTTTTGCAAAGGGAAACAAAAATGTAATAATAATAATAATAATAATAATAATAAAAAAAAAAAAAAAAATGGTGAAATATAATTTTAGATTTTTCTTAGTAATTAATTTGTTGGTACCTTTTCATCCATTTTACCTTGTAAGGCGCCATACATTCCCTTATTGGCAGAATTTGGAACTAAATTCTGTTTTCAATCCTTCTCCCCATGACTTAAATAGTATACTCACTAAATTTGGTAGCATTCTACCTACTAGTTATAGCTGCGGACAGCTCTAAATATGAAAACTTTAATGATTAAACTTTAATTATGGGCGTGTGTGTGTGTGTATATATATATATATATTTTTTTTTTCCCATCAGCAGAACCAGAGCCGTAACTAGACTTTTTGGTGCCCTGTGCCAGAAAGGGCATTGGCGCCCCCCTCATTTTTCAAAGGGACATAATGCACCCAAAAAAGGGCCATGGCTTCATGGGGAAGGGCCAGGGAAGAGTTAGGAGAGGCCAGGAGAGGCTGGGGATGAAATAAGAGGAAGCTACAAGCAAGAATGATAATAAACAGAAATTTGACAGGCCCAAACAGCGCCCCCTGACCTGTGGTGCCCTGTGCGATGGCACCGGCCGCACTACCCTAGCTACGGCCCTGAGCAGAACTATAAAGGCACAGTGTGAATTTCCCTGGCTCGTCAGTTCTGTTCTTTTTCATTGATCGGTGTGAAGTTTATGTAGAAATGATATACCCTAAATTGGCAATTTGTATTAGCGTTCATTCAGTGTACAATTACAGCACACTCTCTGTTTATAGCTTGGGACAATGTAATAAGAAATAAGAATTACATAAGTAACACGGCAGGACGTCATAAGATTTTGCTGATTATAAATTAGAAGGTTTTATTGCCCAGGTCTCGTAACTCAGAAAGAAAAAAAAAAATCAATATACCAAAAAGTTGTATATAAATCTACCTTGATAATAACAATGAGTGAATCGAGCTGCTGTAGTAAATGGTCGCTAACCAAAATAGTGCAAATAAAGGGCTTGATCTAAGTGCCCGCGATGTAAATAGCGCCGGAAGATAGCTCCCGGAGCTTTTCAGTTCTGAGCGGTGTTTAGTTGGAAAATGCCCGTTCTTACGACTAAACACCCTGTTTAATGCGCGAGAACGGGCATTCCCCGACCTAACTTCTCGGCGAGATGCTGTTTTTCCAGGCGCGAAGGGCAGAACACAGCCTTGCGCCTGGACTTTTGTCGGATTTCTGCTCGCATCCCTGGAGTGGTGTGAGAAGAAATCCTTAGTCGGGCTTAGCAGTGAGGTGTATTGCATAGCTCCGGGAGCTGATTCCTGGCGCTATTCACTTCGCGCACAATAGAATCGAGCCCAAAGAAAAATAAAAACAGCCCTGCATTCACTCAGAACTAAGAAATAAAAAGATAATGCATTGACCAATTAATATTTTAATACATATGCAATAAGCACACACCAATTGGCACAATACATATCATACTAAAAATAAAGAATAAAAATACAATTTATAAGCACCTCTCAGCAGGAGAAATGTATATAAAAGAATCCTCTCTTAGAGTCCTATTTATCTTTTTTTTTTTTTTTTAATTTATATTTTTTTAATACTAAATAAACGTAAAAAGAGTGTTTTCACACCCATTTCACATTATTTTAGTTTCAATGGAATGTATTAAAGGGCTTTTGGAGAAGTTTTCAGAAAAAAAACAGCTCCAAGCCCTGTAATTTGCATATTTTGCAAAGGTGAGCAGCTCCTGGAGCTCCGGCCAAATATGCTGTGCAGCAGTGTGCAGTGACCATGGCACGGGGTGCTCACACACAGGGGAGCACACTGACACCGGAGCTCCTTGTACAGGTCAGCATTCAAGGTAGCTGGGTTCAGATGGCAGAGTAGTGAGATAGGAAAGTGCCAGAGAGGCACTGAGTGCACCAGTAACACAGCCCTGAAAGGTTTTTTCCCAAGACCCGAGATTTCTGCAGAGCGATGTTATATACATTTTTCCTGCTGAGAGGTGCTTATAAATTATATTTTTATTCTTTTTTCGTAGCATGCTATGTATTATCCCAATGTGTGCACTTATTGAATATGTATTAAAATATAAATTTTATGTGGACAAGGCATCATCTTTTTGTTTAGTTCTGAGCAAGTGAGTGAAAGCAGCGCTGTTTTTCTTTTCCTTATAAATCAGGAGTTTACCATAATCCTATTGAATAAAATAATCCTATTTCTGTATTCTCTATTCAGCTTCACCTGGGATGCTCAACTTCCACCCCTACATCTGTTGTGGAACTACACATCCAAGCAAGTCCTGCCACTGTGTTGGTATTATGTAATGTGAAAACTGTGGCGTGGCATGCTGGGATGTCTAGTTCCACAACAGCTGGAGCGCTGGGTCTTAAACACCCTTGGCACACCATTTATCATAGACACGTAACTTTTTAACTCATGAAGTACTGTCTAAATGATATAGATGGATTGATAGCTGTGTTGCAGGATCTGCTATACAGCGAACGCTATTGTTTCTGCTCATGATTGTAAGAAATGTTCAATGGGCTCCCAAATATTTATAATGACTGTGTGGGGCCCCATTAATGCTAGGGGGGATGCTGGAGGTATCATGGAAACAAATGCAAGTTTCAAATGCCCAGCCCTGTTCTATGAGTTATAAATCACGTCATACCATCATGCCCTCGTCTTCATTAGGGACGGTGTGTTTCTCCGCCCTATTCCCCTAAGTTCCTGAGGTCTCCCAGAACGTAGCAAGTTTGGCTGATTTTCCTCGGTAGTTACCTTTTTATCTTAGCTGGGTAAATATTTGATGCCTGCTGTTCGTCCAAGCGAAGGAGGAGATTTATCAAACCTAACAGAGGACAAGTGGAGAAATTGTCCATGGCAACCAATCAGATGCTAGCTGTCATTTTACAGCATTTACTAAATAAATGCCACAATCTGATTGGTTGCTATGGGCTTGTTTTGGTTAGAAGGTTTTATAAATCTCCCCTAAAAGCCAATCAAGTTTCCAATTCACACACACAACAATCAACCCAGCCGCACTCACATGATCTTGAAGCCCACCTACTTCTCATAAGCTCTGCCCCCTTCAGGGTCTGCAAATTGATGCTGTGGCTCCACAGTCGGAGCAGTAGGTGGATAACGCAATGAAACATGTTTGTGTGTGTGTATATATATATATATAATCTGCCAGTTCATTACCATTTCATTTTCCCCCTTTTCCAGGAATTTACAAGCTCAGGATCTGCAAATGCCGAGACCAGTAAGGTCACTGGCAGCCTGGAAACCAAATACAAGTGGTCAGAATACGGCCTGACTTTCACAGAGAAGTGGAACACAGACAACACACTAGGCACAGAGATCACTGTAGAAGATCAGGTAATGACTACTAGAGACCTCTAACGTACATGCACATTACTAGTCTGTTTCTGAACTATGTAAATGCAACTGGCCAATTTCTTTTCTGTTCAGCTTGCAAAAGGACTGAAGTTGACCTTTGACTCTTCGTTCTCTCCTAACACTGGGTAAGAAGTGATTGTGCTTCAATGTCTGCACTAAGGAGTCTTTGTTTGCTGGTACATGTTTGCTGGGTTGATAAGAACATGAAATGTATTATATCTTTATTGACTTTTTTGACATTAATCGCTTAACATTCTGCATACAGGTTTTCTCAGGGCATAACACTAGGGTGTCAGTGCTTATTGTCCTCAGTTTCAGGTCAAGTTTTCCAGGGGCGGATTAAGGGCAACATGGGCCTGGGGAACTGAAAATGACCAGGGGCCTATTTTGAGAAGCGGAGGAGCTATGACCAGTGCTGCTTGTGGCCACATAGGCGTCCCCCACCCCCCAACACTGTCAGCCCCATTATCTCTTTAAATACTTAAATACTTATAAGTTGCATAATTTTTTTAAGAAAATTTATAAAAATAAACAATTTGAAAACGTATGATTTATTGGATGACCGTGACCGGCTGGGCGGCCTGTCATCATCCTGCTGTCATGATGATTGGCCTATTTTTATTTGGCAGCCCTGGGCTGTACCCCCTTCTGACCCATTGTTGATCTGGGCCTGATGTTTGTGTGCTCCCCTACCTGATTCAGATCACTGGTGCGTCCTGCTCCTCTATTAATTGTATTCACTTTTAGGTCTGCGCTGTCCGTTTGTCCCCAATTTTCATCTATGGCTGGACATGTTTTGAGCATGGTAATAATGAAATATAATAACATTTAAGGTAAATGATCAAAGTGTTGCTTTATTAATGGTTTCTAAAAAAAAAAAAAAAAAAAATTGATTGAATATTATAAAACTGATTTAAGATTTAGAAAAAAGTTGTAGTACTACTGCCATCTACTTTGTATACATATTATTTTAGCTTACAAATTAGCTGCTTCCACTATGTGGAGGGTGATGTACTGTAAATTACTCAGTGGATCCCAATTATGAAGAACAAAACAGCCGAGTGGCAGCACAAAATCCTCTTTGGGGGTTCCGTGCACCTTGATTTGTGCCACATCGTGGGGGCAGTTGGGTGAAGTGAACCTTGCTGGATTAGGTGCACTTCTGCAGACCGTTTTCTGGATAAATTAAAAAAAAAAAAAAAAAATTGATGGCACAAGATCAGATTCTGGCTATAATGTTATAAATGATAGATAGAATCTGATTGGCTGCTTAGCTGCTATGGGCAACACCTCCACTCCACTTGATAAGTCTGTTCACTAAGTAATGCTAAAGCTGGGTACACACTAGGTCGACGGGTTTGACAGCTCAAATGGGCGGGCATTTAGATCGTCCACCCAGTTGAGCTGTCAATCACCACCGGGTCCCACAGCTTGTGTCACCCGCACACACCAGCAGATGGCCGCTCTATCTTTCAGATATGTAAGCCATCTGCTCACAGACATATCTGCTGTACACACCCGGCAATGCCACATAGATATATCACCCGTTCAAACGAGCGATCGATATATAGCTAGCTATCAGTTTGTGGCTAGCTTAACGGATGGGATGCTGAGCTATGCTCTGCCTACTGAAAGGTGCCATTAATGTGTTTATAAACCTCATTAATCACACACTTTACCATTCTGGCAATTAGAGTGAACCCTTTGTACATTCCACTACAAACCTCTATCATATAGTCTGTCATTCTCTACAACAGGGGTGGGGAACATTTTTTCTGCCAAGGGCCATTTTGATATATATAACATTATTTGCAGGCCTGGGGCAGGCCATGCCCCCTCCGTGTGATGTCACAAGGGGGCGGGGCCACAATTCCCAGTGATTACAGCCATGCCCGGAGCATCCTGAGGATGCTCCGGGGAGCTGTAACCGTCTGCAGCGTCCTAAGGACGCTTCAGGCGGCACTGCTGCATAGATTCTGGCTGCAGGGTGCCATTCTAGGCACCCTGCTAGCCAGATGAGGCTAGCAGAAAACAGCTTAGAGGGCCAGACCAAATTACTTCGGGGGCCTTATACATCCCCCGGGCCTGAGGTTCCCCATCCCTGCTCTACAATAAAACAATAGATATCAGACTGTCACTGTCCCCTCTCTGTAACGATTTCCTTCCCTGCACATGGTTACATCAGGCAGAGACACATTGCATTACATAGCTGTTCTGTTTATTACATCCCGAGTGTTTTTTTTTATCCACATACCCAGAAGACACCACTTGTTTTGCCTCCAACATTACACAGCATTTTTTCCCCACAACCAGTGAAGAGAATTAACTTCCCATGATTTGTTATCGCTGCCCACAATTTAAGGCTGCCCGCAGGCACGGTGAGCCCCGAGTCACCAGTGAGCAGATGAACATTCAGCTTAACCACCTGGGGAGGGGATCATATCTGACTAACGGGGACAATTATGAAATCTTCAAAAGAAGTTGTCCACAGAAACCAATCAGCTGCTGCCTATCATTTTCCAGTGTACTTGTTAGATGCTACCTAGAACAGTGTTGGCTAACCTTGACACTCCAGCTGTTATGGAACTACATAACCCAGCATGCACTGCTACAGTTTTGCTATTAGGGCATGCTAAAACTGTGGCCGGGCATGCTGGGATATATAGTTCCACAACAGCTGGAGTGTCAAGGTTAGCCAACACTGACCTAGAAGCTGATTGGTGCTATAGGAAACTTCTCCACCAAAATGTAATACTTAGTATTTTACATTAAGGGGGTCATGATGCAACAATATATGACCTGTAAGAGCAGGTAAAGATGTCACTGTCCAAATGAGCTTACAATCTAAGAGCTCTGGAAAAGGCTTTCACTATTATGCTGCAAGGTCATACCTCACCTCAGCGTGGCTGTGTGCCCGGTATTTAATGTCGGCATCAGACTCACCGCTGCACACAGAGCCAGGGCAGTTTTATTTCCTCCTCCTGTTGTGGTGGCAACTGCAGCTACCAAGGGGAATGAAGGGTGACACAGAGATGGCAGCAGCAACGACGGTTGATCTCTCCGGGTCCAGCAGCTGTACTGAGCTGAAACTTGAGTAGATTTGAGAAAACAAAACCCTGTTATTAGTGTGATGACAGCACCTTGCACAACACTGCGTTCACAGGTGCTGAACTGTTTTGTATGTTTTTAGAAGTTTGGGCTGCAGGGCAGAGCTCTAACTGCCGCCTGCATACCGCCACCATTACATGAGACCATTACTGACGTATCTAAAAGTTTTTTCTTTATTTTTTAGGCAATAGACCTGTAACTTAATCGGCAGTGTTATATTAGAATCGACACTTGTAATCTATGCAGCCGTGATCTGCTATGAATGAAAGCACTGGATGAATTGTTTCTGAAATAAGAATGTGGAATTGACATGAATGCACATGACTATGGTGGATTGTTTTCCAAGCACTCCACATCTATGTACATACCCTCATGGAATTAAATATGTGGATCTTCGCCTGAATGTTGAGTTGTACAAATCTCTGAAGCCGCACCACCTCTATCGGTGTGCTTGGTTTCGTACCCGTCAGTATAACCAGAGCGCACTTTCTTCAGCTCTAACCTGCGTCTGGAAACAGGTGTATTTATACATGTGCACAGCTCTGCATAGTCCAATAATACGTCAGCACGCCCCCTGCTAAACTCCGCCTACTTGTGACGCCCCTTTACCGCCCAGCTATGCCTTTTCATCCGCATGTGGAGATGCGAATGAGTTACATAAACCGCTGCATAGCTGGTAGTTACAGAAGCTGAACTCCAGAGCTGGCACAGTGTGACAGCGCGCTAGGTGCGTCCGCAAAACTGACTTGCGTTCAACTCTGCATCAGTCCCAATGGGGGCGATTCAATTCAACACAAATTGCATAACGCCGGGAGCGAGTTCCCGGAGCTATTCAATTCAGTGAGTTCTGTGGTCGGAGAATGGCGGTTATCGTGCCTTAACAAGGGTGTTAAGGCGCGTTAACTGGCATTCTCTGACCAAAGTGCCGGGCGCGCGGCTGTTAGCGCCGCACTAAGCAGAGCCCGGCACTTTGGTCGGATTTCTCATCGCATCCCCATGGGGGTGCGAGAAAAAATCCTTAGCCCGCACAAACAGCGCACTGAATTGAATAGCTCCAGGCGCTATTCAAGTTGCGTTGAATTGAATCACCCCCAATTTGAGGAAGGTGGGAAATGATACTATTATCCTGCCCATTTAGTAGGAACATCCGACTTTAATTCGGACGTATCTTCATCTGCTTTTCCCTCTGGCCCTCAGCAGACTGCTCACTATTTTATGCCAATGTGAGTATCCGCCCGTGTATGCCAGTGTATCCATGCCTCTGCATGCGTGAGGTCACGCCCCCCCCCCCAATGTTTTTCCATCTGCAGCCGACAACATTCGTATTGGGACCAGGCATCCCCTGCAGGGGGTTGCTAGCTCGGCCGACGGGCCCCCTAAGCCGTCGGGCCCCATAGGAAGCGCCCCCTTGCACCCTCTATAGCTAGGCCATTGTTTAGCATGGTGCCCATTGCTGCTATTAAAGCCAGGACATGTGTTCCTCGCTCAGATGCTATTCCGTGTGATTGGCTGATTAGCATCAGTTTGAAATGTTACTTATTTAATCAAAGTCCTCACTCATTTTGATTGGCTGCGTAATGAAATTTCATTTTATTTTCCATATTTGATATTCTCCTAATCCCTACTGTTACCCTGGAAGACCGTCTTCTACAGAGGGATGTTCAATTTAGGGTCATTAATGGTCCGTCTGCCATTGCCCGCTGAAGCTGAGATTACAGGACTCTTCCCCAAAAGCCATTTTAGTTTGTTTACCGTGAAGAGCGACCTGACCGGTGTCTTTTTACCTAAATATTTAGAAAGAAGAATGCGAAAATTAAGACGGCATTCAAGCGGGAGCACCTTAACTTGGGTTGTGATATGGATTTCGATATCGCTGGTCAATCGATACGGGGAGCGGCAGTGTTTGGCTACGAGGGATGGCTAGCCGGCTACCAGATGACTTTCGAATCCACCAAGTCACGAGTCTCACAGAGCAACTTCGCTGTGGGCTATAAAACGGATGAATTCCAGCTGCACACTAATGTGTAAGTAAAGAAAAGTATTAAATACACTTCCAAGTGTTTTAGGACCTTTGCATAAATGACACAGGTAGCAGTTATATACGCTATTCCTATATTGCTATAACAATATAATCAATACCAATCCTTCAGGTATATTTGTGAAACATTGAACATGGTTTTTTTTTAATCCAGTGGAAAGTGCTGTATTTCCATGGGTGAGATTACGAATAAGTTCAACATCCTATACATTCATTGCTTAGTATCTATTATGGGTTTTTATGAACTCTAGTTGGGAGCCTATGTGCTGGATTCAATTATATGCAGTAAATTTACCCCGCCGGGAAAAGGGTGTAAGCCTTTTTCCTCGTGCAGTAAATTACCCGCTTGCGCGCTTTATCCCATAGCATCCGGGATAAGTTCCCAAAGCTATGGCATAACAGGTTTGCGGCCCCGGCAATCAGGGCACTTAACGCAAATTTATGTTCGAGCCTCCTCTGGCTCTTACTGAAATCTGTGTTAGCAGCAGATCGCAGGCTACCATGGGCTGTAATTGAACAACCCCGGCAGATCAATTAGCCCGCGGTAATTAACCGCGGCTAATTGAATCAAGCCCTATAACTGCAAAGGTTGAGCTGCATTAAAAAATGAGGTGACCTTTGAAAGTCTGATTTGCTAAGGTTTTATGTTTAATGCATATGCCAACCTGCCCATGTAACCGCACTTATACAGCATGTTCTCTTTTCTTCAACGGGCACGTATTGTGCTGCAACAGGAATGACGGTACAGAGTTTGGCGGCTCTGTATATCAGAAGGTAAATGACAAATTGGAGACGGCCATCAATTTGGCGTGGACAGCAGGAAACAGCAACACACGTTTTGGAATTGCAGCCAAATATCAGATCGATTCAGATGCTTGTTTCTCTGTAAGTCAATGGCATTCTAAACACCACAACACATTATACACCGTTATATTTCTATTTTGAATGTAGAAAAATGTGCAGCTTGCTGCGGTTTAGTAAAAAAATGTCACCTAAATACAATTTTACTATATAACCCTATGGGGGAGATCTATCAGGTCTTTTAGAGAAGTGGAGAAGTTTCCCATAGCTACCAAACAGCTCCTAGCTGATAGGTAGAAGCTGATTGGTTGCTATTGACTACTTCTCTCCTCTTTAGAAGGCTTGATACAGCTCCGCCTAGCTACCCACCAATCCCAGTCATTCTTATTAGCATCACAACCACTCCCACCTTGCAAGCCACTCACCATCCTGCATAATAAAAAATGAAACGCTATATTGTCCACTGACATCATTATAGCTTAGTATTAGCTGACAGTCTCCTTCCATGCGACCGTGATGCCACGCGGCTTCCCCAGGTTTAAATAAGGACGTTCTGCATGTGTGCGTTACGGATTTGCTCTGGCTCCCCGGCCCCCCAAGCAGTGATGTAGCGGTCCGTGACCCTCGACACCAGTGCCGGAATTGCGCCCCAGAATGCTGTGCAAACAGTATTCTGGAGAGCATGCATCGGGGACTTAAAGTGCGAGGAGGGGAACTTTGTTCTCCCGAGCACTATATGGCTGATTTCTGCAAGTGCGGAGGTCAGCTGCAGCAGTGCAGACTGATCATCAGTCCTCCCTGACACAGGCTCCACTGCGCTCTGCATGTGTGTGGGGGTAATACCCTAATGTAGGTGGAGAGTAATACCCCTGGGGGGAGGATTTATTTGCACTGGAGTGGGGGATGGGAGGTAATGCCTTATTAAAGCAATGATATGTTACATTGGGTATGCAGAGGTTATACAACAGGGGTATCTATTAGCGAGTGGGGGGTGATGTTAATGAGATCTATAATCGCTGTGGGATATCTATTGCCAATGGTGGCCTATGGACACGGTAGGAGGGGGGAGGGATTGTGATACTAGTATGTTTAGTACAACAGCAGATGGAGGGCAGCTGGCACCTACCCTAAGCATATTTTTTTTCCAATAAAGTATTTTAATACATTCGTAACAATATGTTTTCAGCTTAATTGAAATATTGCCAGTGAATTGGTTAAGGTGCCTGTGTCCTTTTGGGTGCCTGGAACAATGAGCAGCTCATTCACCTGTGAGCCCATTGTATAAGTATACACAAGACCATCGTAGTCAACCGAGGGACATCAATGGTTGGGCATTCAGGGCACCCAAATCTGTATTTGTCTGCACAGCTATTTATATTACATACCTTCTTGAGAGCATTTATTTAGCCATTGCGCATGCGTGAAAGATGCACTGCGTACACGCAGCGATTTAATTAGGTCGCAAACGCCTAATGCGAGTTTTCACCCGTGTTCTCAGTCTCCCGGATCTCTGCAGCTGTACCACCCCCAGCCCTCTGCCCGCTAGAACTACTGTCATCGCTATTATCGGCACTTACGTTACCTACACACTATACAATCATTGGTCCGATTTGCCAATAATCGGTTGATCGGCCTCATTTATTATATAATGTGTATGAACGATCGTTTCAGCGGTAAAACAGCTAGAAAACATCCAGAAACAAATTCCTTCCATTATCTGATCTGTTGGTCAAGACCGAAAATCTCGGCCTCAATTTCTCGATATCGTGCAGTGTCCGCGCATTCTCGATAATCTGGCCGTATTTCCTATGCTTTTTCCTGATTACCTCATCATCCTTGTGGTTGTACATATGCAAATTCACTGTGAAATTCGCCAGGTATTTTATTTAAATGATATCTGTGCTACACACTATACAGCGGGATCGTGATTTTGCAGAAAAATCATCCCAACTATCGGTTTTATGAAAAACCGCATAGATATAACTGAAATAGATGCCCCCTAGGCATTTACCAGGCTCAGAATATGCAGGGCCATTGGCAGCGGGGAGAAGCCCGGCGACTGGAGGCGTTTTCACGCCTCCTTAAAAGAAAAGTACAATGATACTATGCGTTTGCGTCATCGTGCGCTGCTAAGGGGGGCGTCGCACGCTGCAAAGGACAGCAGCTGACCCCGGCCCGCAACGCTGCACGCTACGAAGGGGGACAATGCCGCCTCAGCAACTGACCCGACCCCCTACAAAAAGCCAAGACCTTGGTAAACAGAACCCGCTCCCCCACTGCCTCTCGGCGCCACTGAGAATGTGTGTGTGTATGTGTAGGGGGGGTTTACAGGGGGATAACACTATAATTAGGGAAATGTTTGTTCTTAATAATAATTTGTGTTAACAAATTATTTGCACCAATAGGCCATGATTCAATTCAATGCAATGCTAAACGTCCCAAGAGGGTGCTCCCAGAGCTACTCAATTGGCTGAGCTATTTAATTGGCCACTCGTGAGGGTGGGAGGAGAAATCCTACAAAAGTGCCGGCTGTGTGGCTGTTTGCCGGCTTAGCGCGGCGCTAAAAGCCTTGCGGCCAGCACTTTAGTCGCAGAATGCCGGTTCTCGCGACTAAGTCGCGAGAACCGCCATTCAGGATAAGTCGTGAGAACCGGCATTCTCCGACTTATCAGCGCTCTCCTGGGGCTATTCAGCATCGCGTTGAATTGAGTCGCGGTCATAGAAGGTGTCTTACTGGAGCATGAAGGGTCCACCTGGGGAATGCAATGTTAGAGGCCCTTACTTTGGGGTGTGGTCAGTTTCTAAAGAGGATGAGGCCTTCCCCCAAAGAGGTTTGGGCAGACATTAGAGACCATGTAACTGACCCTCTAATAGAGTAACAATGTTTAGTTCAAGTGAACAGTCTGGAACCCGACTAGGGTAAGTGGTGGGGCCCACCGGTGAATTTCCCCTGTACTCCCATGGGCCAATCCAACCCTTGTCATAGATCATAATAACAAAGTAAAGGGAGTTACAAAGTGGTCTGTGCTTATTGCAATTATATATATTGTTACTAATTTTGTAAGTGTTAGAAATGTGTATTTTCTTGAAAGTAATAGCTGCAATAATTGAGGTCATTCAAAATATTGAATCATTTGTTTTTCTTGTGCAGGCGAAAGTGAATAACTCTAGCCTCATTGGATTAGGATATACTCAAACTCTGAAGCCAGGTAATGATTTTCAAACCCCTTCCTACCAAACTGTCTGATGTAAATGCTCAGCGTCACAATGTTCGACAAACGAAGACAGCACATTATTTTCAGCTTACCGCCAGATTTATTTCATGTTATTTATAAAGCTGACTGTGGTGCTAGCAGTTTTATGAACCCTTGAGAATTGTTTTTGATTTACTGCATAAATGTGTCCTTAAATGTGTTGAGATCGAAGTAATAGTAATAGATGACGAGAACCCAGTAAATCGAACACACACACAAAAGCATCTACTTTTGAATTCATTTATTGTTCAGAGTGATCCAGTATTGAATTACTTTATCAATAAAAGTATGTGAACCTCCTAGGATTATCAATTCGGTTCAGGGTTTACTTAGGGGTATATTTATTAAAGGTTGATTTTAATTGATTTCAAGTCGATCATCGCCGATGTTTCTACGGCTAAATCACACATTTACTATCGCTTAAAAAAAAAAAAGTTAAAAATTGTCTGTTAGTAAATTCGTGATTCAACCCCAGAAACACAACATCGATTTAGAGTGCTTTAAAAATTAAAATCGACCTTTAGTAAATATACCTCTTAGGAGTGTCAGTCAATTAGACAAAAACTCAGGCTCGAAAGGCTACTAAACCATTTTTTAAGACTTTTACCTAGTTACACAGCTATGAAATGTGAGCTGATTTCCAGAATTCTTGAGGATATATGTGGTTTTGCATTAAAAAACACTGTAATAGATTCACCCAGTTTGAAAAAGTTTCTCATTTTGAAGGGTTTTTCCACACAACACAAACATAGAACAATCCAAATCTCCAGGTAAATATGGGCAGCACAGATCCCTATATGCCAGAAGTAACCATATTAATTTTACTTATGCCATAAAGACCAATGAAAGCCATCCCTTTATGCTGTTACCTCAAGGTATATACTACGAACACATTATGTTTGGAATGCAGCAAACTATGGGCCCGATTCAGACCCGGTCGCGAGCGCTGAGCGCTTGCAATCGGGTCAATGTTTGCCCACTGGGCATGCGCACGACGGAGCCTGCTCCATTGTGCGCATGCGCGAGACCCGGCTAGCGACGGTCGCTCCGTCGCTCCGGGTCTCGCACCAAAGGACAGCTCGCCCTGTTTGGTAGGCATGACCGGGGGTGACTTCACAAACAGAGGCGTTCCCAAGCGAACGTCTACCGTTTATGTGCGGCCCCACTGACATCACCAGTGATGTCAGTGGGAAAGCTTCCGGCTCTATTAGAGCCAGAAGCTCTCTGGGGCTTGCGGCCACGAGACTCTGCCACAGGGCCGGCTCTAGGGGTGTTTGACCAGTGCGGTCGTAGAGGGGCGGCACCCCTCCCCAGCATCCCGATTTCAGCGGGACAATACTGTCTCGCTGTTCCACCTGCGGGCCGAAGTGGCCCACGGGTGGTCAAATCGGGAGGCTGGGGACCCCCACCGCCGCAGAGGTGCCGGACCCCCGGAGAGTGAGCGGAGTGCTGGGCTTTACCCCCAGCCTGACATTATTTGGAGGCGTACCATAACGTCACATAGGGGGCGTGGCTTATGGTAATTAGGCCACGCCCCAAAATTTGTCGCAATGTTAGGGCGCCATCTCGAGGGCCGGCACAGGGTGCTCCAAACCCTGGAGTTGGCCCTGCCCTACCACAAGGGTTTCGTCGCAAGCCCAATGGTCGCGATCGTCTTGACCATCGCGACCATCATCCTGGCCACTCGCTATAGTTGTGGGTGGTCACCCACAGCTATGCGAGTGGCCAGGAGGCCACACAAAAAGAAAAAACGCCCTGATTCAGAGCGTCCGTCTCTGAATCAGGGCCTATATTCAATCAATCTTGGTGCCCAGTACACCAATATTTTTGGGACCCCCTTATCACTGTAGGTACAAAGTTGAAATAAGCAGGGCAATGTACAGTGATGTGGAATTGGTGATGTAGTAATAATAATATCATCCCCACAACACCAGTGTCCTCTCCAACAAAATTGCACTGCAACACACCCTCTCCAATATGTGGCAACTTGTATATATTAGGCTATTTTTTTTTATTTTTTTTAAATTGAGTATTGTTTTATTGGTTTTCATAAACAACATATAGATACTTATAAGAAAACAAAAAAAAATAATTAAAATAAACAAAAAAAAGACAATAAATCTAAACATCAAAAATACAATTGAGCAGAAAAATCAGCACATAACACAAAAATTTGGTACCGTTAAAAAATAAAAGAACATCATTAAGACGTATTCATATAGTCGTAGTGTAACCATTTATACAAAAGACTCTTGCATATAGAAGTACTAAAGCACAATATAAATCACCCTAACACCCCCATTTACGGTAAATATTAGGCTATTTGTTAATGTGATTGTGGGGTATATGTATCAAGCTGATTTTTACATAAAATTATGCAGGAACTGCTGTTTCTGCATAATTTTATGTATTATTACTATGTGCTAATAGCACAGAAATCTCAGGCAAAGTGCTAATTAGCACTTCAGATCACAGTCCCATTATTGTCAATGGGGGACTACAATCTGACCCCTATGTATTAAACTCCAAAAAGCAAAGCTTTTCTGCGTTTAGTACCGATAGTTTACACCATCTTCAGATGGTGTAAACTACTGTAAGCTTATGGGAAGCTGCAGGGGCAGGAGAGAGATCTTTCGATCTATCCCCCTGCAGTCCCTGCACGGCTCCGGAAGCTGACACAGGCCCTGATTCAGAGCCGGACGCTCTGACAGAGTGCTCGCTCTGAATCAGGGCCATCCTTCCTGATTTTAAAGCGGCCTCCTGGCTGCTTGCATAGCTGTGGGTGACCACCCACAGCTATAGCGAGCGGCCAAAAAGATGGTCGCGATGCTCAAGACCATCGCGACCATCGGGCTTGCGACGAGACCCTTGTGGTAGGGTCTCGTCTGCCGCAAGCCCTGGAGTGCTTTTGGCTCTATCAGAGCCAAAAGCACTCCCACTGACATCATTTGTGATGTCAGTGGGGCCGACCCCAGACAGTAGGCGTTCCCATGGGAACGCCTCCGTCTGGCCAGCCACGCCCACCAAAGGGGGCGTGCTGTCACTCACCATCGACAGCACACCCCCTTTGTAGCGAGACCCATAGCGACGGCTTGCCCTTCGCTATCCGGGTCTAGCGCATTGCGCACGACGGAGCCACGTCCGTCGTGCGCATGCGCACTGGCCCAACATCGACCCGCTTGCGAGCGGGTCTGAATCAGGCCCACTGTACGCATGTGCAGTGTCAGCTTCCCCCTGGGAAGTCTTTCACTTATGTGAATGATTTCTACAATTTGCCGGGGATATAACTGGCAGGGACAACCACAACCGCTGTCCCTGCGAGTTTCCCTTGGTACGTTGCAGGGATATTTTCATTAAAAATGTAAATATTCCCGGCGAGATAAGACACATTATAATCGCGGAAGTACCTCGATTATTAGTACATGGACCCCTGTGTCTCTGTTAGACTGTTATACTATTACTTATAGTTGGATATTTGGATATTTTACGTTAGCAAATGATTTGCTTGTTTAGGACCCTGCTTAGTATATGAACAATATCCTATTTATGTAATTTTATTATGATTATAATTGTAACTGAACACTTTTTATTAACACTATTTTTTTTGCAAGTCAGTTCCCCACCTCAATTCTCACATGGAAGTCATGTCTCCGCCCCCCCCAAAATTCTATCATGAAAGTAATTTCTCCATCTCAGACCCTACCCACTCTAATTCTGTCTTGGAAAATTGAATAACATCCCACCCCCCCAGATCTCCCATGGAAGCCTACTCCCACCCTCCCCCTCCCTGTGTTCTTTTAGGGAAAGCATTTTTCACTAAGACCAAACTGCAATCCCCTTGCAGGGCTGGAGCTAACCTTCACACATGTGTGACGCTTCAGCTCCCCTCCATTTGCGCGGTCTGCACCCTGCTTCCGAACACTGGCCAAGCTCCTCCGTCCCATCTCGAACTCTTCCCCACCTGACCTGCATTGCGCACGGGGCAGGCTTATCCTCACACCACTGGGCAGGCGTGTCCCGGCTCTCCTCCCATATGAAGGCAGCGCAAGGATTTCATTGGTTGATGAGATGACTGAAGTCTGGCGTATTCAATGCATGCTAGAGCCAGGCTGCTGCTGCTGACGTGACCACAAACCAGGCAGAGGATCTCACTTTGCGGCGTGCCCTTAAAGTACATTTATATGCAGTGCATCATGGGGAAAAAGAGGGTTGTGCCGGGGCCCCGCCGACGCTCGTGCCCGGTACATGTGTACCCCTAGTACACCCCTGTCGCCGGGCCTGAGATCACATACCATGACAGAACATGATCTAATTTAATTTGTATGACCCTTTGTTAACTAGTGGAAGGTCTCCAAGTACACTTATTCCAATTTACTCTGAATGCCAATTTAATTAGCAATGAATATATCCGTGCACAGATCTTTATTGCATAAATCATTTGTACTTGGATGCAGTTGTAAGGTGCAACTTGTAGAGGGGTTACAAAAGGTAACACAAAATCCCCTTTTGCAGTCCACAGTTTGTTCCACTTTTCCGACGCGTTTCAGCTTAGTTTATTGCTTGCATTCACTAGGCTGACTGGTTCGCATCTGTGGGATAGTCCATATGAAATTACACCTTTCAAAGTATTTAAGAATATAAATTTTTACTAATGCTATGAAAAATAATCCATGTGGCTAATTACAAGATCATTGACTTTAATATGTACATTTTATAAAACTGATCCTGAGCTTGTCAGTAAAACGCGTGTAAGGGCACATTGGTTTTTATGTATTTTACAACTTTTCCATCTCAAGCTCTAGGGAACTATAAATCCCATGTCGCAACTGTGTATCCAGCTTTTTGTCATACAGTGTTTATGTCTTCCAGGTATCAAATTAACATTATCTACGTTGCTCGATGGCAAGAACATCAACGCAGGTGGCCACAAACTGGGTCTAGGACTGGAATTTGAAGCATAACGCGTTTCGCTCTGCACCAGCTCATTGTCCAGTTGTTCTGCAGCATAGATATCCTTACGAATCTAGTGTACCTTTGTTATGTTCAGTGTCCTGGATGCAAACAACCTTCTGGGTCAGTGACGAGTGCTTCCATTGGGGGAAAAAATATTAAAATAAAGACCAGCTGAGCTTCAAAGTGTTATCGTTCGAATGCCAGACAGAGAAACTTTAGGGAACAGATCTTGATATTCACATTTATACCATGCTAGTGAAGAAGGTAACAATCGCCTTTTTTTGTTTTGTTTGTTATTTTAGTTTTTTTACCACAGTAGTTCTAAAATAATATTGAAGATAAAAGCAGTTGTATATTTTAGATTATTCAATTCTTTCCAAGAGTGAGCAAACAGCATATAGGTCTCTTACCCAGCATATCTTTGTCAGTATCCTAAATGACGGAAAAAAAAAAAAAAAGGGTCGTAAGGATTTTGCAGTCCTTAGGGACCACCCGTGTGCGCAGCCATTGACCGCACATAAAGGGATTTCAAGAATCAAGTATTTCATGAACTGTTATAGTCTTACAGGAAAGTTGTCTGACATCACAAACGTTGTTCATAGAGCATCTTAAGGTATTTTTTGCGTCTTACCATTTTGCACACTGTTAAGCCCTTCCCTGAAACACTACAGGAAAGCCTGAAGAGCCATATGCAAGGGAAGAGACTTTGTTTCTCCAGTCCTCACAGTGACGTCACCTGTAGACATTACTCACCAAAAAAAAAAAAAAGACTTTAACTTGTTTTATTTTCCTGCACCATTTATACAACAAATATTTTTAGCAATGTGACCGATCCGTTGTAGTGTCTTCCATCTTGTGAAACTAGACTTCCTAATATGCTGTATGCAACATCAACTAAAATAAAACCAGAATAAAATCCCAGTGTGGTGTATGTTGTCTGATATTATTTACTAGTAAAGGGACCCAACATATGCCTACCCCAGCCCGCTCCGCGCCGCCCCTCACTGCCCAGACCCCAGCTCTGCTGCTCCTCACATCCATCCACCCACACTCCCTGCTCTGCTCCACCCCATCCCCTTTGCTCCGTCCTGTCCGCCTGTTCCCAAACTGACCCCGTCCCTTTTCCGCAGCGCTAGGTCTCTGTCTCCCTCGCAATGGGAGCCGTTGGAGGGGTGGCTGCCTGCCCCGGATCCCGCTGTGCATTCATTCAGGAGATAGGACAGACCTTAGGAAACTTTGATATAGATGTAGGAATAGATCTTACTCACACACGAAAAAACCATAAATTTCAGTAAAAAAAATTTTTAATCACATTTTAAGTGTTTTTAGTCAGATCAGGCCCTTACATTATATGGGTATATGTTATATAATAGTTCAAATATTTAAGGCAATCCAAATAAAGCTTTAGTTTAATAAACTAAAGAAGTAAAAAACACATTAAGGACCATATGGATACAATGACGTGTTGTATAATACTGATCTTGACCTTCTCAGTCATACGCTGGTTGACTAGTCTTGACTAAGGTGGTTGACTAAGGTGCCAGCCAATCAGCTCCCAACTGCCATCTCACAGGCTGTGTTTGAAAAATGACAGTTGGGAGCTGATTGGCTGGCACCTCATCACTTTTCACTCTGTCTCCTAACACTGCTTAGTAAATAGACCCCTTAGCCATCAAAACTATTAAAGGTTGATCTATCGAGCAGTGAATAGAGTGGAGACGTGGACCATAGCAACCAATCAGCTTTTAGGTAGCATTTATCAAGTACACTACAAAATAATAGGTAGATTCTGATTGGTTGCTATGGGCAACTCCTCCATTGGTTTCCACTCTTGCCACCTGTGTTCCAGCAAGGAGACCTGTAAAACATGTACTGTTATGCTGGGTATACACACTAGACGATGTGTACCCAGCCCGTCATCTGATACAGTGATGGGAGCCGGCATCGTCAAGTGCATACATACTGCCAATGCGGGGAGCGACGGCGCGGGCCATGCTACATTCAGCAGCATGGGCCTCGCTAACGACATCCCCCGTCGAACCCTGCGTGTAGGGCAGATGGAAGATGTCGCTGATGATCCGTGGGAACGAGCATCGTCAGCGACATAGTGGGTACACACTAGACAATGTTCCCGTTATGTTAGTCCAATCCGCCGTTCGTCTAGTGTGTGCCCAGCTTTAGTGTGTTCTGGGGACTGTATATAAAAAGCACGGCTATAGCTCCCTGAGGCAAACTCTACATTCAGGGCTGCTGTAGAATAATCGGCATAAGACCACCCGCTGTATTAGATTAGCTCTTTTGGAGCTGTCAGTAGCAAAATAAAGACGTGTTAAAAATAAAATAAGAACCTGAAGTTTACACTGGACATGCTGGGATTTGCAGTTCCATAACAGCTTGAAAGCCACATGACGTCCAAGTAATATCGGATGAACATTTCATTTAGGGCACCTGCTGCTCTCCAGCATAGGCGTACGCAGGCTCAGGGCGAATGGGAATATGATAACGCCCTCCAGGACATGCGCTGCTCACCCTAACTACCCCCCTGGGACAGAGGCTAAGGGGTGTGCGGGCGCAGCTGTTGCGGGTCTACACATTTCATTATCGGGGACATTAAACAACCCTGAAGAGGAGGAGGCATTACCCATAGCAACCAATCAGCTCCTACCTATTGTTTTATAGAGATTTATTAGTAAATAAATGAAACCTGGCGCCTGCCAGAGCAGCTCCCCCTGTCCCCTCCCTGACACATTATACTTAAAACCCCAGTTCTCTCCAGACAGTGCAACTGATTATATACATATATATATATATATATATTCTATGAATAATAAAACAGGTATTCATTACATTGTGCACCACCTAGTTATTTTCGCTCAGTGGAAGACGTCTGTACAAATACAAATGGAATTTTTTTTGTGAATATTTATGTATCCGTTAAAGGCTGATAGTACATACAGTACTATACAATAAGGGGTCATTTATGGTTTTGCCAGCTAAGAATAAAATTGTGAACAAATGAAGACTGATTAGATCTGATTGATTAGTGCTGCATAATACACACACAAATCTTCTCCTGCCGGGGCCTATCCCTGAATGCTGGGTCAATAAATAGAGCCTAGTAATTCTGAACACTGAAACACAGGGAAGTACAGTATGATAACATCAGCTTATCTTTTATAGCATTGATGGCAGAACTCTGCCATATGCAATACACTCACTTTTATAGGATACTGTCCCTTTGAATGGAAATAAGCAAAACTATAAAACAAAACATACAGTCAAACTACATAAATGTGCCCACAGTTAAACACAAACACAAGTTAATGGAGAGGTAAGGTGTCACTTATCTACTGATAAAGGTAAGAAAAGAGTCTCCGAATATATTAGCATTCTAAACTCCTGCAGAGTCTGTTGTGTGATTACTAATTATTAGACATGAATTCCAGACATGGGGTATAGGGGTAAATTTACTAAAGTGAGAGTTTTCAGAAGTGGAGATCTTGCCCACAGCAACCTGATATTGCCCACAGCAACCTATCAGATTCTATTATCGTCTAGAAGGTGCTAGTGGAATGTTAAGTAGAATCCGATTGGTTGCTATTGGCAACATCTCCACTTCTGAAGACTCTCACTTTAGTAAATATACCCCATAGGGTAAATTGTCAATTCTTTTGCCTCTGATGATGCAGTTTAGTGCTGAGAAAATGGCCCAGAACTAGGACAATAATAATATACTGTATGTGTCCTTAGCAAGTACATTATTAATGAAATTAAAATTGAAATGTCTAATAATAATAATAATATAAAGTTTTGTGCAAATTTTAACGGGGGTGGGGGGAATTTGCAGATGAGCAAATCATGGTGCACTGCAGGGGTTTTCTCCCATAGATAACTTAATTTAGTGGTTTGCTGTACATGCCGATAGACGTGATGCACACTGCTAACTTGTTTATTGTTGATGTTTTGTATCCTATAAAAAAAGAAATCCCATTTTGTTGAGTTGTGTAATGGCAAAAAAGGCAGAAGACAGACACACAAACACACACAAAAAAAAGCATCATATTTTGTAAAAGTTAAACGAGAGCAGGTGGAAACCAAACCAGCTGTGGGACCATTTTGTCACTACGAAGAACACAATGGGCCTTAGAGTGAGACGTATACGTTACTTGAGGGGGGGGGGGTTAAGTTGCATTTTATGGATTGTGTAAAATTTTGCGTTGCGTGTCTTTTTTTAGTCGTCGTGCAGTGAACACTCATTTGAGACAATAAAAGAATGCTTCTTACTCAGTTGGGGAAGGGGGAAGCCTGCCCATATATTTTTTAAATCATGCAATACAAAGAAAAACAAACTTTCCTTTGCTCCACATTTTAAATGTTCTAAGCAACTTGGGTATTTATTTTTTGCTCTTTATTGTGTGTACAATGTGATCCTATTAAGATAAATGTAAGTTTTCAACTGCATTGACACTGGTCACTCATACTCCTGAAAATCCTGGGTTATTGCAGGTGAACGCGTATCAACCAGAGATTTGTGTCAGTGAAAATGGCTCCAAAAAAAAAAGTCGAGTAGGGTTTTCACGGGAAGGACTCCGGTAAGGCTCCTGGGTCATCCAACATGGGACCCGTTTACAGCACGTGAAGAGCTGCATTCCAGCACAAGCAGATGATGTCATCTCCAAGGCCAGCACTGCACCCATGTGAATGGCGCCAATCCGGGAATAACCCAGATCAGTGCCGCAGTGTAAAAGGGATCTGACCCGGTTTGGAACTGTGTTCCAAATCTGTTGTCAGACCCATGATTTAGGTGGAAAAGGGGTATCAATTAAAAAGAATTGTCACAAACTTCATCATTAGAAACCCATCTTAAAGGCAGAATGCTGACACCAATATGTACGTAGTCTGGGCTCCTGCCTATATATGTATTATTGGGACAGCCTTAAGGAGTTTCCAAGCATCCCAACTACCTGCCAGGGGCGCCAAGAAGGGAAGGGTGATGCGGGGGTACTAATTACCCTGGGCTGGTTGGATGGGGCTGGGCTAGCCCATCCTAACACTTCTTACCACCTGTCACAGCCACCTTTCACCCCAGACCAGCACGTGAACCCCCCCGCCACCGGGAATCTGCATCTAGCTGAGGGGCCCCTCCAGCACCCAGGCCCAGTTCCTCTCTATGGTACTGCAGCGTGGGACCAGCGTTGGCTGTGGCAATGTCTAATGCTGGGTATGCACTAGGCCGGCCTATCATATCGGGGGTACACACTCGCGATATATTGCCCATTTGATTGAACAGCCGATATATATCGCCCAGTGTGTACCCAGCTTAACATGTGACACTAGATTATCTCTAACACACACAGTTGTATCCTGTACATGTCACACCTGGCCAAGTCTCCATTGCTTCTGACATCCCATTATGTCTCAGACAAGGAGGCCTATTTATTAAAGGGAGACAATCCCTTTAAAGGGTGATTCTGAAAGAGATAGGGTGAAGCACTAACTCAATCTAGTGATGATAATAGCTGGAGACGCTATTGACCAGTGTCTTTTTTTTTTTTCCCCTAAAAACAGCCTGTTTTAAAAATAAAGTTTTTTTACTTCTTTTTTTTTTTAAATAGAGCTGGAAGTTTAAAGATTCGTACACACGTAAAGATTTTTTTTAATGATTTAACTATAACAACGTCGTTATCGTTAAATCGTATGAAAAATAGTAATTTTTTTTAGGGTGAACGATAATCGTTCATGCGCGCTTCCGTTTGTAGTTCATTGTCCATTCTGACTGTCCAACAGAACGATTTTCGTTCAGAAAATTGTTCATGTTGTACAGAATGAACGATGAACATTCACTGTATGCATGTTTAAAAAATCGTTCATCGTTCATAAAAATCATTGCAAAAATCGTTAATTTAGAAACCAATGATTTTTCTAAACGATTTTCATTCACTTTTTCAAGGGAAAATTTTAATGAAAATCGTTAACGAAAAATCGTTGGTTACTAACATTGTTACGTGTGTATGCAACTTTACTCTGTGATATGCTCTATTCATACAAAGAACACGGATATATCTTGACATTACTAATATGCTATCAATGGCTTGGTATGTGCTCAAGAATCTATGTCAGGGGTATTCGACATGCAGCCCTCCAGCTGCTGTGGAACTACACATCCCAGCAGCGGCGGGTTTAAGGGAGGAGTCGGCCGTGTGGTGCAGTAGACTGGCATTGTGCCAGAGTTATATATATATATATATATACAGTATATTTTAAACTTTCTATCGTCTGAGGGGTACCCCGTGCATACACCATATAATAAAATACATTCTTAAATAAACCATATGAAATAAAGACTCGGAGACATGAGATTTGGCATGATAATTTGTTTGCTTTTTATTAAAATGATATAATGAATATTAAATTGATCTTCACTGATAGAAAGTATGGTGGCAAAGAAAGGACTGCAAAAATCGGCCTATTCCAACCTTGCAGAGCACAGACATACATAGCCAGCGGACTAGTGTGCAGGGGTATAGACGGTGGTAGAGCAGAGCCTGGCACTTTAAATAATTTAGAAGTGTGACTGGCTCCTCCCACTCTATGCCCCATCAGCCCCAGTTTAAGAACTGAGCCCGAGAGGAGACAGAGGACAACAGAAAAATGAGGAAAAGGAGAAGGCCACAGAACGGAACAAGACCAACTGAAGGAGAACAGAGGAACCCACTGCAGGGAACACATGCAGTCACACAACCATAGAAGATGTTAGATTATACATATAAAAACGGTCTGCTAGTGTAAGTATCCTTACATAAATATTTATAATGCTGAAGTGCGTATTATGACCACCAATCTAATACAACCCAGGCCTGACCCTGCCTATATCGACGGGTGGCCCTAGGCCTTCATGATATGAATTGTACGTAAGGGCCCTTTAGAGGCTCATTTTATTGAGATATGCGACAATAATATGGAGTACCGGAATCGATACTGAGAAGGGTACCTGTACTTAGACATAGAACGCGTTGGCCATCCCAAGTAAAGAAGGGTGATATCAGTAGTGATAACCCCAGTTAGGGTTAAACAAAAAAACTGTTTTTTTCCAATTATTATGAAATATTCATACAAGGAATGGGTGTCTAATAAGTTTGCTACAAAGTGCACCACTGTAAATGATAATAGGTCCCCCGAAACGGAGCGCCATAGATATAGACTGAGGGGAACCGAACTATAACCCCAGGAGGGTGTAAGTACATATCTTTATATACATGTGTGGACATACAAGAAGGCCCCAGAACATGTATAGGGTCCATGCTAGAAGCAATGCCTTAGGGAATTGTGACTATCCCTATGTAAGCTGCAGCACATGACTGTAGTTTATAGAGCAACCATATAATATATATGGACATAGCCTACAGCTTATGGTAATCCCAAGCGACTTCCCATCCGTAGAATTATAGGTAAACATAATGATTGTGGAAGTATAGGCATCCTACACATATATACTGCATATATATATATATATATATATATATTTATATATATACACACACACACAAACCCAATCCCCGGGGAGAGATAGTGTAAAGTGGAGTTATTGTACCAACTACCGCATCAGCAGAGTTGAGCCTCCAATCGCAAGGTGCACAGCAACCAAGAACTAAACAACTGTCAACAATAGGTATCCATTCAACCCTCTAACATGATTACCTAGGGAGATGACGCTGTCCCCGGCAGGGTGATCCAGCGAACTGACAAGTCAACGAAGGTGAGTGCACCCAAAGACTATAATACTAAAAACTGAAACAAATTTGCACCCTAAGTGACGACCTGCCGTTCTTTCCCGCCAAAGCGAGAGTCTGGTTAAGGAACCAACACACCACCACCATACCACCACTAAAGCACAGAAGAAATAACCTGGAACAAATCCTCAACAAAAAGCAACAGCCCCTCCTCCATCAAATGAACACCATCTGTCTTATAAAGATTGGAATAACGGAAACGGATCCTGGCATGCCCAACCACAGTACCACCAATGGCCAACACATGTTTCGCAACTGCTGCATTCACCTTCTTTCTGGCTTCATCAATCGCCATTATGCTGGACACCACGCCAAACCAGCCGAGGCACAATAAATGACCATATGATCTAGAAGGCCAAGCTGACAAAATCCTAGCAATATCGTCTACAATGGAGCTCCTCAATTCCAAACCAGTCATTTTACCAAGATCATTACCACCTAAATGAATAACTATGGCCTCGGGAGTACCAAAATGTTTGGCAGCATCCAAAAGCTTAGGGCACAAAGCCTGCCACGACATCCCTCTCACACCAATCCACCGCACACATTAGACCACTGAAATGAAGGAGCACCACTGGAAGCCATGAACTTAGCAGCCCAAAAAACATATGAGTGGTCAACAACCCATACTTTAAAAGCGTCAAGCTTGACACCTAAGGAGGGAGAAAAAGAATAAAAGTATTAAATGAACTTGCAATTAAACTTAATGAAAAAAAGGATCTGCCAAAAAGAACAATATTTGTGTAACCAGCTGCCAGGCTGAAATTAGACAAGCTGCAGTGTCAATTTGAAGCAACATAAAGAGGATGAGGGAGTAAGCAGGGAAACACAAATGACTCAGCCGGAGGTAAAACCAAAAAAACCTGCTGAGGGTCATATGAATTATAATTATTGCTGCCAGTAAGCCGAATTAGATCCGTCAGTTCAGGCAAAAAAACAACAGCGACAAGTAGCTATCCCCGAGTAGGGTACACAAGACACACAAGACCACAAATTTAAGGTAAACAACGAAAAAACAGACAAATAACACCAAAGGCAAACATTGTTAACTCAATCAATGCAGAGGCCGAATGTAGCTCTTGTAACTGGATGATTGCCACCGGCATAAAGCCTTGATTTCAGATACGGAGAATCCAGCCGAAGCGGCCAAAGTTGAAGCCCAGATCCAAAACGAATGCGTACCGAAATCCTGGGGAGAGAGGCTGACATAAGAGACACAGAGTTTCAAAACCCATCCAAACTGGTATTTCGTCAAAGAAGAGCTATCACTATGTAAAAGCCAGGAGCCCAAAGTAGCAGGCCTGATTTCCAAATAATGTTTGGCCAGGGCAATGGGGCAAATTTGCAAGTCCTCGGAAGGCACCAGAGAAATTCAATGGCCCCTACCAAGCTGATCAGTTTTGGAGCGCCTAAGCCTACAAAGCAATGGCCTCTCTCCCACCAGGACATCCGTCCAAAGTAGAGCGGCATCGGCCCATTTGGAAGCTGCCACCAACTCCGAAATACAAAAAGCCCCAAGAAAAGCCATCGAAAAAGCTAATTTAAACAAAATAGTCTCAAATATGAATCTGTCACAGCCGCGAGGATTAAAGGAAGGAGGGAAACATCAATAGGACGCCTCTTGTCAGGTGCAACCAGAACCACACGACCCCAACCTTTCAAGGTCTTCTGAATCAGAAAACTCTTACAGAAAAACGAAATGCCAGCTAAAAAACGAGATACCACAGCTCTGGATCTGCCAGAGACATAGAGATGCCAAAAAAAAGAAAGCATCAACTGATGCCTGCTCTTACCTCCATGACTGTGGCTACGGGAATATTCTTCCCACTCTTCCCAAGCTTGGCGTTAAACTCTCAGAGTGCCCGGGGCAGGAGACCTCTCTGCTAAGCCCTTCATGCCGGCAGGGCCAGCAACAGAAATCTTGGGGCCCAGTACACTCATGTTTTTGGGACCCTCTATTTCCTCTCCTAGCCCTTATCCTAGTCCGTCACACCTCCCCCTCTTCCCCAGCACTTGTGTCGGTCATACACACCTCTTCCCCAGCCCGTGTCTGTCACACACACCCTCTTCCGCAGCCCCTGTGTCTATCACCCCCTCTTCCCCCAGCCCGTGTCTGTCACACCCACCCTCTTCCCCAGCCCGTGTCTGTCACACACACCCTCTTCCCCAGCACCTGTTCTGTATCACTTCCCCTCCCCCAGCACCTGTGTCTGTAACCTCCTCCTCTTCCTCAGCCCGTCTGTAACCCCCCTCTTCCCCAGCACCTGTGTCTGTCACACCTCCCCCTCTTCCCCAGCACCTGTGTCTGCCCCCCCCCCCCTCTTCCCCAGCCCTGGCCAACACTCACCTCCTGCGTTGTCTGTGTTCTTCAGACTTCCCCGGCGGGCGGCTCCTCTCTGATTCAGCGGAGCGATGTCATGCACGCTGCGCCGGCCTGGCCTCCCTGTCACTGCCGGGACTTGGGAGGCTCTAGCCGCAAGCCTGCAATTGTCCTGCTGGGTGCCCTGCTTACACAGCAGGTGGCAGAGGCAAGGGAGGGTTCAGGGCCCCTTGGAATCTTGGGGCCCGGTACAAGTGTCCTCTTTGCAGCCCCCTGATGCCGGGCCTGCATGCCGGGTTGATGACCTGACAAACATAAGAGGGGTATAGCACACCAGTAGCATCAGCCTCAAGGGCCAAAGACAGAAATCTAGGCCACTGAATCCGAAACAACGCATCAGTTATTCGTTCTCTACCCCGGGAACATGCTGCGCCCTAAATGAAATTTTGCAGCGAGAAGGGGGGCCTGGCTGGACACAGAAGAGGGCCTGGCTGGATACACAGAGAAGGGGGGCTGGTTGGACATACAAGGGGGGCCTTGCTGGACATACACATAAGGGGGCTGGCCGGACACATAAAGGGGGTTGGCTGGACACACAGATAAGGGGACCTGGCTGGACACCCAAGAGGACCTGGCTGGACACACAGAAGGGGGGCTGGTTGGACACACATAAGGGAGGCTGGTTGGACACATAAGGGGGGCTGGCTAGACACATAAGGGGGCCTGGATGGACACATAAGGGGGGCTGGCTAGACACATAAGGGGGGCTGGATGGATGCACATAAGGGGGGCTGGTTGGACAGACAAGGGGAGGGGCTGGCTGGACACAGGAGAGGGCAGGCTTGATATTTTCTGGTCAAATTTTTTCCCGTAGGAATAAGGTAGCAGGGAAGGGGGAAGTGGCTGCCGATTTTGTCAGTCCTGGGCCCCACAATTTCTGATGGCAGCCCTGGGTGTACACACCCGCTGATGCACTCATAATGTATCTAACTAATGATTTATTGACAAGTGTTTACCCACTGCCCAGCATAAGCACATAAATACAATTTCATCTACTATGCCACCTCTGGTGAAAAAAATAAGGTGGACCATTACTGTGGGCACTATATAAGAGGCACTACTGGGGGCACTGTATAAGGGGAACTACTGGGGAGCTGCATAAGGGGGGCCACTACTGGGGCCAATGCATAGGTAGGACTGTATAAGGTTCACTGCATCAAGGTGCATTTTGAGTGACCACGCCCCTTTTTCGCATGGCGGGCTCAATTTTTCAATTTGCCCTGGGCTCCAACTACACTAGTTACGCCACTGGCGTGTAGTGGCCATTTCGTGGGGCGTGTCACCACCTGCGTCTGCGATCCGTATGCAAGAAAAATGTCTAACGACCGTAGGGTTACTCAGAACTGCGATAGCCGAATAATCTGCAACCGATGCTGCGGCTTTGTAGACAGATGCATGGATTTGCAAGGCCCCAGGTGGGCGTCTCTGTACATTCCTCGTCGTCTGCGACATTTGAATATTTTCACACTTCCAGTACGTACGCAGCATTGGCGGCACTAGCATACAACTCCTTATTAGGCCCTTAGTCTCATTATCTGTATGCTACATATAAAGGTTTTGTATCTGTATAATGCATATAAAGGCTCTGTATGTATCTGTGTCATATTTGCCTGGTCAAGTCTCCCGGCCGGCTTCCCCTCCCCCTAACCATCCACTTGCCCCCCGCAGGCGCCCACTTTTAGAATATAAGTGGGCAGTCTGGGGGAAGCCGATGATTTGCGCTGAATTGTGTTATAGTGGCTCCACCCCTCCTGCAGGGGCGGGGCTGCGGACACGCAGTCACATTCCCACTCTGCCCCGAACTAGCATCACGTTCCCTTGCCAAGCCCCCCACTGTGCCGACCTGGCCGCTTTCTCCCAGAAAGGGCAGCCAAATTGTCGCCAAGTATGACCTGTAGGCTGCATATTAAGACTGTGTATATATATATATATATATACACTGCATATAAAGGCTCTGTATACTACATGTAAAGGCACTGTATCTGTATACTGCAAATAAAGACTCTGACCCTCATTCAGAGGCGGTCGCAAGAAGCGACCGCACGTTCTGAACGAGAGCGGCCGCTTGTATTTTTTAGTGCGGCCTCCTGGTCGCTAGCTAAGCTGTGGGTTACCATCGGGGCTTGCGACGAGACCCTAAGGTTGGGCCTCGGCAACCGCAAGCCCCAGGGAGCTTCCTGCTCTGATCGAGCAGGAAGCTCCCCACTGACATCACTGCTGATGTCAGTGCGGCCACCCACAAAATGGCAGGCGTTCCGTTTGTGTAGCCACCCCCCCGTCCCGACTACAAAACGGGGCGAGCTGTCGATCAACATCGACAGCCGCCCCTTTTGTAGTGAGCTCTGGAGCGAGAGAATTTCTCTCTCGCTCCGGGGATTGCGACCGGGTCTGAATGAGACCCTCTGTATCTATATACTGCATATACAGTCTTTGTATCTGTAAACTACAGGCCTGAATGTGACCAAGCTTCTGTACCAAGTGAAATACGTGTAATTCAAGCTGACCCCGCATTTGGAGTCAGACGCCTCACACTACCCACTCTATTACGCGCGCTACCAAGGACTAACCGGGATGGGGGACAGAGGCCTTGCTGGTGATCACAAGTACGTTTTAAAGCAGACGGCTCTAGGATCATACAGTGAAATCATGCCTAACACCTGGGGCCAGACTTCCCACAACCCCACCAACGGACACTACACCAATTTCTATAGGTATATATTCTTCTCACCACTAAAACGCGCTACCCCCTGCAATGCTTACAGCAACAAGGCAGAGGCTGGAACATTAGCAAACAGCAGAAGCGTCTCTTTTCTTCTCTCATCAGCCATCCTCTGCACTAGCAAACACCTGAGAGCTAATGACATCCTTGTTTAGCAAGTTCTGCAAGTAATAATATCAGTTCACTCTTTGGAGAAACATCCACGTACTTTATGTGTACAGAACCTCTGTGCTCACATGATAATGTCATTCATTGCTCTTGGTGATGCTTGCTAAATATGAATCCTACCATATTACTAATTTTTCATTGTTGCATGTTTTTCTGCTTAGCGCGGCTCTAACAGCCACGCGCCCGGCACTTTGGTCAGAGAATGCCGGTTACCGAACCTAAACACCCTTGTGCATTCACCGACCACACAGCGCACTGAATTGAATAGCTCCAGGAGCTCCCTCCCGGCGCTATTCAATTTGCATTGAATTGAATCACCCCCATAGTGTTCACTGTAGGTCCAGCCCCGGACAGGGAGCTGGACCTAGAGAAAGTGTCAAATCTATCACATATTGTGTATAGTGTTCACTGTAGGCCCAGCGCCGAATAGGGAGTTGTGTACTCCTGCGCGAGCCGAAGGGGGCGTGACCATGAGAAAAGTTACGGACATGCCGGGCTGCCCACAAGCGCTGCTGCCTTTGTGAATAGTTGCTGGGCGCATCCATTCACCATCTGTGACTGATGCACCGGTATTTTTCCCACCCGTGAGACCCTGCGGCCTGCGGATGGGGACGGCACCCAGCCGCTAAAATAGCCTGGCGGGAACATTATATGTATATATAATCTAGAGTTGCAGGGGCAGGGCGTCTGTTAATGAAAAGTGGCGTGTCCACTCAACAGGGGGCATGGTTTGAGACACTCTCCCCTTTTCATTTTCCACAGCGCTTTACAGATAATATTTGGCCATTCAGATCAGTCCCTGTCCCAGTGGAGCTCACAATCTATATTCCCTACCACATGCACAGAGACGTAGGGAGGGTGGAGCAACTGGAGCTTGAGCTCCGGGCACTTGCTGGGGTGGAGGGCGCTGCCTGGCAGGGCTGTATTATCCAGAAAGTGGAACTTAGATTCCACCAGACTGACAGTCAGAGGGTGTGTGGTGATAAGCACTGTTCTAGAAGGATAGTGAGGGTATGGGTGGAGTTAGAGCTTAGGGCAGCAATAGTGTCAGGGACAGGACCGGCTCCAGGGGTTGGAGCACCCTGTGCCGGCTGTTAATAGCGACCGAAAATGGAGGCGTGGCCTAATCACCATAGACCACATCCCCTAAGTGACGTTATTTGGAGGCGTGCCCGCATCAGGCTGGGGGTAAGCCCAGCACTCCGTCACCAGCTGGGCTTGCCCCAGCCCTCTCCCGCCACTGAATGGATGCCGCGCGAATGCGCGTAGCATCCATTCAGCTACTCCGGGATCTGACACAGCTGCGGTGGTGGGGGTCCCCGACCTCGCGATTTGACCACCCGCGGGCCACTTCGGCCCATGGGTGGAACAGCGGGACAGTACTGAAATCGGGATGTTGGGGAGGGGAGCACCCTCTATGGGGTGGTGCACCTGTTTGACCGCACTGGTCGAACACCCCAAGAGTCGGTACTGGTCAGGAAGTAGAAGGGAAGCTGGCTGCTGCTGGTCCCCGGAGATTTTTCCGTGCTGATACCTAAGATACAGGCCGAGTGGCGCAGAGGGGGAGGAGTGAGGCACTGAACGATGCAGCGGCGCAGAGGGAGAGGAGTGAGGCACTGAACGATGCACAACAGGGGTGGGGACTCTGAAAAGGCTGCTGTTGCTGCACTACTAATTATATATATATATATACATATATATATAGAGAGAGAGAGAGAGATATATAGATATATATATATATCTATATATCAAAGAATGCTCTTCAATTTGCGCTAAATGCAATATTGCGGTTGAATTAGAGCAAAAATTAATAATATTTTAGAGCGCCCTCTCTTTCTTTGTTTCTATAATATATATATATATATATATATATATATATATACAGAAAATAGAATAGAACTATGGCGCGGCCCCTTAAGTTCTTCAACCACACGGGGCAGTGATACGGTTCAGGAAGTCTGTTTCCTCCTTAGATGTTACGTCACACTGTACTATTTTTTCCAAATAAGTGGCTGCTTCATCCTTGAGAGAACCGATTGGTAGATCAGATAAATCTAAGAAAAAAGGGGGGACAAAGACCAGCAGTAATTGGTTAAACCATGAAAATTCATAAAGTGATATTCATATGCCCGTACCGTGTATATACTTGTATATTAAGCACCCTCTGCTCTGTTGGAATTCTATTAGGAAATATATATTCACTTATATTTATGCTGTTTAAAAGTTGCACTAGTCCGGTCGGTGAATTCCTGGACTTTGTGGGGAGGAGAGCTAAAAGCTGAAGGCTACGTCCAGTGTGGGATCCTATGACTGCTATCTAAAGAGTGTTGTGATATGCTTAATATACATACGGTACGTATACATACGGTAGTATACATACGGTATGCGCATATATATATATATATATATATTAGGGATGTGCAGGCTCGGTTCTACTCGGTTCCGTTCGGTTCTTTTTACCGGATCTTATTGGGTTTCAGCTGTCACGAGTTTTGGATAGCCAATAAGATTCGGTAAAAAGAACCGAACGGAACCGAGTAGAACCGAGCCTGCACATCCCTAATATATATATATATATATATATATATATTAGGGGTGAGCGGGTTCGGATTTCTGAAATCCGAACCCCCCCGAGCCCCCCCGATCCGAGGCCGATCCGAGTCAGGCTCGACTTTTCCCGCCTGATTCGGATCTGAAATCGAGGCAAAACATCATCATCCCGCCTTCCAGGTCTCGCGGGTTTTGGATCCTATATAAGGTACCCGCGTCGGCGCCATTTTCTCACTCGGCTGTGGACAGTAAAGAGGGAGGGTGGGAGTTAGGGCTGGCTGGGCTGTGTAGTGTAGTGTAGTGTTGTAGTGTAGTGTAGTGTAGTGTAGTGTAGTGTAGTGCAGTGTAGTGTTGTGCTGTGCTGTGCTGCGCTGTGCTGCTGTTGTCCATAGGGGCTGTGTCCACTACTTCAAAGTCCATAGGGGCTGGCTGGACTGTGTTGTGCAGTCAGTTGTCCATAGGGGCTGTGTCCACTCCAAAGTACTGTGCAGTGTCCCAGTCCTAAAGGGGTGCTGTAGTGTTGTCCAGGGGGTGCTCTGTCCGTCAGGGGTGCTCCCCCCAAGTGCTAAAAAGAAAAATATTTTTTCTGTGTTTGTGAATTGTGTGTACTGTGGCTGCACGTGCATCAACAAAGGAGCAGCGCCAAGCCTGCGCCTGTGTCCCATAAGTAAAAGGTCGGCTGGCTTGTCCGTTAAAGGGTGCTGTAACCCCCAAAGGGCACTCCAAACAAAATAAAAAAATATATTTTTTTGTGTTTGTGAATTGTGTGCGCAGTAGCCGCACGTGCATCAACAAATTAGTGCCAAGCGTGCGCCTGTGTCCCATAAATAAAGGGCCGGCTGGATTGACCGCTAAAGGGTGCCGTAACCCCCAAAGGGCACGCCAAACAAAATAAAAAAATATATTTTTTTGTGTTTGTGAATTGTGTGCGCAGTAGCCGCACGTGCATGAACAAAGTAGTGCCAAGCGTGCGCCTGTGTCCCATAAATAAAGGGCCGGCTGGCTCATTTCTTAAAGGGTGGTGTAACCCACAAAGTGCACTACTCTCCAGCAAAAATAAAAAAATATTTTCTGTGTTTGTGTGTGCCTTAGCCGCATGTATATATCAATATAACATAAATGGAGGACCAAACTTTCTCCGATAAAAATAAAATAGGGAAAGATCAAGAACCACTTCCTCCTAGTGCTGTTGCTGCTGCTGGGAGTTGTTCATCATCCCAGAGAGGAAGTAGGAACACCACTACTTTTACTAAACAATTGACCCAACAGTCCCTAGCGAGGAGGATGAAGTACGACAGCAGTCATCCTGAAGCAAAACATATAACTGAGGCCCTGACTGCTATGTTGGTGTTAGACGTGCGTACGGTATCCGCCATTAGTGCAGTGGGATTTAGACAATTGATGGAGGTAGTGTGTCCCCGGTTCTATATCCCGTCTAGATTCCACCTACATCCTCAAAGCAGCAGCGACAAGCGTGCGTCTGTCTGTTTAAGGGTGGTGTAACACTCAAAGTGCGCTCCACAAACAATAAAAAAAGTCTTCTTTTTTTTTCTGTCTTTGTGAAATGTGTGGGCTGTAGCCGCATCTGCATCCTTAAAGTAGCAGCGACAAGCGTGCGTCTGTCTGTTAAAGGGTGGTGTAACCCTCAAAGTGCGCTCCACAAACAATAAAAAAATTCTTCTTTTTTTTCTGTCTTTGTGAAATGAGTGGGCTGTAGCCGCACCTGCATCCTTAAAGCAGCAGCGACAAGCGTGCGTCTGTCTGTTAAAGGGTGGTGTAACCCTCAAAGTGCGCTCCACAAACAATAAGAAAATTCTTCTTTTTTTTCTGTCTTTGTGAATTGTGTGGGCTGTAGCCGCACCTGCATCCTCAAAGCAGCAGCGACAAGCGTGCGTCTGTCTGTTAAAGGGTGGTGTAACCCTCAAAGTGCGCTCCACAAACAGTAAAAAAATTCTTCTTTTTTTTTCTGTCTTTGTGAATTGTGTGGGCTGTAGCCGCACCTGCATCCTCAAAGCAGCAGCGACAAGCATGCGTCTGTCTGTTAAAGGGTGGTGTAACCCTCAAAGTGCGCTCCACAAACAATAAAAAATTCTTTTTTTTCTGTCTTTGTGAATTGTGTGGGCTGGAGCCGCACCAGCATCCTCAAAGCAGCAGCGACAAGTGTGCGTCTGTCTGTTAAAGGGTGGTGTTACCCCCAAAGTGCGCTCCAACAAAATAAAATAATCTTATTTTTTTCTGTGTTTGTGTGTGAAATGTATGCGCAGTAGCCGCACCTGCATCCTCAAAGCAGCAGCAACAAGCGTGCGTCTGTCTGTTAAAGGGTGGTGTAACCCTCAAAGTGCGCTCCACAAAAAATAAAAAATTCTTCTTTTTTTTCTCTTTGTGAATTGTGTGGGCTGTAGCCGCACCTGCATCCTCAAAGCAGCAGCGACAAGCATGCGTCTGTCTGTTAAAGGATTACATCAGTGACAGCATCCAAGTAGGCATGTCAGACAGTCCGTACCTGTACTGGCAGGAAAAAGAGGCAATTTGGAGGTCCCTGTACAAACTGGCTCTATTTTACCTGAGTTGCCCCCCCTCCAGTGTGTACTCCGAAAGAGTGTTTAGTGCAGCCGGGAACCTTGTCAGCGAAAGGCGTAGGAGGTTGCTTCCACAAAATGTGGAGAAGATGATGTTCATAAAATGAATTATCAACTCTTCCAGGGAGACCAGCCTCCAGAATGTACAGAGGGACCTGTGGTTGTGGATTCCAGTGGGGAAAAATTAATACTCTGTGAGGATGAGGATGTACACAACACTGAAGAGGGTGAGGAATCGGTGGATGAGGAGGATGAGGACGACATCTTGCCTCCGTAGAGCCAGTTTGTGCAGGGACAGATTAATTGCCAGCTTGTTTTGTGGGGGCCCAAACGAACCAATCATTTCAGCCACAGTCGTGTGGCAGACCCTGGCGCTGAAATGTTTGGTTTGTTAAAGTGTGCATATCCTGTTTATACAACATTTCCCAAGGACAATTCCATCTTGCACCTCTTTTTTTTCTTTGAATTATTTACTGTTTGGGGCCTAGTTTTTCAAACTGCCATCCTGTCTGCCACTGCAGTGTCACTCCTAGATGGACCACGTGTTTGTGCCGCCCACTCGTATCTCTTAGCATAGTCATCCAGCTACCTCGGTGCAACCTTTTGGATATAAAAACACTATTGTGAGGTGTGAGGTGTTCAGAATAGACTGGAAATGAGTGGAAATTAAGGTTATTGAGGTTAATAATAGCATAGGAGCAGAAAAACACACAAATTCTGTGATTTTAGCTGTTTTTATGCTTTTTTTAAAAAAATACAGATCCAAAACACAAAACCCAGAACCCAAAACACGGAAGGGTGGTTTTGGCAAAACCAATCCAGATCCAAAACACGAAGAAAGATCCAAATCCAAACCCAAAACACAAAACACGAAAAGTGGCCGGTGCACACCCCTAATATATATATATATATATATATATATATATATATATATATATATATATATATATATATATATATATATATATATACAGGTTTAGTCTCCCATATCCAAATATTCCGAAATACGGAATTTTTGTAGCATAACTGAGAAAGTGAAATATTTATTTTTCGATGGATTAATGTACATAAACTTTTAAAATATTGTATTAAAATATTGTATTAAAATACCTTCAAACTGTGTTTATAAGGTGTATATGAAACATAAATGAATTTCATCTATGTATACAAACTTTGTTTGAGCCACAAAATTATTGAAAATATTATATAAAATTACCTGCAGGCTGTATGCATAAGGTGTATATAATACATAAATGCATCCTTGGTATAGATTTGGGTCCTATTCCCAAGATATTTAAATATAGTATGCAAATATTCCAAAATAAGGAAAATTCCGATATCCAAAATACCCCTGGTCCCAAGCATTTTGGATATGGGAGACTCAACCTGTATATATAAAATGTAGTTTTATTTGTTTACCTTAGCACATTTGCTTACCTGAGTATGTTTTGAATATTTTGAACAATAGTAATATAGTGATATTAAGTCAGCAAAACGTTAATGCAATAAAGAAACTGGGAAACAAGATGATAGAATGGATGAACAGACAGCAGACAGACATATATATATCAGTGTTCCCCCTAGAAAAAATTTCCAACCGGGTAGAATCAATAAGTAGCTGGGTGGGGGCCTTTTCACAATAATGAAATATTGAAATCTTGATCTTTCAGGCGCAACATTATGCGAGCTCTGTTATAATGTATATATTGCATACTACATTTAAAAGTTCTGTATCTGTCTAGTTAGTATATATTGTATACTAGATATAAAGCTTATGTATACTATAGTGTATATATATTGTGTACTACATATAAAGCTTATGTATAGCATATATTGTATACTACATATAAAGCTTATTTATAGTACAGCCATGGCCAAAGGTTTTGAAAATGACACAAGTATTGGTTTTCACAAAGTTTGCTGCTTCAGTGTTTTCAGACCTTTTTGTCAGATGTTAGTATGGTGTACTGAAGTCTCAAAGGCTTTTATTGGCAATATTTGCAGTGTTGACCCTTGTTTTTCAAGACCTCTGCAATTCGCCCTGGCATGCTGTCAATAAACTTCTGGGCCACATACTGACTAATGGCCGTCCATTCTTTCCTAATCAATGCTTGGAGTTTGTCAGAATTTGTGGGTTTTTGTTTGTCCACCCGCCTCTTGAGGATTGACCACAAGTTCTCAATGGGATAAAGCTATGGGGAGTTTCCTGGCCATGGACCCAAAATTTCGATGTTTTGTTCCCCGAGCCACTTAGTTATCACTTTTGCCTTATGGCAAGGTGCTCCATCATGAAGGAAAAGGCATTGTTCGTCACCAAACTGTTCTTGGATGGTTGGAAGAAGTTGCTCTTGGAGGATGTTTTGGTACCATTCTTTATTCATGGCTGTGTTCTTAGGTAAAATTGTGAGTGAGCCCACTCCCTTGGCTGAGAAACAACTCCACACATGAATGGTCTCAGGATGCTTTACTGCTGGCATGATACAGGACTGATGATAGCGCTCACCTTTCCTTAGCCGGACAAGCATTTTGTCCAGATGCCGCAAACAATCTGAAAGGAGATTCATCAGAGAAAATAACTTTACCCCAGTCCTGAGCAGTCCAATTCCTGTACCTTTTGCAGAATATCAATCTGTCCCTGATTTTTTTCCTGGAGAGAAGTGGCTTCTTTGCTGCCCTTCTTGACACCAGGCCATTCTCCAAAAGTCTTTACCTCACTGTGCATGAAGATGCACTCACACCTGCCTGCTGCCATTTCTGAGAAGCTCTGCAATGGTGGTGCCCCGATCCCTCAGCTGAATCAACTTTAGGAGACAGTCCTCACGCTTGCTGGACATTCTTGGGCGCCCTGAAGCCTTCTTCACAACTATTGAACCTCTCTCCTTGAAGTTCTTGATGATCCGATAAATGGTTGAATTAGGTGCAATCTTACTAGCAACAATATCCTTGCATGTGAAGACCTTTTTGTGCAAAGCAATGATGACTGCACGTGTTTCCTTGTAGGTAACCATGGTTAACAGAGGAAGAACAATGATTTCAAGCTCCACCCTCCTTTTAAAGATTCCAGTCTGTTATTCTAACTCAATCAGCATGACAGAGTGATCTCCAGCCTTGTCCTCATCAACACAATCACCTGCGTTAATGAATCACTGACATGATGTCAGCTGGTCCTTTTGTGGCAGGGCTGAAATGCAGTGGAAATGTTTTTGGGATTAAGTCATGGCAAAGAGGGACTTTGCAATTAATTGCAATTCATCTGATCACTCTTCATGACATTCTGGAGCAGGGGCGGGCTGGGCCGGGGGGCAGGGTGTCACCTGCCCCCCGGGCCGGTACAACTGTGCAGCATTAGGGCCGCCCGGTCCTCTGCCGGGCTCCCTGTCTGGCCGACTCACATCAGCCGGCAGGACAGGCTCACATCTGCGGCTGTGCGCTTCCAGGATTTGCATTCCAACCGGAAGCTGTGGTATGCTCCGAATAGCGGGCACTTCAGATGCCAGAAGGAACCACCGGGGACAGCTGCAGCGGCTGCCGGGCGGTACTAGTGGTCATGATATGGCAAGTCAGTGCCAATGACCGGACTGTTATGTACCTTCCCAGTAGTACTGTGCGCACCTTGTCGCTGCGGAGCTACTGGGTCTCGCGAGTGTATCTATCTCCGGGTGACAGGCCTGGAATGAACAGGCAGAGTGGGACTGGCCGGGTGATCTTCCAGTTCAGTGAAGGCTTGTCCGTTCGGTACAAGGGAAGAGCACACTGAGTGAGTAACAAAGTCATTGTTGTGATAAATTCTATATATACATACTTCCCCATAGTGTGTACATGCTGATAACCCATATACCCAAGACTGATATATTTACAGTAGATATATATTATATATGTGTGTATGCATAACTATATATAGTGTGTGTATATATATATATATATATATATATATATATAGATGTATAGATATATTTACTTACAGTATATATACAGTATAAATCTCTATATAATTCAGTGTTCTCCCCATGCTTAATTCCCCTACTGCCCGGCACTTTGAAACATCACAGTGTGCTGAAATTTCATATAGAAACATCAGCACAACTTATTGGTCGTGTCAGTGGCCTCATCATAGCTCCCGGAAGGCATTAAATTGGAGGGCAGAGCAGATCCCTCCTCCAGTGGGCAACATTGTTAAAGTAAACAATGAAGAGGAAAGCAACTAGATCCCCTTCCGTAGATTTGACAATTACGTCATCAGCCAGTGTCCAACATTATGCCCTACCATCCAAGTGGGCACAGAGGGGGAATATAGCGAGCGTAGCGAGCCACCGTACCCGAAGCGCGGCTAGCGAAGCAAGCCCGCGAGGGGTTAACTTTCTTTTTTTGGTGGACTGTGTGGGCACGAAACTACACTTCCGCCCTCAGGGTCTCATTCAGACCCGCTCGCGAGCGCTGTACGCTCACAAGCGGGTCGATGTTACCCAAATGCGCACGACGGAGGCGCCTCCGTCGTGCGCATGCGCGAGACCCGGCGAGCGACGGGGGAGCCATCGCTCGGGGTCTCGCACCAAAGGGGGCGTGCTGTCGATGGTGTCGATGGTGAGTGACAGCACGCCCCCTTTGGTGGGCATGCCGGGGGCGTGGCTGCCCAGACGGAGGCGTTCCCATGGGAACGCCTACCGTCTGGGTCCGGCCCCACTGACATCACTAGTGATGTCAGTGGGAGTGTTTTTGGCTCTGATAGAGCCAAAAGCACTCCGGGCTTGCGGCAGACGAGACCCTACCACAAGGGTCTCGTCGCAAGCCCGATGGTCGCGATGGTCTTGACCATCGCGACCATCTTTTTGGCCGCTCGCATAAGCTGTGGGTGGTCACCCACAGCGATGCGAGCGGCCAGGAGGCCGCTCCATTTTAAGCTAGGCCGGCCCTGATTCAGAGCGAGCGCTCTGGTCAGAGCATCCGGCTGTGAATCAGGCCCTCAGTCCACGTCACTTCCAGGTACAGAATCTGAAGTGGAAATAGTCTCTATCCAATGAAGAGAGTGGATAGACAGCCTGCGTCCACTCTCTTCATTTTAGTGGACACGTGTTGCATGTTACTGAGTATGTGTGGCCAGTAAGTGGTGCATATTTCTGGCCGCTGTTAAAAAATGTATTTGTGTCCAAAAAAACATTGGGCAATACCTGGGGCATTCTTAAAAAAAAAAAGTATTTGTGTAAACAGCGAGTGAGCAGTATCTTGTCAGCTCTTAAAAAATATATTTGTGTCCAAAAAAGGTTGGAGAGAGATAAAATTAGAGATAAATAGCACCAACTAAATTAGCTCCTAAGTGTCATTTTTCAAACACAGCCTGTAAAGTGACAGTTAGGAGCTGATTGGTTGGTGCTATTTATCTCCAATTTTCTCTCTCTCCAAGCTTTATTAAATCTCCCCCTAAGAGACTTTTCTACACTAAAATGAATTAAAACCTGTTTTAAGTAATGACATGAAGAAGAGCACACTATATAATCTAGATAGTGTATAGATCCCCTTCTGTAAATATACATGGAAGTGATGTTGAGTGAGGGCAGAAGTGCGGTTCCATGCCCATAAAGGCCACTTGCCACGCTTCGGGCATGGTGGCTTGTTTCGCTTGCTACAGGTTTATATCCCCCCTCTATGTGCACGTGGATAGTAACTAATGACGTTGGACAGTAACTGATTGTCACAAGCCGTGGCAGCGGCTTGTTTCCCACCGGCTCGGGACCTACACTGACTCAGAATCCGGTTCCGCTGATTACCAAGCACCGGGGATGCTGCAGAGAGTGACTCATACTCCATATGCTGCTGATTGGCTGCTCCTCCTATTTGTAGCTTCCAGATTCATTCCCCCTCGCTGGTTATAGAGTTTCCTCCTACAGCTCGGTCTGGTTGTTCCAGCTATCCTCCGTGATTGTCTACACTTCAGCCGCTGCTTCTATTTACCACTTTACATCTCCCTCCACGCTGCCTTCCAGGCTTCAGCAGGTAGCTCAATTATTCAAGACTGTTGTTCCACTCTGCTCTGAATGCTGTTAGCTTGCTGTCTGTTTTCACCATCCACGTGCTCTGCTCAGTGTATGCAGGCCCAAGCCTTTGGGTCCGTGCTTCCTCTGTATAATCAGCAGCTACAGCTTTCTCAGCCCTACTGTGTGTAATCAAACTGTACATTTACACCTGAACTATTCACCATCCACATGCTGTGCTCAGTGTATGCAGGCCGAAGCCTTTGGGTCCATGCTTCCTCTGTATAATCAGCAGCTGCAGTTTTCTCAGCCCTACTGTGAGTAATCAAACTGTACATTTACACCTGAACTATTTTCAGCCTGTGTTATCCTGCCCTCCTGGTAGTCAACTCATCTAGCCAAGAAATCCTGCCCTCCTGGCAGGCAACTCATCTAGCCAAGAAATCCTGCCCTCCTGGCAGGCAACTCATCTAGCCAAGAAATCCTGCCCTCCTGGCAGGCAACTCATCTAGCCAAGAAATCCTGCCCTCCCGGCAGGCAACTCATCTAGCCAAGTAATCCTGCTCTCCCGGCAGGCAACTCATCTAGCCAAGAAATCCTGCCCTCCCGGCAGGCAACTCATCTAGCCAAGAAATCCTGCCCTCCTGGCAGGCAACTCATCTAGCCAAGAAATCCTGCCCTCCTGGCAGGCAACTCATCTAGCCAAGAAATCCTGCCCTCCTGGCAGGCAACTCATCTAGCCAAGAAATCCTGCCCTCCTGGCAGGCAACTCATCTAACCAAGTTATCCTGCCCTCCTCGCAGGCTACTCTACAAATCAAGTTTTCCTTCCTTATCTGGTGAGACACTTTTCCATAACATTATAACCGGCCAACTTTGTATTTAAGTCTGTGCATTCCGTGTCCTTCATTATGGAGCAGGCTCAAAACCCTGCACAAATCCTTGCCGCACAGATCCAAGTGTTTACCCAAAAAGTTCAGGAGCTCTCTATAAGATTTGAGGATGTTCGGGCATCCACTCCTGGAGCCGTTCCCAAGGAATCTAAAATGAATCTCCCTGATATGTTTTCTGGAGACCGTACTCAGTTCCTGAACTTCCGTGAGAGTTGTAAACTCTATTTTCGTCTCCGACCTTTATCTTCTGGATCCGAGACTCAGCGGGTAGGATTTGTGATCTCGCTCTTACAAGGAGATCCACAGACTTGGGCATTTCGTCTCGCTTCAACACATTCTGCGCTTTTATCAGTAGATGTCTTTTTTAATGCTCTTGGATTATTATATGCAGATCCTGACCGTAGCTCTTTGGCCGAATCCAAGCTGCGGGCTCTTCGGCAGGGAAAGAATCCCGCAGAGGATTATTCCTCAGAGTTTCGGAGATGGGCAGTGGATTCAGGATGGAACGACCCGGCATTGCGTAGCCAATTCCGCTTGGGTCTTTCGGATGCCATCAAGGACATTTTGGTCCAAGATCCATCACCTGAGTCCCTTGACGACTTAGTCTCTTCAGCCATCCGTATTGACCGTCGCCTCCGAGAACACAAACGAGAACGCAGTCTTTCTGTACAGTCGCCTCAGTCACCTTCCTGGCTGCTGGCGGAGGACTCTGAGGAACCCATGCAACTGGGAGCTTTCTGGCTATCGCCCAGGGAGAGACAAAGGCGACGATCTCAAGGCCTCTGCCTATATTGTGGAGCTAGAGGTCATCCGCTGAAATCTTGCCCACATAGGCCAGTAAAAGATCGGGTCTGAATGTAAAAGAGGAGTTACATTTAGGCCTGGCATCTGTTTCCTCCAAAAATTTGTTGCTAGTTCCTGCGGTGGTACATTTGTCGCAATCCGTCCATTCCGTATCGGCATTTGTGGACAGCGGTGCTGCTGGGAACTTCATGGACTTATCATTTTTTCATTCCTTAGTTTTAGCTGCAGTTCCTTCACCTCAAGAGGTTCCTATTTGTGGGTTAGATGGTGGTCTGGTGGCTAATGGTCTTATCAAATTCAAGACACCACCTCTTCGTCTCTCAGTTGGAATTTTGCATTCGGAGATGAATTCTTTTTTGCTACTCCAGTGTCCTTTTGCTCCCGTCATTTTGGGGTTTCCATGGTTAATGACCCATAATCCTGTCATTGATTGGATTACGGGGGATATTGTCAAATGGAGTCCAGCATGTCAAAATTGCTGTTTATCTACACCCACCCGGATGGCTATCTCTGCTGTATCAGAGTCTCTTCCAGGACTTCCTGCTCAATATCATCTTTTTGCAGATGTTTTTTCTAAATCAAAGGCCAATTCTCTACCACCTCATCATCCGTATGATTGCGCCATACAGCTGTTACCAGGAGCCAAGTTACCCAAGGGTCGTCTCTATTCTCTTTCTATACCTGAGAATAAGGCCATGGAGGAGTATATTGCGGATGCCTTGGCTAAAGGATTCATCCGTCCTTCTAAATCTCCGGTTGGGGCTGGTTTCTTCTTCGTCCAGAAGAAGGATGGGTCATTACGTCCTTGCATTGACTTTAGGGCATTGAACGAAATCACCATCAAAAACTCGTACCCTTTGCCCTTGATCTCGGTACTTTTTGATCAGCTCCGGCAAGCTTCCATTTTTTCCAAAATTGATCTCCGTGGAGCTTATAATTTGATCCGGATCAAGACCGGAGATGAATGGAAAACGGTGTTCAATACGCATACGGGGCACTATGAAAATGTAGATATGCCGTTTGGATTGGCTAATGCTCCAGCAGTCTTTCAAGACTTTATCAACGATGTACTCAGGGAGTTTCTTGGCATTTTTGTGGTTGTTTATCTCGATGACATCCTCATTTACTCACACTCCATGCACCAGCATGTCCAGCATGTCAGGCAACTCATCTAGCCAAGAAATCCTGCCCTCCTGGCAGGCAACTCATCTGGCCAAGAAATCCTGCCCTCCCGGCAGGCAACTCATCTAGCCAAGTAATCCTGCCCTCCCGGCAGGCAACTCATCTAGCCAAGAAATCCTGCCCTCCCGGCAGGCAACTCATCTAGCCAAGAAATCCTGCCCTCCTGGCATTCTGCTGCTTCGCGTTGCTAGGTAACGCCACCTTCAGGTGGCGTTACCCAATAGAAGCCTGCTTAATACATAAGGGGAATGCGGTAAAACCCCCAAAAACTGCATTTTCGGGGGTTTTACCGCATTTTCGCCGATGATACATCCCCCCGTGTCTCTATTTGGGAGGGGGAGGAGGAGTGATTGCTGCCCAACACTGCTGGTGACACCAGGTACTCACCTCCCACCTCAGTGCCTTATACCTCCCACATGACTGCCTTACACCTTACACCTGGTTGCCTCACACCTAACCCCCTGCTCACTGCACCTAGGGTCCAATTTATTCTCCCACGCTGCCTTTACCTGTTTATATACAGTGTTTGTGTGTATATATATATATATATATATATATATAGATGCAATGATGGCGGCACTCAGCAGACTGGATGTTAGTAAGTATAAAAGTCCCTGTAACGGTGCCGCTGTCGGACGGCGGCGTCCAGGTGAGTCCAATGATTATGTCTTTGTTGTCATGTGATTTATGCTATATATGTGTTTGATTTTTACTTGAATGTTTGTACTGTCTGTCCCTGAAGACGGGGGATTAACCCCGAAATGGCGTTGGAATAAAGGACTTTTATACTTACTATCATCCAGTCTGCTGAGTCCCACCATCATTGCATCTCTATTTTCGGGTGTCATCACCCTGGGAGAGCACCGCAGCATTACTATATTCGCCTTGGAGTGCCGGGCTTCTTCTATGTTGTGTGTGTGTGTATGTATATATATATATATACACTGTAAATGTGCATATAGGTGTTTATATATGTGTGTGTATATATATATATATATATATATATATATAAATATATATATATATGTGTGTGTGAATATATATATATATAAAATATATATATATGATTGTGTATATGTATATACACCTTACGCCTGGTTGCCTCACACCTAACCCCCTGCTCACTGCACCTAGGGGCCCATTTCACCACACTGCCTTTACCTGTTTATATACAGTACATGTATATACATGTGTGTGTGTGTGTGTGTGTGTGTATATATATATATATATATATATATATATATATATATTTATATACATACAATCAAAGGTATACACAATGTACAACCACAGCTCCAAGAACTGGCTGTACATTGTGTATACCTTTGATTGTTGCTACTGTTGATATATGCTGTTGGCTTGAAAAAGGTCTGGATATGAACGTCGCCATTTCGGCCTCTGATATAACACTGGAATAAATAATTTTGGCTACATCTGACTGGTGAGTGCCTCTATTGTGACTGATATAGTTGCCTGCTATCTGATATACGGACCGGTGTGGCTGGAGTGCACACCTACGCTGGAGACTAATGTAGGTGTGAGTGCAGGACTTGGAGAAATATATATATATATATATATATATATATACTTGTTCCCTCGCAGGCTCACTTCTCGCACCACACCACAGGATTATATTCCCCCTCGATGTCCAAGTGGGTAGTAGGGAATGACATTGGACAGTAACTGAAGACGTCAGGGTACAGCTACGGAGGAGGATCTATCCGCTACTCTTGTCCTATCTGCCCCTTTGTCTTTCTCCTTCACCCACTCTCCTCTCTATCCTTCTGTCAATGTCCCTCCTTTTCCTTGCTCCTGTATTACCCCCTTCCTACCTCCCCCTTTCCCTTCAATCCTATCTCTTCCCTGCCACATCTATTCCCCCACTACACATTTTCCACCTCCGCCCTACAAATCCCTTCCTCCACCCCACACATGCTCCCTCCTCTCCACTACACCTTTACTCTTCTCCCCACTACAAATCCACCTTCTTCCTCCCTACACCTCCTCCCCCATACACATCCATTCTTCACGTTCAGCACCACAAAACTGAACCTAAGGATGGCAGGTCTATTACTAAGGGGTCTATTCATGAAGCAGTGAATAGAATGGAGAAGTTGCCCATGGCAACCAATCAGCTTTGAGGTTTAATTTATCAAGTACATTCTGTAAAATAATAGGTAGGAGCTGATTGGTTGCCATGGGCAACTTCTCCACTGGCTTACTTCTCCACTCTTTTCACTGCTTCATGAATAGACCCCTGAGAGACTTATTTATCACAATACATATTCGCAATGTGTTCATATTTTCAAGCAAATTTACTAAAATCTTCTTGCCAGGAGGTGGGCTCCGATAAGTCCTGCCCTGAGGTAGAGCTGGAAGCAGTGCGATAGTGTAACGCCATCACACTGCTTTCTGGTTCAGGTCCTCAGCACACACTGTGCATGAGCGGCTCTCAAGGGCCAAAAGAGAGGGATCCGGAGCACCCCTCTCCAGAAGAATAGTAGCCCATAGGCTACTATAGGGTAACACCATCTGCAGATGGTGTTACCCTATTGGGGCCAAGCTCCACAATGTGCTGGTAGAAAAGCCAGGGCCACTTGCTTGTGTTTGACCCCCAGGCTAAAAGGTGCCAGCCAGCCCCTGTTCTGGAGTATATGCTTGGCCTCATAAAAACTGAAGCAGCAGGCTTTGTGAAAACCAATACTTGTGTAATTCTCAGAACTTTTGGCCATGGCTGTATTTAGTGTGTATATTGCATACTACATATAAAGCTTATGTATACAATATATAGTGTATATATTGTATACTGCATATAAAGCTTATTTATAGTATATATTGTATACTACATAAGCTTATGTATAGTATATATAGTATACTACATATAAAGCTTATGTATAGTATATATAGTATACTACATATAAAGCTTATGTATAGTATAGTGTATATATTGTATACTACATATAAAGCTTATGTATAGTATATAGTCTATATATTGTATACTAGATATAAAGCTTATGTATACAATATATAGTGTATAGATATTGTATACTACATATAAAGCTTATGTATAGTATAGTGTATATATTGTATACTAGATATAAAGCTTATTTATACATTAGTGTATTTATATTGTATACTACATATAAAGCTTATGTATACAATATTTAGTGTATATATATTGCATACTAGATATAAAGCTTATGCATAATATATAATGTATATATTGTACAATGTATACTAGATACACAGCTTATGTATACAATATAATGTATATATAGTATACTACATATAAAGCGTATGTATAGTATAGTGTATATATTGTATACTAAAGATAAAGCTTATTTATACAATAGTGTATATATATATTGTATACTACATATAAAGCGTATGTATAGTAGTGTATATATTGTATACTAGATATAAAGCTTATTTATACAATAGTGTATATATTGTATACTATATATAAAGCTTATGTATAGTATAGTGTATATATTGTATACTAGCTATAAAGGTTATTTATACAATAGTGTATATATATTGTATACTACATACAATATTTAGTGTATATTAGTGCATACTAGTGTATATATTGTATACTACATGTAAAGCTTATGTATAGCATATATAGTGTAACTAGACTACATAAAAGTCCTGTATCTGCATAGTACATAATAAGGTGAGCACTGTGTGACTAAGCGCCCAGGGGCGGGGTCTGGCCACCACACAGCTTCCCCTGAGAAGGGCAGATTCCTTTATTGCGCGCTGTGATTGGTGTAAAGTCGCTAAAGGGGTGGGGTCGAGGTTATAAATAAATGCAGCAACACTATTCCCATTCATTCCGTTACAGTACACGCACGCTGACAGCTGCACGGCGGAGTCCCGTGACGTCACACATCCTGGTATCTGCCAGCACCTCCCTTCCCTGACATGGCCGCCTGCGAGACAAGGAGGAAGCCCCGGAGCGCCGGGCTGCTGCTTCTCCTCCTCCCGCTGCTGCTGATCGCGTCCCCCGGGAGAGCGGACGACGAGGTATCACCGAAAACTGAAGGTATACACAGCACACGGGGGCACCGCACACTCCCGGGGAGCAGTACTACGTCTCAGTGACACAGTGATTCCTGGGGCGGGGCCCTGTAGGTGGGAGGAAACTGTGACCGGACTACATTTCCCATCATGCCTGGAATACCCCCAGCTGAGTCTGAACTTGTAAAACGTCCAGTAGTAAAGGTCGCTTTCGATGTAAATCGGCCGATCTAAATTGTGTCCTTCCCTTTCAATTAGTTATTTGGGTGAACCTGATATACGAGTCCCTGTAAAGCTGTGACTTATGGGCTGTTTAAAGAACTTTTGTTGCATTCATGTAGCGATCTGTAGTGCTACATTTGGTGCTAGTCAGGGAAAATACATTGGGCGGGTAGATGTTCCATTCTGATCTGCGTTTGCTCTGTACCAGCCTACCTGTGTAGTGTACTGAGATGTTTTACTCATTGCTGTCGCTTAATGGTTAGAGCAAAACCACAAATGTACCCAAATAGGTTAATGGAATCTGTATTTCTGCCGGTAGAAGAGCCGACAACAATTGTTAGCTCTTCTGCTTAGTGCAGAGGTTCCGAAACCCCGTCCTCAAGACACCCTGATGGTCCAGGTTGTAAGGATAACCATGCTTAGGCACAGGTGACTTATACCCCTTTCACACTGCCAGCAAATAATAATTGCACATGAACGTGCAGCAACCCGGGTTACTGCGCAGTGTGAAAGGGCCCAGTTGAAATAACCCGGGTTGAGCAACCTGGCATTTTAACTCTAAGAACATGAAGGGTAGAACACGAGTCGAGGCGACCCGGGTCCCGTTCACTGCATAGGGAGAGTCGGCGCTCGGAAATGAGAGAATCTCCAAATGCCGGTTCAGCAGTGATGGCGGTGACGTCATTGCTCTTTCATTATTGTCAATTAGTCCCTCCCTCAGGCCCCCATTTGACAACGAAGCATAACCCCTTTATCGCTAGCTAATCTGGTTATGCCACCTTTCTGGATTTGACAAATAGTTGTAATCTAACATTACTGCTGTTTGTCAAGCATTGATTTCACCATCTTTTAGATGGCAAGAGCGATGCGCTCCCCATTGCTGGCAATGGAGACCCGGCGGTGCCTTTCTGGCTTCAGCGAAGCCTTCCAGGCACTGCTGGATCCCCCTCTCGTGCACAGATGGACCGGCGCGTATGCGCATTACACCGGTGTTGGCAGCGTTGGGCTGTCAGCAGGTGAGCGGAGGACCCTGCTGACGAGGAGGACTTCGCCGGAGGGGTAAGTATTGATAAATACTAGTGGCATTTTCGTTTGTATCACAGTGATGCTCAATGAAAATTGCCGCTGATATTTTCATTTGGTTATAAATGGGGCTCTCAGTCTTTTGATTTAAAAATCTGTGCTCAACCATGGATATCCTTTAAACCCTGGGCCATCAAGGTACTTGAGAACCGAGTTTGGGAACCTCTGGCTTAGAGGCTTATGCATGTATCTGCTGCAGGCGCCATGTTACGTTTATTCATTGTATATCATTGGCATTACAAGGTGCCGCGAAGCTCTGGAGCACTGGACAGCCGGTATAGCACATCATATAAAAATTAAAATCCTTCATAGAACCAGAACAAGGGCATGAAACTTTAATGCAGAAGGTGGAGACATGAGATGGGGTGATTTCTCACTGTCCATAGTATCAGTTCTGCAAAATCTTCTCACATTGTAATCAGTTTCGTGTTTTTCCTTTTGTTTACTGTTAAATAAATAAATTGGATATGCATCTGTTTGTTCTAATTAGTTTACAGCAGCTTCTGATAATCTTGCAGTGCTGCTAAATATTTTTGTAAATTACCTTGCAGAGTGTATTCATTCAATGATCACCTATTGAGGTCAGCAGTAGTTGATTTCCCTGTTATGCTAAATACGTTCTGACTAATAGAAAAGTAAACGTCTCACCTAGGGGGTAGCAGACATGTAATGTCATTAAATACTTGGTGACCTGATGCCCAGGCTAAATTTAGTTTCTTTTGAATTGTACTCAAATTAATTCATTTTCTCCTAGCTCATTGTAATAATCTATTTGAAGGCTTATTTGCAGTTCACTCTGTATATGAGTGGAGGTTTAGAAATAGTAAATACAAATAATCTAAGAAAACATAAGTGTTCTGTGAGTTACGGTTTTCAGTCTAGGTCCTGAAATTTACACCATCATCTGCCAAATTCTCGTACATAGAGGAAAGCCAGCTACACACTGGAACCATGTCGGGATGATATGCAGTTTCATAACGACATATCGCCTATATCGCTCGGTGTGTATGCATGATTGCACGCTTTCGCGGTTGCTAGCGATGGTCGCCAGGTTTGATGTGCTGCACATAAAGCGAGCAATATCGCTAGCGGCCAGTGTATTGTTAATGACGTAACTGTGATCGTTCCGTTGTCCAGTGGGGACGCACAATCGCTATTCACGAGCATTCGTTCCGATGTCTGAACGAATGCCTGTCGCTTCAGTGTGTACCCAGCCTAAGAATATTTACTTTGCTTCAAATAATTATGAGGCCAAGCACAAGCTACTGTTTTACATGTTCTCTTTCCTCCTGCATGATATTGTAACCAGATCCAAAGGACCTTTGTACAACATTTTTAAGCTGGGTAGCTAAGGCAATGTGGGTAGGGGGTGAAACATTGGTAGAAGGGGGCGGCGTTGTGGTGGGGATAGGATTTTTTTTTTGTTTAAGGTACTATACTGTACATACTGTGACATTTGTTCATTAACAATTTTTTTTTTTATGGTACACACATTGTCATTCATACCAGAAGAGCTTATGGTGCATACACACGGTCAGATTTCCATGGTCGATTTGACCGATAATGATATCTCGTTATCAGCCAAATCGACCAGTTTCTGGCCCCTTCAAATGATGGTCAATGCGCGGGCAGGGATGGCCGATATCGACCATCGCCCGTGCATGCAGGCCATTACAATCTATATTCCCTATCACATGTACACACATACACGTATGTTAATTTTTGTTTAAAGCCAAGTAACCTACCTAGTCTGTATTTGGAGTGTGTGAGGAAACCGGGGCACCCTAAAGGCTCTGGTTCTCAGGCTCGTCCTGTGCATACTCAGTCGGCTGTCAGAACCCGTGGTTTAAGTTGATGGAGGCTGGTGATAAAGGTACTATAGGCTATTGCCTGATTTTGTTTTAGAGCTGGTCACCTCTGTGACAATTCACACCAACCACATTAATAAACTGGCCAAATCAGAAATGGTGAGACGGACAGATGGAGGCTGAGCTCCTCGGTGGAAGGGACAGGCACCTGTTTTTATCAATGTCCTTTGTCAATCAAAATCTCTACTACCTAAAGTTACATATTGGCTACTGTAAATCAGCCGGCAGCAATAACGCAGCCGTTAGAAACTGGTATTTGGCGGTGCGAAGGCTGATATATACGATACAAGTCACAGTTGGAACAGAGTAAACTTGTTTATTATGGAACAATACACAACCTGATTAAAGTCCAGGAGAATTCTGTGACAGGTTTTCTGACTGATGCAGTGACGATGCTTTTACAACTGTAAAATATGTATACACGCCTTTTCTCACCTTTATCCTGTCTTAGCCTTACCATGTTTTTCCAGTTAGCTTGTTCTGTTATTGTGCTGTACTTTGTCCAATCCATCCAGGCTGTTAACTGGGATACCTGCTACAATTACATCCGTGTAGACACAACGGCCCGGACGCCAAATAGTACAGTACACAAACAAAAGACTTATTTGCACCATAATAGCAACCACACCTGTCACTTTTAGAAATTGTACAGCGGACGTAAGATACACACACAATAACACAATACAAGTAATGTTAAACACTGAGTTGGACGAGAAGGAGTGCCCAGCTGGCTAAACGCCTATTTAACATTTACCATAACAAAAATATATATATTGGATACATTTGCATTCTTGTGTTTTTTTTTTGTTTTTTTTATTATTGGATAACAGGCTCTTGTCTTGTCAGCTTTTTAATTTTTAGTTACTTTGCATAAATGTTCTGATACAGTGCTCAGCTGCGTATAGGGAAAAACAGTAGAGAAAAAAATAAAATTACAGTATCCAATTTTGAACAATAACTGTTAAAGACAATAAAAGTATTATAACAGGGTAACGTAGGTTTCCACCTGGGAGACTATGGAAAAGTGTTTATGTGGAAAGTTGCCCTCGGTTAGAAGGGTGGAGGGCTTATTCCCGTGTAAGGTGAGGTGTGAGACATCTGGAGTTGGGGGGTTGTTGAAGTCAGGTCGGTTTACGTTAAGCTGTTGGAGCCGGTAGTTTGGGTCTATGTAGCCAGGTAGCCCAGGCCAGAATTCATTTGTGTTCCTTATCATGTAGATGGTAAGTCGCCTTCCTCCTAATGTGGGCGATTTACTATATATTGTATGAGGGACGAATGCCTTAACATTTCCAGGATTTGGCGATCAAGCACTTGGCCGCTGCTAAGATGTGGGCGGCGAGCTTAGTCAAGTGTTGGTCAGTCTCGACAAGGGGGTAGCATAAGAGGAAAATCCAGGGGTCTTCAAGCGCAGGACATGGGAGGAGTGCGGTCAGGAGATTCCGTACACCATCCCAGAATGGTGTAAGTTTTGTATGAGCCCACCAAATGCGGAGGAATGTGCCTCTTTTGCCAACTGGCAGTTGGGGTTGGTTGAGGCAAACATGGCGGAGATCGTACCTAACGTAGTAGTACCATCTGAGCGTATTTTGTTTTTAATTGGGATGGAAATTGAGCAGGTAGCAGCTGTTTCTCTGATTGCCTCCCAGTAGTCTTCCGCAGGAGGAGGGCTGAAGTCTATTTCCCATTCCCTCTTTGTATCTTCTCTGGGACCTCAAGACTCCGTCCCACAGTGTCATATAATGTGGAAGCTATCCATATTCTTAAGGGAGCAGATAGCCACGGCTTTTTAAATTCAGAGGCATTTTGGAAGCCTCGTCCACTGGGAGGGAGAGAGTCTGAGCTGTAGGAAGGTAGAAAGTTTGTGACATTTCAGAGAAATTGCTTAGAAATGCATGAAAGGAGAGCCAAGGTCATCTGTCAGCGATGTTATTCTCCGACCTAGAGAGTCTTTGCTGTAGATTTACACAGAGGAAGTCATGCTGTGGTTATTACATGGGATCTGTGGCGTAACGCACACACATTGCAGCACGAGGTCTATGTATTTCATTAGTAGTGTATCTAAGGTAGATTATGCAATGTCTAATGTAAACTGGATTCAAATGTTTTAAATAATCGAATTATAAAGTCAGTAATCTGAATATTGATGTGGGTGTATAGTTGAATATGGAAGGGGTTTGCGATATGGGATGTAGTCGGCATCCCGGAGTGCCCGATACCGACGTTATCAATACCGGCGCCGAAATCCTGACAGGTCAGGTGCCCGGCACCAGTATCCCGACCACTGGCATCCCGAAGTTAAATATTGGGAGGTTAGGCATTAGGGGGGGAGGGTTAGGATTAGGGTGCGAGGAGGGTGAGTTTAGGTTTAAGCACTAGGGGGTGGGAGGTTAGGGTTTGGCACCGGGGAGGGTTAGGGTAGGAGTTAGAAAAATACTCACCGCTGTTCTCTATGGGTGTCGGGATTCTGATCAGCGGCACCCGACAGCCGGGATTTCATACCCAACCCTGTGATATACCCTGTCAGGGTTTTATTTAAATAGATCTATCTTCACTAAAACTGTCACATGGACCTTTGTACGTGTTGGGTATGAGATCCCGGCTGTCGGGATGCCACTGATCAGAACACAGACAGTTAGAATCCCGACACCCATAAGGGAACTAAGGTAAGACTAACCCTTACCCCTAACCCTCCCTCCCCGGTGCCTAACCCTAACCTCCCCCTCCCCGCACCCTAAACCTAACACTCCCACCCCGGTGCCTAACCCTAACCTCCCATTAGTGCCTAAACCTAACCTCCCCCTCCCTGCATCCTAAAGCTAACCCTCCCCCCTAGTGCCTAACCCTCCCCCTAATAGCTAACTCTAACCCCGCACCCTAACCCACCCCCTAACTCCCAATACTTACCTTCTGGATGCCGGCGGTCGGATTCTGGTTACGGGATCCCGACGCTGCCGAGATTTCGGTGCAGGTATGCTGACTACATACCCTTTTGTACAGCTTCATAGTACGCAATTAAAAAAGTAATTTGTATACAATAACTGGATGGCCGGATAAAGGAAAAAAAATATATATGACTTTATTTATAGCTGTATAGCTTTATTAAATCATATATAAATATGCACAATTAATCCAGGTTATTAAATTATAAAACCTTGAAAAGCAATGCTCCAAATAGATGGCTTCTATGACCAATTTTTGTCATGTTACTTTAGTGTTTGTCATACGACAACATGTAGCCCCTCAAAATTCATACGGATGGACAAAATTTGTTGAGTACCGCAAAACCAAAAAACATTGCAGCCCAGTTTGCTTTCAGTTTTTGAAAAATCTGTTTTCAGGTGACCTTTGACCCCATACCATGACATTGGAATTGATCAGTCCACAGAAAGTATTTATTACGTAACAGACCGATATCTGATTACATTGTTCTCGGGAGCTCTCAGTGCTGTGTGAACAGTCCTTCCTCTATTTTCCGATTGTGTTTAAAGACTAATTGCATTTTAAAAGCATTTTGGTAATAAAGAGAATATATATGCATATATAAACTGAGGCAGCCTTTACAGTTGTGGGCCTGTTTCAGAGATGGACAGTAATGCGATCGCAGCTGCAAATTTGCATGGAACGCCGCTGCGAAAATATGCTAATCTGTGCCAAAGCACAGACAGCATAAAGACGTCCACCGCTGCCTTCCCGCATGCGTACGACATCGCTTTCCTGCATAAATTTCAGTAACCTCTACGCACATCGGACAACCATTTTGCCTTTGCGGCAGGTCTGACCTGTGGCAGACTTGGCCGCTCTCCTGACACGCAGAGCCGCGTGGTGTAATGATGCCCGCCCATGTAACTGCATTTAAACAGTGACACGCCTGCGTTTTTATGACCACTCTCAATCACAACCCCCCAAACGCTGATTACCGGTCGCTCGCCTTGTGATGGATTCCTCTGTGCGTCCGTAATTGCAGTGCGGCTAATACGCATGAGCAAAAGGCAAACAATCGCTTGATCTGTGTGCGTAGTCACCATTGCGGCCATCTTTGAACCAGGCAGAGTCACAATAGCAGAAAGTCACATCTAGTGCCCTGCTTTGTAAATTCCCAAGCTGCTGGAACCTGCTAGAGCCGGCAATGGTTTTATTGCTGGTTACAGTAGGATCGTAATGCATAATGATGTGTACGAGGCAGACAGAGCGGATTAATAGTGGTCCGTTACTCGATGCTGCCATTTTTTTTAACATTTATTTTTATTTAAACCTCTTAATTTTAGCCGGAGCTGTGAGACTGACCATGAAGCAGCCCCCTGGGTTCTGGCGATGCGTCGGAGCGTATAATGTAAATGGTCCGCCCCCTCCCAGGGTGGTGGTACAGCTCTACGCTCTAGTGTTACAATGGTGAAAAAGTTGCTGATGAAATATGTCTGTACCTGGATTGTTCCACAGATAAAACTGCACCTTGCTCTGAAAAGCTCTTGATAACTATGTTTCAACGCCTGTAAGCATTTATTCTACGTCCAAAAATACATACATACATACATACATGTCTAGCTGTGTGTTTCCTTCCTCTTCAAATCACCCACCTCCCTGAAAACGTAACTCTGGAACGTCTCTAACCACATTACGTTCCTGCACGGTGAATTCAAACGACACTATATAGCTGTACATATTTCAGTGCAAAATGTCTTTCAAACGTTTTGGTAACTGGTTTCCTGAAAGACCTGTGCTGATATTCCAGTCTACTTGATACCCATCAGCCACAGCATAAATAGCAGATGGCGAATTAGTCCCTGGGCAACTAGCAAAAAACCTCAGGGGCTGCCTGCATACAGGGGAGCCCCACCTTCATTCAGTACAGTATCAATACACAAAATAATGCAGCTCCCCCTTTGTGTAATTATTATTATTACTACCAGTTATTTATATAGCGCACACATATTCCACAGCGCTTTACAGATAATATTTGGCCATTCACATCAATCCCTACCCCAGTGGATGTTACAATCTATATTCCCTATCACATGCTCACACACATACACACTAGGGTTAATTTTTTGTTAGGAGCCAATTAACCTACCAGTATATTTTTGTAGTGTGGGAGGAAACCGGAGTACCTGGAGGAAACCCACGCTAGCACAGGGAGAATATACAAACTCCGCACAGTTAGGGCCGTGGTGGGAATCGAACCCATGACCTCAGTGCTGTGAGGCAGTAATGCTCACAGCATCGCTGGATGTTGGCGGCATATGCCGTCTGTGCTGCGTTCTTCTAGGAATCCCAAAGATCTAGAACTGTACTACAATCTATAGTAATTGAAATGCGAAATAACCGGAATGTCACTTTATATAATGTCCAATCTTTTTTCAATTAACTTGTTAGATGGTAATTAAAAGCTGATGAAATCCTCTTCCTAATGTCTAAAACCAGTCATAGTATGTGAAAGTCTAAAGGCGCCTATCCACTACACGATATAAACGAACAACATCGTTATCGTTCATGGGCCGCAATTTTGTGCAGTGGATATGCCGCCAACATCCTGAATCCTTAATGTCACAATTTAAAAAAATCCATAAATTAATTCTCACAGGTCCAGAGTAGATTAATTGTTGGGGGTATATGTACTAAAGTGCAGGTTTTTAGAAATGGAGATGTTGCCCATAGCAACTAATCGGATTGTAGCTATTATCTTAATGTTCAGCAGAAGTTGATTGATTTCTATGGGCAACATCTCCACTTCTAAAAACCTGCACTTTAGTAAATATACCCCTTATATTGCGCAATTGATTTCCAGCAATAAAACAATCATCCTTCGTACCAAAACGCAGCACCTCATAAAAAAAACCTCTAATTTAATTGCAAGTGCACAGATTTCTGCTCGCTCCCTCCTGAGGTGACGAGCAGAAATCATCAAAAAGTCCCAGATTAGGGCGCCCAAACCAGGACGACCTATTTAGCCACTTTATGTGGCTAAACCTGGTCTATTCGGGCGTGAAAAGCCACGGGTGCCTAATAGCGCCCCCCGATCTCCCATCTCTTTAGACTTTGTGTGCTAAAAAAACAATTCAATACCACCCATTGTGTCGTTTTGAACCTGATATTATCGTTGCCCTTTTTTATGAGGTACTGTGTTTTGGTGTGAAGAATGAACTTTGCATAAAGGTAGGCTCAATTGTGCAGTAAGAAGAATTGATCATATACTCTGGACCTGTGAGAATGAACTTATGGATTTTTGCAATTGTGACATTAAAGGGGGGGATTCAATTGTTTTTAGCACGCCTGTTATTAATGGGCGCCCGACGGAGCAATTCTATTTTTGCTTCAGTTGGGAGCGAGTGCCACGCTCGCCCAGATTAATGCTCTCACCCTGCGGCAGTGGCAAGCAGAAATCTGCGAAACGTCCGGATTTTGGGTGCTCTGAGCAGGACCTTAGAGAAGTAATGGGCACCCGTGGCACTCACACCCGATCTAAGTAACAAATGAATTGCTCCTTTGGGCCCCCATTACTTGTAGACGTGCAAAAAATAATTGAATCGACCCCTAATAATTCAGGATTTTAGACTTTCACATACGGTGACGGTTTTTGGTCATTAGCAAGAGGAGGATTTCATCATCTTTTGATTAAACTTTAATACGTTAATTGGAAAAGGTGTGGACATTCTAGCAGTGACAATCCGGTTATTTCACATTTTAATTCCCTATATTACAATAGAATGTAATAGCTATAAATATATGAACAATATGTGAGATTTATTTAAGAACACATTACCGGAAGGGAGAGCTGCATTATTTTGTTTGACAACGTAATTAGACTTAGGTCACCATGTATGGTTGGCGTTGATGTTTTTGGCAGTAATTTTTTTCCATAGCCAAACATTTCTGCACTGCAGAAAGCAGAACGGGTACATTTCTCCTAAACATGCCAGGCATTAGGGTTGTACTGCCGTGTGTTTCCATCATCTTTTGCCCCGCAGCTGCATCCCAAAAATAAGGAAAAGGGCATATATATTATTTTGTATCTAATGGGGATCTTCACTTTTGCGCAATGTGGCGCCGGGCATCACCGCGAAGCCCGTCTGTTTCTATATTGATCAGTTATGGTAGTGCTGACATTGCAAGATTTCCCTCGCACCTCAACAGGGTGTGAAAGAAAATTTGCTATAGTGATGGCACATCAAGTCGATGCTGGGTAATTGAATCCCCCCCTAAGTGTACTAAAATGTGAACACACGTGCATTAACTGCAGGTTGTCTCTTCAAGCTAACCTGTAATTAACTTTATAGGGGTTTTATAATTCTATACTTTTTTTTTTTTTATATGCAAATGTTCTCTAGTAGGAGAAGATCTCGAGTAGCTCCTATCATCACTGTAGCAGTAATTCGGGTGTTCAGGAATATGAGCAGAGACTGCATGATAAAGCTACTAAGCAGCACTCCTGTTACATGCCAGTGGCTAAGTGAATCCAGATGTTCCCATATATGTTTGGTGCCTCATAAAAATACCAGACACGGGATGTCTTCTGGTACTTTAAATGTCCATACAAAGCTCATAATGCGGCCCCTTTTATGTTCCCTACAGGGATAGTTTTATGGATGCAAGTAGCAATTCAGTACACGGCGCTCAGTGGGCCTGATTCAGAGCCGGATGCTTTGACCAGAGCGCTCGCTCTGAATCAGGGCCCTCCTACCTAAACTTGGAGCGGCCTCCTGGCCGCTTGCATAGCTGTGGGTGACCACCCACAGCATATGCGAGCGGCCAAAAAGATGGTGGCGATGGTCAAGACCATCACGACCATCGGGCTTGCGACGAGACCCTGCGGTAGGGTCTCGGTGACCGCAAGCCCTGGAGTGATTTTGGCTCTATCAGAGCCAAAATCACTCCCACTGACATCACTAGTGATGTCAGTGGGGCCGGACCCAGACGGTAGACGTTCCCATGGGAATGCCTCCGTCTGGCACCTACGCCCCCGGCACGCCCACCAAAGGGGGCGTGCTGTCAATCAACATCGACAGCACGCCCCCTTTGGTGCGAGACTCCTAACGACGGCTACCCCGTCGTTATTTGGGTCTGGCGCATGTGCACGACGGCGCTTCCTATGCGCACTAGGGCACCTTCGATCCGCTTGCGAGCACTCAGCGTTCGCGAGCGGGTCAGAATCAGGCCCTGTGTTCATTCCACAATGGAAGCGTTGTTTCCTATACATACGTTGCTATGATATTGCACCAGATCTAGTTGATGTAGTATTGTAGTAATTTTTTTTGGGGGGGGGGGGGGATTCAATAGTTTTTTTGCGCTGTATTCAGTAATGGGTGCCCAACGGAGCAATTAATTTGTTACTCCGATTGGGTACAACTGCTTTGGTGCCCATATTTCTACTCGCAGTCTCCTGAGGTGGGGAGCAGAAATTGAGCTGTGGCTTTTGGGGCGCCCAAATGGCGGCTGGGCGGGTTTAGCCGCTTCGAGGCTAATCCCAGTACATTTGGGCGTGATTAGTAATGGCCGCCTGCGGCACTCTCGCCCTATTTGAGCATCAATTGAATTGCTCCATCGGTCACCCGTTACTTATAGGTGTGCAAAAATCAATTGAGTTCTCTCCAATTGTGTTAAAATAAATCATTCAGATAATGAACCGCCTCAACCCTTTCACCTTTTACCTTCCATTTAGCCAGTAGCTGGTTAAACTTGTTATGTTGGGTTAAAAGGCGATGTTACTAAGTACATATATAATGACACATGACCTGCATTTTTCCATCGCCCTCCAGCTCAGCACAGCATTAGGTTTTCTGTAAATCTACTAGTTCTGAAGTGCGGCACAGGTGGCTGATGTCTGTGTATGGTTCGTACCTGGTAATGCTCTGATTTAAAATGGCATTAATGGATAACTGGATAAATCTGGTTGGAAGATGTGGCGGCCTTATTGGGCCCACATGTGTGAGCCTGCAAGTTGCTGGAACCGTTGTGATTTCGGTGATTTAGCCGGTAGATCTATCAAGCCTTCTAAAATGGATGAGTGGAGAAGTTAGCAAAGCAACCAAATAGCTTCTAGCTAGCATTTAACAAGTAGTTTCCATAAAATGACAGCTAAAAGCTGATTGGTTGCTATGGGGGACTTCTCCACCTGTTTTCCTTAGTAGGTTTGATCCATCTTCCCGTAAAGCAACGATAATTGTTCAAATTCGCCCGACGTACAACACTTCTCACTGAATTATCGTTCAGAGTATGTACATGAATGAAAAGTAATTGCTCAACACTGAAAAATCGTAAAAATAGCCGTTAGTGATCGTTTGATTTTTAAACCTGTTTTATTTTTGACCGCGGTTCTTCTGCCGATTGCAATCAGCGTACTATACACCGTGCCCATACATCGTTCAGTGTATGGAGGAAACTCTAAATCATTCATCGATCAGCCTTTTGGATGGCGTGCTTACTCATTTAGTGTATGGCCGTCATTCCAGGCACTAGTGACGTCTGGCAACATTGGGCTTACTGTACCAATGTGCTGAACGGCAGAACTGGGCCCTTGTGTTGCTGGCGTAAGTCTAGTTTTCCGTATTGTATCCAGAACTAATTGAAAACATTTACAAAACAAAACCGCATACTGCACAAGAAGATGGGTACATATATTAAAGCCCTTATTTCTGCTAATTGGCAGGTGCTCTTAGCTGACAACATGGAATTATTAATGTTAAGTTCCGCTATATGACCACTAAAGTATTTTAAGGGTTTATATATATTTTTTAATTGGTATATTACTTGACTTTGATCCTAGGGAATGTAAAGTCCATCTGTGCGTGCGGCAGGAAGGGGTATGGTGTGTTACACGAATATGCCCACGTGATAGACTGTCGACCTAACGTCCCTTGTAGCCCAGAGGTCACTTAGACCTTTTTCAGAGTGAAATCCCAGGGCCGGGTTGGCCCTGTTTACACTGGGTGCAGTGTTTTCTGTTCTGCCTTCACATGTAGTCTTGTGATGGGACATGGGTTGGATGACCCGGGTCACTAGTTCACACTGCCTCCTAACCCGGGTCGTTTCAGTGTCCAACCGTGCTCGCTACCCAGGTTGGATTGGCAGGGCACTTGACCCGGGTTATTTTTCAAAGATACTTTCACACCGAGCTGGGTCGAAGCGGCGGTGTGAAAGGGGTATTACCCTAGTCCTGATGGCTTCAGTGCGGCTCCTGGGTCTCGACGATCATGTGACCGTCACTTCTGGCGCAGACAACCGATGCGGTGGTGGTTTGAGTGGGTATTTTTTGCCTATCCCTACTTCCAACCTTAACACTCCTTGTGCCTAACGCCGGCATTCTGAGTATGTGGACTTGGTGCGACATATTGAACCATGTCGACATGGTAACTGGACAATGTGATTGGATCCCAGCAGGAATTGTGAACGAACAAAGTAGGTTGGGGAATGTCCCAATAAAGTTCCACTTTTCTGTGTCAGCTTGAAGCTTGGCATCTGACTCACGGCATATCTTATAGGCTGGCCTAATGATCCTTTGTTTTCCTTGACCCAGAATATAATGAATTTATTCTACCAGCAAGATCAGACTTGACTGCAGAACAGGTAATCGCTAGAGTCTTTCAATGTGCTCGGTTGTCCACTTAACTTGTTTTCAGAATGTGCTTCCTAGTGGGACTCATAACAATTAGTGCAAGCCATGGTCTTCTGTGAGAGACCCCCATATTGTAACATTGTCGAAGCAAAAGGCACGCATAAAGGGGGATTCACTATTCTTAAGTTGTAACAGTTGTTTTGTTGACTGTCTGGCTTTGTCCCCAAAATTTTTTATTTTCTCATGTTTTCGTTTGTAGCACAAAAGCTTTTAAAAACCGTCTCATCACACTAATGTCTGTCTGTTACCAGCTTACACTAATGGAGTTTACCTTTACGCTCTGCTGGCGATTTTAAGCAAACCATACACCCATAAGCTAAAACATCATGGGGCTTATTCAGAGGTGGACGCCGATGCGGCTGCGTCTATTGGCGGTCACCTGTCTGCAACTTTATGCAGATGCCATTACAGCACTTGCAGTGAGTCTGAACGAATGCCTGTCCTCTTGTTGTAAAATTGCCCTCTTGGTATAATATATCACACAGTTGGGTCTGTATCAAATAGAAGAATGTGAAGTTGCAAAAGATTTTCATTCCCATATAAACACACCTTTGACGGTAACTGGTTGGGGCTCCACTGGTCATGCTCCATGCTTTACTGACTCTCTAAGTGAATTATTATGCCGGCGGACGGATTGCCGGCAGTCGAAATACCAACGCCGCAATCTCACTGTGCGGGCATAATGCCGCCGCCGATATCCCGATGGACATCTGGATACCAGTGTCGGCATCTCGACCGCCGGAATCCCGAACCTCAAGATGGTGGGAAAGTATGAAGGTAAGCCAGGCGTGGTTGGGATTAGGCACCCCCGGGGGTACTTAGGGTTAGGCAGCCCCCCGGGAGTGTTAGAGTGTTGAGAGGGCGGCTTAGATACCCCAGGGGGGAGGTTAGGGTTGGGCACCCCCCCGGGAGACTTAGGTTTAGGTTGCCGGAAGGGGGGGTTAGGGTTACGCACCACTGGGGAGGATTTAGGGTTAGGCAACCCCCAGGAAGGTTAGGTTTAGGTGGGGTAGGGTGAGATTACTTAGTCACGTCGGGATCTCTTTCTGTCGGGCTTCCGGAGGTGGTATTTGAACCAGCGGCTAAACAGCCGTCTGTATTTCAATACCATTCCCTCTACAACTCCCAAATCTCAGCATGGCTTATTTCTGCACGTTTTAATGCACAATTAGTGTTTAATTGAAAAACATGGAATCTAGCATATGTAGTCGTTTTGCCAGCCTGCAGTCAGTACTACCTTGACAGAGATCACTGCTTTAGGATGCTTCCATTAGGGTGCCAGTAGTCTTTGGGCATCAGATCAATTAGGGGTGCATTGTGGATAGATGCATGCGATCTGTCGCTGGAACGCCAGCAACGGGACCCTAAATCTCGCTGGTTTTACCTCTGAATGTGCATGATATTTTGCAACCCCACGGTGGTGTGTATTTAAATATGCAATATAGGGGCTATAGTATGTGCGGCATAGGAGCGCACTAAATCACTGAGATCGCTCCTAATTGAATCTACCCCTTTGTTTGGAGATCTTTCCCCAGGTACCCACTGCAGGATTCCACTAGCTCAGAGGTTCTTAGGGTGTCTTGCATGTACTGTATGCTTGAAACCTCCTTACCATTGGCCATCCCGTTTTACTCTCTTTATTGCCTTGTACTTCATGATTGACGTCTGAGCAATGTTTAGGATTGTTGGTTTTCTGGAAGACCCAATTTTTCTCATGTTCGGTTTCTTCATGGACATTAGCGGATAGGATTGGGGTTGGCCATTTACAATCGCTGGTTAGCAATCATCGACGGTCTGGTGATGGTGAATGTTTTCACCATCGATGGGAGCTGCTGATCCCTGATGGTGAGTGCCGGACGTGCTATACGCAAACACAGGCGTCGTATGTGCATAGGGAAACCATTGATGGTTAATTGCCTATGGTGGAAGAACATCCCTGGCAGAGCTGTCAATTTTCATTACTAGATAGAATGTGCTGATATTTCTTTGAGTTTCCCGTGTTGCTGGCTGCCAAGGACCCCAGTGCCTAAAAGTTCTAACCACCAAGTTGATTGATTGGTGTGGCATACTCAAACATGTCTCTTGTGTTTAGTTTCATCGTACTGCAGGAATTTATTCCAACACTTCTCTGGCTATTCAAAGTATTGTTTTGTATATAGTACAGATGTTGACTTTAGTTAGGAGACAGTAGATGTTTCCTACCAGGACCAAGCTACACCAGCTGTCTCACATTGACGCTACCCGCCTACTCGGCACACCAATCTCCAGCTGAAACCAGAGCCAACACCGTGAAAGCCAAACCCACCTGTCCCTGGAGCTGGAAGTTAGGGTTAAGAGGAACGCTGAACATCACGTTTCCAGCCTGTCACCAGCACACAGTGAGGAACACGCAGACGCATGGGTATCTACATCGGCTAGAGAGCCGCAGGATTGCCCCCCAAGAAGGGTCCTGACCCACCGCCAAGACGTCAAAAGGTACCTGCTACGGTAACCACCACCCAGTCCACACCACCGGCAAGGTGATGCCGCGCACCAGTACGAGTGAGACAAACAATCCGTGAAACACCCACACTCGTGATCCTACCTTGAGAAGCCAGGCCCGCACGGGCACCACAGCACAATGCCCCTGGTCCAACACTAGTGCACCCAAGCGACAAGGACACGAGGCTCCTGCTGGACCCCTGCCCCACCCACCACACTTGCCGGTAAGCGATAGTCTGTGGGACGCCACTCTAGCACTGGAACACCCCGGACTGTGCATCCATGGAGCCAGCCAGACTACCCCCACCTTGGAGCTATTCAAACCCCCCTCTCTCACCAAAAGGGTATGGACTTCTCCCCTAGGACTCTAACGAGCTTCATCCGGTTCTGAGCCCAGGAGGGTCAAGTACTTCGAGCACTGTCTCTTATTTGTCCACTGCAATAAACACCTGTTCACCCTGTATTTACTGTCCAGTATTTATTCCAGCCAGCATCACACACCACCCCACACCAGTATAGCTTACCCTCCCCCCCAGTTACCACCATCCCCCACCTATACCTATTACCTGTGCAGCGCTGCCCTTGCAAACCATCAGATACCCATTTAGAGACCGGACACCTCTTAGGGAAGCTGCGCACAGACTACCTCCTTGCTCCCCTCAGCCACCATTATACCCCACACCCTCCCTCGTGCAACCCCCTCCTCCCCCCGCTCCAACCAGAGCGCAGTATTTAACCATTGTTATATAGAGGTTTGCTCCCAACTAAGTGACCTATGGACTTATACACTTGAGCTGCATACACACACAACGATGTTACTAACCAACGACTTTCGTTCAGATTTTCCCTTGAAAAAGTGAATGAAAATCGTTCATTAAAAATTGTTGGTTACTAAATTACTGAACGATTTTCATGAACGATTTTTTAATCATGCATACAGTGAATGGAAATCATTCATCGTTTATCGTTCATTCTGTACAACATGAATGATTTTCGTTGGATAGTCAGAATGGACGATCACTAAGGTGAACGATCATCGTTCACCTTAAAAAGATGAACGATTTTACAAACGATATAACAATAACGACATCGTTTATAGTCAAATCGTTCAAAAAATCGTGTGTACACACCTTCGGTATCCACTAAACCTTTACTGCATGTCATTAGTGATTTATGGCTTTTTCGGACCAGGTTTATGAGCAATTTCATCCAAAGATTCTTCACGGCCTTCCAAAACTTGCCTTAATTTCAACAGTTACCTCCTAACTTCCATTTCTTCATAGTACAGACAATTCCATGCTTCAAAACCGAGTTTATTTATTATCAGTTACTTCCATTATGGCTCATTATCCGTATCTGGTTCAATTATGCATTTTCTTTTTAAAAAGCAGGTTGGGCGACTGTCAGCCTTTCTTAGTTTTCTAACCACTATGGAATAACAACTAATATGTACTGGAACTTGTTTCTTAAAGCACACAAACCGTGCAATGATGCACCTCTATTCCTGCACAGATTAATCAAGTGATGTCACTGTTAGGGATTGTAACCCCTATCACCGCTGACGCTGACTGTCATTGCTCGTGTGCAAACTTCACATGTTGCTTCTGAAAGTTTATCCCATTACTGATTTTTAATTTTTTCGTGTGTGTGTATGTATGTATGTATGTGTATATATATATATGTATGTATATATATATTCATATTCCGAATAAGGAGGCACTCAGGAGTCTTCACATCACACAATAAAACTGTCCTTTAGAGACACGGCGGCACTCACAGATTTCAACGTTTCGCTATTACAACCTTCGTCAGGAATACAGTACATATAAAAATCTTACCTTAAATACATAACATCCACCCCGTCTGTGCACGCTGGATCCGAGGCAAAACTGACGTCAGCAACTCGCATCATCAAGCGGAAGTGACACCGGCAGCCGGGGACCGTAACCATAGTGATTAACAAACAAAAACCACCACCTATATAATGCAGATACGATATCATCTCTCAGGCTCATCGTAAAACCAGGGAATTTTAAATGCCTTGGATGCATAACATGTAGTTTTTTAGAAACCGGTGATTTTTTTTACTCAGCGTTGAAATTGCAGAATATATATATATTTATTTGATTCAAGCAGCAGGAAATCGATAATGAGCTTCTCAGGTTTAGGAAGGTCCAGGATAGCACAGATTTGAGCCGTGGTCTATGGCTGATTTGCTGTAATTCTGTATGAGCGAGAGTATAAAAGCTTGTTCACATCGTCTTAATGTAAGGGAGCCTAGTATTCAAGTTAGGAAACTTTTTCCAGTATCCTTTTTATGAAATGTATTATTCATATGCAACCAACGGACGCTGGACCTGACTGTATGTCTGAGCAAATGTTACGCTGGGTACACACTAGACGACGTGCGTACCCAAAGATGTGACCTCCCCCACCCCATCAACGGACCGACGTATCGGGCAGCCCGTACAGACTGGATGATCAGGTGCCCGACCGCATCCCGCTGCATGTATTCGTCGGCCGCATGTAGGGCAGACCTGACAATGCGACTGAAGACCCCACGGGAGCGCACACCGCATGTAGTGCAGACCTGACAATGCGACTGAAGACCCCACGGGAGCGCACACCACATGTAGTGCAGACCTGACAATGCGACTGACGACCCCACGGGACATAGTGGGTACACGCTAGATGATTTAAAAAAATCGTCTAGTGTGTAGGGGCCTCTAGTCTGTACAGATGTGCCATTTTTTACTGTGGCTTCGGTCGTGCCAAATAACCCCATTCGGCGCACCAGGTTCCATGCAAATCGGTTGTGCGCAAGCGTTTGTTTTGCTCAAAATGTGCGTCTTTGCATAAGTAAAACTGGGAGCGACACATCTTGTGTACGACTGAGTCTATGTATAAAGGGCTCCGATGTGAGCAGCTTTGGCTTTTCTCCACGCCATTGTGTTTGTACTTGTGTAAAGCCAATTCCTGTGCGGATACAGTCACAGCCCAGCATCTCTGGTACACTGTGAGTGGATTTTCGCAAAAAGCAAAATACCGTATGTTATAACTCTGAGCATCTCAGTCACAGGGGGCGGCTTGTGCCGTATGGCGTAAAGCCGCCCAGTGTATGACACATCTGTAAGTCTGATGGCAGGGGGACAATTTAGTAACTGTCTCTTATAGAAATGAATTCTGGTCTCTTACTTGATGAGCATCAATTGACAATCCATGTTTGGCCCAGTTGTTAGTGCCTAGTATTATATTTTCCCATGTAACCATCTCTGCAGGTTCTGAACTTTTATAAATGAGTTCCCTGTTCGTTGTGGCAATATACAGCCCCTATTGATTATTAAGCACATTTTTCTTGCCCACGGCGTCTGGTTATGCATTTAGCATGTGAGGATCTTTGAAGAAAGTGAATGTTTGCTTAGTAATGTAAGTGTGCTCAACACACAGCTTTAAAGCTACGTGGCAGCTATATATATATATATATATATATATAATTAGCTGAAGTACCCGGCGTTGCCCAGGTTTATATCTTCAAGTTATTAAGTTGGGTATCCCAAATCCATCCAGTGGAAGGCTCAGGACAGGCTCCCCGAGTCAAAGTTCTTCCCAGCGTGCGCCAGGACCCTAATCCCCCCTAAAACCTGGCCAGGATCCATCTGGACCACCTTGCGTTGATTTCATCCCAATCTGTGCAGGTCTGTCCGAATGCATAAACGGACAGACAAACAGACCAATTAATTTTACGTATAAGATTGCAAGATCGTGCGCTGCTGGGTATTTATAACAGCCTGATATAGTGTGTGTTGGAAGGGATTTGTGTTGTATTTACATCACATCAGATTACTGTACATGCAGCGCTTTGCATTCAGTTCTTACTGACTGACTCAATATAGTGATAATTTGACTTGCACAGTAAAATCGTGTTTTCTGTCTGCTTCAATATAACTTTTGGGAAGCTCTTGGGATGTGTATGAAGGTTTGCGTTTGTAGTATGTCTGTAGTACACCTCTAGAACAGAGGTTCTCAATTGGCTTCCAAACCTGTTTTAAATGCAAACTTACAGTGCAGGAGAACGGGTCCTGCGCCAGGCCCCGCCACGCGCCCGCCACACTGGAGGCCGGGTTTCGCGCGCCCACCCCCGGAGGATGTTATTTAATGCTAGATTAATTTACATTTCTAATGCTTACTGTTCACCATTTATAATATGGAACCAACTAGTGCAATGGCTTGTTACCCAGCAAAAAAAAAAATACATTAAATGCTAATGTGGTATTTTGATTTCTCCTCTCCCCTTGTAGGCACCCCAGCGGCCACCACAGAATCTTTGAAAACTCCTGATAAAGCTTTAACAAACTCTGTAATCCTAAAAAATATCACCAGTTTGCTGACTGTCAAAAAAGACATTCATGAAATGCAAGATAACAGCAGCACAACATCTGTAACAACTCCTAAAAAGGCGACCTCAGTACAAAATAACACCTCATTACAAAATAACGGCACGACCCGGGTGACAGTCAAGCAACTCAATTCTGTTACGTCATCTTCTTCCCTCGTAAAAATTAAAACCTCCACTGATCCTGAACTATCCGAAGAGCCGAGTATTGAAGACGGCCTCCTGTTTGATAAGGATACACTGATTACAACTCTCCAGACCAGCAAGGAAACTGAGTCGGACGATGAAGTCTATGCACCTGGGGATGAGGATTACGAGGGGGTACAGAGAAGCCAGGAGTCCATAACAAGCGATGACCGGCAGGACAAGGACCCTAGTGACTCGGATTATGACGAAGATGGAAATGACTATGTGATTAAAACCAGTAATGACTCTGATGCTGATGGAGACAGTCACTTCTTCTTATACATGGTTGTAATAGGATTTATAGTCGCTGTAGTGTACATTTCCTATCACAACAAACGCAAGGTATGTATCCTTTACATTATGGTTTACAGAATTCAAGTAGGATAGAGTGAAACTCCAGCACTGGTAAATTGACTGTCACTTATGGCTGAACGGCTATTTAGGTTTGTTAAGCTGACCGATGGTGAGACCCAGCGATGTAACGATACACCACGCACGTCGTTCACACTGCACGATCTGGCATACCACGGTGCAATGCGTAGGCCCAGCTGCCGCGCAGGACAGCAGATGAGGGACGATGCAGTGAATGGCCGATGGGAGCGACAGATCGGGTGTACACACTATAGGATGTGTACGCTATATTGTTCCGATCCTTTTCGGCACGATATATATGGCACAATATATCGTATAGTGTGTACTCGGCATTAGACCCGCAAAACAAGTCGGTTATCAGGTGAGGGGTTACCGTTTCCTGCGCACAATGGGACACCCTTGCACCCAGTAATTACAGGCTTCAACAGCAGACCTATGTGTAAGGTACTTCGCTCACACCCGCCCTGTAGTCAGCTGTCTGTGGCATCCTAAAGGTACCTGACCGAATACTTATTGGGGTTTGTGTGCTAAGCCTTGGAGAGAAAGTGGATAGCAATAAAGTGCCAACCAATCAGCTCCTGTCATTTTTCAAACACAGCCTGTAAAGGGACAGTCAGGAGCTGATTGGTTGGTACTTTATCTCTGTCTACTTTCTCTCGCTCAAAGTCTTTGTACATAGACCCCTAAGTGTATTATATTATATCAACTAACCAATATACTGTAACCTCTGTTTGGGAACCACTACCAAGAAGAGAGACTGCAATGAAGGTTCTTCGTTTATGGGTATATCTACAGTTGGGTGCATAAATATTGGGACATTGACAGAATTTTCATATTTTGGCCTCTATTCACCACCACAATGGCTTTGAAATGAAACAAACAAGATGTGCTTTAACTGCAGACTTTCAGATTTAATTTGAGGGTAAATACATCCAAATCAGGTGAACGGTGTAGGAATTACAACGGTTTCTATATGTGCCTCCCACTGTTTAAGGGGCCAAAAATAATGGGACAAACTAAACAATGCTAAATCTAACTTTCATTTTTTAATACTTTGTTGCAAATCCTTTGCAGGCAATTACAGCCTGAAGTCTGGAATGCATAGACATCACCAGACGCTGGGTTTCATCCCTGTTGATGCTCTGCCAGGCCTCTACTGCAAATGTCTTCAGTTCCTGCTTGTTCTTGGGGCATTTTCCCTTCAGTTTTGTCTTCATCAAGTGAAATGCATGCTCAATCGGATTCAGGTCAGGGGATTGACTTGGCCATTGCATAACATTCCACTTTTTAGCCTTAAACTCAAATTAAATCTGAAAGTCTGCAGTTAAAGCACATCGTTTGTTTCATTTCAAAGCCATTGTAGTGAATAGAGGCCAAAATCTGAAAATTCTGTCAATGTCCCAATATTTATGCACCTGACTGTATATTTTCAATGTACAGACCTAACTGCAACACGCAGATATAATATTAATACGTATACATTACAGTAGGGAGATTAATCTGTAAAATCTGCTAAAGTCTGTCCAACATGTCTGCCCAATGGGAACCAGGAAATGCTGCTTGTTCAATGGCTCCTACTGCTAGGGAGCACACCTACCCAGAGAGGAGGAGGGGCTGCTTGTAACGGGGTGTGTGGGGAGGGGCAGGACAGAGCAGAAGTTAGCTGGGGGGCGGAGCCGTAGATGGAGGGGGCTGAGGAGAAACTAAGGTGACCTGGTCCCTTTATTAGTCTACTTATAAATCTCACCTATTTCGGCACTTTTCAGTTGTGGCCATATTGCACAGAGTTATTCTCTCATTGCTGTTCATTGCCCTACAGGCAAACAGCTAGCAGCAGAAGAGAGAAAGTGTGTGTGTGTGTGTGTGTATATATGTATGTATGTATGTATGTATGTATGTATATATATATATATATATATATTTTTTTTTTTTTTTTAATATACGGGATTGGTGTTAGTACATTTCTCCGTTCACTGCCTTATGGGTACACAGTGAGCAGCAGAATCTGAACACACATTTTCCCCCTCCTACTGATTTTTCCATCTATTCTCTCTGGGATTTCCGTACCAGTCACCTACCTGCCATAACTACACTGGTTTCTACACCACTTAATGATTAATTTAAGCCTAATATTGATGGTATTAACCCATTTGTTTTGTCTAGGTACATTTTAACATTATATGTTTGACTATTGACACCTTCTCGTTGTGATTTCCATTACTATATTTTGTTGCTTAGGGGGACGTCTCTGCGAGTTATAATTTATACTCCTAAGGCGAACAACCACCTTCACTCATATTAATAATATTATGAGAAGTAAAGCTCTACATCCATTTTGTTTTATGAACGTTTGGCGGGCTCTCTGGTATTACGCATTAATCATTTGATTAACATTTACGGCGTTTAGAAATACTGTCGTAACACTGCAGTCGTCATGGCAACTACTAAGGGCCCTAATAAAATGTAATGGGAGATCAAAGCAAATCACTTTTACAGGCCGGATTTAAGTTGATCACACAGACAAATAACCTGCCTCCCCACTATTCACCATTCAGCAATGTAATAGCAGCTTTATCATCTCTGTAAGTAACTTCTTGACGGTTGTGCTTGAAACCTATATGTCATTTTTACCAGTATAACTGAGGCACCATTACATCTGGGATGTTGCGGAAACTGGTATTTCCTTAGGAAAGAGAACTCTGACTACGCCAATTGCGCAATGAGATGCCAACGAGCTCACGGGGTGAATGAACTCTGCGTCTGTTTATCCAAGCTCCTGATGTTTGGCGATTTGGTTAAATAGACCGAAAGTGAATATACAACTCTGTACCTCCGATACGGTGCCCAGAGACCTAGGCGAGATGTTAACCTGCTGTTCTTTCTTTCAGATCTTCCTATTGATACAGAAGAGAAGGTGGCGGGACAGTCTTTGCTCTAAGAACACAGGCTATCGCCGCCTGGATCAGAACGTGAACGAAGCCATGCCCTCCCTGAAAATGACCAATAATTATGTTTTTTGAAGGACATTAAGCAGTAATACTATCTTATTTGCCTTTTTTAGGCCACATTGCCATTTATATTTTGAATGATTGAATAGCTCAGATTATTTTTTATTTAATTTTTTCTTAAATAATATTTTAAGTTTACTAAAATGATAGGACAATTCTGTACCTGCTATTCAGACGTGACAATCCTTATGTTTTCAGGCGGTGAATGTTTTCATTTGATGTTTTTTTTGTTGTTTTCTTTTCCAGTTATTATTAAGGTAATAACCGTTTGTATGTACGTAGCTGTGTAAGGGCCTGATTCAGAGCTGTACGCAAACCCCATGGCTTGCGTGCAACTGCGATGGCCGGAGATCTGCGCATGCGTAGGTCTATTTCTGCATTTGGGGAAGAGGAACGGGCGGCATCGGCCGGGGTTCCGGAAAACAGGGAGGAGGCGGGTTGGCCACGTTTTCTGGGAGTAGCCAGTGTTTGTCTTCCGACGGAGCTGAGACGGCCATTCCGAGTAGCCTTAGGCTCAGTCTCAGATGGCCGATGCCGCGACCGATGGTCACGATGGTGGTCCGGTGCAGCGCTTGGATCTGTGATGCCCGCAGTGGGAGTCTTCTGTCCACACACACCTTCTGCATTAGCATATTTTCGCATCGCTGCTGTGTCCAAGAATGCCGCCACAGCGTAAATAGAATGCCGCTGCAACGTAAATAGCCTCCATCTCTGAATCAGGCCCTAAATGTTCTCCTCTATTGGTTTTGATTACACCAATAGGATAATTTGCACAAAGCCTGTAACTGGAACGGACATGTTGTTGTTTGTAATTAATAATGGAAATGTGTGTGTATGACCCACGCGATATACCTCTCTTGAAAGAACAGTTCTGTGCTAAACACATCATTTGCTTCTATATAGAGCATGTATATGGTTTAACAAAATACAAAAGTGAGGCTTTATAATAGGATAAGACTTATATACTTGATCCCACAGTCTTTGGGCCCCTAATACTTAGTTTAATTTTCTTTTATGCACTCCTATGCACTCCTCCCCAGCAAAGTCTTCATTAATGTTGTTTTGTATGAGCGGAGCGTTAAGGAAAAGACTGAGTCAATATGGCATTAATATTTATAGATTACCTTCTATTTCCAGATGAAGCAAATTGCAGTAATTTTTTTTTTTTTTTTTTTTACATTTTGTGCAAGAGTAATAGTTGAAAACACAAAGCCCTTAAGTTCGTCATTATAGTCATTCTTTGCTTTCTTTTGAGATTCTCGCTCAATTGCTATTTTAAATTATATAATGCAACGCCAGTTTAAAGCGCAGCTTAGCTATAACTGGCTGTTTTCACAATATGAATAACTGATTTTTTTTTTTTCTCTAATTGGGGACTTTAGGCTGGTGATTCACGTTGCAGTTAGTTGAAATTGAATGGAAAGAATTCTAATCGGTGATCATCACAAGCTGCTACAGTGCGGTTTATACACCATGGGCGGGATTCCATTGTTTTAGCGTGCATTCTCCCATCTGAAGTGACAGGAGATTGCTGGGCACTATTCAATTGATGCCGTTTGGGTGCCCAAACAGGTAACTTTTTGCCCCTTTCAGCTCGCACCCCCCGGGAGGTGCGAGCTGAAATGGTGCACCGGCAGCTGATTGAGCCCGACAGGAGCAACAATTTAATAGCTCCTGTCGGGCGCATGGAGGTGGGTGAAACAATTGAATTCCGCCCTGTGTGCACAAACAATATAAAGTTTAAGCTCCACTACATAGCAAATGCAAATGCCTTTTGATACTGTGTATCTCAGATTCTATCAGGTTTTTCCATAGGGATCTGTGAGTGTTATTAGTAACCTCTTTATGCTGAGCTGTCCGGTACAGCTGCACAGCCAGATGGCCCGGACCTCTGTGGTTTATACCATACCCAAGCAAAGATGGTTTGGTTGGAACATCGAGGTCTAAACTTCATTAGTGTGGTTAGGTGATTACTGCATGCTTGGCCAGCTGAGGTCGTTGTCCAATCACTTCTACCCTGCTCACATTGTGACATCTGATGGGGATCAGCTGACTCTTTGCACTCATATTGCATTTTGCGGCCAGTCTAATTTTCTTTATGAAATTGCGGCAAGCGCGGACCCCTTTAGACAGCTTGTCTTTTGGGTTTATTGGTAGATTCATCAGAGTGCAGTTTTGAATGTTGCTATTATAAAGCCCCCCCCTACGCACCTCCATGGCTGGTGAATGTAATCTTGAGTTGCTGTCTTAAGGGCGGTACACACTAGACGACCTCGATAGTGACTGAACCTGGCTTACACACTCGCTGATGTTGGCTGCGATGGCGGGGGGGGCCTTGCTGCTTTCGTGGGCCATGTGCCTGATATGTAGCTCCGATCCGCCGGATCGGACAGCATATCGTCTAGTGTGTAGTACCCAGCTTTACCTTTAGTACCCTGGGTATCTGTCCCCAACTATATTTTTATAAGTCTCTTATTTTTGTGAATTAACGAAGGTACAGTTAAAAACAAATGAAAAAAAAACCTTGCTGATACTTTGGTAATGTGAGTACATTCTCATGGGTAAAGTGAAATAACTTTAGAAGTCATTTAAAGCGCCTCCTAGCGACCAATTAGTTTTCCCTTCACGTTTAAAGTGTTCTCATAAGTGACCAATCACTCCATCACCCCAGCTGGGTTATTGGAATGTGAACACTTAAGATGTTCATGGCCTTCAGCTCTCCTTATGTCAGACTCTGGGTTGGCATCGGAAGCCGATGAGTAGCAACCATCATTGTTCTCGGCTCAATGAAAGTAGCTTTTTCATTCAACGCCAGGATCGCGATGACTGCCGACCATCATGTCTCCTTCCGATGGCCATCCGATACTGCTCGTCTTCATTGCAGTTGCGAACAACCGGAAAAGGTGTCTGCAGTACAGTAACTTTTGCACATGCGCACCACATAACCATCGATGGTTACCTTGCGATGGCCACTTGCCATGGCGCAGTCACTGCCACTATTCGGTGGCCATTGCAAGATGGCTTTCCCTCTGCAAGGAGGCTTTTCATCTCCCATTTAGTCATAGATTCCATGTGTCTTCAAATCCAGAGTGCACTTTTTATTAATCTCTTTCCATGCACCTTTAATAGTGAAACACTTTGGATTTAGAGACTGTTGTGTCTATTGTCGCATCTACAGACTTTTGTGTCTATTTTCCCCACCGACTGTTTAATGTGCATAGGAGAGGCAGGAACTTATTTTTGGCAACTGGAAATACTGGTTCGGACCAGCACAATGCTCCAACTGTGTTATGTTTGCGTTTTGTTTTATGTTTTATACTTGTTTTTTTGTTTTTCATCCTGAATCAACTGTTTGTATGACATTTTGTTATTAAATTGGTAAGATTATACATTGTCTTTTGGTTTGTGTTAATATTGTGCCGAAGAATTAGTGACGTAACATAAAATATTAAGGGCCTGATTCATTACGGATCGCAGATGCGATTACGCACGCCGTTTCACTGCGAAAATATGCTAAAGATTGCTATCGCTATGTCGTCGCAGCCTAACATAAGGACGCCCACTTCACCTTACACACATCCGTAATACCTTGCAAGTCTGTGAAACCGTCGGTAACATCGAGTACCATCGCAGCCTCACGCACAATGGCACAAGGTCTGACCTTACTCGGAAATTGTTAACCTCATCGCTGTGTATGGCTAATTTATGCACGCCTGTAACGGCATTCAAACGCACTGACACGCCTGCGCTTCTCCCGACTACCACCCCCCTGTCAACACCCCCGAATGCGCACTTCCTGTCAATCACTCTGCGATGGGTCTGCCTAGTCTCTGCAATCACAGTGAGACCCGCGCGCACTGCGATGCATTGGCAGAACACAACAATTGCCCGCCTGCGTGCGTAATCGCATATGCGATCGGTAATCAATCAGGCCCTAAGTAATGTGTTTTAACGGTCTGACCCAAATATTGATTTACAGGAAGTAGAAATTTCATTAAGATGTTTTTATTTCATGTCAAAAATTGTATTTGACTGGGGAAAAAAACCCATCCGTCTTGTTACCACTGCACAGGTCTGAAAAGCAGCTGGCACGCTGATCACTGAAACGGGCAGAGCTCTCTGTCACCATCCCCACTACCGACTGTACATTACCACTACAGACCAGTAAGGAGTACTGGTGTATAGTGGTGGGAGGTAGAGGGATGGTGCTGACCACACAGCAATTGCAACACCTTTTTTTGCGCCCATCACCAGCGGTGCTCCTACTGTATTCTTTATGGTCTCTTGTCACCACCTAGTTACATAACTCTTGTCCCAACGTCCTCTTTTAAGCAAAGATATATTGTGTACCAGTAAAGGTCCTTTAAATACAGGATTGCTTTTTGTGTGCTTGACATAGGTACTAATAGTACATGTATTGCTTCCAGCAGTCTTTCACCTGGTAATTGTATTTTCTACTTCAGGGTCCATAGGGTATCCACAGGATACCTTGGGGTATAGGTGTGACGTCAGTCGCAGGGCACCAAAGAGTTAAGCTTTCAGCCTCCCAGGATGCACTAGGTCCCCCTCCTATACCCCGCCCCCGAGCCAAGGCACCTCAGTTTAGTTTGGTGCCCGGCCGGAGTCGGGTGCACCTGTTGGAGTGGGGGCTAGAAGAGCCCCTGAAGCTTATTCTTCATGCAGCTGTGGCTGCACAACTGGATGAACAGCATGGACAGTCAGTCCTGACGTCCATGCTGTCTTCCCTACACCCCGCCGGTACCAGAACGCCGGTACTGATCCGGGGATGCTGGTGGGCGTCTGGGGTCACAGCTAGCGGTGACCCCAGATGCTCCGGACCATGGCCGGATTCAAGGGGGACAGAGGTAAGCAGCGGGGTCCCGCGGTGGGTCCCCGCTGATCACATGGTCCTAAGTCCCCAGGCAGGGGGCTCCCTGGGGACTGGCTGCAGCGTGGAGCCAGGCGACCAACCTGCGCTTCCACTACCCCCTGGGACAGCGGACCGCAGCAGAGCGGTAGCGCTGCGGCGTCCCAGGGGTTAAATGCATGCCAGGGGAGCGCGCCTTCCCTGTCTCACAGCCGGCGCCTCCCCCGCTGCACACAGCCCTCTCTGCATGCTGCCGACTGGTCCTGTGGCAGCGCTCCTCCCCCAGGCCAGCCTCCTCTCTGCTCCTCGGCGGCCATCTTCTCCAGAACGCATGGTGAACGCTGCTGGAAGCGCTGGAAGGAAGCATCGTGGTCTGGGTCCCCCCGCATACCTCTCCTCCGCTGTGGTCAGGTCTGTGTATGCAGCGCTGTGTCCTACCAGGCCCTGTGTCTGTGTAGTTGAGTGATCAGCGCTGTTAGTGCAGGAATTATTTTTCTGCATTGTATGTGACTGTGCTAGCGCTGCTGCCTGTAATCTTTTCTCTCTAAACTGTCAGCTTTATTACTGTCCCTGTTCTTTCTGCTAAAGCCCTTGCGGTGCGGTGCTGCAGGGTGGTCTCTCGCCTATTTAATACTTAATTGGTGAGAGAGGTCACATACGTGGTGCCATCATGTCTGAAAGTGATTTTCCCCTCCGGCTACAGTGTACCACGTGCAAAGTACCGTTAGCGGAGGGGGAGGGTAGCGCGGAGGGCCTTTGCCGGCAGTGTTTGTCCATGGCGCGGCCTATTACGGTTACAGCACCGGTACAGGAGCCGCCCTGGGCTTGTTTCGCTCAGGCGTTAACAGCTTTAGTGGGCCAGTTAGCTCCGCAGCCCGCGTTTACTCCGATGGGTTTGTCCCAGCAGTCTGTGGTGTCGTCACCCATGCAGGGGTTCCCACGACAATTGGTGGTACCCCACAGTCTCCCTATTTCCCCGCTCCCGGGTTCTCAGGAGCCAGCGTGGGTTAACTCCCTGACGAGTTCTGTACAGCACTTGTCGGATGTGTTGCAAGGGGAGTCTGTGATGCGGTCTCATAAAAGGCCGGTGGCGTCTCTGTCCGCTCCTTATGAGGATGACGAAGGGACGTCTGATGATGGGGAGATTCTAGATCCTTACGATCAGGAACCTCTCCATACTAAGGACGCTGATGCTAAGTCCAAAGTATATATTCCTGGACTTATTCGGGCGGTCCGCACAGCCTTGGTGATTGAGGACGAAGTTCCCCCAGCGGCTAAATCTAAGTATGCCTTTTTCAAAGATGTGAAGGGCGATGCCACAGTCTTTCCTCTTTCGGGTCAGTTGGTGGACCATTTAGAGGAGGCGTGGAAACAACCTGGCAAAAGATACCAGCCGCAGAGACGCCTGGCGGTGGCTTATCCGTTCGCGGATAATTATTTTGCGAAGTGGGAATCCCCTCCACAGGTGGATTCTCACGTGACCCGTCTTGTCCGTAGTGCCACATTGCCGATGCCATCCATGTCCTCCCTTAAGGATGCTACGGACCGCAAGGTAGAAATCTGCCTGAAGTCCGCTTATTCCCTTGCAGGGGGGGCAGCACGGCCGGCTATGGCCATTTGCTGGGTTGCCAGAGCGATGGAGCGCTGGGCGGATTCATTAGAGGCTTCTTTTGAATCCGACTGTCCGGCCGATCAGGCGGAGTTGATTGGCAATCTCCGTGATTCGGCCACCTACATCAACGAGGCGGCTCTAGACATTAGTACTCTGGTGTCTAGAATTTCTTCAGCAGCGGTAGCTGCTCGTCGCACCTTGTGGCTGCGATCCTGGAAGGCGGACGCAGATTCCAAGAAAGGTCTGGAAGCGTTGCCGTTTACCGGAGAAGTTCTCTTCGGTCCGGATCTGGATAAGATTGTGGCCACGCTGGCGGCAGCCAAATCTGCCTGTCTCCCGTCGGCCGCTGCTCCTTCTGGTTCGGGACCATCGTCCTTTCGGTCATCTAGGGCCCAGGGCAGGCCCAAACCACAGTCGTTTCCTCGACAGGCTGGCCCTAAGAAATCGGTCAAGCCCCGGAAGCAGGCATGGAGTACCAGACGTCCGGCCCCCAAGCCAGATGGCAAGCCTGCGGCCTGACGGTCCGGGCCTCCCTTTGGGGGATCCCAGGGTGGGAGGCCGCCTGCTACAGTTCGCCCAGTGTTGGTCGACTACTACGACAGACACTTGGGTTCTGGAGGTGGTTTCCCACGGATACGCCCTCTCCTTCCGGCACAGACCCCCGGCTCGCTTCTTCACCACGGGTCTCCCATCAGACCGGAACAAGGCTACGGAGCTGCGGAAGGTATTGCACACTATGCTCCAGGCTGGAGTTATAGTGGCGGTTCCATTCTCCCAGAGGGGCCAGGGTTTCTATTCAAATCTATTTTTGGTACAGAAACCCAATGGGTCATATCGTCCGATTCTCAACCTCAAAGCACTCAACAAGTCTTTGCGGGTCCCGAAGTTTCGGATGGAGACCCCACGGTCCATCATTCTGGCGCTGGAACCTGGGGACTACTTGGTGTCATTGGACATACAGGACGCTTACCTGCATGTCCCTATTCTTTGGCGCCATCAACAGTTCCTCAGGTTTGCAATCAGCAGCGACCACTTCCAGTTTCGGGCGTTACCTTTTGGCCTGGCAACAGCACCACGTGTTTTCACCAAGGTGATGGCGGTCATGGCGGCTTCTCTGCGGCTGCAGGGAGTCCGCATGTTGCCGTATTTGGACGACCTGTTATTGGTGGCAGGATATCCAGAGCTCCTGTTACGCCACTTGGACCTGACCATTGCACTGCTGCAACGGCACGGCTGGCTAATCAACTGGCAGAAGTCCACTCTAATCCCGTCTCGGAGGATTCTGCATCTTGGAGCCTTATTGGACTCGGGACAGCAAAGGATCTTCGTGACGGAGGACAAGATCTCTGCTTTACAGTCAAGGGTGCGCAGTTGTCTGCTCAGCCGCCGGGTGTCCTTACACTCGGCGATGAGGTTACTGGGCTCCATGGTGTCGGTGTTCGACATGGTGGAATACGCCCAGTTTCACTCCAGACCTCTGCAGCACCTGATCCTGTCCAAGTGGAACGGGCTGACTCAGTCTCTGAAGTCCCAGACGATTGTGCTCACCCAGGAGGTTCGCCTGTCCCTTACGTGGTGGTTACAGACGACCCACCTCAACAAGGGACGTCCGTTCTGGGTTCCAAATTGGGTCCTGTTGACAACGGACGCCAGTCTTCGGGGCTGGGGAGCAGTTTCGGGTCCACACTTGTTCCAGGGCAGGTGGACGCCGACAGAAGCGGAGCTTCCAATAAATATCTTGGAACTCCGTGCGGTCTTCAATGCTCTCCAGCAGGCACAGCGGTTTCTCCAGGGTCGCCCGGTGCAGGTCCAGTCGGACAACGCTACCACCGTGGCCTACATAAACAGGCAAGGAGGAACTCGCAGTCGGGCGGCTCTCGTAGAGGTCTCTCGGATCCTGGTTTGGGCGGAGCGCAATCTTCCGGCCATATCAGCGGTTTTCATCCCGGGAGTGCTCAATTGGGAGGCGGACTTTCTAAGTCGCCAGGACGTTCATCCGGGGGAATGGTCCCTGCACCCGGACGTTTTTCAACTACTGGTGGACAGGTGGGGTCTTCCAGAAATCGACCTCATGGCGTCCCGGCACAACAACAAGTTGCCGGTGTACGGGTCTCGCACAAGAGACGAAGGGGCGTCTCTGGTGGATGCTCTGTCCGTCCGGTGGACGTTCCGGTTCGCATACCTGTTCCCTCCGGTCTCCCTTCTTCCACGGGTAATCCGGAAATTCAAACAGGAAGGAGGGACGCTCCTGTTGATAGCTCCCGCGTGGCCCAGACGGCACTGGTTCTCAGACCTTCAGGGTCTGTCCGTGGACATTCCTCTGCGGTTGCCGCTACGACCGGACCTTCTGTCTCAGGGTCCTTGCCTTCACCCGGACCTAACTCGGCTGTCTTTGACGGCGTGGCTGTTGAGACGGCCATGCTGAGGTCCCGGGGGTTTTCCAGCTCTGTGGTGCGTACCATGTTACGAGCTCGGAAACCGTCTTCCGCGAGGATATACCATCGCGTGTGGCATACGTTCTTCCAGTGGTGTCGACCGAGAGGTTATGCACCGCGGGAGTTTCGTCTGTCTCGGATTCTCGCCTTCCTGCAAGCGGGACTAGATCATGGGCTTCGCCTTGCTTCTTTGAAGGTACAGGTTTCGGCCCTATCTGTCTGGTTTCACCGTAGGATTGCTACAATCCCGGATGTGCGCACCTTTATGCAGGGTGTTCTCCGCATTCAGCCGCCCTTTGTTCCACCTGTGGCGCCTTGGGATTTGGCTGTGGTCCTGAGGGCTCTCCAAGGACCGCCGTTTGAACCACTGGGCTCAGTGGATCTTAAATGGCTAACAGCTAAGACTGTTTTCCTTCTGGCCATTGCTTCGGCCAGACGTGTTTCTGAGTTAGGAGCTCTTTCTTGTAGACCCCCTTTCTTGGTTTTTTATGGGAACAGGGCAGTGCTCCGCACTCGGCCCGAGTTTCTTCCCAAAGTTGTTTCCCAGTTTCATATTAACGAGGAAATAGTTGTTCCGGCCTTTAACTCACCGGGTCTTTCCGTGGGTGAGGCCTCTTTGGATGTTGTGCGGGCCTTAAGGACTTATGTTGACCGCACTTCTTCGTTTAGGAAGTCGGACGCTTTGTTTGTCCTCTTTGGCTTCCGTAAAAAGGGTTGGCCTGCTTCAAAGCAAACTTTGGCAGCCTGGATCCGTATGGCTATTTCTGAAGCTTATCTTCATGAAGGCCTACCGGTCCCTCCTTCTCTGAAGGCTCATTCCACTAGGTCTGTGGGTCCTTCGTGGGCAGCTCGACGTGGTGCCTCGGCAGTTCAGATCTGCAAGGCTGCTACGTGGTCTTCTGTCCATACCTTCGTGAGGTATTACAGGTTTGACACCTTCGCCTCTCAGGATGCTTCCTTCGGGCGGCGGATTCTCCTTTCTGCACAGGAGCGTCCCCACCCTTAAAGGATACTGCTTTGGGACATCCCCAAGGTATCCTGTGGATACCCTATGGACCCTGAAGTAGAAAATATGAGATATGGTAAGAACTTACCCTTGTTATCTCTATTTCTACGAAGTCCATAGGGTTCCACAGGACTCCCGCCCTGTCGCACCTGTGCTGCAGATGGGCTTTGCTCTGGTCACCGGTTTTCCGTCTCCCTCTGGTGAGAATGTGATTCTTGTATGTGTCCAGATCTTTGTTCTCTCTCTTCCTTCTCCTCCTCCGGCCTATGGCTTGGTAACTAACTGAGGTGCCTTGGCTCGGGGGCGGGGTATAGGAGGGGGACCTAGTGCATCCTGGGAGGCTGAAAGCTTAACTCTTTGGTGCCCTGCGACTGACGTCACACCTATACCCCAAGGTATCCTGTGGAACCCTATGGACTTCGTAGAAATAGAGATAACAAGGGTAAGTTCTTACCATATCTCATATTTTTCTTTATATTGCCCATTAATCTGTAGTCCATTCAGATTCAGTCTGTGGTTATGCTTTGTTTAAACAAAACTCTCTTATTCTTTATCTAAATAATCACTTAAATATTTGTTTATGCCCAAACTCTTTTCATATTGTGATAAGTTTTTATGTCAATTTCTGAGGAGACAGTTTGTCCACAAACTCTATTGGAGCCATCGTTGGTTAAAGCCTGTCTTCCTCGTACACCCCTCGAGAGGACCGGATAATGCCGACTGGGACTGTTAAGTATCATCCTATAGCCCCCTGCCAAATGATTATAATCCTGGGTATTTTTGGGACTCAAAAACATTGTGGGTCCCGGGATTGGCTTTACTATACACATGGTGTGGAAGCGGCCTGTACTGCTTCCCGCTTAGTGGCGTCTCACATAATCACCATATAAAATGTAAGTGCCATGTGTCGTTGTTGTTAGATGTGTTATTAGGTCCAAAAATATTGTATAATCAATTTACAGGTGTAAGTGTCAATCCTAGAGAATTTGTTGCTAGTGTCTGCAGTTTAAACCTACAGATGTGTCCTCATACATCTAGCCTCAATATGCCATGCAGAGCGATTTGCCTGGCGCGAGCGAGCCGCCAGGTCCTGTGCCACTCTCCTAGCCTTGGGTGTCCTTTTGTGTCGAAAGTGTGTCTGTCGCAATGCGACTAGGACGCACCACCAGACTGTGCTGATTAATGTGATATGTGACACTTGCAGGGGAGTAAGTTCATCCCAGTCACTCGGAGACAAGTTAGATCATGGTGCCAAAAAAAAGGAAAACAAATATTGTGTGTATGTATGTGTGTATGTGTGCAATCACACTTAAATGGAATATATGAATATGATTCTATGGGGTCTATATGATCATTTACATATCCGGTATAATTGTATATGAGCATTTGAACCTGATTCGGAGCTGCTACGCCTCGGGGTCCTGCAGTATCAGGACCCAGGGATAGTTATCCTAAAGGTTAGTCCATAGATGCAAACAGATATACTGTATGTAATATTCACAATATGTGCATGAGGCATCAGACACACAGCAGGACAACGATGTGCGTTTCGCTGTGGCTTTTACAAGGTTAGCCTTGGCAGTGCCAACTTAGGCACAGATGCTCATATACAGTTATGCCTGATATGTAAATTAGTTCCAGGGCTCCAGGTACGCTGTGTGACAGCGGCTGGTGGGTCAGAGTCCTACAGACTCACCGAATTTCAGCAGCATATGCTGGTGAGCCGCCGTTTGTTGTGATGCAGAATCAGAGGTTACCGGCGGGGGGCTCTCTGTACTGGTGGTCCCTGGGATAGGAGATCAGACAGGTGTTTCGGGTTCTAGCTCCCTCTAGCAGCAGTGGTGAGTGCTCCATCACTTGCTGCAGTGCACGCTGAGGGGTATCGTTCCTGTCCCCTATTGCAAGTGTTAGCGGGGCTCCCGGGGCAGAGCAGTTGAACGCTGTAGCATCACCAGGTGCAGAGCTGCAGTGGAAGATCAGCGGTCACACTCCTTTCTACATCAGGGTCCATAGGGTATCCACAGGATGCCTTGGGGTATAGGTGATGACGTCAGGTATCGGGCACCATAGAGTTAAAGTTTTCAGCCTCCCAGGATGCACTAGGGTCCCTCTCCTATACTCCGCCCCCGAGCCAAAGGCATCTCAGTTTCGTTTGGTGCCCGGCCGGAGTCGGATGCACCTGTTTAGAGGGGGGCTAAGGATAGCCCCTGAAGTTTTCTTCAAAGCAGCTGTGGCTGCACATCTGGGAGTACAGCATGGACAGTCAGTGCTGACGTCCATGCTGTCTTCCCTACACCCCCGCCGGTACTGATCCGGGGATGCTGGTAAGCATCTGGGGTCACAGCTAGCGGTGACCCCAGATGTTTGGGACCATGGCCGGATTCAAGGGGGCAGCAGGTAAGCAGTGGGTCCCCGCTGAAACATGGTCCAGAGTCCCCAGGCAGGGAGCTCCCTGGGGACTGGCTGCAGCGTGGAGCCAGGTAACTAACCTGCGCTTCCACTAGCCCCCTGGGACGCCGCAGCGCTACCGCTCAGCCGCAGTCCGCTGTCCCAGGGGGCTAGTGGAAGCGCAGGTTAGTTAGTTAATTGCATGCCAGGGGAGCGCATGCCAGGGGAGCGCGCCTTCCCTGTAACACAGCCGGCGACTCCCCCACTGCACACAGCCCTCTCTGCTCTGCTGACTGGCCCTGTGGCAGCGCTCCTCCCCCAGACCGGCCTCCTCTCTGCTCCTCGGTGGCCATCTTTTGCTGGAAGCATGGTGAGCGCTGCTGGACGCTGAAGACGGTGGCATCGCGGTCTGGGTCCCCCGGCATACCTCTCCTCCGTTGGTAACAGGTCTGTGTATGCAGCGCTGTGTCCTACCAGGCTCTGTGTCTGCGTGGTTGATAATCAGCGCTGGTAGTGCAGGAATTGATTTCTTTGCATTGTATGTGACTTCTGCTAGCGCTGCTGCCTGTACTTTCATTTTCTACTGTCAGCCATTTCACTGTCCCTGCTCTTCTGCTAAAGCCCTTGCGGTGCGGTGATTGCAGGGTGGTCTCACACTATACTGACAAGTATCAGTGAGAGGGGTCACATACTTATCATCATGTCTGAGAGTGACTTTCCTCTCCAGCTTATGTGTACTACCTGTAAGGTACCAATAGCGGAGGGGGAGGGTAACGCGGAGGGGCTATGTCGACAGGGTTATTTATTGGCGGGCCAATTACTGTCACGGCTCTGGTACAGGAACCGCCCTGGGCTTGTTTCGCCAAAGCGCTTACAACCTTGGTGGGCCAGTTAGCTCCGCAGCCTGCATTCTCACAGATGGGATTGTCCCAGCAGTCAGTGGTGTCGTCACCCATGCAGGGTTTCCCGAGACAATTGATGGTACCCCACAGTCTCCCTATTTCCCCTCCCCAGGTCTCTCAGGAGCCTGCGTGGGTTAATTCACTGACAAGTTCTGTACAGCACTTGTCAGACGTGTTACAAGGGGAGTCTATGTTGAGGCCACATAAGAGGCCGGTGGCGTCTCTGTCCACTCCTTATGAGGATGACGACGTGACGTCTGATGATGGGGAGATTCTGGATATTTCTGACCAGGAACCTCTCCGTATAAAGAGTCGGACGCTAGGTCCAAGGTTTATATTCCTGGACCTATTCGGGCAGTCCGCACAGCTTTAGTGATTGAGGATGAAGATCCTCCGGTGTCCAAATCTAAATATGCCTTTTTTAAGGATTTTAAGGGTGACGCCACAGTGTTTCCTCTTTCGGGTCAGTTAGTGGACCATTTAGAGGAGGCATGGAAACATCCTGGCAAACGGTATCAGCCTCAGAGACTCTTGGCGGTGGCTTATCAGTTTGCGGATAATTATTTTTCTAAGTTGGAATCCCCTCCACAGGTGGATTCTCATGTGACACGCCTAGTACGAAGTGCCACATTGCCCATGTCTTCCTTGAAGGATGCTACGGACCGTAAGGTGGAGATCTGCCTAAAGTCCGTTTATTCCCTTGCGGGGGGGGCAGCTAGGCCGACTATGGCCATTTGTTGGGTAGCCAGAGCTATGGAGCGCTGGGCTGATAGTTTGGAGGCGTCTTTCGATTCCGACTGTTCGGCTGAACAGACCGAGTTGATAGGCAATCTCCGGGATTCGGCCACTTATATCAATGAAGCGGCCTTGGATATCAGTACCCTGGCGTCTCGGATTTCTTCGGCAGCTGTAGCTGCTCCTCGCACCTTATGGTTGCGATCTTGGAAGGCGGATGCTGATTCCAAGGAGGGCTTGGAAGCTTTGCCTTTTAATGGAGAAGTCCTATTTGGTCCGGATCTGGACAAAATCGTAGCCACGCTGGCGGCAGCCAAATAGGCATGTCTTCCGTCTGCTGCGGTTCCTTCCAGTTCAGGTACGTTGGCCTTACAGGGCCCAGGGTAGGCCTAAGACAGTCTTTTCCCAGACAGGCTGGCCCCAAAAAAATGGGCAAGCCCCGGAAACAGGCCTGGAGTACCAGACGTCCGGCCCATAAGCCAGATGACAAGCCTGCGGCCTGATGGTCCGGGCCTCCCTTTGGGGGATCCCAAGGTGGGAGGCCACCTGCTGCAGTTCGCCCAGTGTTGGTCGGTTACCACGACAGACACTTGGGTTCACGAGGTGGTTTCTCACGGGTACGCCCTCTCCTTTCGGCACAGGCCCCCGTCCCGATTCTTCACCACGGGTCTTCCATCAGACCGGAACAAAGCCATGGAACTGCGGAAGGTTTTGCACGCTATGCTCCAGGCTGGAGTTATAGTGCCTGTTCCATTCTCCCAGAGGGGCCAGGGTTTCTATTCCAATCTGTTTTTGGTGCAGAAACCCAATGGGTCGTATCGTCCGATCCTCAACCTCAAAGCACTCAACAAGTCTTTGCGGGTGCCGAGGTTTCGGATGGAGACCCTACAGTCCATCATTCTGGCGCTGGAACCTGGGGATTACATGGTGTTGTTGGACATACAGGATGCTTACCTGCATGTCCCTATTCTTTTACGCCATCAACAGTTCCTCAGGTTTGCAATCCGCAACGATCAGTTCCAGTTCCGGGCGTTACCTTTTGGGCTGGCGACAGCACCACGTGTATTCACCAAGGTCATGGCGGCTTCCCTGTGGCTGCAGGGAGTCCGCATGTTACCGTACTTGGATGAACTTTTGTTGGTGGCAGGATCTCCAGAGCTCCTTCTACGCCACTTGGACCTGACAATTGCGGTACTGCAACGGCACGGCTGGTTGATAAACTGGCAGAAGTCCACCCTGATCCCGTCTCAGAGGATTCTGCACCTCGGAGCCTTATTGCGCTCCGGACAGCAACGGATCTTTGTGACGGGGGAAAAGATCTCTGCCTTGCATTTGAGGGTGCGCAGTTGTCTGCAGACTCGCCGTGTGTCTCTGCACTCGGCGATGAGGTTACTGGGCTCCATGGTGTCAGTATTCGACATGGTGGAATATGCCCAGTTTCACTCCAGACCTCTGCAGCAATTGATCCTGTCCAAATGGAATGGACTGCCTCAGTCTAAAATCCTAGACAATGGTGCTCACTCCGGAGGTTCGCCTGTCCCTAGCCTGGTGGTTGCAGACGACCCATCTCAACAAGGGTCGTCCATTCTGGGTGGCGAATTGGGTCCTGTTGACAACGGACGCCAGTCTTCGGGGCTGGGGAGCAGTCTCGGGTCCACACTTGTTCCAGGGCAGGTGGACTCAGGCGGAAGCAGTGCTTCCAATAAACATCTTGGAGCTCCGCGCGGTTTTCAATGTTCTCCAGCAGACACATCGTGTTCTCCAAGGTCACCCCGTGCAGGTCCAGTCGGACAACGCCACCACTGTGGCCTACATAAATCGACAAGGAGGAACCCGAAGTCGGGCGGCTCTCGTAGAGGTTTCCCGAATCCTGGTTTGGGCGGAGCGCAATCTCCCGGCCATATCAGCAGTATTCATCCCAGGAGTCCTAAACTGGGAGGCGGACTTTCTCAGTCGCCAGGACGTTCATCCGGGGGAATGGTCTCTGCACCAGGACGTCTTCCAACTTCTGGTGGACAGGTGGGGTCTTCCAGAGATTGACCTCATGGCGTCACGGCACAACAACAAGTTGCCGGTGTACGGGTCTCGCACAAGAGACGAAAAGGCGTCTCTGGTGGATGCTCTGTCCGTCCGGTGGGCGTTCCGGTTGGCTTATCTGTTTCCTCCGTTTTCCCTTCTTCCACGGGTAATCCGGAAGTTCAAACAGGAAGGAGGGACACTCCTGTTGATAGCTTCTGCGTGGCCCCGGAGGCACTGGTTCTCAGACCTCCAGGGACTGTCCGTGGACAATCCTCTGCAGTTGCCGTTACGACCGGACCTCCTGTCACAGGGTCCTTGTCTTCACCCGGACCTGACTCGGCTGTCTTTGACGGCGTGGCTGTTGAGATGGCCATGTTAAGGTCCAGGGGGTTTTCCAGCTCTGTAGTGCAAACAATGCTAAGGGCTCGGAAACCATCCTCTGCAAGGATATACCATCGTGTGTGGCATACGTTCTTCCAGTGGTGTCGGCCGAGAGGTTATGCTCCTCGTGAGTTCCGTCTGTCTAGAGTGTTAGCTTTCCTACAGGCGGGACTGGACCATGGGCTTCGCCTTGCGTCTCTGAAGGTGCAGGTGTCTGCCCTGTCCGTCTGGTTCCATCGTAAGATTGCTACAATCCCTGATGTGCGCACCTTTATGCAAGGTGTTCTCAGAATTCAGCCACCTTTTGTTCCACCGGTGGCGGCTTGGGATTTAGCTGTGGTCCTGAGGGCTCTCCAGGGACCGCCGTTTGAACCACTGGGCTCAGTGGACCTCAAATGGCTGACGGCTAAAACAATTTTCCTTCTGGCCATTGCTTCGGCCAGACGTGTTTCTGACTTAGGGGCTCTCTCCTGTAAGACCCCCTTTTCTGATTTTTCATAGGAACAGTGCGGTGCTGCGCACTTGTCCTGGTTTCCTTCCTAAAGTTGTTTCCAGTTTTCACATCAACGAGGAAATCGTTGTGCCAGCTTTTAACTCACCTGATCTTTCAGTGGGTGGGGCCACTTTGGACGTTGTGCGGGCCTTAAGGATTTATGTTGGCTGCACTTCTTCGTTTAGGAAGCCGGACGCCTTGTTTGTCCTCTATGGCTTCCGTAAAAAGGGTTGGCCTGCTTCAAAGCAGACTTTGGCAGGCTGGATTCGTATGGCCATTTCAGAAGCTTATCTTCATTAAGGCCTTCCGGTTCCTTCCTCTGTGAGGGCTCATTCCACTAGGTCTGTGGGTCCTTCGTGGGCTGCTCGATGTGGTGCCTCTGCAGTCCAGATCTGCAAGGCTGCCACATGGTCCTCTGTCCATACCTTTGTGAGGTATTACGCGTTTGACACCTTTACTTCCCGGGGGGGGGGGGGGGGGCTGTGTACGGGCGGTCTCCCGACCACCCATACACACCTGCCGATGGACAGATGTGTCTGCAGACATATCCGTCCATCGGCTGTGCAGCACAGCCAATGTGATAATGTCGGTGTTCGCCGACATATCACGGGTACACAATGCCTGACGGGCAGCAGATACATTGGCTGATCAATTGATCGGCCAATATATCGGTCAGTGTGTACCCAGCTTTACCCCCTGGACACTTGCATATCTGTGTGCACCTGAGTCTGTATATGAACCACAGCGCAACTTGCAGTGAAAAGAAAGAAAGAAATGCGGCCGCTACATTGTAGCACTTTGTATACAGCTTCAGAGACTCAGTCACACACAGATATACAAGTAGACACCTATCAAATTAATCAGCGCAGTGCTGATGTGACGCATTTTGTTACAGAAAAGACTCTCGGCGCTTGCAGAGTCTCACGGGATCTGGCGCACAGAGAGGGGCTTTTTAGCGTGGCTGCAGCAAAGATGTATAAGGACGCCGCTGTAGACTGCTTAATTATATATATTTTTTTTAATCTGAGAACACATTCCATCTAATCTACTAAACCAGAGGTTCCCAAACTCCGCCATTACAGTCCAGGTTTTAAGAATCGCCATGCTTGAGTCCAGATGGTTAAATCAAATTGACTGAGGTACTAATTAATGCACCTGTGCTGAAGCTTGGCTATCATTAAAACATGGACAGTAATGGCGGCGTTTGGGGGACACTGTACTAAGCAATTTCTGCCAGATAGCCAACAAGCCAGTGTCGTGTACCACTGGGGAAGCGACAGTGCCCCCCCCCCCCCCTCAGCCTTGCACCCTAGTTAGCAGCACTGGTCGCATACCCCCCTTCCTTCGCCCTGCGAGAGCATTCTGCGCAGGGTAAAACAGATGGGATATGGATGATATCATCTTTATAATTCAATTGAATTGCTGAACCATTTACATCCCATATTTGTTTTTTGTATTTTTTTCATTTGGACACCTAAGATTATAAGAAGGTTAAAAAAAAAAAAAAAAAAGTATAAGATGGGAAGAAGGGGATCTCCATAGGCAAAAATACAATGCGAGTCCACACCAATTCCTGAAACCACCGGTTATATCCACCCCCGTGCCGAAATCCTCATGTAACGCCTAAAAAAAAAATATGGATGTGAGCCTCCATAATTCATCCTATGCTTTTACTGGGGGATTATGGTATTTGTTTTTTGTTGTGGGGCGCCCTCAAAGCATAATTTGAGTTTCAATGTTTTTTTTCAGCCCATCGTCCGTATGTAATGTCGGGTACACACTGGACAGATATATTGGTCGATCAATTGATCTGCCAATATATCTGGGGCCCGATGGCCAGTGTGTGCCAGCGATAGGTTTGTGAACGACGTCGATCAGACATAACGTGTCGGCTCTGCTGCACAGCCGATGGAGAGATATATCTGCCCATCAGCAAGTGTGTACGGGCGATCAGCCAATCGCCCGTAGACATGCAGCCGAGGGGAGGGGAGCTGACTCGCCCCCCACGCAGCAATACCTGCGGCTGCCTGGAAGATGATGGTTGTTCAGTATATATGAACGAACATCATCTACATATACAGTCAGGTGCATAAATATTGGGACATTGACAGAATTTTCATATTTTAGCCTCTATTCACCACCACAATGGCTTTGAAATGAAACAAACAAGATGTGCTTTAACTGCAGACTTTCAGATTTAATTTGAGGGTAATTACATCCAAATCAGGTGAACGGTGTAGGAATTACAACGGTTTCTATATGTGCCTCCCACTTTTTAAGGGGCCAAAAGTAATGGGACAAACTAAACAATCCTAAATCAAACTTTCACTTTTTAATACTTTGTTGCAAATCCTTTGCAGGCAATTACAGCCTGAAGCCTGGAACGCATAGACATCACCAGACGCTGGGTTTCATCCCTGGTGATGCTCTGCCAGGCCTCTACTGCAAATGTCTTCAGTTCCTGCTTGTTCTTGGGGCATTTTCCCTTCAGTTTTGTCTTCATCAAGTGAAATGCATGCTCAACCGGATTCAGGTCAGGGGATTGACTTGGCCATTGCATAACATTCCACTTTTTAGCCTTAAAAAACTCTTTGGTTGCTTTTGCAGTATGCTTCGGGTCACTGTCCATCTGCACTGTGAAGCGCCGTCCAATGAGTTCTGAAGCATTTGACTGAATATGAGCACATAGTATTGCCCGAAACACTTCAGAATTCATTCTGCTGCTTTTGTCAGCAGTCACATCATCAATAAATACAAGTGAACCAGTTCCATTGGCAGCCATACATGCCCACACCATGACACTACCACCACCATGCTTCACTGATGAGGTGGTATGTTTTGGATCAAGAGCAGTTCCTTTCCTTCTCCATACTCTTCTCTTCCAATCACTCTGGTACAAGTTGATCTTTGTCTCATCTGGCCATAGGATGTTGTTCCAGAACTGTAATGGCTGTTTTAGATGTTGTTTGGCAAACTCTAATCTGGTCTTCCTGTTTTTGTGGCTCACCAATTGTTTACATCTTGTGGTGAACCCTCTATATTCACTCTTGTGATGTCTTCTCTTGATTGTTGACTTTGACACATATACACTTATCTCCTGAAGAGTGTTCTTGATTTGGCCAACTGTTGTGAAGGGGTTTTTCTTCACCAGGGAAATAATTCTTCTGTCATCCACCACAGTTGTTTTCCGTGGTCTTCTGGGTCTTTTGGTGTTGCTGAGCTCTCCGGTGCGTTCTTTCTTCTTAAGAATGTTCCAAACAGTTGATTTGGCCACACCTAATGTTTTTGCTATCTCTCTGATGGGTTTGTTTTGATTTTTCAGCCTAATGATGGCTTGCGTCACTGATAGTGACAGCTCTTTGGATCTCATATTGAGAGTCGACAGCAACTGATTCCAAATGCAAATGTCACACCTAGAATCAGCTCCAGACCTTTTACCTGCTTAATTGATAATGAAATAATGAGGGAATAGCCCACACCTGTCCATGAAATAGCTTTTGAGTTGATAGTTCCATTACTTTTGGCCTCTTAAAAAGTGGGAGGCACATATAGAAACCGCTGTAATTCCTACACCGTTCACCTGATTTGGATGTAATTACCCTCAAATTAAATCTGAAAGTCTGCAGTTAAAGCACATCTTGGTTGTTTCATTTCAAAGCCATTGTGGTGGTGAATAGAGTCCAAAATATGAAAATTCTGTTAATGTCCCAAAATTTATGCACCTGACTGTATATCTGCTAGGTATGTACCCACCTTAACTCTAAGGCAGGTGCTGTGGAACTGCACATCCCAGCATGCACTGCCACCTTTTTGATATAACAGCATGCTAAAACTATGTGCAGTGCATGCTGGGATGTGTAGTTCCACAGCATCTGGAGGGCCAAGTTTGAAGACCCCTGCGTCTAAGGTATGGCATGGCTTCATAAAAAGGGAATTAAATTAGCTGGAGGAAATCAAAAGTTTAAAAAAAATAAAAAAGACAAATATTGTAACCTGAAGTATACCCATAGTGCATTAGTCAATTACATAACTGTAGCTGGACATGAAATATTCAGGCTTTGGGCATTAGTGCTAGACTGAAAATCTCTGTAACTCTTACTTATATTACAGTTTGGGATAAAAACGTCAAAGGAAAGAGTCTGCAAATACAGTAACTTTATGTATAATCCTAGTATTTCCCAGTGTGCCATGTCCTGGTTTTCCTCTGAGCCGTGCTACAAAAGGTAGCAATGCTAAAACAGTCATGTCACACTGCAGACAGCCTCAAATAGTATCAGACCTATAGAGGCTCACCTTAAGGTGAGCAATATGACACACACAGGGGTATATTTACTAAAGTTTGGGTTTTTAGAGGTGGAGATGTTGCTGATAGCAGCCAATCAGGTTATACTTGCCATTTAACTAGCACCTTCTAGAAGATAATAGCTAGAAGCTGATTGGTTGCTGTGATGCAACATCTCGCAGTTATACCCCCATAAAGATGTTGGACCAAATGATGAAGTCTGAGCCAAATAACAATCCTCCCATGTCGTCACCTCCTGGTACAGAATGGAAAACCTTTGCCGTGCCTATTACTAGATGGCGGTAATCTACTTGTAAAAAAGCAATGATTTAACTCAACCTCTGTTGGGATTGTAATACAGCTGCCTGGTGTGTAGAGTCACAAGAGTACCTTAATACCATTTATAAGTCTGTCTTCTGACCTATTGTACGACCAACTCTTCAATTCATTCATTCAATCAATCGTTCTTACAGGAGATACAAATGTTTAAAATAATCTTCTCCACTTCTCTTACTAAATATGGTGAGTTTCTAGTTTTTATTTTATTTCCTCATAGTTTCTGGTTTTTCACCAAAATCACAGAGGGGAAAGATAAAGAAATCTGATCTTCATACTCCATTTTATTAATAAAATATTGATTAAACATATATAAAACACCCACAGGTTGGGCAGAGCACCAGATATAGATATTCCAGAAATAGTCGTCCACCGTGGATGACCGGATCTGGAAGCTGTCTCTCTTCTCTGCTCTCCACCAACACGTTTTGCCGTAAAGGAGCCCTGAAAGTGTTCGGTGCAGGACTGTAACTAGGGGTGTGCGGGTCCTGTAGGTGGCACCATCCGTGTCCCTACAGCAGCCTGCAGCCAGTATCACTGCAGCACTACCGCCCAGAGCATTCTTTGGACGCTCTACACACGCACCCTTCAGTCTGTACAGCTGCTTGTAGCCTCCTCAACTATCTGAACTCTTGCCAGTGGGATAACTTTATTGTAGTCTACAATGCCATGCCAGTCACTGGCAGGAACTGAGTTCAATATCCTAAAGCCCATAACCAACAAGAGCAGGGGGCATGGGTATGTCGCAATGGTGCATCTATAATGGGTGCAGGGTGTGCGGTGCATACAGGCTTCTGGGTCCAGGGGGACCCCACACCCTGCACCCATATATAGTTATACTTACCTCTCCGGAGTCCTGCTCTCCCAGCGGCCAGGCACTGCAGAGCAGCAACAAATCACAGGGAAAATGGTGTGGCGGGCATTTGTGATCTGCACATGCTCAGTAGAGATATTCCCGGTTATAAGGCGCGGGTGCCATTTTGCCAGGGAGATCTGCGCATACGGATGGATACTGGCACCCAGCCTGAATCTACTGCACTGCCAGAGAGGAGAGGGTACCCACGTGTTGTGACTGTCCACTTTGATTGGCAGGAGGGCGAACCTTGGAGTAGTTTCTTTAAAAGCGAACCAAACACCCCTAGAGGAGGGGTAGAAGCCTTCAGGCTGTGGGGCCTATTGGATATTTCCCCTGTATGCCAGTCCGACCCTGTGCAAGTTGACATAATGGTTGTCCATAGGCTGAATGCGTTGTGTTTGGCACACATTCTGTTTATCATCACACCAGGCATTAAAATGCTGAATAGGAATAAAATACGTTACTGAAGAAAGAGTGAAATATAAATGAACTGTGAACACATACTGTATGTGTGTGTTGAAAAAAAGAAGCCATTGAGGACAATTGACAGCAACAAATTGCCAGCTAATGTAACTGAAAGGTCTAAACACAGGTATGTATCAATAGAAATACAGGTATCTATATTTGAGATGGACATGTGCAATGGGAGCAGGATCCCGCACTCATCAGGAGTCGCAACCTGGGTAAGTGTAGGGGAGTGGGGGAGAAGAAAGACCCCTACAAAGGACATTTTCCACCCCCAATATACTAGTATTGTTTAACCATTTATAGCAGACAGTAATCTGAGTTATAGGCCTTCTCTGTCTGATATATATATATATATATATATATATATACTGTAACAACCAAATTGGAAACTGGATTATTTGTTTATAATAAAATTGTTTTAAAATTAAGACCATTGTCCTTTAAATGTTGTTGGGTTACGGATCCCGATATCTTTGTGCTAAATTTTTATTAATGATTTCACTCCACCTCTTTTAGGAGACCAAAAGCTGTGATATACATAGATCCATGGTAGCATGTGGCACCGTCATTCTGATAACTAGAAGTAATGTCACACCAGGCATACGTATAGTAATAATGCCACAACATTCTATAGTGCATGGCCAATATTTAACATAACCTGGTCTTCACTGTCTGGCTCCTTTCTTTAGTCCCTTATCATGGATCCTTCAGTTCGATAACACCATACAGTATAACGTCCTGGGCTTCCATGCTCATCCGGCTCTCTTGGTTCCCAGATCAGGTCGTTCTTTCGCTCGATGATGACATGTAGAGTCTGCAGCTTCATTTGCCAGAACTGACTTGGGCTTCCAGGATCTTTTGAAAATATCAAAAGTGAAATTACAGCATTAATATCCCATGGCATAAAATCGCCTAATTTAATGAATTACAGTGTCAACATTATAAAGAAAGAGATTTAAGATGTGCCTTCTTTTTCTGCCTATCAACAAATCGGATGCAAGCTGTTATTTTCCAGTGCAGTGCAGGCAATGAAAGCAAAGCTCTCATTGGTTGCTATAGATTTCATTGGATTGAATTATGAAATAAATAACTGACAGAACATCAGTGAGAGCAGTTTTTATATGTTCTTGTATTTCTTATTCCAAACCTGCCACATAACCACTGAAATGACTATGTTCTAGATTTGTCCTGTTATATTGACCTACCATCCCAGAACAGCTGAGAGGTACCTCCGGCCAACCGGAAAGGTAGGCAAGGCTCCAAGAGGCTAGAGCCATCCGGCATGGCTGCCCACTGCACTTGGTACAGGCACCTGATGAAGCATTTTGCGTTGAATCTCCTCTCTCATCTCTGCACCCTGCATGACAATGCAAATAATCAAGGTTTGGTTTAGCCGTGGGACAGGGGGCTATGATGACACATAATCGGACCCCTCAGTGCCGACCTGGCTCCAAGGTGTTGCCTGGATAAAGTAGCAAAGTCCAGCACACAGTAAAATCATTAGAATAAGGCAGCAGAATAGAGAATGAACAAAAGTCACAGCCAGAATTGCTACATAGGAGAAGCAAAACAATCACCTAGTACTGAATGCTATGTCTGATCCTGATTTAGAGCATTAGGAGGTGAGATCCAAGCCCATAAGCAATTAGTCCAGGAATATTTCTACTTAGCTTATGGGCATTTTATGAAATATATGTGATCCAGATCGCTTAGTCATCTTTGGGGTAAACGTTTCAAACCTTCTAAAGAGTGGAGAACTTGCCCATAGCATTTATCAAGTAAATTCTATAAAATGATTGGTAGAACATAACTGGTTGCTATAGGCAACTTCTCCACTTGTCCACTCTTTAGAAGAATTGATACATTTCCCTCTTGGTGTAATGGCATATAAGGGTAGGGAAGGTGCGCTGGGCAATCAGTGGATGGAGCAGGCACCCTGCCAGCAGCCCACCAATTCCCAAGAAACTGATTCATCTGTATGCTTCAAGATTGTATCCTCCAACTGGTCATTTAAGTCTTCCAGTTTTATACAAAGAAAAGTGCAATATGTGATATTTCTAGTCCATGTAATATATTTAATGCAACTATTATTGTGTCGATTCTTATGTTTTAAAATTGTACTGTTTAACTTTTGTTATGAATATCGACACCCACCGTCGTTAGTGCAGTTGCCAAGTAATCTCTGGCACTGTCAGAGTCTACTGCAGGTCTCCGGGAAAATGGCGGCTGCACAATATTTCCAGTTGATTTCTGCAGCACAGATGCTTGAGTGGTAAGTATAATGTATGGGTGCAGGTTATGCCATGTGAGGGCCTGCACCACACACCTTGCTGAAGGGAAAATATTATGTGTAGATACATCTGCACTGACCTGATCATGCAGCTTCTGCTCCAAAATGTTAAGTTTCAACTTTGTGGGCCTCTTCCGAGGCAGCTGTCTCCTGATGTTGTTCAAGGGAGGGGGGGGGGAGGGGGGGATTTGATTTTCGAGCTCTTGGGCATTGATCTTATCTATGTATTAGAAGTGGACTAGAAGACGCCAGATTGAAGTTAAAATACGTCTACTTGCCCTCTTACAGCTCTACACCAGTGGATTATATCAAGTTATAATTAAAATGTTTCTAGTCACAATAAAGATCAAAATTTACTTCACTCATACTGTATTAGTCACACAAGTCAAAATGCCGGTCATTATTGAGTGCCAATAACTGGCGGATAACATTTGTTCTGACATTCAGGGGAAACCAGGCTGGCCAAAGGCTCCCACCAGCAGGTACATGAGGTCATCAGAAAACCATGACATTAAAGGGTTGTGGAGTTACTTCTCCATTGTGATTATTCATTCTGTATATTTTCATAGCTGTGGAGCTTGTAGGAAGCTGCCCTGATGGCGGTGAACCAGAGCTGTGGTCAGCAGATGATTCTTGAGAAAGAACCAACTGAGGAAGCCACCCACCTGTTCATCAAAGCATACCCTTCCACCGCATAACCGCGTCACCAGGTTGCTCTCCACACCATCCAGCCTCAGCCATCTCCACTTTGCCTAGGTCCCCATCTACACACGCATGCCTCATGTCATCTGTCTGTCTCCCCTCTCTCTTAAGGTGCATACACACGGTACTATCTGCAAAAGCAACAATATCGCTGAATGATTTCCCTTGAACTTTTCTGTACTGCAGGACAAACGATATTGGGTGTACACACTGATAGATGTCTATGATAGATATCTTTCAGTGAAGTCATCCTGCCACATCTCTGAACATGCAAATCTAGATGAAATCGTCCAATTTGGCCTGTATGTATGGACAACCATAGACATCGTTATCGTCCATGCATCGTTGGTCGTTCGCTGCATAAAAATTAACGATATGAGCGATTTATCGTTGAACAATATCGTTATCGGTCAGACATCGTACCGTGTGTGCGCACCTTAAGATTGTAAGCTCCTAGGAGCAGGGTCCTCCTCCCTACTGTCTCATAGCCCTCTTCTCTAGAACTTCAATGACAGCCTTCACCTTCACAGCTGTATTGTGTATGGAGAATTGTGGTGCTAATTGTTACTTGTGCTCTGTTTATGTTTTGGTTACTGTACTGTAATGTTCTATGTACCCTGTACTGCCCTACTGTTGACGTATGTACGGCGCCTTATAAATAAAATGTAATAATAATAATAGCTGTTGTTGGGGAAAAAAAATAAAAATTTATTCAAACTGCATTCTGTGAATCAACCACTAGATGTCACTAAATCCAAACAAATTGTAAGTTTAAAAACAAGCGTATCAGCAATTTGAGCAACTCTCACAGAGGGAGGGCTGTACTACGCATCGCATTTTGAATCCAGTACATCCCACCACTTATAATTAGTTGAGCCTGGAGGAGACCGCAACTGAGCATTTGCAGTATTGAATATTAATATTTGATAATATCGATGTTATTCTTATAATTTTTTATTTTCTTATCAATTGACATATTCTTATCTCGTGTGAATGCGGGACCTCTGATAGGCCATCCCCAGTACTAACGCCTGCCTCGTTTCACCGGTTACCATTGGTTGAAGTTTTCTGGTGGCAGACATACATACAGTATGTCACCAGGGCCGTTGAGACATCCATGGGGCCTGGGTATTGTGGGGGTTTGACTACATCTGAGAGGCCTTGCTACACCCCCTGAAAAAAAAAAGTAAAATACACTACTAGGCGCTGCGTGCTGCAAAGGTGGAAATTTGTTCCCCCCAGCAGCTGGTCTGTGTTCCTTCAATAGACCTGGGTAATTAGTACCACCACCCGCGCCCCTGTACGTGACTAGTTTCGCAGGACTTGTCTCCCAGTCAATGTAGGCAGTTCATAAGTATTTTTCATGATGCCGGTCTTCCTTTTGCTGAAAATGGTGGTAGCTTGTTATCAATTATCTTCATCTTTATCTTTACCAGTTGATACATTATAGAGAACTGTTTCATTATAATGTCCCTTTATACACACAATATTCTATTTTCTTTCAGACCCACAACCAATGTGTCTGCTGGTAGTTAGGCTAGGGATAACAATGCATTTGTCCCAAAGTATTTACAGGTTGCTAACAAAATAAACAGTAAAGCTGTCACAGCCTGGATCAGTGATACCTCTAATGTGGAACGGCAGTCTGTGCGCGCAACTGTCTATATACCGTGTACACATAAAGCACCAACCACATTCAAAGACAAAGTTGACGTAGGTTGAAGTTTATTGTTTGTGATTGGACAGTGATTAGAAGCAGAAGGATTTCTATAGATAGCCACATAAATAAGATATAGGTGTAGAATATTTCTTGATGTGTCATTTTTAATGCTTGAAAAATGATAAAGTGGAGAGTGATAAAGTACCAACCAATCAGCTCCTAACTGTCACATTACAGGCTGTGTTTGAAAAATGGAATGGCAGTTAGGAGCTAATTGGTTGATTCTTTATCACGCTCCACTGTATCACTTTCCAAGGCTTAGTCCATCTCCACCACAATGTTTTCTAAGTTTTACTCTTCTGATTCTTTCACTCTTGGAATTCTAAACTCCCTTGTGCCACCGGCCCTATTTCCTGTGCAGTGAAATACAGAGTAGGTCTGGTCGCTGGTAATTTCCTCCACCGCTAGTCAGGGCTTTTCACTGCTTTTTGTAGTAATGAATATTTGTCTTTTTAGGTTTGGACCTCCAAAACAACATCAATTACACCCATCCTAACTGGCTGCAATGACGCAAATCATGTCGTCAAACACCAACCACCTCAGTGACCAGGAGAATGACGACACAACTAGAACCATCAAACGCTTTGCCCCGCCTACTTGTTGATGCGAATGGCATCATAAAAGCCTAGCTCACTTTCACTGTGAATCTCTTAGGAGCAAGATATGAAATGTTGGCAAGATTGCCCATTACAGAAATGTCCTTGCTCAATCTTTGCTGCAGTCATGCCAAACAGCCCCTCTCGGCGCACCTGGTCCCGTGATACTCTGCTAGTGCCAGATGTCTTTTTTTTGCAAAAAATGTGTGTAGACACACCAGGAGACTGTGCTTTTTAATTTGATATGTAACATTTGTATATCTGTGTGTGACTCATTCAATCAGCATGCGAATGGCTACAGTGCATCGGCCAGAGCTTTTTTCCAAGCCAAGTTCCGTTTACAGACTCAGTCGCTCACAAATATACAAGTGTCACATATCAAATTAATCAGCACAGTCTCCTGGTGCTTCCTAGTTGCATGGCATTGTGACATAGACACATTTTCAGCAAAAAAAAATAATCAAAAAATATGCCCGGGGCTAGGAATATCATGCTGCATCACATATTGAGGCTAGAAGAGCAAGTACACATCTGTAGGTCTGGGATAGTCAGGGTTTCTCTTGTTTAATGTGTATGCTAGGGTTGTATGTTGGGGTTGGGGCATCAACAGCTTAACATCAATGTTACAATTGTTACCACCATCGACATCAATGTAAAAAAAAATAAAAATTAGCCACTACACATTGATGTTTTTAGATAAAAACTACAGATTCTTCTTCGCAAACATCAATGTTCAATGCACATCCCTAGCATCTGCCATACTATTTCTCATGTGTCATCTAGGAAAAGTAATTGATGACTCTAGTGTGAGTCTAAAAGAGGTACTGAAAACTAAGAGAAACTTGATACAGTTGTGGCGGAGGTTTAGGTGAAGGAAATCATTTTACTTAGAGGGGGGATGAATTGTGCAGGATAGTGACATTACAGCTGCCAAATGGGACAAGACTGGTAAGCCTATAGACTGTTCCCTGTAATCAAGGAGTGGTTCTTGGATGGGGAACAGTTCAGGGTGCCAATGGCTACAGTTTGCAATTATGACAATAAACCATTAAGAGATATAAATCACATCAATACTACATAGCTGATTGTTACTTGCTATATCACTTACAAAGGGCAACATTTAAATTTGGAACAAAGTTTATTAAAACATTTTTTATTAAATTATAGGAGCAAGATAGTTCGCTCCATACTGAAATAATTGGTCCTTGTATAAATACAATCAATTCTTCAGAGTGTTGGTGGCAGAAGTGGGATAATATGTAAATTATTTTGGTAATAAGATTTTGATTTTAGTTACAATATGTGAAGATTCATCTTCACCACCACCAGGAGGAGCTAGTTGTCAGAGAAAAGCTCAATTTGGCACATCCAATCTCCTGATTTTTGTGGCTTAGAATCCCAGTCACACGGTAATTGCCCTCAGCCATCCAGGATGGGAGAGCCAAGTTGGGTAACTTAAAACTGGTGCTGGGGAATGTGTATGAACCCTGAAAAAGAATGGAAATTCCATTATTGTGCAATTCAGTAAAAAAAAAAAGATTTATTAGCTTAAGAGATACAAAACTGTATATAAAATTGCCCTAACAGCAGCTTCACTATATAGTACAGCTTGTGGATTTTGAAAAGAACGAAAATGTTTCACAGTGGCAAAACATTGCAATTGTCATGGGAATATATAGCATATTGGGGTTTTATAAACAATAGATATTTACCGCTTTGAAGGGACAGTGGCAGGGAAGGCCGTAGGTTTGTAGGGGCCCTGGACACTGCTGTCCTGGCTTGAAAAAAGCATCCAGCATACTACAGACATCAGTGTATGTGCAGCTGCCAAACTGGTCGATACAGGGGACGGTTATCCACTCATCCAGCATCTCCTTCTCTGCAGAGATTTTTATCTACATTACAGGAAGAAATAACACTATTACACCTGGGTTTTGTGTTCTTTCTCTGTTCCAATATACAACACGTATAATGCTGACATGTGGGTAGGGACTGCATGGTGAGGACACAGGCAAAATCAACCAAGTGAGCAAAACAAGTGGCTTACAAGAAAGACAAACCCGGGCATCTGGAATATAGAATATATAAGTTTCTGTCTTATTTTTGGAATATATAGCAGAGTCGGAGCCTCTTCTGCTCAGTGATAGCTAGACTGCATTGCACACTGACATACAGTATAGCGGGGAGGAGGAAGCAGCAGGGCACAGACAAAGACTTAGCCCATCAGAGTGATCAGCATTCTGGTTAGGCTGCGCAATACGCTGGCAGGACGCGAACAATGTACGGGCAATATGCAGGGAGTGCTCTCATTTCCATGGCAGATGGCAGACTGTATTGCCGCTTGCAAATGGCTTCCCCGTGTGGTTTTGATAGTGTTATGTTAGTGTTCCAGTAAAAGCTTTCTTGAAACAGAAGGTTTTTGCAGGGCTGTAACTAGGGATGTGCCAGCAGTGCTGAAGCTCAGGGGCATTTATATGGCTTGCAGGGTGCCTGGAACGCTGCTGCAGAACTGCTTGGAGATTCCTAGAACTGCTTGGAGCATCTTTAAGATGACCCTGCCCCATTGTTGTGATATCATGATGTCACATGAGCAGGGGCAGGGTCAGCTGAGGGCGCATTATTGCCCTGCTAAGACTCTGGGTATTCAATTTATGTGTTCACAGCTAATTATAACTGAAAATGAAGATGGTAATCCTCACCCGTGGAATTGTGGGTAAACGCACATCGCTCCTTATTTGTCCTTGTACTGAACTATACAAACAGAAATGCAATTCTCACAGCGTAGAACATCTTGAGATGGCGACAGCATTGGGAGGATAGTGGCCACTGCTGGCATTGTCTTTACATTTTCAATGTAGTATAGGGTTATTGACACCTAGGGGTATATTTACTAAAGGTCGATTTTAATCAATTCATTGATCAACTTCAATTTTGTGTTTCTGAGGCTAAATCACAAATTTACTAACAGACAATTTTTTTATTTTATTTTTTTAAGTATTAGTAAATGTGTGATTAAAGCTGGGTACACATTTAACGATATGTACCTAGCCGACCTGTCATGCGACGTGACTCGGCGGGGGGTCCTGGTATCGTTAAGTGCGGCATGGTCCTCACTGGCGATGTCGCCCGTTGGACCTACATACAGGTCGGACGGACGATGCCGCTGATGATGTGCGGGAGCGCGCATCATCACGTACATTGAGTGTACACACTAGACGATGTTGCCGACATAGCCGGATCGGACGACATATCGTCTAGTGCGTAGCCGGCTATTAGCCCCAGAAACACAACATCGATGTTGTTTAATTTTCATCTATTTTAAATCGATCAAAATTGATTAAAATCAACCTTTAGTAAATACACCCCCAGTAACTGATGCACTGGGTGGTGCATTCTCACTAACACTGGCTGCCCTCACAGTGTGTCGTTTGGTAAGAAATGTTTAGCATGATAGCTTACCTGGAGGGGAGAGCTCAGGGGGACATCTGTATTCAGAACCACGGAGACAGTCACTTCTCCAGGCATAGACACGGGATCAGGGCTAATAGAAAGGCTTTTGATTGTGCCAGGAAGTTTTCCTGAGTCGCAGTTTTCCCAGGTGATGCTCTTCACCTGCTGTAGGAAGCACAACGCTGCATAATCAGTAACATTTCTTCACTATAGTCCAGTACCCGGCTCGTATGGAGGCACATGCAGAGAAAATATTAATATAATTCAAATATTCACTTCTGAAACAGATGATGCTATTTGGTTATAGAGGAAAACATAACACAATGGTGAATTGAGTGCTGCTTAGAGTATTTTGTGATACCTTAAAACATCTCTATTGTGAGTTTTTAAGTATTTACACAGAGGATTGTAAAATCAGTGGCATATCTACAATGGGTGCAAGGTGTGCAGTGCACAAGGACCCCTGGGTCTGGGGGGCCCCACAAATCACACCCTGCACCCATGTTCTTTAATATTGTCCTCTGTGTAGCCCGGCATTTTTCACAGCGATCTGTACATGCATAGTAGAAAAATTGCAGGGAAAATGGCCGCCACACCATTTTCCTGGAGACCTGCACAGTAGACTCTGGCCCAGAGTTAAGTCTAATTTGCTGGCAGTGTAATGCGTATGCAAGGTCAGCCTTGGGGATACAGTAAAACCTCTCTGGCTTTGCGGATCCCCCGTTGCCAGGTTATAGGCAGCACCATCCCAAGGTAAATTTAATTTACCGCTATGGGGAAGCGGTAAACGCAGAAAATTGAGGGACCGCAAGTGAAATCAGTGGTTTCTCTGTGGTAAACATCCTCTTAAATAGGTGGAAGCAAAAAGGACAGAAAATAGGGTTTGCACTGCTTCATAAATACTGTAGACCCCATAGTACAGTATCATTTGTCAAAAAAAATCATGTGTAAATGGCTCCACTATATATAATGGCACAGTGGCTACCATTGCTGGCTCACATAACTGGTTCATTAGGCTCGATACTTATCAAAGACTTACTGATCTTGCCTCTGGTGTGTGTTAAGGTGATTACACACCTGATAGAGAGTTGGGTATGGTAGACCGGCGGTCGGGATACCGGCTGACAAAATACAGACAGCGGCATCCCGATGCTCAAAATCCTGATGGGCTCAGTAAGTATTCTAACCCTTCACCCCCTAACCCTCCCTTTCTGCATCCTAACCCTCCCCCCCGCTCACTAACCCTCCCCCTTAGTACCTAACCCCCCCTGTCTGCAGTCTACCCTAACCTCCCCCCCTTCAACAGCCTAACCCTATCCCTCCCATGGTGCCTAAACCTAACCCCCTCCCGCGGGTAACAGCTAATCCGGGCCACTATACTCACGTATGGGGTGTCGGCTGTCGGGATTCTGGCGTCGGCATCTCAACTGATGTCGGGATTTCGATGCTGGTGTGGTGGTTTTGACCGCCGACAACCCGTGCGTAGGTCACCTAACTACATCCCCTGACAGATATATCTGCAAACTGTGCAGAACATATATTCTGCATACATGTTGGCCAGTGTGCACCCAGCAGTAGAGTGCCCAGCATTAGTGTACCCAGCATTAGTGTGCCCAGCAGTAGTGTACCTGTGGTAGGGATGCCTGATGGAAAACCTAATTGGGGCAGGAACTGATGTGTCTGTATAATGTTCCTCTTATTGTACAGCACTGCAGAATATGTAGAATATACAACAATGACTACAATTCATGAGGAATGGAGGTTTTATGGATGGTAATAACAGTGACCAAGTGCTGCCAATAAAATCTTTTTACCCCTAGAATGCTGTCACATTTGGCGAGGCAGTATTCAGTGACATGTTCAGTTACAGTATTGATCGAACCACCCGACGACCCACCTACAGCATTATGTCAGTTCTTACCGTAGTGAATTCCCATGGTATCACCTTCGCTGGTATCACTGAGGCTTCAGTATATTGTCCGAGTGCTACAATAGCAACGAGGAAACACAATGCCAGCTTCACCATAGCTGCTGCACACAAGTGGCAATAAATCACACACAATGAGCAGAGAGAATACAGCCTACAGAACCCAAGCTAAAGGCTTGATGTCTCCTACCTCTGCTTCACCTAATAAATGTAGCTGTATGCAAATAAATACACAGAGCAAACACTGCAGAATGCTTATCAGTAGATAAAACCACAGCAGCTAAAAATTAAATCAACATGAAGCAGAAAAATACACAGAGATTACAATCACACTGTATAAATGAATGGTTTCTGCCTATCTCTCCCCCAGCCTTCACTGTGTAGACCAGCCAATTATAATGTGTGTCATTGCTATCTTGTAGCTATAGCATTGGTTTTTCATGTGAGACACCATACAGCACATTACACTGCTCTCTAGTGGTCAATAATAGAAATATCAGCATTTCAAACTAATACATTACAACATTTTTTTAAGATGAAAATCTGTAGTTTGTATTCTTATGACAGTCATTGGAATCTTCTATCCCTGTGTGCTTTGGGCTCTTTGATCTTCAAATTACTTTTTTTTTCTTTACTTAATGGAGAAAGCTAGTTCCTTTTATAGTTTTGGTATAATCCCTACCCCCACCCCAGTATAAAAACAAAGGGGGTGACTTCTCCATAACCCCTGTAGCTCTTGATGTACTTAACCCCTTAAAAACCTGTTATTCTCCCAATTATTGCCTGGTGAATGCTAGCCTGAAAGCTGCATTTAGAGTGTGCTGTTCAGTACAACCCTGCACAATACATATTTTGGCTGTAGAATCAGTACTTGCTGCCAGAGCCGTAACTAGACTTATTGGTGCCCTGTGCCAAAGAGAGCATTGGTGCCCCCTTCCCCCATTTTTTAAATAGGGACATAAGATAGTGCACCTGAAAAAGGGCCATGGCCTCATGGGGAAGGGCCAAGGAAGAGATAGGGGAGGCCAGGAGATGCTGGGGATAAAAGAAGAGGAAGCTACAAGTGAGAATGATAAAAAACAGGAAAACTGACAGGCCCAAACAGCGCCCCCTGCCCTGTGGTGCCCTGTGCCACGGCACTGGTCGCACCACCCTAGCTACGGCCCTGCTTGCTGCTGTAGTAATAATAGGCAGCACAAGCCTGAAGTCTAAAGGCCCCCATACATGTGCAGTGTATTGGGCCAATTCCCCGATCCCCAGATGCTGGGGTCAGGGCATTAACATGTTGGATTTCCCTGATTTGCCGTTCAGGATCAAAATATCATCGTGATCAGCAAATCTGGATTTTTAACATGAAGAATTTAACTGATTCCCTGACAGATCAGTTGTCATCGATGGCCACCGATTGTCATTTCTGGCGGTCCTGTCACATCGGGGGATTGATGAAATGGTTGGCAGATGTATGGAGCCCTTAACACTTTATCTTGAATGATTTATCCAATCAATCAGTACCTGTCTCCTGTTTCCCCCTATTCTGTACTATATGACCATGGCAGCCTGTGTAATAAAAGGTTCTTATTTGTTTATGTGAGCTCCAAAGTCCCTTGAGCAGCAGGTATCTTCTGCGTTCATGTTTTAAGCTTAATTTACACATATTTTTCATAGAGTATAGGTGTCAATGTGTTGCTGTGTCATGTGTTTGACATAGCTAAAGAAAAATCAAACACTAGAAATGTTTTAAGAAAACAAAATGTGTAAATATGTTAATAAGAAATTGCGGGTGTCAATGTGCAAGGCATCTATTCACTGCTTGAGCAGAACTTCCAACCTCCACCCACTGGGGGACACTGCTCAAAAATCAGGACAGTTCAGAGGTATGATAATGTCATATCCAGGGCTTGAACCCAGGACCCTCTCACATCGCAGTCAGACACCTTACGCATGGAGCCATTTGCTCCTGCATAAGAATTCTGTGAATTCTAATTATATGAAGCTACTTTTAATTATCAGTATAAACTATTGCATTGGATGTGTGGCTGCACACTACATAGATACTGACTGCAATGTAAGAGGAGCTGGGTTCAAGTCCCAGGTATGACTGCTGATAAATGTGGGATTTAAAATAAAGGATAATGTTACTGAATGATAAGGTGCTTTCAAGCTAAGTGCATGAATGGGGTATAAGAGGATTGGAGTACTCTGAAGTCTGTCTAGGTGTGCTACAAGTGTGTGTGTGTGTGTGTGTGTGTGTGTGTGTGTGTGTGTGTGTGTGTGTGTGTGTGTGTGTGTGTGTGTGTGTGTGTGTGTGTGTGTGTGTGTGTGTGTATATATATATATATATATACAGCGGGTAAAATAAGTATTGAACACATCAACATTTTTCTCAGTAAATATATTTGTAATGGGGCTATTGAAATTAAATTTTCACCAAATGTCAGCAACAACCCATGCAATCCACACATGCAAGGAAATCAAACCATAGATGTCCATAAATTAAGTTATGTGTAATAATGTGAAATGACAGGGAAAAAGTATTGAACACATGAAGAAAGGGAGGTGCAAAAAGGCATGGAGCCAAGACACCAGCTGAAGTCTAAAAGTAATTAGAAAGCAATCTTGCCCCTTGTCAGTGCAAATTAGTATAAGCTGGTTCAGTCCCAACTGATGGTCTATAAAAAGGTGTCTCATTACCAAGGTATCACACAAGAAACATCCCATGATGGGTAAAAGCAAAGAGCTCTCTCAAGACCTTTGCAACCTTATTGTTGCAAAACATACTGATGGCATTGGTTACAGAAGGATTTCTAAACGTCTGAATGTTCCAGTGAGCACTGTTTGGGCCATAATCCGAAAGTGGAAAAAAAATTTTTTTGCACCATAAACCGGCCACAACCAGGTGCTCCTCACAAGATTTCTGAAAATAATTATCATAAGAGTTGTCCAAGAGCCAAGGACCACTTGTGGAGAGCTTCAGAAATACCTGGAATTAGCAGGTAGAATTGTTTCAAAGAAAACGATAAGTAATGCACTCAACCGCCATGGCCTGTATGCACGTTCACCGGGCAAGACTCCATTGCTGAAGAAAAGCATGCTGAAGCTCGTCTAAAGTTTGCTGCACAACATTTGGACAAACCTGTGAAATACTGGGAGGATATAGTCTGGTCAGATGAGACCAAAATGTAACTCTTTGGATGCCATAATACACACCATGTTTGGAGGAGAAATGGCACTGAACATCATCCCAAAAATACCATACCAACAGTGAAGTTTGGAGGTGGGAACATCATGGTGTGGGGCTGCTTTTCAGCATACAGTACTGGCATACTTCATGTGATTGAAGGAAGGATGAATGGAAAAATGTACCGAGACATTCTTGATAAAAATCTGCTGCCATCTACCAGGATGCTGAAGATGAAATGAGGGTGAACATTTCAGCAAGACAATGATCCCAAATACACAGCCAAGGACACTCTCAATTGGTTTCAGAGAAAGAAAATAAAGCTGAAAGAAATGGCCCAGCCAATCACCTGACATGAATCCAATTGAAAATCTTTGTAAAGAGTTTAAATTACACCTGAGCAATGCATGCGACTAGTTTCTCCATACAGGAGGCGTCTTGAAGCTGTCATTACCAACAAAGGCTTTTGTACGAAGTATTAAATAAATTTCAGTAAGCGTGTTCAATACATTTTCCCTGCGTCATTTCACATTATTACACATAACTTAATTTATGGACATCTATGGTTTGATTTCCTTGCATGTGTGGATTGCATGGGTTGTTGCTGACATTTGGTGAACATTGTATTACAAAAGCCCCATTACTAATATATTTACTGAGAAAAATGTTGATGTGTTCAATACCTATATATACACTCACACATACTAAAAGGGGGGAGATGGACAACACAAGCAGTTATGGATCTGCCCGTCCCCCAGGCTGTGGTGTATTCCTCTGGACCCTGGTGGGCTTGCTGTTCCCGCTGACTCTCGGCAATGTTGGGCAGCCTTTGGGGGTGTGGTTGGTGTTATTGTGTTGTCCGGCTCCCCTCTATTAGTTTTGGACTGTGCCGCAGCCCCAGTATTGCAACCGCCACTGCACATAGGATAAGCCTCCTGTAAGAGTGTTGTGGGCACAATGTAACTTGGAGTGAGAAAAAGCCGGGTCTGCTGCATCATAGCTCAATTGCACACAAATATACAAATGTCGCACATCAAATTGATCAGTGCAATCTGGCAAAGTACTTTTGTTGCTTCTAGTTGTTTAAGTCTTTCAACTAAGATGCACATTTTGAGGGAAAGAGGAGTCGCCTGGGACCTGGTACGCTGAGAGGGGCTATTTGCTACAACTTGACCAACCTAGAGGGAAGATCCAGGAATCTCTGGTACAACCACCCACCTAGCCTAATGCATACTTGGCGACATTTCACTCCCTCCTTCCGGGAGGGAGCTGACAGGCTTACTTGGCAGGGGGCGGGTCGCGATGAAAGGGGGCGTGCCCGGCAGATGACATGTATTTGGGAGCGGAGCATGGGGCGTGACAGCGCGATCGCGTCATCATGGCCCTGCCCTCTCTTCACAATGTCGTTATTAATGGCATTGTGGTGCAGGGGTTGGGGAATGACGCAATTCAGCGCAAACCGCGTCACCGGCCCCTCTGCAGCCGGGATTTATACTGTAACTGCTGGGGGGACAGGACGGTTCGCCGGGGCCCGGGAGACTTGCCTGCCTTTCCGGGAGGCCGGGTGCGACACCCGATATTCGTGAGGCTCCTGGCCGAATCGGGAGGGTTGGCAAGTATGGCCTAATGTCATCTACCAGCAAACTTTTAGGAAAATACTCTACTAACTTAAAATACTACTTTAACCTTTACTAATATACAAAATCCCTACTACAGTGCAATAGTATTACAAATATCTCTAAAAATGAAAACTAGAGGTGTTGTCCATATCACCCAATTAGATTGTAGTTAACATTTATCTAGTACAGTCTAGAAAATGCTAACTAAATGCTGATTTTTTTGTTATGGGAAACACCCCAATTTCATTGTTTAGATGTTTCAGTAAATCAACCAGAATCTGTGAACTGATTTGAACATTAAATATCTAACTACAATAGTTGTGTTTGGCCACGTATGCTATGTACTACATAACAGAGTACAATGGTGCATAAAGTTAGGATAACAGAATAGACTGTGCTTATACTGGATAATAGCACTTAGGGCCTGATTCAGACCCGCTCGCGAGCGCTATGCGCTCGCAAGCGGTTCGATGGTGGCCCAGTGCGCATGCGCACGACGGAGCCCGCTCCGTTGTGCGCATGCGCGAGACCCGGATAGCGACAGGCAAACCGTTGCTCCAGGTCTCGTACCAAAGGGGGCGTGCTGTCGATGTTGAGTGACAGCACGACCCCTTCGGTGGGCGGCCCGGGGGCGTGGCTGCCCAGACGGAGGCATTCCCATGGGAACGCCTACCGTCTGGGGCCGGCCCCACTGACATCACAAGTGATGTCAGTGGGAGAGACATCGGCTCTGTTAGAGCCAAAAGCACTCTGGGGCTTGCGGCAACAAGACCCTACCGCAAGGGTCTCGTCGCAAGCCCGATGGTCGCGATGGTCTTGACCATCGCGACCATCATCATGGCCGCTCGCATAAGCTGTGGGTGGTAACCCACAGCTATGCGAGTGGCCTAAAGGCCGCAACAAAAGAAAAAACGCCCTGATTCAGAGCGGGCGCTCGTTCAGAGCGTCCGGCTCTGAATCAGGCACTTAGTTTACACGGTATTGCAAGGCATGATGACTATATTGCTAATGCATAGTATAAAAAAAGCCCCCGATCTTTTCCACAGTGTAGGACAAGGATACACTGCCACAGAAGAGGTTTTAAGATACACACACTCCACTTGTTGTATTGTATTGGAGGAGTTAATCCTGGCCACTTGAGTGCCAATATGGTACTGTAGGGTGCCCCAACACAGCCATTTGTGCTTGCAGAAAATGTTATATCTAACTAATCAATCTGCAATAAAAGTCGATCAGGCTGGGCTGAAGATGTGGTTGGCTGATGACCGTATCATTGTGGGGGTGGTGTTATTCATCAACCTGAGTAAATAGAGCCCCTTGCTATATATTCAACACATCTATGCAATCTTGTTTTTCCATAGTCTTCCATAGTCAGGCTAATTGTGCCCTAAGTAACCACCCCGGAAATTTGAAAAGATCCCTGGAATTGACATTGGCACATCACAAGGTAGGTCACATTCATTGTATTCTCCACAGCTTTGCAAACTTTGCTTTTAACATTTATCAAAGTGCTGGAAATGTTTGTCCCAAAATATTAACATAGCTTTAAAAGAAGAGAAGCCTGTGGGCTGTTGGCAAGCACGTACATATGTAATCTCTATATAAACTATTACATTTGGAGACAGATCCAAGCAAAATAATCCAGGTCTATGGCAATGATAACAGGTCAGTCCTGGGACATTTTCCATTTGTTTCACACGGGGCAAAGTCACAATGTTTGTTGCAATTTTTGAAGTGCAAATAACAAAAGAGAATCCGCATCGGCACCTTCAGAAGAGCAACTTACGCTGCTCTCTAGTGGTCACAAAATAGAAATATCCAGAATCGGTACGTAATGCCACCGGATGTAATGCCACCGGACTAAATAACATCACTGGAAGCTCGAACTGTCAGGATCCCGACTGGGGCTGGTAAGAACCCTAACCCTCCCCTCTCCCCCCCCTAACCCTCCCTTAACGGTGCCTAACCCTAACCTCCCCCCCCCAGTGGTGCCTGACCCTAACCCCCCTCCCCGCACCCTGGACCTAACCCTCCAGGGGTGATGCCTAACCCCAAGTCCCCCACTGGGATTCCTTAACCTAACCCTCCCCCCCTGCACCCTAAACTTAACTCTCCCGGGGTGGTGCTTAACCCTAAGTCCCCTCGGGGGTTCCCTAACCTAACCCTCTCCCCCCTGAGTGGCTAAGCCGTCTATCTAGATTCCGGCATCGGGTCTAGACGGGTATCGGGATTTCGACGCCTGTCTTTAGTCCCGCGTCGGGATTTAGACGCCGGGATTTAGTCAGACGGCTTCCCAGCCATTTGCATTTTGACCGCATCCCGAAATATCCATACTTGAGATTTTGATTTTTATAAATAATATTCTGTATCATTCTTATAATGGACAACCCTTGCATGCTTTTGGCTTACTAACAGACAAAACAATTATTAGAATTATTCGATTTTTTAACTTTGAAGATGCTAACTCCCTTAAACTTTTGGGCACTCCACACACCCCCACTTATAAAACCAAAAGGGGAAAAGGGTGAACCCAGTAGTTATATATATTTTCTTAACCTTATTTTTTTTTTTAATATTGTATTTAAATCACTTCCAACATAGATGTGCTGAAAAAAATATGAGAAGACAAATGTTAGTAAATGTTTGCAAAACAAGAACAAATACTGCATGGAGGTACAGTAATTTATTACTATTATATCCAAAGAGACTAATGGTCACCAATGAGGCCAGTAAGTCGGCCATTAAAACCGGACTACTTGTGGCTTTTACATTTAGCTCCCTTTCCTACAGAACTGAACACGTTCACAGCTACTCAATTGTCCCAAAGTCTTGTACAGTTGCCCCTAAGTCCTGTATGGTTACAACTAGAGACTAATGAAAGGGTGAGACAAGATAGACAAGTTGGATGACACACAATCAACAAATTGGCTGAATCTTTCCAGATTTTTAAGCTCATAATATCAGGTCAGACAGCAAAGTACAATGACCAGGAAGAGCAGTAAAGATGTGGATTAACAGATAGACAGTAAAAAGGTTGACAGTGTCTAGATAGACACCAGATGTTAGACAGTCAATAGGTTGACTGGGGCAAAAGGTCGACAGGAACAAAAGGTCGACACACTAAAGGTAGACATGTAAGAAGGTCGACAGGTACAAATGGTTGACCTGAAAATGCTCGACATAAAAAGGTTGACATGTTATTGTTTTTTAGACCTAATCTTAACCCTAACCCTCCCCTTGGTGCCTAACCCTAACCGTTTCTTCTAGTGCCTAACCCTAACCCTCCGGTAAGTGCCTAACCCTAACCCTCCCTCCTTGTGCCTAAACCTAACCGTCGGGGTAAGTGCCTAACTCTAACCGTCGGGGTAAGTACCTAACCACAACAAAATAAACAAAAAATATGTGTCGACCATTTTTGTGTCGACCCTTTGACCCGGTCGACCCTTTGTACCTGTCGACATATTGACTGTCTAACATCTGGTGTTTTTCTAGACATTGTCCGGAACCCAGTAAAAGTAAATCCAATAAGACAATAGCATCCAAACAGGATACAATAGCCTATCACAGGTGCGTTGTGTGATGCCAAGCCCTATACAGAAGCAAGTACAGTACATTTAAGGCAGTAACACCTGGACAGACACATCTGTATATGTTCTGTGTGGCATATAACAAGTATGGGATTGATGAAGAGATAAGTATTCCTGGCAGAAACATTGATCTGCTAATAAAATATATTGTCTACGGATTGCCCATATTCACTTTAAGGTTAAATAAGATTTATCCAGTTGTAAAATCTCAATAAAAAAGGAAGAAAAAAAGCAATTGGCCAGTGCCATCATGCAGGGGCATAGCATGGGCAGAGCAGATGAAGCGGGTTAGCTGGGCTCCAGCATTCATTTTGAGCACCTGCAGGGAAACTGTTGGGTGATTTTTTTTTCTTGTAATTATTCTGTATCAGTAGATGACCAGGATTATCCTTAGTCCAGGGCTGAATGTCACCATACAGGGGTGCAGCTCTTCCTGTACACGTTAAACCACCTGACCTTTGCTCCACCACCTGTCTGCTTACTTCCTGCACCTCTGCTCCTACACCTGTGCAGCTCTTCCTGTACACATGCTCCACCACCTGACCTTTGCTCCTACACCTGTGCAGCTCTTCCTGTACACATGCTACGCCACCTAACCTCTGCTCCACCACCTGTCTGCTTACTTCCTGCACCTCTGCTCTTACACCTGTGCTTCTACACCTGTGCAGCTCTTCCTGTACACATGCTACACCACCTAACCCCTGCTCCACCACCTGTCTGCTTACTTCCTGCACCTCTGCTCCTACACCTGTGCAGCTCTTCCTGTACACATGCTACACCACCTAACCCCTGCTCCACCACCTGTCTGCTTACTTCCTGCACCTCTGCTCCTACACCTGTCCAGCTCTTCCTGTACACATGCTACACCACCTGACCTCTGCTCCTACACCTGTCCAGCTCTTCCTGTACACATGCTACACCACCTGACCTCTGCTCCTACACCTGTCCAGCTCTTCCTGTACACATGCTACACCACCTGACCTCTGCTCCTACACCTGTGCAGCTCTTCCTGTACACATGCTACACCACCTAACCCCTGCTCCACCACCTGTCTGCTTACTTCCTGCACCTCTGCTTCTACACCTGTGCAGCTCTTCCTGTACACATGCTACACCACCTAACCCCTGCTCCACCACCTGTCTGCTCACTTCCTGCACCTCTGCTCCTACACCTGTGCAGCTCTTCCTGTACACATGCTACACCACCTAACCCCTGCTCCACCACCTGTCTGCTTACTTCCTGCACCTCTGCTCCTACACCTGTCCAGCTCTTCCTGTACACATGCTACACCACCTGACCTCTGCTCCTACACCTGTCCAGCTCTTCCTGTACACATGCTACACCACCTGACCTCTGCTCCTACACCTGTGCAGCTCTTCCTGTACACATGCTCCACCACCTGACCTCTGCTCCTACACCTGTGCAGCTCTTCCTGTACACATGCTACGCCACCTAACCTCTGCTCCACCACCTGTCTGCTTACTTCCTGCACCTCTGCTCCTACACCTGTGCAGCTCTTCCTGTACACATGCTACACCACCTAACCCCTGCTCCACCACCTGTCTGCTTACTTCCTGCACCTCTGCTCCTACACCTGTGCAGCTCTTCCTGTACACATGCTACACCACCTGACCTCTGCTCCTACACCTGTGCAGCTCTTCCTGTACACATGCTACACCACCTGACCTCTGCTCCTACACCTGTGCAGCTCTTCCTGTACACATGCTACGCCACCTAACCTCTGCTCCACCACCTGTCTGCTTACTTCCTGCACCTCTGCTCTTACACCTGTGCTTCTACACCTGTGCAGCTCTTCCTGTACACATGCTACACCACCTAACCCCTGCTCCACCACCTGTCTGCTTACTTCCTGCACCTCTGCTCCTACACCTGTGCAGCTCTTCCTGTACACATGCTACACCACCTAACCCCTGCTCCACCACCTGTCTGCTTACTTCCTGCACCTCTGCTCCTACACCTGTGCAGCTCTTCCTGTACACATGCTACACCACCTAACCCCTGCTCCACCATCTGTCTGCTTATTTCCTGCACCTCTGCTCCTACACCTGTCCAGCTCTTCCTGTACACATGCTACACCACCTGACCTCTGCTCCTACACCTGTGCAGCTCTTCCTGTACACATGCTACGCCACCTAACTTCTGCTCCACCTGTTTGCTTACTTCCTGCACCTCTGCTCCTACACCTGTGCTTCTACACCTGTGCAGCTCTTCCTGTACACATGCTACACCACCTAACCCCTGCTCCACCACCTGTCTGCTTACTTCCTGCACCTCTGCTCCTACACCTGTGCAGCTCTTCCTGTACACATGCTACACCACCTGACCTCTGCTCCTACACCTGTGCAGCTCTTCCTGTACACATGCTACGCCACCTGACCTCTGCTCCACCACCTGTCTGCTTTCTTCCTGACCTCAGTCCTGCACCTCTGCTCCTACACCTGTGCAGCTCTTCCTGTACACATGTTACACCAAACATAAAATGGCAGCTGCTCAATCAATCTGGCAATATTATTCAGGTGCATGAAAGGAAGGGGTCATACCAAGTAGAAAAAAGAGGGGGGTTTTATTCATGTAATTTTTCACATATATTTTAACCCCTTTTTCAACACTTATTAATTAGTCTTACACATCTATACTTTACACTTTACTGTCACCCTTCTTCATTTTTTTGTGTGATGCCCTGGTGGGGTCCTGGGCTGGACATTTTTTGGGGTGCCCTGCTCCCCGGACGTGAACTGCTTAGTGGGCCTGATTCAGACCCGGTCGCAAGCACTGAGCACTCGCAACCGGGTCGATGGTGGCCCAGAGCGCATGCGCACGACGGAGCCAGCTCCGTCGTGCGCATGCGTGAGACCCGGATAGCGACGGGCAATCCGTCGCTCCGGGTCTCACACCAAAGGGGGCATGCTGTCGATGTTGAGTGACAGCTCACCCCCTTTGGTGGGTGGGCCAGGGGGGTGGCTGCCCAGACGGAGGCGTTCCCATGAGAACACCTACCGTCTGGGGGCAGCCCCACTGACATCACAAGTGATGTCAGTGGGAGAGCTTTCGGCTCTGTTAGAGCCGAAAGCTCTCTGGGGCTTGCGGCCACGAGACCCTACCACAAGGGTCTCGTCGCAAGCCCGATGGTCGCGATGGTCTTGACCATCGCGACCATCATCCAGACCGCTCGCATTAGCTGTGGGTGGCAACCCACAGCAATGCGAGCGGCCGGGAGGCCGCTCCATAAAAAAAAAAAGACGCCCTGATTCAGAGTGAGCGCTCTGTCAGAGCGTCCGGCTCTGAATCAGGGCCAGTATTAGGGACTGCTAGTAACAGAGAAGCCGTGACGTGGCCTAGCAGCTTCCCATGTATTTGCAAATGCATGCAACTAATATCTCTGAATTCCTATTACCATATAGTTTTCATATATTGTTGCAAGTATAATTCAGTGTGCTGAGGAACAATAGGGGGTTAAATATGTTTTTCCACATGTTACACCACCTAACCTCTGCTCCTACACCTGTGCAGCTCTTCCTGTACAAATGTTACACCACCTGACTTATGCTCCACCACCGACTGCTTTCTTACTGTACACATGCTATGCCACCTGACCTCTGTTCCTGCATCTGGCTGCTCACTTACTGTACACATGCTATGCCACCTGACCTCTGTTCCTGCATCTGGCTGCTCACTTACTGTACACATGCTATGCCACCTGACCTCTGTTCCTGCATCTGGCTGCTCACTTACTGTACACATGCTATGCCACCTGACCTCTGTTCCTGCATCTGACTGCTCACTTACTGTACACATGCTATGCCACCTGACCTCTGTTTCTGCATCTCGCTGCTCACTTCCAGACCTCTGCTTCTACACCTGTACAGGTCTTCCTATACACATACTACGCTACCTGACCTCTGCTCCTGCACCTGGCTGCTCACTCGGCGCACATCTCTAGTTATAACAAGATACAGGAGGGAAACATTCTTCAGAGGAAGAGAAGTATTAGAACACAAGGACATGCACTGAGACTGGAGGGAGGGAGCTTCAGGGGAACGCTGTGGAAAATTTGCCTCACAGAAAGGTAGTAGATAAGTGGAAAAGCCTCCCATCAGTGCATACATGCCTACCCTACCGGCTTTCGCGGGAGGCTCCCGATTTTTCGGATAACCCCCCGCACACCCGGAAGGGTAGGCACTTCTCCCGCATTCTGCCCACTTCCTAGTGAAGTGGGCAGAATGGGGAGAACATCCACGGCGATCGCGGGTCCCCGTGTAGAGGGCGGGGCTTAATAACGTGAATCTTCATGAATCGTGTCATTTAGCCCCGCCCCTTATTTAAATTTACGCTAATCACAGTAACTTCCTGCAGAGGGGGCGGGGCTTAATGACACGAATCATCCGGCCCGCCCACGTTGCGACCCAGGGAGGAGATAGAAAAAGTAGGCAAGTATGCATCAGAGGTGGTAGAGGCTAATACAGTACAGCAATTTAAACATGCTTGGGATAGACGTAAGGGTATCCTTACAAAGAACTATCAAATAGGGTTTGAGGCTACGATAAGGTTAAAAAAGGGGCCAAACTAATACCCTTTTTCACCACAGCTAAAACCCTGGTTATTGCAGGGTTAACCCGGGTTGCTGCTAGGTGTAAAAGGGGCAAGGGTTGGATTCCTAGGTCGAGTGACTGGCAATCCAACCCGGCCCGATTCAGACCCGCTTGCTAGGCTGCGTTCGCTCATAGCAGACGATGGTTCGCAATGTGCACATGCATACGCATCGCAGTACGCATCGCAATACGCATGCACAAACTAGTCCAGGCAATTGGGAAGCATTCGCTCGCTGCGCATAGACAGCTTGCTAGACTGAGTGACAGGACAAGCCGTGTGTGGGTGGTAACGGGTTGGTCGATGGATACGGGGGAGTGGTGGTGCGAACGCAGGCGTGTCTGAGCGTCTCAATGCTGTTTCAGAGGCGTGCATAATTATCACAGAGCGTCATAGTACACGTCACTTGGTTGTAATCCACACTGAAGCACTCGCAGTGCTTGCGACAGGGTATGGTCGACCACAAGCGCTGCGATCGCATCCAATGGTACTCGATGTTACCGATGGTTGCATACACTTCCTGGAGATGACGTGCATTAGTGGGCATCTTAAGACAGGCTAGTGTGCGTCTGCATACACACCGCGATCGCACGCCAAGACATAGTGGGCGTGTTAATGCCTTGCCGTGCGATCGCCTGCCTTTGCTGATTTTGCATACGCTGGGTGCATGCGAACGCATCTAGCGAGCGGGTCTGAATCGAGCCCCATGTTCCAAATACCCTGTCAGACCAGGGACTTTAGTGTAAAAGTGGTATAAATAGCCCAAGTGGTTCTTATCTGCAGTTATATTTTATGTTTTTAATATTTGCAACTACAAATGCACAAAAAGTTCTGGAAACCCCTACGACGCGCATGCGTTACACAGAGTGCATGCTCAACAATTGTATTGCAAACCAGAGAGACGGGATCAAAAATGGTGCAGCAAAGTGACGGGCGTTCCTGCCTGGGTGGTGACTGGGAGGCGGGCTGAAGTGCACGCCAAAAATAAAATAATGAGCATGTTATGGGAGTGTCGCAGGCGTGTCAGAGATAGCGTCTGCATTCTCACACACACAGCTGCAGCCATAAAGGCCGTGTTCTTACAGGGAAACCGCACCAGCCATAGGCCCAATGATGTGCTGATGGTGGCATATCAGGAATCGCCAAGGTCTCATATACTAGGTGCGGCCAACTATACAGGTTATTGCAAGACATGACAGTGTGTGTATTAATGCTCGACGGTACAAATGTGTATGCCTTACCTTCAAAAACACACAATAAAAAAAACCAATTGTGTCTTACACGACAGATATACGCTGCCACACTAGAGAATTCGGGCCCGGCTGAGAGTTGGACGCAGAAGTGCTGCTACAAAATCCTTTCCTTATGTAAATCCATGCGTCCGAATATGCAACGCCCACTGTCACCGTCCGCACACACGGTAATACCGGTTTGTGCATCCTTAGAAGTCACCATCGGTCGCACCATTGAAACTTACACCAGCCACCTAATTGCCAATATGGTACAGCAGGGTGCTCAACACAGGCATTTGTGCTTGTGGGATACATTTATATCTTGCTGCGCAATCTGCAATAGGATTTGATCAAGCGTAGGCTGAAATGGCTACAATATATTCAACTGCATCTATGCAACCTTTGCTCTAGGTCACAGGTTCTTAAACTCGGTCCTCAGGACCCCAAACAGTGCATGTTTTCCAGGTCTCCTCACAGAATTACAAGTGAATTAATTAGCTCCATCTGTGGATCTCATAAAATGTGTCAGTGAGTAATGAATACACCTGTGCACCCAGAGCTGGCTTCAGGAGTAGCCGCGCCCTGTGCAGACAGGGACTCCGAAGCCCCTTAACTCCCCCTAATTGACTCTATTTGGGGGCGTGCCCGTATGACACGCCTCCCATTTAACATCAGGCTGGGGTGAGCCCAGCACTCCTTCAGTAGCTGGGCTGCCCCCAGCGCTCTCCCTGCACTAAATGGCTGCCACGCGCATGCATGCGGCATCCATTCCTCTTCTCCGGGGCCGGCACCACCGCACAGCTGCGGCGGTGGAGGTGCCCAATCTCCCGACCACTGGCGTGACACTTTGGCCACAGATGGAACAGCGAGGCAGTGCCTGAAAAACGGGACTGTCCCGCTGAAATTGGGATGGTTGGGACCAGTGCGCCCTTTATGGGGTGGAGCCCCTATTCGACCGCACTGGTCGAACGTGCCTCAAACTGGCCCTGTGTGCACCTGCTGGGTGACTTGGAAAACGTGACCTGTGTGAGGTCCTGAGGACTGAGTTTGAGAACCACTGGTCTAGGTAACTCCCGGAATTTTTAAATGATTCCCGAAACTGACAATGGCACATTCATTGTGTTCTCTCCATCCTTACAAACTCTGCAGTTGACATTATCAAAGTGCTGGAAATTTGGGTCCCAAAATTGTCGAAACTGGATTATTGGCTGAGACAAGATCAGTTTAAAATTGAATCGCAGTGACACCATCTTGCGACTGGCCGCAAGACGCCATTTTGCGAAATGGCCACCTAAGCGCCATTTTAGATAAACTCACTCTTTAGTACATGTGGCGATAATACTATTAGCATCATGTTAATGCATCTGTGGCCATCGCCATAAGTTACGGCGATTCACCAAAAGCCCATTTCATGACTTTACGTATTAAAAAGGATATATTTCAGAAATGGCTTTACAGTATGTCAAAATTGGATTGCATTAGCTGAATAGAGCAAATGGCCAAGTGACAACTAACTTGTGTAGATAAGCTTCCTGGATAATGTCTGCTCTCACTACAGGTGGCCCGGCTCGAATACACACCTTACATTAGCAGGCTTCCTGCAATGAAATAACTTCAAAGACTAGAGTGTTATCTTAGGTTTGTGTCTTGTAGCTGGGTTAATTTGCATCTACACAAGAGTCTGGGAGAATAAAGAGTTTTTCTTTTGAAGCCTGGGAAAGGTGGGGGCTGCTGACAGAGGGGGCATGTGGAACTATCAGGCTCAGCATGTCACACTGCTAGATGTTCACTTAGTGAGATTTAAGTGCACCATTCCTCATACACACATTAATATGCACAATTACGCTGGTAACTAATCGCATATTAGCGAATGCATAAGATCCTGTATGAAAACGCTGGTTGTTAGCTTCATGCGCACGCATCTGCCCCAAGTTAACTAGCATCTTTACATCACACCCCGCATACTCACACATTACATATCCACATAAAAGGTTTAATAAGCTTTAAAGTATAAGATTTAAGTTGGTTCAGTTAGTATAAATGTTGTGAAATAAAGATATTTGATAACTAAGGTTTTATACATGCTAAGAAAGCCGTGTTTGGGTTCGTACTGATGCGTACTCTTTCAACAGAATTCCGGTATTATCGGTGTGGAGATCGCATCATGCATTCTCAACTTATGGACCGCAGAAACTTCAAGCAACAAAATGTATAACTGTTAGGATTTTGTATGGGGGCGGGAGGGCAGAGACCCCCAGTTCTTAGAGGCTGGGTGAGTCTATTTGAACCAGCCTGTTAAACTCTCTGTAACAGATGCTTCCTCCCTGGGAACCAATGACATCAGCAACAAACTTCTTTATTGTCCTCTCTATTCTGGGGGGTATAAACATGTGTGCTCAAACACTGGGTCTTTAGTCTTCTTGCTGAACGCTGAGGGACGAGGGTTTTTTTGCAGATGCCTAACATCTGGACCAGAATGCGCTGCGTATGTATACTGTACTTGGGGTCTGTATAATTCCTTTTGCGTCTAATTGTGTCTGGATCAATAGCGTGTAACTGACTGTACTTTTTACTTGAATAATACTTTGTGCTTTGGAACCACATGTTCTAAGTCTGGAGTCTCTATTTACTGTATGACTGCGTACGCAAATTAAGCGTCATCCTTAGAGGTTTATAGGTAGGATTTTAGAAGGTACAGGCAGGGGTATATAGAGGTTCAATTTTAATATCGTCAAAATATATTAACACAGCTACAAAATAAAATAAATCTCTGAACTGTTGGCAAACACGCTCATATGTAATCTTTATGTAAGGCAAACAAACTATTAAATTTGGAGACAGATCCAAACAAAACAAACCAGAACTGTGGCCGTGATAACAAGTCAGTCCGCGGACATTTTCCATTGCTCATTTGTTACACAGGGGACAAAGTCACAATGTTTGTTGCAATTTTTCAAGTGCTTTTAAAAAATGGGAGGATTTCTAGAAATTTGTGTAGTTACCTGTATGCAAGGTGGCAATCAGCCAGTAAGAGGGATAAACACAAAATGCTATGTCCACTCAGAATCAAAACCTCAGAGAACCAGCAGCGTAGAAAAGCCACTGCCTAGTTACTCTATCCCGGGGTGTTTATGATTTATTTTACACTATTTATTCATTATGTGGTTTGGTGAAGGTTAGATAGTAATCTATTACAATGAGTAAAACTGCATACACACGTAAAGATTTTCTGTCCAACCATCCAACTAGTTGATTGGTTGGAATGAAAATCTGGTAAGGGATGAAAGCAAATGACAGTCAGCAATTTGCTTCCAAACGCCGGAAAATGGACAAAAACTGTTGTTTGAACAAATTGTTTAGATCAAACATTTAACAAACTTGTCTGAACGACCATTTTCATCTGTTTTCTGGCATTTAGGACCAAATTGATGATCATCAGTTACTCTCAAACGTGACCAGATTTTCTTTCCAACCAATCAACTAGTTGGATGGCTGGACAGAAAATCTTTACGTGTGTATGCAGCTTTACTCTCTGTTATTTAGTTATAATATTAATAATCTATGGTGGCATTGGGTGCTATTTTACTTTACAAAATAAAAACAGAGTAGCTTTTTTAGATGACCTTATCCCATCAGTATTGATCTTTGTTGATGTAATTGTCAGGACTGCGACTATTTCAGTACATAAAGATAGATTACTTTTTCCAAAGTTCCTTTGTGGTCGTTGGAGGAGCTATCCTGCTTGCTGGCGTTCTTCACATACAGGGAATAGAGAGTTAAAGTGATCATCTGTTTCCAAGGTGTTGTCAGGTTGTGGGATTCCTAGATTGCTCATTATTTGAAACCTGATTCAATTTGGGTCACATGTTCTGGGCTTCCTATGGATCACGGACCTCTAGTATAAAGCCAGTTACTAACTGTGCCTCAGTGTCTGTGCAACGTTACTTTCAGGTCTTTCTTGGACTCCTGCCAGATCCCTGCTGTGCCTGTGGGTTGCTGTGGACTTTGCTATATCTCCACTCATGTTCCAGCTAAACTTCTGATGCCAGTTACCAGCCGCACTACTGAGCTCAGCATAGCCATTGCCTAAGTATTGATTTTTGCTCCACTGCTGTGGTTTCACCTTTTGCTGCACTATTTACTTTGCCTGTTACCTCTCACTCCTGTGGACATCGAACCCATCTTCGTTACAGTTGTCAACTGCACTGTTACAGTTATCATCACCGCATCGCAGGGCTCAACCCCGCTCCAGATTCCAGTTACACCGCAGGTCTCAACCCTGTTCCGGAACTACACCGCTTCACAGGGCACAACCCTGCTTCAACCTCATTGCATCACAGGGCTCAACCCTGCTCCGACCTCACCGCTTCACAAGGCTCAACCCTGCTCCGACCTCACTGCTTCACAGGGCTCAACTCTGCTCCGACCTCATCGCATCACAGGGCTCAATTCTGCTCCGTCTTTCACCGCATCACAGGGCTCACTCTGCTCCGGATCTCCATCACTACAGGGTTCCACCCAGGTGAAGCTCCTCTATACCATCCTGAGGTGTTAGCCTCATACTGGACTTTGGGTTCCCTACCATATTAACTTTTCTGTGTTAAAGACTATATGGGGGGTTTTCTCATATACTCATTATTGCTTATGTGAACCTCAGTGTTGTTAAGACTTTATGTGAGACGTTTCTATTATATTTCTCCTGTGAATAAATAAATTGTATTTACTTTTATTCCGTGCTATCGAGATTTCATGAAAAGGTCATGCCTAAAGCCACCCCAGTTTATTGTGCCTAGTAGGCCTGCCTCCTCCCAGGAGTCCCAAGTGTTGGCAGCCGTGACAGTAATGCTTCCCGCCTATTAGGTAAAATGCGTCACTGCACTTATTATAATACTAGCTGTTGTCCCTGACACTGCCTGGATTTTTTTCTCTCCCTCTTTCCTCATCTCTTCCGCACTACCATCCCCCTTCTCCTTCTCTACTTCTCTCTTTCCTCCTCTTACTCCATCTCTTCCTTCTTCTTTTGCATTAACCCCATATCCATGACTATTTCTCTTTCTCCCTCTGACACTCTTCCACCACTTTCTCTCCCCTGTACAGTGTATTTCCGCGTACGACCACAAATTATCAGTCTGATGGAAATGCCAAATTGTCTGCCATTTCCGACAGATCCGAAAATTTGTGAGCTGCAAGTCGGTCGCATATTGCAGTGCATGTGCTGTCCCTGGCCGACCGCCCAACATTTCCTCTTTTACTTCACAGGAGAGGAACGGAAAATGTCTCCTCCCCAGGGGAGGACAGCAGATATTGTGTGACATACAGTGTATGACCAATGTCTGCCAGATAAAATGTCTGTTGGTCTGGTAGACATTTTATCTTACAGTGTATGCCCAGTATTAAGATTTCAACTGCGCAATGTATTAAATATCGTTTGTGCATAATACATTTGTTTTCACGATTCTCTCCCTTATTCGCCAATACTGTATTGGTACAGTTTATCATTCATTTTCCATACAGTTGAATCTGGTGCAATTTTACATCTGGCCACAAGAGGTCCTCGGCCTCCCATTTGCTGTATAGCTATGGACTCTGCACCGTTTTAAGTGGTGGTTTATATTTTTCTATTTCTATTATATCTTAGACAACACCAGCAGATTCATTTCATCCAGCTGAGACTGTGACACACATCCCCCTTCCTCTAAATCACAGGTTCTCAAACTCGGTCCTCAGGACCCTAAACAGTGCATGTTTTCCAGTTCTCACAGAATCACAAGTGAAATTATTAGCTTCATCTGTAGATCTTTTAAAATGTGTCAGTGAGTAATGATCACACCTGTGCACCTGCTGTGTGACCTGCAAAATGTGACCTGTGTGGGGTCCTGAGGACCGAGTTTGAGAACTTCTGCTCTAAATCCACCTTCATGACGCCAGGCTAAGCCCAAATCTAGAGCAGATTTTGGGGACACCCTGCTTCTGCTTTAAAAGAAAGCCTATTTGGAGCCTAGGCTGTGCCTTGTGGAGCTCATTCACTCTAAGAATAATGGGGACTCCATACTTGGCAACCTACCTTGCAGCTACCATTGTGCTGTACAAACATACCCCTCCTTGCTGGCCTTAAAAGAGCTCCAGTCCACACTCAGCTTCTTCATAGGACATCCTTCCTGCATCCTTCCACAACGATGCAAAGAGTCCAGTGCTTTTGTTCCAATCTGGGTTCTGCTCGATAGATACCTTCTAAAAAGGATCCAGCCAAGCATAATACAGATGTTCCTTCAAAATCTAATCTTGTCAAATCTTCAAAATTACCGGTTCTGCTGGTCAAATTGAAGATGCGAAAGCTCAGGACACTAGTTATGGCAAATCCGCAGAAGTTGTCCACCCATACCAACCTATTTTAATGAGGTCCTAAAAAATGGGCCTAATACTAAATTCACTTTTGACAGAGAACAGCTCACAACCAGATACCCCTAGATACATTACATGTAGGCTCCACCATTATGCAGTTACGGAGGAAATTCTTCAGAAAGTGAGATGCCATTGATTTCAACGATCGAAAGGCGCAGATATTCCAAGACTACTTGTGGTCCTCCCTCCAACAACACAGGCAACCTGAAGCTCTTGACTGAGGAACCTCAAAAGAACTACATCAGATATTGCTGGAGGTTTCTGGTCAGCATCCAAGTTTTGCAGAATGGACAAAGTCGGTCTTCCCAGACCCAATCTTATTTGACCGTATCTGTGAGGACCTCAACACCACTAAATTAGCCTTGCCTGATAGGATCCATTCGTAGCCTGGCACAGATCTATCACCGGTTAGCCTAAATGTGCCATACAGCAGAAGGTTGAATACCCACATCGCCTAGTGAAGTCAGCTCACATGATAACACTGATAGATAACAATTGAAAAACTCATCAAATTACATAGCTGACACAAATTTTTTCAATTCTTGTGTCTTATAAATGCTTTGATTTCTTTCTTCCTTCTTGCTATGTTTGGCTTGTTGATGCTCCTCCATATTTTTGAAAAAGGTGAAAGCCGAGCATAGTCTAACTTCCTAAAGATTTGTGTAACATGTTGAGGTTTCTATTTGGTGGGCATGTTTATTTTTGCAGTAATATGTCATAGATTTTGTAGTAATATATTGTACCATTCTACGTGCCATCAACTCTCTCGTTTTGTTCATAATTTTTTACTTTATGGGTTGGAGGGGAAAGGATGGTTGGCGTTATCAATGCACCCCAGTTGAAGTTTATGGCTGAAGTTCCTCATGGGCTGTAATAAATATACATTGAAGATCCAGTACATTAAGGGGCTGAATTTGCCGGAGAAAAGATTGCAAACATTACAATAATTTTATCCTGAAAATTTTCACATGGTATTTGTCCAAGAAAGTAATTTCTGACTATATTCTCTTTCTTATATGAATTACTGGTATCTCACTGTCTACACACATAAGTAATAACCCAAATGCTTAGTCAAAGTGGTTGACAATCCTGTTTTCACTTAGACTCTCTCTTTTAATGGTGTTTTGGGGGTCTGCTTTTTTACTGGTAAAGTGTTTCACAAAGAATTTACGTTTGTTAATTCATACACCCCCAACCAAGGTCAGTCCTCATTCTTCACGAAAATCCTGGAACAAGTGGAGAGGCTGCAAAAAGGGAGGTGATATGAATTGGACAATGGATCCTCTCCTGGATTGCTACGTGACTGTCTGACAATCATTCCTTACCCAGGCATACTTTTCTTGACCACCAGCTGACTGACATACGGCGTTTGCAATACTTGACTGATAATACATTCTTCTCTAATCCTCACCTTTTATACACACTTCTGGATTATTTTATAATTAGCTACAGACATCTGTACTTAATACAGGACTTTGCTATTGCCCAGACCACGTGGTCTGATCATGCACCTGTATTATGTGACCTATACATTTCACACCTTTCTATAATGGTCTTGGTGATTATATGAACTGCTGATTGTAAAGCCCATTTAGCGTCATCTCTAGCAGAATACGAGACTAGCAACAAAACTCCTGAATTACCTTTTGGGAAGCCCAGGAAAGTGTTGTGAAGGGTAAGAGTATCTAGCTTGTCTCTGTGTTTAAAAAAACATTCTCAGGCACAGGTCCAAGCTCTACTAGACAATATTCATCTGCTAGAATCCCGACATAAAGCCTCCCTCGCATTGGCAGCCCAAAACTAACAGATTAACACAATATTAGCTTTAAATAAAATCTTAAACATTAAAGACCTCCCTTTGGTCCTCAATGCTCATAGTATTGTCGTTCTCAAAGCAAACAAGGACCCCACCCAACGTTCCAGCTATAGACCTCTGTAGTTGTTGAATGTAGACGTTAAATTGTAAACCATCTTAAAACCATCTTGCCAGACATTATCAATCAAAATCTAGTGGGGTTTGTGCCTGGTAGGGAGACCACTAGGGATGTTGATCTAATCCACCGGATCTTATCCACTCCCTCGAATGCTATTCTGCTCTCAATAGACGCTGAAAAGGACATTGGCGATATGTTGTGGCAGATCATATTATGAATGAAATTATATTCTGTTTTAAACATTTTTTTTGTGAGTGCAATTTGCATAAATATACTTTTGACTATATAAAGGGTAATATGCAAGGATCTTTTTTTTTTTCTTCATTTCTCTATGACGGAATAATATGATCACCTGGAAAATCCTGTCTAAAGGAAATACACCCCTGCATGGGTCATATAAGCATATCTACCTATATAAAGGAGAGCCTTCTTCATTAACCCTACCCACCTGAAGATATAAGAATAATACCCCTTTCAGACATGAGCCAGTGCTGCAACACGGCCCCAACCCAGCTTTTTGAACACGGCATCAACCCAGTTCTCAGCTAGGAAACTCCATTCACACTGAACCCATGTCTGCCCAGGCATTCAATTTGAGTCATTGAAATGGGACACTTTTTTATGGCTCACAATAACAGGGCTGCCATCTGGGGGGAGGTGGGATTGCCGGCAGGGCCAGATTAACAATGGGGCGGATGGAGCTACAGCTCCAGGCCTCCACATAAAAATAGGCCCATTGTCATGACAACATGATGTTGTCTGGCCATCTGCTCTAAAATTGTATTTCTATTTACCTCACAAAATGAAGCATTTTTTTTCTTTTACATATTTACGGAGACATTGGGGCTGAGAGTATAGTTGGTGTACACGCCAACATGGCACTGGCCACACCTCCTCTGCTTCTCATAATAGGCCCTTGGTCATTTTCAGCTCCAGGCCCATGTGGCCCTCAATCCGGCCCTGACTGCCGGGACTCCAGTCCCGAGCCTGGAGAGAGAGGGTGCCTGGGTGGCAGCGGTGTGGAATGCACCAGGCAGCAGGCAGGAAGAAAGATCATCGGCACTGCAGCATTTGAAATATGGAACCGGCAGCGAGCCAATCACAGCTTGTGGAATGGCAGCCAATCAGGAGCATCCAGCCAGCCTTCCCTGCACCCCCCATTTCAGCCAGCCAGCCAGCCTGCCTTCCCTGCCCGTCCCCCCAGTCCAGCCAGCCTGCCCTGTCCTGCCCCATCCCCAGTCCAACCAGTCTTCCCTCCCCTTTGCTGTCTCAGTCCGCCCTTCCCAGCCCAGTGTCCCCCCTTGTCCAGCCTTCCCTGCCCTGTGCCACCCCCCCATTAATGTCCAGCCTGCCCTGTGCCACCCCCCCTCCACCATGTCTAGCGATCCCTGTGCCCCCAATAGGTCCAGCCCTCCCTGTCCTTCACTTTCCCTTCCTTCTGGTTTTTTATATGGGTCTGGCTATTTCAATGTATTTTGTGGATCTGAGGTATTTTATGTAGTTCCGATTTTCTTTTCTATTTATATAGGGAGAGAGAGAGAATCGACGTTTCTTTCCCTGTATATATAGTATAGATTCTGGTTGTCAGTGTGTGTGTATTTACAGCAGGTTTATCTCCTATATTTCTTTATATGTATAGTTTCATATATAATATGATAAATTGACATGTTATAATAACAACTGCCCCCAGAGCCCAAACTTTGGGAACTTTTGAAGTGGTTTACGCACCAATTGATGCCCCACCCCCGAAGTAGCTCCACCCACATTATCCACAGCTTTGCCCACTTCTGACCCATACCCCAGGGTCTTACCCGAGATTTGGAACATAGGCCCTGATTCAGACCTGCTTGCAAGCGGGTCGATGGTGGCCCAGTGACTGTGCGTGCGCGGCCCCGGAGCGAGCGCAAAAAGCACTCGCTCCGTGGCTCACTACAAAAGGGGCGGCTGTCGATGTTGACCAACAGCTCGCCCCGTTTTGTAGGGGTGGTGGGGGGGTGGCTTCACAAATGGAAGTGTTCCCATGCGAACGCCTGCCGTTTGTGGGCGGCCTCACTGACATCACCAGTGATGTCAGTGGGAGAGCTTCCGGCTCTATTAGAGCCAGAAGCTCTCTGGGGCTTGCGGCCACGAGACCCTACCACAAGGGTCTCGTCGCAAACCCGATGGTCGCAATGGTCTTGACCATCGCGACCATCATCCTGGCCGCTTGCAATAGCTGTGGGTGGTCAGGAGGCCGCTCCAAAAAAAAACAAAAAAAGCCCTGATTCCAAGCGAGCGCTCTTTCAGAGCGTCCGGCTCTGAATCAGGGCCACAGTTTCAAAACGGGTCGGACCCTGCACAGACCCCTTTCCACTACGGCGCCAATCTGGGTTGTTCCTGGATCGGTGCCGTTCACACGGCACACGGGAGCAGTGGACCACTTCTCCCGGTGCTTGGAGATGACATCATCTCCAAGCTCAGAGAAACTTGGGTTGCCTGTTTACACTGCATGGTTGCATGGGTCGTTCCCATGTTAAACCCTGCAAGCTACCTGGGCTGGATTGCTGGGTCACTCGACCCAAGAATCCACTCCTTGCCCCTTTTCCACCTAGCAGCAACCCGGGTTAACCCTGCAATAACCTGGGTTTTAGCTGTGATGTTGAAGAGGTATCTATAATACTGCACTATTCTATTTTTCCACTGGGGAAATGGGCAGGATCTGGAAGGCTAATCTACAGTCCAGGGAATCTCTCTGAAATTTGGGACACCACCAGGCATCCCAGGAGAGTAGGCACGTTTTGTTATAGGATATGCTAGCATGACTTTACCTGTGCCTCCTCCAGACCTATGCCACGATAACACCAGAGCTCATTCTGGACATGCTTGTATGGAGGTTAAACTATATTTTATATATAACAAACTACAACTATATTTACATATTACATATAACAGTGGCAGAACAAAAAAACTTTTTGACATGCAGAATGGGCCAGTTAGTAATCCCCTGACATTTGTTATATACACACACCAGTGTACAGGCCGCTTCATATCTACCAATGAAATACATTCACTGCAAGGAAAACAGACTCTGTAAGAGTGATATATTATATACTAATGTGTATCCAGGGCACCCATATAGCTACAGCTATGTAATACCATACATCTGTTTGTTATGGTAACCATGTATTCCGTGTAACTAGGTACCAAGGGCATTGTAGGTTTGGGAAGATCAGTATAAGGTGCTGTAGCTTATTCTAAGTACACACACACAGTGACATGTAACTGTATGCTCTCTGGTTGTTAGAATGATTTTGGAGTGTTGTCTCAAAGCAGCGATATTCACCTTGCAGCTCTAAGGACCTCATTCAGAGTCGGTCGTTGCGGACGCACGGTCGTAAGGTAAAAGGTGCCAGATATGCAAATGAAGCGCTCGCAAATTGCGTCGTTAAGATGGGATCGTTAGCTGGACGAGCGAGGGGAGGATGCGGCCGTAAGACTAAAAATACGCCCCCTTCTCATTCGCATTACACGTCATCTCCGGGCATATAAGGATTAATTGAGACCATCGGGGCTGTTCGTAGAGCATAAGGTTGACCATACCCTCTCTTAAGCACTACGATCAAGTCAGTGTAAAAACCTCCCATGTCACATGTGCCATGTCACTACTTAGTTAATTATGCACTCCCATAAAACGCCGTTTGCATAGTCAGACACGCCTGCGTTCGGATCTCCACTCCCCCGTTCACAAGCACCTTCCCCTGTTACCACCCACAAACGCCTCATCCTGTCACTCAAACTAACGACCTGGCTGTGTTCAAGGAGAGAGCAATTTCTGATCGTAATAGTTAGTTTGAGCACGCGCATTGCGAATTTTACGCATGTGCAGTTTAGCGAACATCGGTGGCGCCCGACTCTGAATGAGGTCCTAAGTATCGTAGGCATACTTGCCTGCTTTTGAAAAAGCATTTCAGGCAGATTGTGAAAGCAGCACCTATGAGCGCGGTGGTAAAGTGGGCATGTAATGCTACATCTGAGAGGCGTGTTATAAAATTCAATTACATCCAAACAGGGGTGTATCTTGGGGTCCAAGCGCCCCTGGCAAACTAAGGAACTGGTGCCCCCCTCCAATGACTGCTTCTAATTGAAATTAAAAAAAAAATAGCACACACTGGGGGTAGTTTAATTCAGACACCTGTAGAAATAGGGAGAATATTTTTTTTCTTCTCTTTTTAACATATATATATCTTTTACAGAACTTACTCTATTGCAAACCACAATTTACTAATGCCAAAATACACAGGAAAAGCTTGAAAACATAGCATCAAAAACAAACATGCATTATGGGTAAAATAATTTACATATATTCAAATTGGACTGTACACTGCAATATGCTTTTTTAAAACCGCCCACATGGGTCCATTGCTATCTCACACACAATAATAAAAACAGCCCATAAGGATTATATCTTAATCCTGACACCTGAGTATCCACAATATAAGGGACAAGGGACATATAAGAAGCCTGATACACATTAACAATCAATGGAGACACTGATAAGAGCAGAGGAGACAGAAGCAGACCAGGAATCATTTACTAATGACAGCTGTCTGCGGCACACTGCGCAGAGCAAACAGGAGACCAGTGATCATTTGTTAATGATGTCGGGTGGCAACGACGCCCCCCCTTGGCCGGCGCCCCTGGCGAGGGCCATCCAGGCCAATAGGAAGATACGCCCCTGCATCCAAATGTAAATGAGCCTGAAAGCAATTACTAATATCTGATTGTTGATGAAAACACACAGATACTTTTCAGAAAATGTTTGTAGCCATAGGGATCATTGTGCCTTATAATAACCAATGCAGGGTAATGATACTAATAATCCCATTTGAATGTGTATATATATGGTTTTTTTTCTATATAACAGCGTAATAATGGTGATAAGAGAGATTGCTAGACTCTTCAGGGAGACGGGGAGATTGCTTCTGTTATTTCAGCGAGTCTCCCTGACAATCAGGGAGAGTTAGCAAGTATGATCATAGATGAGATGTATGAAACCTTGGAGAGAGATTAAGTAGAAAGTTGCTCAAAGCAGCGCAAATCACCTTCTAAGGGCTCAATGCTTTTAGGTGCGAGTTTGTGAATGTGAGCTTGTCTCATGAAACTCGCGGACATCGCACGAATGCGCACTCCCGAGAAATGCGAGCTCCAATTAAAATTCGAGGTAGCCACGATGAGGATTGTGAAATGCGACCTTGGAGAAGTGCATGAAAAAGTAGGAAAACCATCTTGGGCCCCAAAAAGGTGACAACTGAGATAGCAGGACCATATAGAAGGCTGTTAGTGACACCTGAGATAGAAGGACCATATAGAAGCCTGTTAGTGACAACTCAGATAGCAGGACCATATAGAAGGCTGTTAGTGACACCTGAGATAGCAGGACCATATACAAGACTGTTAGTGACACCTGAGATAGCAGAAATATATAGAAGGCTGTTAGTGACAACTGAGATAGCAGGACCATATAGAAGGCTGTTAGTGACACCTGAGATAGCAGGACCATATAGAAGGCTGTTAGTGACACCTGAGATAGCAGGACCATATAGAAGGCTGTTAGTGACACCTGAGATAGCAGGACCATATACAAGGCTGTTAGTGACAACTAGGATAGCAGGACCATATACAAGGCTGTTAGTGACAACTGAGATAGCAGAAATATATAGAAGGCTGTTAGTGACAACTGAGATAGCAGGACCATATAGAAGGCTGTTGGTGACAACTGAGATAGCAGGACCATATACAAGGCTGTTAGTGACAACTGAGATAGCAGAAATATATAGAAGTCTGTTAATGACAACTGAGATAGCAGGACTATATAGAAGGCTGTTAGTGACAACTGAGATAGCAGGACTATATAGAAGGCTGTTAGTGCCCAGAAGGAAAGTACTGGGGTGTCAAATGGTTGATTTTTGCACTTTTTATTAATGGTTGAAAAATTATAGCAAGCGGTTTTCAGAAAATTAAAGTCTTTCTAAACATTTTATGATACAGAAAAATGTCTGTATAGTAATTTTTCAGTGTTTTCATACAAATTGGCATAATAGTATGCGAAGGCTGCATAAGCTTGAGAATATGTAAGATTACAGGTGTTTTTGCTGTATGGCTGTTTATGACAGCCTTGTTGCTGGGCAGTTTATAGTGCTGGCTGGTCAGATGTTTGATAGAGCCAATGACATTGCTTGAGGGAGTGGTCAGTTTATCAGTATATATTGGCTCGTTTGCATGAAGACAGCCTCTTTGGTGATGGATCTTTGAAACAAGAACAGGCTGAGTAGCTTTGCCTTGCCTATAACCTGTCCTCGTTATATTACTGCTCGTAACATTCCTTCCCTTTCTCCCCTTTGTAATGTACACTCTGCATTCCCTTTCATCCCACTTTACCTTTCACTCCCCCCCCCCCCCCGCCCTCACTTATTCCACAGCAGTTCACACATTCCCATCCTCCCTCCTCCCTCACCAGCTATGTCTCACCCGGGGCTACTCGATCTTCTCACTTTGTAGCCCCTTAACACACTTTACCCTGCGTGCTAGCTGGTTCTCCGTGTCTCCTACCTCCCGCTTAACACCTCCGGGCCATTCGCCATCCTCAGACCTCACCTCCTCTGTCCCCATGGGCTGCGCGGCTTTTGGCGCCGCAGCTCTGTTCAGCTCCCTGGCCTCTTCTGCCCGGCGGTATCTCACACTGCGCGGCGTCCGCTGCTCACTCTTCCTCCTCTTGCGGTTATTGTCACCTTCCATCCCCAGTATGGCGGCCGGGCTCTCAGTTCCCTTCCCCTATGCAGGGCTTGGCACTTTCCCCGAGCCCTGATAGCACGGCCCGCATCCGTCCCTCCCCCGTAGCTCCCCATTCCTCCCCTTCCAGCCTCCCTTGCATCCCTTCTCCAGCGGGGGCGAGCGCTCCCGCGCTTCTCGTCGGCCACTTTTCACTAGTTCCCGCCCACTCGGCATCCCCCTCTAGTTATGGGTAGAGATGAGCGGTTCGGATTCTGTGTAATCCGAACCGCTCCGAACATTGGGGATCCGAGTCCACCCGAACCCTGTTCGGGTGTTCACCGCCTGACTCGGATCCCCGTTCGGGGCCGAATGGCAGCCGCCTGATGTCGGATTCTCACTAGAGAATCCGACATCAGGGCTCCTATTGTGTAGGGCAGAGCGCTGTGATAGCGGTCTGCCCTACACAGACACAAACACACAGCCGCCAGCGGTAGCTGTGTGTTTGTTACAGCAGCCAATGAGAGTCACACAGCTGCACACATGAGCTCCGTCTTCCGGCTCCCTCCTCAGCGTGTGACTGCAGAGCGGACGGCGCGGGAGCGGGAGCGGGGATACAGGTAAGTTTTATTTTTTTTACTTGTGCAAGGGCCGGGAGCGCTACTGGGGGGGTCTGCTACTGGGGGTGCGGGTGGGCCATACTACTGGGGAGGGCTATACTACTGGGGGGGTCTGCTACTGGGGGGGCTATACTACTGGGGGGGCTATACTACTGGGGGGGGTCTGCTACTGGGGGTCCATACTACTGAGGGGCCTGCTACTGGGGGGGCTATACTACTGGGGGGGGTCTGCTACTGGGGGGCCATACTACTGAGGGGCCTGCTACAGGGGGGGCCATACTACTGGGGGGGCATACTACTGGGGGGGCTTACCACTACTGGGGGGGCATACTACTACTGGGGGGGGCTCACTACTACTGGGGGGGCCATACTACAGGGGGGCTACTACTGGGGCAGCCTACTACTGGGGGGGGGGCATACTACTGAGGGGGCTATACTACTGGGGGGCCATACTACTGGGGGGGCTGCTAATGGGGGGCATACTGCTGGGGGGGCCTGCTAATGGGGGGCGTACTACTGGGTGGCATACTACTGTGGGGGCCTGCTAATGGGGGGCATACTACTGGGGGGCATTGCATAGGGGACCCTACTACTAAGGGGACTGCATAGGGGGTACCACTGCTGGGGGCATTGTGTAAGGGACACCACTACTGTGGGCATTGTGTAAAAGGGGCACTACTGTGGGCATTGTGTAAAAGGGTCACTACTGTGTGTCGTAACATAAATAAGAGACACTACTTTATGGTGTAATGTGAATCAGGCCCTATGTGCGGTGTAATGTGAATAAGATTGTGCACTGTGACTCCTTGGGCCGTAGCCCACTATGTAAACAAGTACTGTGATTCTGCTGGCCGTACCCCACTGGGTGGGTGCACTACTTTTCATTTCTGCCACTGCTGTGTGGCAATGTGTCATAGATGTGCTTTATACTGTGGTGTCTGTGTCGTTGTGCCGCTGCTTTGTCGCTTAGTAACCAGTCAGCTCACTGCAACCTTTGGCCAATAATGTTGAAAACAATATTATAAGCTGTGATATGGTTTAAATTGACTGGAAATTAATGTTATTGAGGTTAATAATACTCTAGGAAGAAAAAAAAGACCAATTTATGTGATTTTAGCTTTTTTGTCAATTTTTGTAAAAAAATCCAAATCCAAATCCAAATCCAAAGCCAGTCACCGCAGTTTGGCAAATCCAAATCCAAAGCCAGATGACGAATTAGAACCAAATCCGGCAAAAATGGTCCGGCGCACATCCCTAGTTATGGGTCCCCTGCGCTTGGGGGTCCTTTCTGCCTCCCGGCAGCGGGCCTGCAATCCTGCCATGTGTATGGCTTGGTGGCCATTTTCCCATGGCGGCCATTTTGGGTCCCACCTTTGTAGTGGGATCCAGCCCCAGCGTTTATCCTCAGTCTGTGTTCTCAGCTGCACTGGCAGTTGTAGCTTCACACCTGCCTCTCACCTCGTCCCCTGCCCTAAGTTGGTCTTTTCTTCATCTTCCACAACCTGCTCTTTCATGCCTCCCTCTCTTCCTCACACCCTTTTTAGTTTTTTATTTTTTCTCTCGTAGAATCCACCCCTACCCCCTTTCCTAAGGTATTGTTTTTTTCCTTGCCCTGTACACCCTTCCCCCCAGTTTTTCTTCTATTTGCTGCCCCTACTGCCTTAAGCTATTTTTCCTTTTACCTTCATCCCTGCCTGCATATAATTTTTCTCTAATTGGGACCCTGCCCCTCTTTTTTGCATCTTCCCCTGTACCCATCTTCTTTTTTCATTCATCATCCTTCCACCCCGTTTTTTTTTTTCCCCTGTAACCCCCCTTCCTGCACCCCTACGCCCCCCCTGCCCACCCCATGCCTGCACCCTTTTCTCCTGCTCACCTCTCTTCTTTTAAGTTGCAGGTCAGCCGGACTTAGCTAGGGTTCCTCAAGATGATGCTTGGTGCGGTGGCTGTTCCAGTGCACGTCGAGATGGCTCAGGGTTTCGATCCAGTGGCTCCTCGGCGTGAAGTCGCCGAAGATGCGGTTCTCGTGCCATCTGGTGGTGTTGCAGTTGGATGTAGTTGCAGGTGGAGTTTTGGGCGAAGATTCGGTGCCTCGTGCAGATGATAATGATGATCCTGTGCGCGTCGAGGTGGCTCCGGCGGTCGAGCCAGCGTTTACTCCGTGTGAAAGCATTGTAGAGGAGGTTCTGGAACTACTGGGTTCTAGTGAGTATGATTGTGTCACAACTTTTGCTATGACTCCAGTTTTGTCTCTCAATTTCCGTTTCCCTGGCGCGCCCGCGTAAGATTGATAGGAGGGTTGCGCAACGGTTAAGCAGGGGGTTAGAAGATAATTCCAGGGAGGCTGATGATGTAGGTTATGGGGGTGAGGGCACAAGGATACTGTTCAAGGTGTGAATTCAGCTTTTTTCTGTGCGCTTTGCGTTACAGCGAGTATGTATACGCAGAGGTAAATTTGCTGAGTTTTCTCGCTCAATATGGGATGTCATAGGGTAGGATCAGGCTACATAGGTGAATGTCGCAAATTTTGTAAATAGAATATTTTGGTTGTAGTGCATGCTCAGCTTTGCCAGGAGCTATTTGGGGAGCGGATTACAGAGCATAGGTAATTTTATTAATACATCTTTTTTGTGATTGACATGTTTCTCTGGTCCAGAAATTTGGCATGGGGTGAGTTTTATGCCCAATGCAGGAGGAACCACGACAGTAGGGTGGTTATGCCTTTTTGGGAGTAAAATATGTTTAGTTTGTTTGTTTATAGGTGTCGCAGCATCGTCGACCCACCTTGGTCACTGGGCCGCCCCACGGAACCTCTTCTAAATGTGGGTAAACCTGGTTTGTTAGGCGGCGAATGGCGGATGTTTCGCCTGTTATGATTCCCGATGCCCTCGGAGGTCTAGGCTTTCGTTTGCCCCTCCTGTCGTCTCTGTGTAGGTTATCTCCTGGCCAAGGATTGCCGCCGTGAGTAGGGGGGGGGTTTAGCTCCTGATTTAGGGATTAGTTACAATTAGATTAGTTAGTTCGGCTCAGTCACCTTTTTGTTTGGCTGCTTTTTCTCTGTGGTTATAGCTAACTTGGTAGGTTGAATTTTGTTGTGGTTGTAGGCTCTTTCATTCGTTTTTCATTGCACGTAAATATAGCCTCTCCTTTACAGGACACTCCGTAGTGTGCATTCCGTTGGGATTTTATTACTGAGGTTTGCGGTCAAGGTTGGGGCGGAGGGAATGCGGGGGCGGATAGAGGTGCTTTTCCTCGTTCCCTCTCGCAAGATCTCTGTATCCCCCGGTAGGTTGGTCCCCACGCAGGTTGCGGGTTAGTCTTGGTTAGTACAGCATTCATTCCTATACATGGTGGTATCCTATACATTGTGGAGTTCCGTTACTTACGATATCCCCGTAGGTCCCTCTGAGCAGTTTATACACTTGACGAGTTTTTGGTTTTAGTTCGCAGTTTTGGTTATTATGGGTTTCTGGTTACGTTTATTCAGGGGTCGGCTTTTCGTTTGTTGTTGTTTTGCACTCGGAAACCGTGTAATGCATGGGATTTCAGTGGGATTTAAATGGGTTTTCAGGTGAATTTGCAAATAAACGTTTGCCTTCGGGGCTGTGCGGTTTCCGGCACCTATTTCGAGAAATCCATTTTTCTTTTGCATGGGTGTGTTCATGCCGGCACTGCACAGGTCGGTGTAGCACATCATCTTGTCTGATTTCTCTTCAAAGGTGCAGGAGCGAGTGATGTCTGTTCGGACCTCCTCTTTTCTGCGCAGACTCCTTTTCTGTGTTTTGATGGTTAGCAGTTGCACATATATAAGCGCGGCTACTGGGTTTCGAGTTTGGTGTAAGCAAGTCTGACTTGTTATTTGTTGCTGTTTGGAGCGGCTCCCAATTGTCGTGACCTTTTTCTTCTGGTCTGGTGACGGATTTTTCGTCTTACTAATTCATGGTGCGACAAAATTGGGTTTAGTTCCTGCCATCAACAACCAAAGGCATCTTCAATTTTCATTTTGCATTTCTGGGCCAGTTAATTTTGTGCGTTTTCGGTGTCGAATTTTATATTTTAACTTACAGTTAGCGCTGCGTCTTCTCATGACACTATGGATGTAACAGCTGGGCTGGCGGGCTTGCAGAGGTTATAGGCTCAGCCATCTACAGAGTATAGGTGTTACAATATTTGCTTTGCTCATTTTTTTTTCTTTTTTGGAACCATTAGTAACAGGGTCGGTCCGGGGACCGCCTGGTGGCGGTACTTAGGGGCATCTCATCTATTGTAAGCTGGAAGGTAGTTATGACCCAACCCAGTCATTCTGTTGTCACTATGCTATGACTGGTGAGTTAGGGGTTTTCCCCGTTCGTGCTGTCCCCTGGTGTCCTAATGGCATGCAGCTGTTAAAGAGTGTTGCTTGTTTTATGGGTCAGGTGTGTTCTGGCGGGATTAGGCCTCGCTTTTCCATTTGTTCCCGTTTTGGCTGTAAAAAATTTGGGGTGTTTTAGGTGTAGACAGTTGATGGCTGTCAATAAAGTAGCTTCATCGTCAAGGATTTTGTTTTAAAGATTTTGTTTTAGTAGATCGCGGGTTAAGAAGGACTGTCATGCATTATTCAGGGTGGAGCTGGTATGGGAGTCTCCTGTGTACACACATCATCTGATTTATAACATATACAATTTACTCAATTAGTGTTTGTATCCTGCAAAAGGAAGATATTTTTCTTTTTTCAACATCCTGAACTTTATTTACGAGGTATGCCTTTCGGTGCTTTATAGTGGGGGCTAACTGCTGGTGGGTCACAATGGTGCTTTACATCACGATCCAATCCTGCTGTACATATTTCAGGTGCAATAGTTAAGACAGGGTTTTTTGGTTGGGTGAGGATCGTATGATTCAGCTTTTGGTACTTAATTCTTTCAATGTTGGGGTAGCTATTTGACGCGTTTCTAGGGGTATCTCCCGCGTACAGGCAGTTTTTAAAGTTTTCTAAGTGAGCTGATTACGAGACTTGTATGTTGAAGCAGATAGTAGTTGCGCACCTGGCGCTGACCTGAAGCGTTGTTTACCAGCCAATCGTTGAACGTCTAGCGTTCAACAATTGGGGGGTTGTGAAGGGATTTTTTAATTTTTCCTCCCGGGAGCCTTTATCTAACCTAATTTGGTTCACGGGTAGGTTTTTTAGTTTTTTCCTCTTCACTCGGGTTACTTGTTTCCCCTCTTATGCATCCCTGCTAGGTAGTTGCTATGTGTTCTTCTCAAAGTTGTGTCGGGATGGTTGGGTTTGGTGAGGTGCTCATGGTACGTTATTGCTGCAGATGACAGTATGGTGTGGCTTGTGGGCCACTCTTCTAATTGTGGACAGGAGTGTCATGGTTTGGTTACATGCCATTTTTGTTGTTTTTATGGGTGTCAGGTAGTAGAAAGGTGTGTGAGGTTTGGCTGCGAGTTTCGTGCTTGATTTGCTGTGTCCTTGGTGGCCACATTGGGTGTGCTTGGTGAGTGGGCTTGCCTGTCGGGAGCAATGACGGAGTGCAGTTGGAAGTTGGAGTTGATCGTGGTGAGAGGTTGGTTGGAAATATAGACCGGTTAGGAGGTTTGTGTGGTCAAAACGGGTGACTTCGTTTTGTCTTGGAGAGCAGCGTGTAAACATGGTGTGTCGAGGACAGGGTGAGTGTTCCAGTAGTTATTTCTGCTGTGTCGCTGGGTAGCTTGGTTCTGTGTCATAGCTTTTTGTTGGTGATGCAACTTGTAATTTTCCGTCTGGTCGGAAGGCATCTTAATTGGCCTTGGTCTTTGTGAGCAATAAGGATTTAGGTTTCTGGGGCTCGGTTGTTTGGGTGGCGGGCCAGTTTCCTTTGGAGTCTGGCTTTGGCGGGAGTACGCTGCAGCTCAGTGGCTTTATGTGACGTAAGATAACTTTGTGGGGGCACTTGCCCTCGATGAACCTGGCGAATTTGTCCATCTCCGTGTGGGGGGACCTGGGCGCTTTTCAGTGCGTAAGCACCTCGGATTGGCCCAGAGTGGAAGTGAGACCCTCGCATCGTTAGTGCGTCTTGAGGGGGGACGTGTCAGTCATTCCCCGAGTATTTGAGTGAGGTGAAAGCTCGAACTGAGGGCCTGATTCAGAGCCGCTCGCTCTGACAGAGTGCTCGCTCTGAATCAGGGCTTTTTTTTTTTCGAGCGGCCTCTTGGCCGCTCGCATAGCTGTGGGTGACCACCCACAGCTATTGCGGGCGGCCAGGATGATGGTTGCGATGGTCAAGACCATCGCGACCATCGGGCTTGCGACAAGACCCTTGTGGGTCAAGACCCTCGCCCATCGTAAGCCCCAGAGAGCTTTCGGCTCTAACAGAGCCGGAAGCAATCCACTGACATCACTTGTGATGTCAGTGGGGCCGCCCCCAAATGGCAGGCGTTCTCATGGGAACGCCTCAGTTTGGGCAGCCACCCCCCCGGCCCGCCCACCAAACGGGCGAGATGTCACTCAACACCGACAGCTCGCCCCCTTTGGTGCGAGACCCAGAGCGACGGGGTGCCCGTCGCTAGCCGGGTCTCGCGCATGCGCGCGACGGAGCCGGCTCCGTCGTGCACATGCACTGTGGGCCACCATCGACCCAGTTACGAGTGCTCAGCGCTTGCGACCGGGTCTGAATCAGGCCCTGAGTCTGCAGCGTCTCTTGCCACCCTGGTTAGGTTGATTAATTATAAATAAAAGCTGTGACCTTTTAGCCAAGCTCTTGTTGTCTGTGTCGTTATTTATTAGTTTAATTAAGTAAGCTATACAAGGTTGTTAAGGGTTTTAAGCAATAAACCAATGTATTATCTTATCACTTTTACCTCTCTGCAAGTTCAAAAACTCTCTCCCATCAGTACAGCACCTCCACATACTTCATTGGCCAAATTATGCTATTTAAACCCCTCCAAGTGCATGATTATTCATTGGGAGGGGTGTCCCAGAGGTTCTGCACTGAGGGCCTCATTCAGAGCCGCTCGCTAGATGCGATCGCTCGCACGATGTGTATGCAAATTGCGTAGGCAGTGTTGTCGCACAACAATGCATTAGCACGCCCAGTATTTCTTAGAGAGCAATCACATAGCAGACACCCACCAGCCTGTTTTAAGACGCCACTTGTGCACGTCATGTCCAGGAAGTGTATGGTACCATCAGTACATCGGGTAACATCAGATGCTATCGCAGCGCTTGAGGTTGACCATACCCTGCCGCAAGCACTGCGATCACTTCAGTGTAAAAACAAGCCAGGTGACGTGTACTATGATGCTGTCCTATAATTATACACACCTCTAACACGCCGTTGAGATGCTCAGGCACGCCTATGTTTGCACCTTCACTCCCCCGTTTTTAATGGCCAGGCCCTGTTACCACCTACAAATGGCTTCCCCTGTCACTCACTCTGCTGGGCTGTCTATGCGCAGCGAGAGAACGCATTGTGAACTTTCGCCAAGGTATGCGCACACGCACTGCGATCAGGGCCGGATTTACCATTAACTAACCTAGGCGCCCGCCTAGGGCCCGTTGGGTCCCAAGGGGCCCGTGGTCAGGCCCCCTGAAATCCGGCCCTGGTGATAACCTGCTGCACTGTGTTGAACCGGCCGGGAGAATTCACACACAGGCAGGATAGCAGCAGCAGCATGATCGGGACCCTCTTTCTACTATGCGGGGGGAGGAAGAAGTGGAGTTAAGTCTTTCAGCTGGGAGCCCGGGGAACCGGTCACCAGTGTAGCGCAGCTCCAGTGCCTGCTCTGTCCTCCAATCATCTCCACACCTGTGTGTGTAATTGTGAGCTGCTGCAGTCCAGTGAGTGAAGCCAGCCTCCTCTGCTAAGACCCTTCACACCCCCCCCTGGTTGCTGTAACCAACCCCCGCAGTCACATAAGTGCCGCCAGCCTCCTCCTCCATTTCAGTTACCCCCGCACGCAGTGTAGCCAGAACCCCTTTCACCTCAGTCACAGTGAGCGCAGCAGCCAGCCTCCTCCTCCATTACAGCTAACCCCATCCCCCGCAGTGTAGCCTGCCCTCCCGGCAGCATGTGCTGATCTAGCCTGTCCCCCCCCCGCTGCTGTAGCCAGTGCTTGCAGCCACAGTGAATGCTGCCAGCCTCTGCGTCCCTCCCCACCGTGTAGCCAGCCCCCTCCGACCCCCAACCCCCATAGTGGCCATTGCAGCTAGTCTCCCCCGTGATGTAGGAACCACAGGAAACTACACTCACCTGACTCATTCCACCTCTCAAGTGAGATCCATGGGGTGATAATGCTGGACACTGGTCTTCTGCCTCTGAAATCAGGGCCAGCAAAATGACCCAGCTAAGACAGAGAAGGCACTCTGGGTAAGTTTAACTAAAAAAAAATTCCTAAAGTGTTAAATAATAAACTAACACAGCTCTCTCTACATATGTTTATCTCCCTTTCCTCTCTTCCACCTGTTCATCCCCCTTTCCTCCCGTCTCACCCTTTTTCCCCTCGTCTCACCCTTTCCTCACATCTCACCTATTCCCTTGTGTGTATATATATTATATATATATATATATATATATTATATATATATATATATATATATTATATATATATATATATATATATATACACACACAGTATTTGCACACACACAGGATTGTTTGATGGAGGGGGCCCTAAAACGTTATCTTGCCTTGGGCCCCATGATGTTTAAATCCGGCTCTGACTGCGATGCATACATACAATGCATACACACTGCATACCATCAGCAGTAGTGAGCGTTTGCATCTTAGCGAGCGGGTCTGAATGAGCTCCTGTGTCCCGACATTCTCACCTTAAAATAGACATTTTCCCTACCTTACCAACTGCTCTGGGGGGTGTGCACAAAAAATGCGAATTTTCTCTGAAAAATCAATGCGAGTTTGGAACTGGATTGCAAATGTAATTCGCAGTGTGAGATTGTTGGACCCAACTCGCACCTAATGAAACTAAGGGCCTGATTCAGAGCCGCTCACTCGCGCTATGCGTTCGCAAGCGGCCCAATGTTCTGTGTACGCGCATGCGCACGCTTCGTTCTGCACGTGCGCGAACTACACACTGTGATCGCATCCCTCTCGCTCGCCCAGCAAAGGCAGCCCAGGGTGATGAGTGACAGGAGAGGCCGTTTGTGGGTGGTAACAGGGGCAGGACACTAATAACGGGGGGGTTGGAGATGCGAACGCAGGCGTGCCTGAGTGTTTCAACGCCGTTTATGAGGCGTGCATAATTAACAGGCAGCGTCATAGTACACATCACTTGCATTTTTTTACACTGATTTCCTCGCAATGCTTGCAGTAGGGTAAAGCTACCTCAAGCACTGCGTTCACATCCGATGGTGCTCGATGTACCATAATACACTTCCTGGAGAAGACGTGTTGCTGGTGGACGGCTCTGCCTGTGCGATTGGGCGTACGCATACACAAAGTGGTCGCTCGCTAAGACATGGTGGGCGTGCTTATGCCTTGGCGAGCGCTCGCTTCCCGTGGCATACGCATCCAGCGAGCGTACACAGATAGCGAACGGGTCTGAATCAGGCCCTAAGCCCTAAATGACAGTTAGAAGCTGATTGGGCATCTTCTCTACTTTATCCAAGGCTTGATACTTCTCCCCCTGTGTGTTGTAAAACTACAAGTTAATGACCAGGAGTACATGCTGGAAGTCGTAGCTCTACAAGAGCTGGAACTATCTTGCAAATATCACCTTCAAGCAGGATACATTTGATGTTTCAAATAAAATAATTGCATGAAATGAAATGTACGCTACCGTAGCACAGGACTTTGGTAAGTTTCTGAATTACAACATTTTATTACACTCCCAAGCTCAGCAGTGAGTGGAAACATCTGAGTGTATCACTGGACAATAGTACTTTGAAGTGTTTTTCTCACACGCCAATGAGGTATGACAACTGCTTACTGTTATCAGCTCTCTCTTATGGATTAGAGGGTGGATATAAATAACTTCTTTCCACAGAAATCTCCCCGGCTCTGATCTTCCAATGTCCTTGGCAACTGGGGAACTTTCTGTCTACTGTACTGATAGAAGCAGAGTTTGGCTTGTGACAGTGTGACATTCCCGCGGTCAGATTTAAGATTCCTGCTGTTTGCAACCTGTCTGCCTTCCACTAGGACAATGAGGTTTCATGGTGCCCATTTTGGTGGTCAGATCTTAGTTTAGGCTTACTGAAAACTGGACACAGACAAATAAAAAAATACTATGACTAAGGGCTTGATTCACTACCGATGCAATAGCGAGTACGCAGGCAGTTCAACTGCGATGGTATGCTAATCCATTGCGATCGCTATGCCCTCGCAGCACTACATAAGGACGCCCACTTTACCTCACACACATCCGTAATGTTTAGCAAGACTGCGAAACCATCGGTACAATCGAGTACCATCGTAGCCTCACACACACCTGCACAAGCCCTGACCTTACTCAGAAATTGCTAACGCACGCTATCAGGCCTCAGGCTGCATAGGTCATCGCAGTGGCTAATTTATGCACGCCCATGAAATGGCATTGAAACACACTGGAACGCTTGCGTTTCGCCGACCAACACCACCTGTCACCTCCTGTCACTCTGAAATGGGACTGCGATCACAGTGGCTGGTTCGCGCACTGCAGTGCATACGCACGACGTAACAATCGGCTGATTGTGCGTATTAACAACTGCGTTCCTTGCTGAATCAAGCCCTAAATCATTTCCTAGAAAGCAGGGGCATATTAAGAGAGGGGAGGGGCCATGTGCAGCCTCCTTTGGGCCCCCTCCTCACATGCGCGGGTCTCCGGGAAAATTGCCTTTTTTTCCGGGGACATCTTTTCTGCGCATGCACAGGTCACCTGGAAAAAGGCCGCTGCCATTTTACCAGTGATGTTTTTGCTGCTCTGCAGCAACGATCTGGCGCTGCGGAGCAACACACCGGAATCTGCAGAAACTTAAGTATTATTTACTATGGGTGCAGTGTGTGCGGTGTGGGCCCCCCGGACCCATTGGCCCGTGTGTACCGCACACCTTGCACCCATTATAAAGACGCCTATGCTAAAAAGCATATAGTACAGTAAAAAAGTTAAGTTATAGTTACCATTATACATTAAAGGGATTGACCCCTTTAGGATGATTGCCTTACTTTTGTGCCCCCCCCCTATCACAGGTAGCACTCAGGGGCAGATTAACAATGGGGCAGATGGAGCTGCAGTTCCAGGCCTCCACATAATCGGTCATAAATATTAACTCAACATTTTATTTCTATTTTTCTCACAAAATTATTAAATTGTTACATTTTTTATGTATTTAGGGAGACATTGGGGCTGATATAGGGATTGCCATTGACCATCGATAGTTAACCATCAATTGTTCTCTGCCATCGATGGCAGACTAGGATCTGATGGATCTCCCACCCCTCCACCCCTTGTGACACGGACTTTAGCCTCGCCCCTGGTGGCCTGCTAAGCCTCTCCCCTGATTTGGATTGGCTTGCGGGCCACCATGCCCACCAACAGCGATGGTCATCAATTTGTGCAAACCATCGATGGTTCAACATAGATGATTTTGTGCCATCGATGGTAATCACTGTTAGAACCATCAATGGTGAAGATCAATAGACTGCCCACAAATGGCAATCCCTAAGATGATAGTGAAGGAATTTACACGCCCTCATGGCACTGGCCACACCCATACAGCACTGGTTACACCCACACAGCACTGGTCACAGCTACTTCCCTTCTCAGAATAGGCCCATGTGACCATTAATCCGGCCCTAACTTCACTGGAGGGGGTTCCATAACATAACTGGACCAAGAGGGAGGGGGGGGGGGGGGGGGGAGCGGGTACTAATTACCCGGGCCCAGGCTTGCTGGAGGAGCGCGGCGGGGCCCGGGTCCGGCGGTGCCCCCCTCCTTTTACATCACAGCAACCCAGCACACACTGCTATGTGCTGGGCTGCACTGGGAGACTGCCCGCGACTAGGCCACGTCCCCTTCACCCGGGCCTGGCGCGCCTGATTGTACTTCCATGTTTATGGCCCTAGGCACTTTTATCTGTGTTGCTCAAAGTATTGACTGGTTAAATAGGTGACTAACACACACTAATCTAAACAAGAAAAGAAAGGAAAAAGACATAACACTATTTTTACAGTTCCTGTCATCGGAGTACAATTTCCAGAACACTCTGTCATCTATAGCTATACACAGGCCTTGACAAGTTTATTCGAAATCTAGGAGCCTGCTTCAATCGTTAGGAGCCAGAATTGTTTTACAGCGCTGTGCTCACTGCTCCACCAAAAGGAGGGATTGTCCATGGGATTGTTATTTCACTATCACATAGCCAATGTAACCATTGCTTCCCCGAAAATAACAACAACCCACCCCCCACAAAACAGACAAACACAACACAGACATTCCTCACTTAAAGTCCGAGTTCCGTTCCTACGACTCGACTGTTAAACAAATTGTCATTTGCTTTCATCCCTTACCAGATTTTCATTCCAACCAATCAACTAGTTGGCTGGTTGGATGTAAGTTGGTCTAGTGTGTGGCCAGCTTAAGGCTCCACCATCGATGGTCTAGACAACAGGTTCTCAAACTCGGTGCATGTTTTCCAGGTCTCCTCACAGCATCACTAGTGAAATAATTAGCTCCACCTGTGGGTCTTTTAAAATTTGTCAGTGAGTAATGACTACACCTGTGCACCTGCTGGGTGACCTGGAAAACGTGAACTGTGTGGGGTACTGAGGACCGAGTTTGAGAACCACTGGTATAGAATACAGGAATACTGTCACGAATCGTGATCTTAGCCGCCCATACAGGGTTAAACATTCATTCATTGCTGTGTCTACAACCTCCAACAGACTATCCCAGTGATTACCGCTCACCTGGCTGCTCACCTTTTCAGCCTGACCAATTACCTCAGTGATTTCCAACCTCGGTCCTCAAGGCACACTAACAGTCCTGGTTTTGGTGATATCCATGCTAAAGCACAGATGGTTTAATCAAAATAACTGAGGTTCTAATTAAGTTGCCTGTGCTCAAGTATGGCTATCCTTAAAACCTGCACTGTTAGTGTGCCTTGAGGACCGTGGTTGGGAACCCCTGAATTACCTGTATGAGGTTTATTCAGGAAGCAGTGAAAAGCCCTTTATCAGTGATAACATGACTTTTCACTGCTTCTCCTTATTCATAGAAGGGGTTACCTTGGAGAAATATCAGATTTCTCCAGCGGTGCCCCTGATTAGTGTAGACATCTCTTCTCCATACATAAGTATGGGGAGAGCGATTAATAGGAGCACGGAAAGCTCATCTTTCCGTTTTGCTTCTAAAAATCTTTTTGCCAGTTCAGGATGGCTCAATCTGCCTCCTGAGCTGAGAAGAGCAGGGAAGACAGCTGTCTCCCTTCTCTCCCCGCCCCCCTTCACCGGCTGCAGCCAATCAGAGAATCCCAGGGCATAAGCATATTCCGGGTCACTTCCTTGTTACTTCGGAAATGGGGTGGTAAGGTGCGCTCTTCCTTGGTGTTGTGGTGTCGACTAATAAGGTATGGTTGCTGGGTGCGGTGTGGGGTTGGTGAGTCCAGGGAGGAGGGAGCTGGAATGATGAAAAATGAATGGAATAAGGAGAAATGAAAAACCAGGCAGAGTGTGGGGGCCAAATCTTTTATTGGAGTAGTCACAATGCTGCTCCGATGAGGTTCCGAGCAAAGCGGGGGTGTGCGTGGGTGTGGATATGGATGAGACTCCGGGTGGGTAGGTGGGTGGACCCTTTCGGGGGGCTCCTTTACGTGTGGTTTGATGACCGGCACGTATCCCCTGCTGGACCTATGGTCTACAGTCTTTGGAGTCTCAGGGGGTGGGTGGGAGGGTTCCGTGAGTGGGGTGTGAGATAGTCTCGAAGTACTTACCTACCGGTAGGGTTTGGATTAAGGGGTTGGTCGACGTTGCGGCTGTGTAATTGGATACAGGTTGTTGCAGTGGTGAACTGGCGAAAGTCAAAGGAGCACAGGTGGGACTGTGCTGCTGCTGTTTGTTGGAGGTCACCGGACCTGTGATGGTAAGCGCCCGGTGTGCGGTGCTCTTTGTGGTGCGCTCTGTGCTGGTTGCCTTGGGCCTGATGGTGGCTGTTGTGCAGTCCGCTGTGCCACCGGAGAGGGAGGGGGGGACCCGCTGGAGGGCCGACTTGAATGGTGCGGCGTCAAAGGGACCACCCTGTGGCAGGGGGTGGTATGCCTGGGACAAAGTGTGGCAGAGGATGCACTCGTGGGGAGGCCGGTAGGCGGTGAGGTCGGTCACTCTGGTGGTGTGACCATTTGCCGGCCAGAGTGCTCCCTGGTGTGGGCGGGAGGCGACTGCGACCAAAGGCGGTCCCTGGTGGAGAGAGGGAGTGTCAGAGGAAGCAGGCTGGGGGGCGGCTGCGACCAACGGCAGTCCCTTGTTACTGCCTGCTACTGCCCCAGTGACTACCCCTGCTGCCCCAGTGTGCAGAGAAATCTACAAGGAGCACAGGGGCACCAGTGAGTCCCTACTCGCTCCTGTTCCCCTGCACACTCACCCCTCGGCCTGAGATAACCCCTCCCCTACCCGCGATCCTCATGCTGTCTCCCTCCTTCTGCCTCTATGTATCCCCCCCAACACCACTTTCCCCTCCCATCTGCTCGCTGTGTCAAAGGGATCTATCCGGCAGGCACATGCGCAGAAAGGAAAAGTAGACGCTAACACAGTGAAAAAAAAGAGAAGACTGGACTGCACCACTGGCATTTATCGCATCACAGGTGAGGGTACATGAATCGCCAGTGCCAGATTAAGGTCCACATGGGCCTGGAGCTGAAATTTATGAAGGGCCTATTGTGTGCCACTGCAGGGGAGTGTGATAACTTCTGTGGCAGTGTGACCAGTGATGTGGGGCCATGCCTAGTGTGTGGGTGTGGTCTACACAGGGGGCATGGCTATCTCCATGGGGGCATAACGTGCGCCTACCTTTAACAAAAAAGTTATAACAAAAAAGTTTTTGTTTTTGTGAAAGGACAAACACAGCTGCCATCCGCGGCCTGCAGAACCTCCAAAGGTTATGATTGATCATCAGCACCCCTCATAGATGCAGCAGCTCCCTATATGCATACACACACACACATATATATATATATATATATATATATTATATACACACTGTATATAAACACTTATATATATATATATATATATATATATATCAATCAATGGGTTGGATACGGGTTTCCAGTGCTAGGGATCCCGCCGGTCAAAAACACCCAATGCCGGCATCTCGACAGGGCTAGCATAACAACACTTGCCGGTCAGTATCCTAACCCTAACTCCCTGCTGCCTAATACTAACCTCCCCCCTAGTGCCTAAACCTAACCCTCTCTGCTTAGTGTCTAACCCTCCCCCTAATGCCTAACCCTAACCCCAGTACTTATAGTCGGAATGCCGGCGGTCGGGATGCCGGGACCAGGATTCTGACAGGTGTCAGGATTCCAGCGCTGGCATTGTAAGCGCCGGAATCCCGACTGTCGGTATAATGACTACATCCAATACCAATGAAGGCGGCACTCTGACTGCGATTATGGATCACACAGGACCCCCAAGATGCTTTCAATGTTTCAGAATTCTTTACTTAGGTTCTTTAATCACGAAAGAACCTAAAGCCAAGCACAATCTAGGTCGACGTTGGGCCGACCCGCGACCTATCTGACGATTTGTAAGTGTATACACACTTGCCAATCATCTGCCCGATGACCTGACCTTGACAGCTGCACAGCAGATTGGCTATGTCTGTGAACCATGTTGTTCACATCAGGGCCGCAACTAGGGGGGGGGCTGGAGGTGCACGTGCACCGAGTGAGCCGCTGTACCTGGTGCCAGTGACCTCCAGCCCGGCGCTGCAGAGAGGCTCCAAGCCGGACGTCCGCTGGTAATATTTATTACCAGCGGGCGCCCGGCTCCTTCTCTGCAGCGACGCGGTGTAGCCGGAGCCGGAGGCTGGAGTTCTCTCCCGAACTCCAGCTTCCGGCTCTCCCCACGGGCACTATGGGGGAGACGTCATGACATCTCCCCCATAGTTCCAAGGAGCAGCCGGCGGACCGGACGCGACGCTGGATGCAGGAGCGGGGTTCAAGGTATTTTTTTTTTTAATAAGCTGCACTACAGGGGCATTATTATGGGGGCAGGGGCATTACCACAGGGGCATTACTATGGGGGCATAGGCAATAAGGGGCATTACTAATGGGGCATGAGCACTACAGGGGCATTACTATTGGGGCATGGGCACTACAGGGGCATTACCACAGGGGCATTACTGTGGGGGCATGAGCACTACAGGGGCATTACTGTAAGGGCACTACAGGGATATTACTATGGGGGCATGGGCAATACAGGGGCATTACTATGAGAGCATGGGCACTACAGGGGCATTACTATGAAAGCATGGGCACTACAGGGGCATTAATATGGGAGCATGGGCACTACAGGGGCATTACTGTATGGTGGGCACTACAGGGGCATTACTATGGGGGTATTAACATATGGGCATTACTATGGGGGCATTACAATATGGGCACTACTGCAGGGGGAATTACATGGGGGGCGCCAAATTACTGTCTTGCCCCTGGTGACAAAAATCCTAGTTTCGGCCCTGTTCACATACATGTCCACTGTACACACTATAGATATATCGCCTGTTCAGTGGAACGGGGGATATATCTATCAGTGTGTACCCAGCTTAAGTAAAGAGTTCTGAAATGTTGAAAGCAACTGGATGTCCTGTGTGGTCCATAATCACCATAAGGGTCGCATTTATTTGCATATATGTGTGGATGCCAACCCTATTCCAGAAGTTGGTAATTAAGGAGGACACAGGTGCAAATTTTATTTACGAGCTTGGGAGTGCCACTTTCAACAATTGATAGATATATACACACGCACAAAGACTATATATATATATATATATATATATATATATATACACACACACATATGTACACACACACACATATATATATATATATATATATATATATATACACACGCACATATATATATATATATATATATATGCATACAAATGCACATTATGTTTGTGTGTGTATATATGTTTTTATATATATATATATATATATATAAACACACACACAAATACACATACATACAGTACATACACACACACATACATGCAGTACATACACACACACATATATATATATTTATACACACAGGGGCGTATCTACCCATTGGCCAGTATGGCACTCTCCAGGGGCGCTGACCAAAGGGGGGGCCGCCACCCGGCAGTGCCACCAGTAGCCAAGGGGTGGACAAGTCCCTTGGCCCCACAAGTGTAGGGCAGACCGCAGTGATAGCGATCTGCCCTACACAGTTTACAAACATGCAGCCGCCAGCGGCGGCTGTGTGTTTGTAATAGCAGCCAGCTAATGAGAGTCTGCCTGACACACACACACATGCACATATATATATATATATATATATATATATATATATACAGTCAGGTGCATAAATATTGGGACATTGACAGAATTTTCAGATTTTGGCCTCTATTCACCACCACAATGGCTTTGAAATGAAACAAACAAGATGTGCTTTAACTGCAGACTTTCAGATTTAATTTGAGGGTAATTACATCCAAATCAGATGAACGGTGTAGGAATTACAACGGTTTCTATATGTGCCTCCCACTTTTTAAGGGGCCAAAAGTAATGGGACAAACTAAACAATCCTAAATCTAACTTTCACTTTTTAATACTTTGTTGCAAATCCTTTGCAGGCAATTACAGCCTGAAGTCTGGAACGCATAGACATCACCAGACGCTGGGTTTCATCCCTGGTGATACTCTGCCAGGCCTCTACTGCAAATGTCTTCAGTTCCTGCTTGTTCTTGGGGCATTTTCCCTTCAGTTTTGTCTTCATCAAGTGAAATGCATGCTCAATCGGATTCAGGTCAGGAGATTGACTTGGCCATTGCATAACATTCCACTTTTTAGCCTTAAAAAACTCTTTGGTTGCTTTTGCAGTATGCTTCGGGTCATTGTCCATCTGCACTGTGAAGCGCCGTCCAATGAGTTCTGAAGCATTTGACTGAATATGAGCATATAATATTGCCCGAAACACTTCAGAATTCATTCTGCTGCTTTTGTCAGCAGTCACATCATCAATAATACAAGGGAACCAGTTCCATTGGCAGCCATACATGCCCACGCCATGACACTACCACCACCATGCTTCACTGATGAGGTGGTATGTTTTGGATCATGAGCAGTTCCTTTCCGTCTCCATACTCTTCTCTTCCCATCACTCTGGTACAAGTTGATCTTTGTCTCAACTGTCCATAGGATGTTGTTCCAGAACTGTAATGGCTTTTTTAGATGTTGTTTGGCAAACGCTAATCTGGTCTTCAAGTTTTTGAGGCTCACCAATGGTTTACATCTTGTGGTAAACCCTCTATATTCACTCTTGTGAAGTCTTCTCTTGATTGTTGACTTTGACACATATACACCTACCTCCTGGAGAGTGTTCTTGATTTGGCCAACTGTTGTGAAGGGTTTTTTCTTCACCAGGGAAATAATTATTCTGTCATCCACCACAGTTGTTTTCCGTGGTCTTCCGGGTCTTTTGGTGTTGCTGAGCTCTCCAGTGCGTTCTTTCTTTTTAAGAATGTTCCAAACAGTTGATTTGGCCACACCTAATGTTTTTGCTATCTCTCTGATGGGTTTGTTTTCATTTCTCAGCCTAATGAAGGCTTGCTTCGCTGATAGTGACAGCTCTTTGGATCTCATATTGAGAGTCTACAGCAACTGATTCCAAATGCAAATGTCACACCTAGAATCAACTCCAGAGCTTTTACCTGCTTAATTGATAATGAAATAACGAGGGACTAGCCCACACCTGTCCATGAAATAGCTTTTGAGTTGATTGTCCCATTACTTTTGGCCCCTTAAAAAGTGGGAGGCACATATAGAAACCGTTGTAATTCCTACACCGTTCACCTGATTTGGATGTAATTACCCTCAAATTAAATCTGAAAGTCTGCAGTTAAAGCACATCTTGTTTGTTTCATTTCAAAGCCATTGTGGTGGTGAATAGAGGTCAAAATATAAAAATTCTGTAAATGTCCCAATATTTATGCACCTGACTGTGTATGCATACAAATACACATTATGTTTGTGTATATATATATATATATATATATATATATACAGATACATACAGTACATACATACACACATATACACATACATACAGTACATACACACACATATATATATTAGGGGTGTGCACCAGACACTTTTCGTGTTTTGGTTTTGGATCTGGATCTTTCTTCGTGTTTTAGATCTGGATTGGTTTTGCCAAAACCACCCTTCCGTGTTTTGGGTTCTGGGTTTTGTGTTTTGGATCTGTATTTTTTTTTTAAAAAGCATACAAACAGCTAAAATCACAGAATTTGAACATCATCTTCTCCACATTTTGTGGAAGCAACCTCCTACGCCTTTCGCTGACAAGGTTCCCGGCTGCACTAAACACTCTTTCGGAGTACACTGGAGGGGGGGGCAACTCAGGTAAAATAGAGCCAGTTTGTACAGGGGCCTCCAAATTGCCTCTTTTTCCTGCCAGTACAGGTGCGGACTGTCTGACATGCCTACTTGGATGCTGGCACCGATGTAATCCTCCACCATTCTGTCAATGGTGGCAGTATCATATGTAGCGACAGTAGACATGTCAGAAATTGTTGCCAGGTCCTTCAGTCCGGACCAGATGTCCAAACTTGGTCCTGCCTGCCCTGCATCACCGCCAGCGGGTTGCTTAGGATACCTAAGTTTTTTCCTGGCAGTCCCAGTTGCGGGAGAAAATGAAGAAGGAGCTGTTGACGTGTCACGTTCCGCTTCTGCTGACAGTGTTTTCACCAGCAGGTCTTTGCACCTCTGCAGGCTTGGCGGTGTGCCTCTTACTGAAACCGGTGATACACAGCGTAGCCTGCCTTGGAACGAGCTGGCGTTTCTGAGATGCTGCTACTGGTGACGCTGCTGCTGTTGCTGCGTAAGGTGATACATCTACCCAGTGGGCTGTCACAGTCATATAGTCCTTAGTCTGCCCTGTTCCACTTGTCCACATGTCCGTGGTTAAGTGGACATTGGGTACATCCACATTTTTCAGGACACTGAGGGCACTTTTTCTGACGTTTCTGTACAGTCTCGGTATCGCCTGCCTAGTGAAGTGGAATCTAGACGGGATTTGGAACCGGGGACACACTACCTCCATCAATTGTCTAAATCCTACTGCACTAATGGCGGATACCGGATGCACGTCTAACACCAACATAGCAGTCAAGGCCTCAGTTATATGTTTTGCTTCAGGATGACTGCTATCGTACTTCATCCTCCTCGCTAAGGACTGTTGGAGGGTCAATTGTTTAGTAAAAGTAGTGGTGTTCCTACTTCCTCTCTGGGATGATGAACGACTCCCAGCAGAAGCAACAGCAGCAGCGGCAGCAGTAGGCGTAGCAATGCAGGATCCTCCGGAGGAATCCCGGATAGGAGAGTCAGTCATGCCAGTGACATGGCCTGCAGGACTACTTCCGATCCTGACTAAGGAGGAAATTGACGAGGAGGGAGTTGACGGTGTGGTTTGCAGGCGCTTGGATACAACAGGACAACGGGATTTAGGTGTCCCTGGACTGCTTACGGTCTTAGCCAAAGTTTCTGAACTTGACAGTAACTTTTATGAATGCACTGCAGGTGCCGTATAAGGGAGGATGTTCTTAGGTGGTTAACGTCCCTACCCCTACTTATTTCACCTTTACATATGGTACATATGGCAAGACAGTAGTTGTCCGGATTTGTATAGAAATATTGCCAGACCAAAGAGGTGGAATGTTTGGTCTTCTGCCCAGGCATGACCGTGATGGGCTTTTTCATCCCACGGACAACAACTGTCTCCCCCGGAGCCTGATTTAAACAAACCACATCACCATCAGAATCCTCCTCGCCAACTTCCTCCTCAGCGCCAGCTACACCAGTATCCTCATCCTGTTGTACTTCAACAGTGACATCTTCAATTTGCATATCAGATCAGCAAGTGGACTGTGGGTGCTCCTTTCAGCACTTGCAGGGGGCGTGCATATGGTGGAAAGAGCCACCTCTTCCCGTCCAGTGCTGGGAAGGTCAGGCATCGCAACCGCCACCACACTTGGACTCTCCTCGGGGATTTGTGATATCTTCTTAGAACGCACAGTTCTTCGCTGTGCTTTTGCCAGCTTAACTCGTTAGATTTTTTTAGCGGGAGGAGGGCTTCCATCGTCATGTGAAGCTGAACCACTAGTCATGAACATAGGGAAAAACCTTAGCCGTTCCTTGCCACTCCGTGTCGTAAATGGCATATTGGCAAGTTTACGTTTCTCTTCAGATGATTTAAATGTTTTTTTTAAGGTCATTTTCCTGAACTTTGTCATTTGGGATTGTATGTGCCCTCTACTATGACATTGGGCATCGGCCGTGGCAGACGACGTTGATGGCATGTTATCGTCTATGTCATGACTAGTGGCAGCAGCTTCAGCACTAGGAGGAAGTGGTTCTTGATCTTTCCCTATTTTATTTTTATCGGAGAAAGTTTGGTCCTCCATTTATGTTATAATGATATATACGTGCGGCTAACGCGCACACAAACACAGAAAATATTTTTTTATTTTTGTTGGAGACTAGTGCACTTTGTGAGTTACACCACCCTTTAAGAAATGAGCCAGCCGGCTCTTTACTTATGGGACACAGGCGCACGCTTGGCGCTGCTCCTTTGTTGATGCACGTGCAGCCACAGTGCACACAATTCACAAACACAGTAACATTTTTTTTATTTTGTTTGGAGTGTACTTTGGGGGTTACAGCACCCTTTAATGGACAAGCCAGCCGGCCCTTTACTTATGGGACACAGGCGCACGCTTGGCGCTGCTCCTTTGTTGATGCACGTGCAGCCACAGTGCACACAATTCACAAACACAGAAAATATTTTTTTATTTTGTTTGGAGTTTACTTTGGGGGTTACAGCACCCTTTAATGGACAAGCTAGCCGGCCCTTTACTTATGGGACACAGGCACATGCTTGGCGCTGCTCCTTTGTTGATGCACGTGCAGCCACAGTGCACACAATTCACAAACACAGAAAATATTTTTTATTTTGTTTGGAGTGTACTTTGGGGGTTACAGCACCCTTTAACGGACAAGCCAGCCGGCCCTTTACTAATGGGACACAGGCGCACGCTTGGCGCTGCTCCTTTGTTGATGCACATGCAGCCCTGGTGCACACAATTCACAAACACAGAAAGTATTTTTTTATTTTGTTTGGAGTGTACTTTGGGGGTTACAGGACCTTTTAACGGACAAGCCAGCCGGCCCTTTACTTATGGGACACAGGCGCACGCTTGGCGCTGCTCCTTTGTTGATGCACGTGCAGCCACAGTGCACACAATTCACAAACACAGAAAATATTTTTTTATTTTGTTTGGAGTGTACTTTGGGGGTTACAGCACCCTTTAACGGACAAGCCAGCCGGCCCTTTACTTATGGGACACAGGCGCACGCTTGGCGCTGCTGCTTTGTTGATGCACGTGCAGCCACAGTGCACACATTTCACAAACAGAAAATATTTTTTTATTTTGTTTGGAGTGTACTTTGGGGGTTACAGCACCCTTTAACGGTCAAGCCAGCCGGCCCTTTACTTATGACACAGGCGCACGCTTGGCGCTACTTTGTTGATGCACGTGCGGCTACTGCGCACACAATTCACAAACACAGAAAAATTATTTTATTTTTTTTGCAGGGACTAGTGCACTGCCTTATGGAGGAGCAAGGACAAAATCCAGGTGCGGGAAGAGAGAGGGCGCAAAATTACTGCCTTGCACCGGGTGACAGATATCCAAGTTTCGGCCCTTACAGGATAACCAAAATAGTCAACCTAGATTATGCAGTAACCCACTATAGCCACAGAGTGTAGTGATACTTGCAACACAGTCCAGATGATGCCCGCACAATGCAGAGTGGAATCCACGTAGGTGATAAGATGTGTGGCAACAGCAGATGGTATACACCGCAGGTACACTGGCAGAGCTGGAGTTGGAAACGGTCTGTGTGCAGCGTAGGAGCCGCAGCACTGATAAATGGTACACAGCGGTAGATGGAATGCAGACAACGATGATCAGTCTGGTTGCGGTTTGGAAGCCACGGCGCTGAGAGATGATACACAGCAGTAGATGGAATGGAGACAACAGCAAGCGACCTGTGTGCGGCATGGAAGCCGCAGCACTGAGATGGTATACAGCGGCGATGGTAAACAGTCCCGGTGGTTATCTGTACGCGGCGTGGAATCCGCAGCACTGAGAGGCAAACAGCGATGAACAAGCGGGTAATGGCTGAGTTTCAGCAAGGAAAGTATCCACAGGAGGAAGCTCTGGAAACACAGGAGATTCAGGGGCCTATTCATCAACCGTTAAATGGCACGGTAACCATGCGGAAATGCTAGTTTCCGCATATTTACGTTACTGGGCCATTCATCATTTGGAGTCCAATAAGACCCTCCTGGTATTCAGCAAACTACGAAAACTGAAAGTTTTCGGAGTTTGCTGCCGAGAACAAGCGTCATCTTCAGGCAGTGCTTGTTCTCAGATCCCCGCTCCTTCATATGGGAAGGAGTTCCGGGGATGCGAAGAGGGATCCGAGCGGATCCCTCCGCTGCCTCCACACTCCCTCCTGGCGGCTTTGTGCATGCGTGACCCGAGGTAACGCATGCGTTGCCAGGACAACGGGGAGCAGGTAAGTAATGCAGCTACAGAAGTAGCTGCGGTACTTTCCACGGGGACAACTGCTTTTCGGAGCAGTTTTCCCCTCACCGGAGCAATGATGAATTGCTCCAGTTTCAGGCCTCCCCCGCTGCAAGTTGGATACTAAAGTATCCCTTGCAGCGAGTTCTAAACTTCATCAACGGAGGCCATACGGCCTTCGATGATGAATAGGCCCCTGAGGCTGGAATGATCCTCAGGAAGGAACACAGTTGTTCAGGCAATGAGTCTTTCCCAGGCCTGGAAATATATAGGGGTCTATGCATAAAGATGTGCGGCACAGAACTGATACTTATCACTATAGATCACATCAGTTCGATGTGATCTATAGCATAGATACTGTAAGTAGCGATTCACAGGGCCGGATTACTAATGGGGCGGGTGGAGCTACAGCTTCAGGCCAACCATTAAAAATAGGCCCACAGGGTTCAACGCGGTGCAGACAGGATAGTATAGTGACTTTATTCTGCACACCATAATGCCCATTACACATTATGCCACACACTGTAATGCCTATTACCAAAATGCCACTTACATATTTGCCCGACACAATTTTATGCCCCACAGTAAGGCTTCTAATTACTTTAAAATTACCTGCTTGTTGTCAGGGGTTTTTTGCTCATTACCAGGGGTTCCTTGCTCGTTGCCATTGGGTTTCATGCTCGTTGTCAAGGGGTTTCATGCTCGTTGCCAGGGGGTCTCATACTCGTAGCCAGGGAGTTTCATGCTCGTTGCCAGGGGGTTTCATACTCGTTGCCATGGGGTTTCATGCTCATTGCCAGGGGTTTCATGCTCATTGCCAGGGGGTTTCATGCTCGTTGCCATGGGGTTTATGCTCGTTGCCAGGGGTTTTCACGGGAGAAGATGCAGCTTTCTGCATCTTCTCCCGGCAGCGCCAGCATTCCCGACACTTCCGGGAATGCTATGTGCATTGCGCTGGCCTAACAGATACTAGAGGTCCAGTAGGACCTCTAGCATCTGTCTTCTCCTTGGCGTCGGCCATTTTTGGATGCCAGGTCTGGAGGCCATGATCGGGTCACAGTCTTTTAGGTGTTCAGTACTGTGTGTGCCTGAAGTGTCTCTCTATCCTGGGTTCCCCTTCTGGATTATGGTCCAGGCCTTGCGTCAGAGCTGTACCAGCAGGGCTGACTCAAGGCATGTTAGACCAGTGCAGTCGAACAGAGGCACCACCCCATTGAGGGCACACCCCTTCCAACATCCCGATTTCAGCGGGACAGCACTGTCCCGCTGTTCCACCCGTGGGCCGAAGTGTCCCGCGGGTGTTCAGGAGGTTGGGCACCAAAACCGGTGCCTATCCTATGCCCCATGGTAATGAGCTAAGTGCCGATTTGACCAAGTCTTAGTCCATGCGATCTGTGGAGAGTTGGATGGTGGGTGGGAGGCGGATGGTGTGGCCAACTTTACTTGCAATTACCTATTTCTGCTTTTCCCACACAACTCTTAAGAAATAATATAAACAAGAAACCTCAAGCGTTTCTCAAGAAAAGCCGCCGGATTAGTATCACCCTCATTCCCCCAAAAATGTAAACAAAATCTAAAAAATGTTATAGAACTGGGAGCTAAAACGTGTTGTGATACGTACATGTCCAGATAATTATAAATATTAATCTTCCAATCAGTAGTTTCCAGAATTACAACTCTTCAACAGGAAGAGGCAATATTCCCAAATAACTGAGTGCTTGATAAAGTAAAAGAATGTATTGTGATAGGATCACTGGTAAAGTGGTCTGTGGCAGGTACATTTGTCCCAGATTCCTGTCTTATGTGTTTTAAACCCCCAGGAGAAAGTCTGCAGTGTAGCAGGCTTGAGTTTCGGCTTTTTGAAAAGCCGGTTTGGGACCTGGGGGTTGTGGGTGAGAGGAGAGGGAATGCTCCACCCACGGCCACTCCAGGTTTTGGTTCTCTTAGCCTGGTAACAGGCTTGTTAGGGTTTCCACCTGAGAGTGGCCAATATCAGCCTAGTGTGTTTAGGGCTGAGTGTCTCACCTGGGAGAGCAGGCAGGGAGTTTGCTCAGAGACACTTGAAAACCTAACTGAGAGTGTTGTGCTGTGCCTTTGATGCTGGTGAGGGCATTAGGCCCTGCCAGGTTCTGGTAGTGAGGGAACCACCTGTGAAGTTAGTGCCCCGACAGGGCTAGGATTTATGTTTATGTTTTCTTTATGTTATTTCTGTTTTGCACAATAAAGACTGGCGCCGACCAGCTTGTACTCGAATCCAGTCTGGCGTACTGTTTCCCGGCTGCTGTGTGTGTAAGGAAGGAGTCCTCTACCCAGGAGAGGGACCCCTAATCTGACTGTGTCACAGTATATATATAGAGAGAGAGATAGAGAGGAGAGAGATGAGAGAGAGAAAGAAAGGAGAGAGAGGTCCTCATTCAGACCCGGTCGCAAACGCTGAGCGCTCGCAACCGGGTCGACATTTATGGCCTGCGCACGCGCAGCGGCCCCACTGTGCGTGCGCAAGCCCCGGAGCGAGAATTTCTCTTGCTCCGGAGCTCACTACAAAAGGGGCGGCTTTGTAGGCGTGGCGGGGGGGTGGTTTCACAAATGGAGGCGTTCCTTAAGGAACGTCTGCCGTTTTGTGGGCGGCCTCACTGACATCAGCAGTGATGTCAGTGGGGAGCTTCCTGCTCAATTAGAGCAGGAAGCTCCCTGGTGCTTGCGGTTGCCGAGACCCAACCTTAGGGTCTCGTCGCAAGCCCCGTTGGTCGCGATGGTCTTGACTATTGCGACCATCAACCTGGTTGGTCGCTAAAGCTGTGGGTGGTAACCCACAGCTTAGCTAGCGACCAGGAGGCCGCACTTAAAATTACAAGCGGCCACCCTCATTCAGAGCGAGCAGTCGCTTCTTGTGACCGCCTCTGAATGAGGGCCAGAGAGAGAAAGGAGAGAGAGAAAGAGAGAAAGGAGAGAGATGAGAGAGGGGGGATGGATAGAGAGAGAGAGGAGATAGAGAGAGAGAGAGTACCTGTCCAATATGAAATATTGCACTTTTACAGAACAGTGAATGTGATGCCTTGAAATATAACTAGTGAATTATTTACTCTTTATTATTATTATTATTATTATTATTATTATTATTATCCTTTATTTATATGGCGCCACAAGGGTTCCACAGCGCCTTACAAAGTACAGAAACAAATGAGCACACAAGACAACAGTTTAACAGTACAGAATGCAGAACAAATACAGGATTTACAAACAATGCTGCATAACACCTAAATAAGCAGCAGGGTGTCAGTAACCAAGTTTTAGGTGCCATTGTAAATGAAAGTAAAAGTAAGACAAGAAGATGCACGTGAGGGAAGAGGGCCCTGCTCGCGAGAGCTTACATTCTAAAGGGGAGGGTCAGACAAACAGGGGTGACACAGATGGGCTAGAAAGTGAGGAAGGAGCATAGAGTAGTGGGTTAGAATGAGCGCTCGAAAGCATTGAGAAAGAAATGGGTCTTGAGAGCCCATTTGAAGATTAAGAGCCAGGAAGCCAAGTGATGGAGGAATTTTAAGTGAAGGCCAGGGAGACAAAAAAAGGCAGCTACTCAAAGAAGTTGGAAGAAGCAAATGTCATGAGTGTCGAATGGAAAGAATGAGATGGAGGTTTCAGAAGGTAAGAGTTGGTAGGAGTGAACCAAGGATAGAAGGACCCCAAGACCACCACCATGGGAACCTCCAGGCCAAGGTGTGTGAGAAAATGTGAGGTCCCCAAAGGAATGAGGAAGGGTGACAGCAGGTGGGGGGTAAGGTTGGAGGTTTAGTGTGGTGTGGGGGGGAAGAGGACTCTTCTAGCACAATCTTTCCAGCTCCTCTGCAATAATCAGTGCTCAGAAATAAATATATGTGTATAAAAATGTGCAGAAGTTCAGCCACAGCCCCCCTGCTTGTAGAGCAGCGAGAGTACAGGAGGGGGCTGGGCCCACAAGCGCACACTGTGCAGCCTGCATAAGGGTAAGGCCCTGCTTCTCCAATGGATTGGGTACGAGATTCCGGTGGTCAGCATGCTTGGGGTCAGAATACAGACAGCGGCATCCCGACATACAATTAGGTATGTGTCCTAACCATAACCCCTAACCTGCCTTAGCTGTAGCATAACCCTCCCCTCCCGCAGCCTAACCATAACCTGACCCCCCGCAGCCTAACCCTAACCCTCCCCCTAGTGCCTATCACTAACTCTCACCCTAATACTTACAGTCAGGAAGTCAGTGGTAGGGATTCTGGAGCCGGGATTCCAACTGCTGTCAGGGTCCAGCACCGGTATTTGACTGCTGGCATCCCTACCGCATCCCTACTCGAACACTGCAAGCAGCATGCATCCAAGACTGCCCTTTTCCCCCTCACATACATCTTGGAGGCGAACGCTTGCGTTGCCTCTGGGAGCTACGCCACTGCGTAGTGCTGCCTTATAATTTCAATCACAAGATGCTCATAGAAACCAGGACTCCAAATATAATAATGATGTAATTAGTGTTGTCAAGATGTATAGAGGTATGAGACCCTCTAATATTTACCAACCCAGATCGACATACCTGAGGAAGAAGAGAACACAGGAAAAACAAGACCTTAGTCTACTATGCTTTAACAATCACAGGGCCTGATTCAGAGCCGGACGCTCTGACCAGAGCGCTCACTCTGAATCAGGGCCGTCCTACCTAAACTTGGAGCGACCTCCTAGCCGCTCGCATAGCTGTGGGTGACCACCCACAGCATATGCGAGCAGCCAAAAAGATGGTCGCGATGGTCAAGACCATCGGGAACCATCGGGCTTGCGACGAGACCCTGCGGTAGGGTCTCGGTGACCGCAAGCCCTGGAGTGATTTTGGCTCTATCAGAGCCAAAAGCACTCCCACTGACATCACTAGTGATGTCAGTGGGGCCGGACCCAGACGGTAGGCATTCCCATGGGCCCAATACTTACATTCGCAAATGCTTTGCAAGTCTGCGAAAACATCGGTAACGTCGGACCCATACGCACAGTTGTGGTTGAACTGACCTCTCTCACAAATTGCTGAACTTCCTGTCGGCATCTAGAGCTCAGGCTGCGTATGCCATCGCAGGGGCATAATTATACGCGCCCCTGTAACAGCGTTCAAACGCACTGGCACACCTGCATTTCTCTGACCAAACCCCGTCACCACCCACAAATGGTACTTCCTATCAGTCACTCTGCGATGGGTCTGCGTAGCCGCTGCGGTCGCAGTCTCGATCACAGTGCAGCTTTGACGCATGCGCAGTACGCAACAATCGGCCGACAGCATACACAATCGCATCTGCGCTCCTTGGTGAATCAGGCCCATACCAGACAATATACCCTTAAACCAAGTCATTTAAAGTTGGGATTCCCAGGAGACTACACAATATCCAAATGTTATTACATCACTGGTAAGCCAGGTTACTTATATGACTGGACGTCCCATTAACTGACGCGTTTCAGCAAAGTGTCTTTCTCAAGGTGGTCTCCTCTTGTGAAGGGAGATAGATGTATTTCTTACCATTTATTGCTGTTCTAACACATAGAACAAGTGAGGTAATTGAACCGGCCAAACTGATTAGATGTTGAAGCAGTCTGATCAGAAATTGGCACACTTGTTGACAAATAGATGGACATAAAAAATGCTATACAAATGTAACACATAGTAAATGTAACAAACAAGTAGGGAGAGAACGACCTTGGCACTGCCCTAAGTCAAATGTATGTGGAAAAGGGAAAAAAGGACACAGGTGAATTAAATGACTATGGGGCCTATTTATCATCGGAGGCCATATTGCCTCCAATGATGAAGTATTGAACTAGCTGCCAAGGGATCCCATTCGCAGCGGGGGAAACGTGTCACCGGAGCAATGCATCATTGCTCCGGTGAGGGGACAGCTGCTCCGAAAAGCTGCGTTACTTACCTCCTCCCCGTCATCCCGGCTACACATGCGTGACCCAAGGTCACGCATGCTCACAGCTGCCGGAGAGGCAGCGGAGCGATCCCCTCTGATCCCTCTTCGCATCCCCGGAACAAGAGCTTGTTCTCGGAAGCAAACTCCGAACCTTTTAGTTTTCTGAGTTTGATGAATATCAGGGGGTCCTTTTTCGGATCCCTGATGATGAATGGCCCGGTAACTAAAATATGCAGAAACTAGTGTTTACGCATGCTTACTGGGCCATTTAGTGTTGATGAATCGGCCCCCTTGTCATATACCAATTATAACATGAATTAGTAAAAGTTACAGTAACAAAATATATAACTACTTTAGAGTAGAAAAATTATGACAATTTATTGTTTTAAAATATGAGCAGGTACATAAATAATATGCAACAAGAAAGTAAAAATAAAATAAAATAAGATAAAATAAGTGCCAGTGTGCAGTTTTGCAATTGCAATCCATGCTGAATCAGGGCCTGTGTTGGTAGGGGATGGGCTCGGGATCCCGGCATTTAAAATCTAGAATCTTACATCCTGACAGAGTTAGGATACCTACACTTGTCGGTTGGTATCCTAAACCTTCCCCCTCTACCTACCCCTAACCCTCCCCGGTGCCTGAACCTAACCTCACCTTCCCCGCACCATAAACCGAACCCTCCTGCTACTACCTAACCCTCCCCCTAATACCTCTTCTTACCTTTGGGATTCCGTCAGTCGGGATGACTAGTGTCGGGATTCCAGCGAGGGGCATTCTGACCGCCGGAATCCCAGGAACCGGGATATTGAACGTATCCTGTTGTTAGTTAACATTGTTTTGAATATAGACAAATGCACCTCAAATGGTATACAGTATTAGGAGAGTCTCTGATGAAGTTGAAGCTACCAGTGAAATGCGTTAGCCCTTACCGCATTTGGGGCACCTGTACAGACCCAAGAGACTCTCCTACTCCTGTTATTACTGGCATATCATATAGTGATTTCATTCACCTTCTAGCGCCATCCTTTTTACCTTTTCCCACATGGTAACAGTAATACGTCTCAACTGGTAGGGCAGTCTAGACGCGAAGGCAGTGTCCCTCTGTCCTGTGAAGTCCTGTTGTCTCATTTGCATGGGGCAATTGTCGCTATTACTGTCGAACTAAGTACCGTGCGGAATTTCCTGATTATTTTAGTTGAGGTTTAGGCCTACTGTAGCTGTTCTAAAACTCTAGACATGTCCCCAGGGGATGTGACACACTTAAGGTGCGTACACATGGTATGATATCTATAAATTATATGATATATCAACGACATTGTGCAACGATATATAATTCATATCGTTCATTTTTATGCAGTGAATGACCAATGATGCGTGTTCCCACATGAACGAAAATGATATCTATGATCGTCCGTACATGCAGGCCAATCTGGACGATATTGTCAACTTTGCCTGTTCAGAGATGTGGCAGGATGACTTCACTGAAAGAGATCTCTCAAGTCGTTGGTGGTACAGATCGTTCCGTGTGTACCCAGCATTACAATATGGCATGACCGTACCTCTGAGAATGTGGTTACACTTAGAGATGTGCGCCGACCCCCGTGTTTTGGATCTGTATCTCCCCTGGTTTTGGAACTTTTTCCTTGGTGTTTTGTTTTTAGATTTTGGTTTTGGATCTGTATTTTTTCCAAAAACTGATATAAACAGCTAAAACCACATAATTTGGGCCTATTTTTGTTCCTACAGTATTATTAACATTAATAACAATAATTTTCAGGCATTTCCATGCATTTTTAACCACCTCACAATATTGATTTCACTATTTTTCACCAATACAGGCCAAAGGCTACAGCGAGCTGGCTGGCTAAAGTAAGCGACAGAGCAGCAGCACAAACGCACGGCAGTTTAAAAAAGTATAGAACATCTATGAAACATTGCCACACAGCAGTGGCAGACAGGATGGCAATTTAATAAACTATAATAATGTCAGTCGGCAATGCCCCAAATGGTGCAAAATGTAAAGGAAAGAGGTGCAAGATGGAATTGTCCCTCCACCCACTCTTATGTGGGATATTAAAAAGGACATGCACAGTTTAACAAACCAAGCACTTTAGCCACTAGGACTGACACTTTCGTGGCTGAACTCCTTGGTTTGTTTGGGCCCCCACAAAACATTTTTTGAAGGACTACCTTCAATTATTAAGGAGGAGGTTAATGATGAGGGTGTTGGTGGTGGAGATTGCATGTGCTGGTCCAAACTGCTGGTAGTTGATACTAGACTGCTTGTTATAAATTTACATATTATTATAATTTTGTTAAACAAATTACATGAACTTGCTGCAAATGACGCAACAAGGAGGAGGTGCCTAGATGGTTAACGTCCCTTCCTCTGCTAACTTTGGCTTTACAAATGGAACAGATGCCTTCACAACTGTTGTCAGAATTTAGATTAAAATAATTCCACATCTAAGACGTGGCTTTTCTGGCTTTCTTTTTATCATGAGCAAGAACTGCTGCCACTGGTGGCTGATTTACACAAACAATATCATCAACATCCTCATTAGCGTCAGATAGGACACAAATTTCCCCCTCATCCTCCTTTTGCACTTCCTCCACACTATCATCCTCATTTTCTATTATTTCACCATCTAATACTAGCACAGCCGTCATGGCGTCAGTGATCCGCTGTGAAACTGGGTGACAGCTATTATACTTACTTCCCTTATCAAAGGACTGTTTAATAGTCAATAGATTTTTTTAAATTACTACTAGTAGTAGTCTTCTTGGTCCTTGTCTGGGAAGAAGATCCACCCCCAGCAGCAGCAACAGGCGTAGCACTCAAGGATCCTTCTGAGGAATCACGGATAAGAGAGGAGTCAGTCATGCTTATGAAATTGGATGCAGGACTACTTCCGATCATGAATGAGGATGTTGATGATGATGCAGGTGTCGGTAGTGGAGATTGCAGGCGCTTGGATCCAGATAGAAGGGAGCAGCTAGGTGACACTGGACCGATTGTTGTTAATTTTTTCTGTCCCCAAAGTTTTACAATTTGAAATACCCTTTCCAATTTGATAAATGCGCTGCAAGTGACATAACAGGGAGGAGGTTCCAAGATGGTTAAGCTCCTTACCTCTACTCATTGTTACTTGGCAACGGTTACAAATGGCTTGGCAAAGGTTGTCCGGATTTGAGTGGAAATAATTCCACACATGATAAGTGGATTTTTTGGTCCTTTGCCCAGGAATGCCAAAAATGGGATTTTACCCACCATGGGCAACAACTGTTGCCTGATTTACAGTTTTTACACAAACATCGTTCACAGCAACATCCTCAACATCCTTTTTGTTATCGCCAATGACGTAAATATCCTCCTCATTCTCCTGCTGCAATTCCACAGAACCATCCTCAATTTCTACGTCAGCATGTTGACTTGTGCTGCTCATCCCCACATGTGCAGAGGGCACACAAATGGTGGAAGGAGGATCCTCTTCAAGTACAGTATTAGAAAGGTCAGGCTCACACATGGCAACCGCGGACCGACTTGGACTCTCCTCGGGGATCTGTGACTTTTCAAAGCACACAGTTGATTCCGGTGTCTTACTCGTCTTATATTTTTTGTACCTCTCCTACAAGCAGAAGGGCTTAAATCATCACTAGAACTACAAGTCATAAATAAAGGCCAAGGCCTTATCCTTTCCTTGCCACTTTGTGTAGTGAATGGCATATTGTCAATTTTTTGTTTCTCTAAAGCTAACAGCTTTAGATTTTTTTTCTTTAACAGGGTAAAAGTTGATTTTTTTTACATGGCCTGACTTAAGCCCTGGTGCATCGGCCTTACATTGTCATCATGACTGCTGCCGGCAGCTACAAGACTGGTATGTGGATCCTGCTCTCCTGTCATGTGACTGTCCTCCATGCTCACTGCGGTCTTACAGTAGTGTCACCAAGCAATTATAGTGCAGCTAAGTTGCAGCTAACGCACACAACCACACACACAAAAAATTGTTTTTATTTTTTTCACACTGGGGTGAAGAGCACCCCTGAAATAGGCAGCACCCCCTTGATAAATGACACAGGCAGCACCCCTGCGCACCTACTTTCCTGATAAGTGTGGCTAATGCGCACACACACACAAAAATGTTTTTATTTTTTTCACACTGGGGGTGAAGAGCACCCCTGAAATAGCCAGCAACCCCTTGAAAAATGACACAGGAAGCACAGTACCCCTGCGCACCTACATTGCTGATAAGTGTGGCTAAAAACGTACACACACAAAAAAAATATTTATTTTTTTTTCACGCTGGGGGTGGGGTGGGTGCACCCCTGAACGAGGCAGCAGCCCCTTGATAAATGACACAGGCAGCACAGCACCACTGCACACCTACGTTGCTGATAAGTGTGGCTAACGCGCGCACAGAAAAAAAATGTTCACACTGGGGGTGAAGAGCACCCCTGATGGACAGAGCACTCCCTGGACAACAAAGCAGCACAGCCAGCCAGCCCCTATGGACAACAGCCAGCTAGCCCCTATGGACAGGACAACAGCCATCCAGCCCCTATATGGACAACAGCCAGCCCCTATGGACAGGACAACAGCCAGCCCCTATGGACAATAGCCAGCCAGCTCCTATGGAGTGGACAGGACAACAGCCAGCCAGCCCCTATATATGGACAACAGAGAGAGACCCGCCCCTATGGACATAAGCAGCCAGCCCCTGAGTGACAACAGTAGGCAGCCCCTATGCACAGTGGGCCTGATTCAGAGCCGCTCGCTCTGACAGAGCGCTCGCTCTGAATCAGGGCTGGGCTTTTTTTTTTTGGAGCGGCCTCTTGGCCACTCGCATAGCTGTGGGTGACCACACACAGCTATTGCGAGCGGCCAGGATGGTCGCGGTGGTCAAGACCATCGCGACCATCGACTCTTGTGGTAGGGTCTCGCCCATCGCAAGCCCCAGAGAGCTTTCGGCTCTTAACAGAGCCGGAAGCTCTCCACTGACATTACTTGTGATGTCAGTGGGGCCGCCCCCAAACGGCAGGCGTTCTCATGGGAACGCCTCCGTTTGGGCAGCCACCCCCCCCCCGGCCCAACCACCAACCCTTTGGTGCGAGACCCGGAGCGACGGAGTGCCCGTCGCTAGTTGGGTCTTGCGCATGCGCATGACGGAGCCAGCTCCGTCGTGCGCATGCGCTGTGGGCCACCATAGATCTGGTTGCGAGCGCTCAGCGCTTGCTACCGAGTCTGAATCAGGCCCAGTGTCAGCAACAGCACATTCACAGTTCCCTCCCTCTTCACTGTCCACAGCCAGAATGAAAAATGGCGGCGATCATGGGACCTTTTATACAATCCAAAACCCGCGAGAATCCAACAGCGGGATGATGACGTTTTGCCTCGTTTTGAGATCCGAGTCAGGCGGGAAAACCCGAGCCGACTCGGATCTTGGATCGTATTCCAAAGGTCGGGTGGGTTCGGTTCTCAGGGAACCAAACCCGCTCATCTCTAGTTACACTACCTTTTGGTATCCCAGTTTGCCCCTAAAGGACAAAAAGAAGGGGCAGATTTGTGCGTTATGCCTTTGAAGAATGATTCTGCTTGCAGCCTAGGGAGGTGCCGGGAGAATCGGGCTCCCATAACTGGCCAAAAAAACAGTGTCGCTTGTGTGTAATTGAATCTGGCCCTAGTTATGGGGAGGTATGATTAGGTATTGTATCTATCATTATTAGTTGTGTGTAGGTGACAGGTAAAGTATACTTGACCGCCTCATTATTTTGGCATTAGTATTACATGTCAGGGAGACAATAAAATGAACAGCAGCTAGTCTGGTTACGTATCATATAATTTCTATATCAACCATATTATTATAACACGAAAGTTAATTCTTTCAGACAGAATCATTTTTTTTTATCTATTATTTATGCTACTTCTCTTATTTATTATATGGCACTGACCAAAAAAGCAGAATATTTTCCATAACAGCCTGGCTATAACCGTAACATGTTAAAGGTAGAATGTTATAACAGATACAGTTGTGATAGACATCAGTAACCACAACACTACTGCCCCCATTATTCACACGTGAGGAAGCCTGGCCCAGCATTAGTACATTCTAAGTACCGTAATGCTGCTAATAGAAGAGATGGTCTTTCAATTAGATTACAGTTTATATTAAGCTCGAAGCAATTACTCACAAATTCATTTGTGGATATTTGCCAATCACCGAAAATAATTTCTAAGGACACTATGAGGCTGACAGGGTGCATATCAATTACAATCCACATTTTTAATGTGGTAGTGATGGCATAATAACGACAAATTAGAATAACAGAATAATAACGACTAGCAAATATTTTTTGCTTGAACTTACAAAATTTCTCTTTCCGGGCTCCGATAAGAGCCTGTCCCAGCGAAGAGTTAAAACATACTTACCTACTCTCCCACAACGTCAGGGAGACTCACGATTTTTCAGATAGTCCCCCGGACCCTGAAAGAATGAAGTGGGCAGGAAGGAGGAAATTCATACTGGGAATCGTGCGTCTGTGGGGAGGAGGCGGAGCCAATATGATGTCATGCTATGGGAATTGCATAATTTTGGCCTTACCCACTCTTCTTAGAACCATGTCATTAAGCCCAGCCCCCCGTAGCGGGATAATGCCGCTATGGGGGCTGGGCTTAATGACACAAGGCACCTGGCCCCGCCCCCTCAGCGTCCAGCTGCGTCTCCTCTCCGGGCTCCCGGGGCAGAGTTCAAACAAGTAGGCAAGTATGAGTTAGAAACAAAGTGATAGTTACTATCTATTGTTACTACTTTCGTGAACGATTTTAGGCTATTGTTATTATACCCCCTTCAATTCAGGGGCGTATCTATAATGGGCGCAGGGTGTGCAGGGAACTCGGGCCCTGCACCGCACACCCTGCACCCATAATGTTACCTACCTCTCTGAAGTCCCACGTCGGCGCGGGGGTCCGGTGCTGTAAAACGACTGGAAAATGGCCATGGCGGCCATTTTCCCGGTTTGCGCATGCGCAGTAGAGGGAAAATGGCCGCGGTGGCCATTTTCCCGGTGATCTGTGCATACACTATAGACTCTAGGCACACTCTAGTGCCCAGAGTCTATAATTCCGGTGCTGGCCGTGCACAGCTCTGCTATAACTCCGCTGCCAGCCGCCGGGCGGAGAGGAGGGGGCCCGTGTTAGAGACTGCACACGGGCCCCCTCCTCTCTAGAAACGCCCCTGCTTCAATTGTAACATAATAAAAACAAAAAATGTACTCAAGTATGTATGTCCATATGGAAGGGAGTAGAAATTGTAAGCTCCACTTGTGCAGGGACTGATGCGAATGGCTAACTATTCTCTGTAAAGTGCTGGGGAATTTGTGTGCGCTATATAAAATAACGGGTAATAAATAAAAGCAGTGGATTAAAGTTCTATATGTACTCTAAAATAACATGTAGTCTATGCTAGGAGCTGACTGTTTCCTGAATTTAGCTTTATCCTCTGCAATCGTACATGTACAGTACATACAGTAGTTCCTTTTATATGCCCACACCGTGGTGAAAGCCAAGCAGTATTGCCTAATTCAGTGATGAGAAGATTGTGAAAACAGGGACAAAGAGAACTGGAAACAACGGGACCTAAAGGGAAGTATCACAATATGAAAAAAATTCATTAAATTTAGACTAACTGTTCTGCTCCAGAACGTAACACTAAATTTACCACTGCAGCTTACTGGGATGAATTAGGTTGATGTGAAAGGTGTTTTTTAAAATATGGGCAGCACGGATGGTGTGATGGATACCATTACTGGCTCACAGCACTGAGGTCTCGAGTTTGATTCCCATCACAGCCCTAACTGTGTGGGGTTTGTATGTTCTCCCCGTGTTTACGTGTCTTTTCTCTCAATCCATAAATGTACTTGCAGGTTACAGTCATAATGTTGACATGGGAATGTCGACATTGAACATTTCAACATTCACCATGTAGACAGTGATGAAATGTTGACATGTTAGAATGTCAACATACCTTTCGTTATCCCCCAGCGATGACTTACCTGCTTCTTACAGCTGCAGCGGGTCAGCTGGAAGCAGGACAGTTGGGAGGTATGCTTATAACCAATGCAGGAAACTGATACTAATGATCCCATTTGAATGTATATATGAATGTATAATTATATGTATATGTATATATATATATATATATAAATATATTATATTACAGCTATATAATGGGGATAAGGTGCAATCAGGGAGATTGCTAGACTCTTTAGGGAGTCAGGGAGATTGCTACTATTTCAGGGAGCTCCCTGACAATCAGGGAGATTTAGCAAGTATGCCCTTGGCCCTCACTTTATGTAATGCTTATAGTACATATGTTACCTATAGTACCAGCAGCAGCTAAATAAGTTCACTTCAACAATACGAGCCCTCCCAGCTCATCCTGTATGTACCAGGCTCTAAACCTACAGCAGAGATGAAGTCACTTTGACTAGTAGTAATAAAACAGCTTTCCCCACCTCTCCCATGAAGCCGGGCACTTACTATATTGCATGCAGCTGTCACCTAGGGCCCAGTAGTCTTCCAGGCATAACAGGGAGCTGCTATTCTGGTACTTACGGCTACTATAGTTTTGTGTTGCTAAAGTTTAGAGCAAGTAGTTTTTAGTTAGTGTGTGAGAGGGGTGTGTGTAAGACAGGGGCAGCCAGCCAAAGCACAGAGAGGGAAGGGGGGTGAGATGTGACCTATACTACACTGGAGGCTGTAAACTCTAAATCGGGGTGCAGTTATGGGTTGCAGAGCCACTAAAATGTGCTGCCCAAGATCCAGGAACAAGGTAAATGCTGTATTATTCTATTATTGGCTGCACTTTGCTGTTTGCACTGTTGGAGGAAGTTCAGGAACTAAACTTCTGTTTAACGGTCTCCCTGACATTTCAGTGATTGACATGTCATAGAGTTGGAGGAAATGCAGATTAAACCTGTGGCCTTTCCACCCTTGTGGTTGATGAGGGGTTAAGTGTTGGCCTCTAACTTCTGCTTGTGTGAATGGCATAGCAGGGCTTTGTGCTGTAATTGTCTTGGAGACGCCAATATATTCCTGTAGGGTGAGCTGCTGGTCTTGGGTATGGTGCAGTGTGGCTGCATGAGAGAGCTGTATAATAATTACTAACAGTGACAGAGGTCAGGTCAGATACAGTGACCCCTTGTTAAAGGACTGTGATGCGTCCCCTGACCTCCCCTGTCATGCATCAGGTGTACTCAGCCCCTGTCATGCATCAGGTGTACTCAGCTAATCTGGTAACTGTTTAGGTGGCAGGATCTTGTGATCATTCATTTGTGCATGTTCATTAATGATCAAAACTAGACAGTGACATTAACATTAAAATTAACATTGCTAAGTTTTTTTTTTTTAGTATTAAATTTACTTTTATTCTATTTCATACAATAACAACATGTTGATTTTTCCTGGTACTTAAATAGCTTTGCTGGTATATTACTCCTTTAGGGGGAGATGTATCAAGCCTTGGAGAGAGAGAGAAAATGACGAAGTTGCTCGTAGCAACCAATCAGCTTCTATTTGACATTATTCTAGCACAGCTTGTAAAATGACAGGAGCCCATTGCTTGGTACTTTTACCTCTCTTCACTTTATCTCTCTCCAAGATTTGATACATCTCCCCCTTAGGCACTTATAAAGTCAGGTCATTCTTAAAAATACCAGTGGCGTATCGATAATGGGTGCAGGATGTGTGGTGCACACGGCCCACACCGCAGACCCTGCACCCATACATTATACTTACCTCCCCGGGGTCCGGCGCTGCAGAGATCACCACCATGACATTTCTCCGGAGACCTATGCATGCGCATTAGGCTCTGGCACACTGCCAGAGACTAGTACACGCGCCCATTCCAATCCTGGAAGCTTAGTTATAGTCAGGGCCGGCGCTAGGCAGCGCTGCGCACAGCGCCATCCTGTGTTGCCGCCCCTTCCCTCCTCCGCTCCCTCCCCCTGTGCTTAAATATGTCCTATAGCGCTGGGAGGGAGATGGGTGTTTCCTGCGCCCTCCGGAAACAGTAGCACTCCGGGCGACAGACCGGCTTGCCCGTGCCTGGAGCCGCTACTGGTGATAGTGTACTGTAGTTCTCTAACCGCAGAGGCGTCTTAACAGAGGAGGGGTCCTGTGTGCATTCCCCCTCCTCTCTCCCCGTTGGCCGGCTGCGCCACCGCAGTAGTAAACTCTGAGCACCAGTCTGTGTCCAGAGTCTACTGCGCAGGTCACCGGGAAAATGGCGCGGACACCATTTTCCCGGCGATTTCCCTAGTGCGGGAGCCATTTTTCAGGTGTCTTGTCCAGCGCTACCACCCGACGCGGGACTTCAGAGAGGCAAGTACAAAAACATATGGGCGCGGTGTGGGCCTCCCTTGGATCCAGGGGCCCGTATGCACCGCAAACCCTGCACCCATTATAAATATGCCCCTGTCTTGCCGTGTCTCGCCAAGAGAGATATAGCATACTAAATTCATGTAAAAGTAAACATTTTCACGTTGTGAGTTTATTCGTTATCATCGTATCCCACCTGCATTTAAAATGCGAGATATCACACATGGGAACCAGGACCTGGCAACCAGAAGCCTGGAGCTTATGAGAATAGCATTAGCTGAGATTTGAGGGTAAATTTGCTGAGCGGAGGGATTTGCGGAGTGCAGCTTTTGGGCGCGTTCAACCCCGGATTTAAAAAAGTGCCTTTTTTTTTACTGTCAAGATTAGTGGCGTTTTAAAATCTAGGGTTAAACACGCCGAGAAACAGTGGTTTGTAAAAAGCCTCCGCTTAGTAAATTTACCCCTTGGTGCCAGCTTGGTGTTATGAATGGTTTTGCCCTCTCCTAGCAGCTGGGTCATTGTAACGCAGTCCCTATACTCCGAGCATCTCCTGCCATGGTAGTGTTGATGGGCAGGAATGTGCTTTGGCTGCTTTAAGCGATTCAGTCATTGCAGCAATGACCCTGTTCTGCTCCCTCACATTCTGGCACATATATATACACAGTACTAGGTTGCTGCTAGCACTCCCACACACGTTCTGTCAGTACCACAGAGTATGTGCAAAGCACTAGAGAGCTTCTATTTATTACTCCGTTACCAACTGGTCCTAATTTCCAGGGGCAGTCCTAGGCTTTCAAGATTTGTCCCTGCAAATGTTCCTATCTGTCCAGTATTTTGTTTCTACTGCTTATTTGATGCAATTCCTCCCTCTTATTCCTATACTCTGATCTTTGTAAATTAATACAAAGGGATGGCTGTGTCATCCCCCCGCAATTTTGCACCGAAAAATTAAATTTCTCTTTGCGGCAATAAGAAATTCCCTATCAGGTTAAAGCAGTGGTCAGGGAACAGGGGTAAATTACCCCACATGGGGTAAAAATGAAATTCCTGGGGGTAATGGACGGACGGCCGGGCATACATATGAATCATTCTATAATGATGATTCATATGCATGCCCGGCTGTGTCCCGCAGGGAGGCTCTAAGCCGGACACCCGCTGAGATGTTATTACCAGGGCGCCCGGCTCCTTCCCTGCAGCGCCGCGTTAGCTGGAGTTCTCTTCTGAACTCCAGCTTCCGCCTCTCTACATGCGCACTATGGTAGAGACATCATAACGTCTCTCCAATAGTTCCGAGGAGCAGCCGGGCGGACAGGACGGCGGCGGATGCAGGAGCGGCCTTAAGGTAAGTGTTGTTTTTTTTTTTTTTTATTGTACAAATGTCACTACAGGGGCACTACTACAGGGGCTTAACTATGGGGGCACTACTACAGGGGCATTATATGGGGGCACTACTATATGATTTCCTTCCTTTCAAATCAAGGGGGTAACGTCGACGCATCTAAATATATTTTGGGGTAAAAGGTAAAAAGTTCCCTGACCCCTGGGTTAAAGCATCATTATTTTCTAACGCTATTACTTTACTTCCGGGTCCGTCACTGGCTTCTTAAATGTGTATGCGGGATCATGAACGTGCAAGTGGTGGTTACTGGTGACCATAAAAAAAACCCCATTGCGTTAATGTAAATCTAGAGGCTGCAAATGCTGACGCCACCAGATTGTGTTAGATGGTTATTTTTGAAATTGACCCCATGGCCTCGAAGTGCGAAGTCTAAAAACTAACCTGATCGCTTACGCAATCACTTTACTACTGGGTTCGGTCCTGGCAGAGCTACAGTGTGGCCATCGGGTGCACGTTTACATGCAGTCATCATCAAAGGATCCCTCTCTGAAAAACAATGCAATAGTGTAGTTTATATGTTACAGTGACTAATCCCATCAAAATATGGCGTTCCTTATTGTGACTCAAGCTCCAAAAAGCCGCATCACATTCCCTCTTGAAAACTATGGCAGCAGATGCCTCCGATATCCTTTTTCATACGTTATTGGGATACCTAATTAATGCTAAAACCCTCCCGAAACTGGAGTTTGGGGAGGATTTTCCACAAAACAATATTTAATAAATATGTCCCTATTCATGGTACCATTGGACAGAATTATAATGATGGTGTTGCATTATAACTCCTATTCATTAAATATTCCACAGTTTTGGGATAACAAATATAACAAACTGTGGCCCTCATTCAGAGCCGTACACTCTGAGCAGAGCGCATGCTCTGAATGAGGGCCGCCCTCCATAATTATGGAGCGTACTCCTGGACGCTCGTATAGCTGTGGGTCACCACCCACAGCCTATACGAGCGTGCAGTTTGATGGCCGCGATGGTCTTGACCATCGCGACCATCGCCACTGCGAGCCGGAGCCTGCGGCTGAGGTTTTCAACCGCAAGGCCCGGACTGATTTTGGGTCTATCAGAGCCAAAATCACTCCCACTGACATCACTAGTGATGTCAGTGGGCCGGCTTCTGACGGTAGGCGTTCCCTTGGGAACGCCCCCGTCAGGGAGGCACGCCCCCGGCACGCCCACCAAAGGGGGTGTGCTGTCAATCAACATCGACAGCACGCCCCCTTTGATCAGACACAACGAGCGAAGGAAAGTCCTTCGCTTGTCGCGTCTGGCGCATGCGCACGACGGAGCTCCCGCCGTCGTGCGCATGCGCAGTGCACAACATCGACCAACTTGCGAGCGGACAGCCGCTCGCGAGTGGGTCTGAATCAGGCCCTGTATCCAGAATAAGAGAATCCTATAACCCCAAATGTTGTGATTTATACCCCTTTTACACCAGAGCAAAAACCTGGGCTCTTGCTGGGTCTACCCGGGTTGCAGCTCAGGATGGACCTGGGTAATGGTGCAGTGTAAACAGTGCAACCCAGGTTATCCGACCTGGGTCATGCCTAAAATGCTCTGATTGGTGGTTGTGGAGCAGTCACCTCCCACTTTTTATGACCTCACAAGTTTAGCATGTCAGACCGAGGTTCAGTGTGAACTGGGCTGACCTGAGAATAACCCACCCAGATCGATGGTGCTGTGTAAATGGTGTATGACCTGGCTTGGAACAATATCTGAAAACCCAGGTCAGACCCGGGTTTTTGGTGGAAAAGAGGTGTTCGTCAGGACAGTGCCCCTTTGAGGGGAGCTGTCCTGCTGTCCCAATCAGTACAGCATTTTAATGCCGGGTACAAACTAAACTGTGGCACATCATGCAGGGAGAGAGAGGAGCCTGCTGCTGCTCAGCAGAGGCAGCAGACAGCCTGGATCCTCTGCAGCCCAATAAACAATAGCATGTGCTGGACTGGAGACGGAGGCTTCTACCGCTGAGTAGCAGCAGCCTCATCTCCCTGCATGATGTGCCGCTGCGCTGCTATACAGCAGCCAGCGGTAGTGGACAGGTAAGAAGTGCAACAGGAGTACGGTCCCCCCCCCCACTCCCCCAATTCTATCCCTCTAACACTTCTTACCTGTCCACTAACGCTGGTACCCCGCTGCAGTGCACTCTCACCTACTCAATTGCAAGTAGAGATGAGCGGTTCGGATACCGTGGAATCCAAACCGCTCCGAACATAGGGGATCCGAGTCCACCCGAACGCTGTGTTCCCCGCCTGACTCGGATCCCCGTTTGGGGCCGAACGGCGGCCGCCTGTTGTCGGATTCTCACTAGAGAATCCAACGTCAGGGCTCCTTGAGTGTAGGGCAGAACGCTGTGATAGCGGTCTGCCCTACACAGAACAAACACAGCCGCCAGCGGCAGCTGTGTGCTTGTTACAGCAGCCAATGAGAGTCACACATACTCTCATTGGCTGCTACACGGAGGGAGCCGGCTGGAGCTCACTCATGAGCTCCGTCTTCCGGCTCCCTCCTCCTTGCATGGCAGCAGAGCGGACAGCGGCTGGAGCGGGGATACACGTAAGTTTTTTTTTTTTTTTTTAATGTGGATAAGGGCCGGGGGCGCTACTGGGGGGGGGCATACTACTGTGGGCCTGCTACTTGGGGGGGCCATACTACTGGGGGGCATACTACTGTGGGCATTGTGTAAAAGGGTCACTACTGTGGGCATTGTGTAAAAGGGGCACTACTGTGTGTGGTAACATAAATAAGAGACACTACTTTATGGTGTAATGTGAATCAGGGGCACTATGTGCAGTGTAATGTGAATAAGATTGTGCACTGTGACTCCTTGGGCCGTAGCCCACTATGTAAACAAGTACTGTGATTCTACTGCCCATACCCCACTGGGTGGGTGCACTACATTTCATTTCTGCCACTGCTGTGTGGCAATGTGTCATAGATGCGCTTTATACTGCGGTGTCTGTGTCGTTGTGCCGCTGCTCTGTCGCTTAGTAACCAGTCAGCTCACTGCAACTTTTGGCCAATAATGTTGAAAACAATATTAGCTGTGAGGTGGTCTAAATTGACTGGAAATTAATGTTATTGAGGATAATAATACTCTAGGAAGAAAAAAAAGACCAATTTATGTGATTTTAGCTTTTTTTTGTAAATTTTTGTAAAAAAAATCCAAATCCAAAGCCAGTCACCGAGGTTTGGCAAATCCAAATCCAAAGCCGGACGACGAATTAGAACCAAATCCAAATCCGGCAAAAATAGTCCGGCGCACATCCCTAACTGCAAGTGGAGACGCAAATAAATTGTGCGCCACTCTACATCCCACACATACGTGAAGAAATTTGTCTATAGCAACTAATTTACTTCTAGCTGTCCTTGATCTATTGCATACTATAAAATGATACAGTAGGTAGAATCTAATTTGGTTGCTATGGGTAACTTCTCTACTTGTCCTCTTGGATGGGATAACTTACTGTATGACTACATGGGGGGAGGCCTGCCTAAATCAGTGGCGGATCTAGGAGGGTGGTAGCAATCAGTGTGATCATCCCCTGTCCTGAAACACTTCCCTCCTGCTGTCAGCTCTAGAAGCAGAGCGCAGGTGTGCGTCACATGGGATTCAGTCATAAGGTCGCCAAAACAATGTTGACCGCCATAATGTCTGCATTGTGCACATGTTTACAGGCATCTTCACAAAGTCGACATCTGCAAGCCCGACATTCTCAGAAATATCGACGTTACACTGTGGGATGGGAGGGTTATGGTGGGTACAGACTGGGCGATATTACTGATAGGGATGTGCGCCGGACCATTTTTGCCGGATTTGGATTTGGATTTGGTTCTAATTCGTCGTCCGGCTTTGGATTTGGATTTGCCAAACTGCGGTGACTGGCTTTGGATTTGGATTTGGATTTGGATTTGGATTTTTTTACAAAAATTGACAAAAAAAGCTAAAATCACATAAATTGGTCTTTTTTTTCTTCATAGAGTATTATTAACCTCAATAACATTAATTTCCAGTCAATTTAGACCATATCACAGCTTATAATATTGTTTTCAACATTATTGGCCAAAGGTTGCAGTGAGCTGACTGGTTACTAAGCGACAAAGCAGCGGCACAACGACACAGACACCACAGTATAAAGCACATCTATGACACATTGCCACACAGCAGTGGCAGAAATGAAAAGTAGTGCACCCACCCAGTGGGGTACGGCCAGCAGAGTCACAGTACTTGTTTACAAAGTGGGCTACGGCCCTAGGAGTCACAGTGCACAATCTTATTAGCATTACACCGCACATAGGGCCTGATTCACATTACACCATAAAGTAGTGTCTCTTATTTATGTTACGACACACAGTAGTGCCCCTTTTACACAATGCCCACAGTAGTGACCCTTTTACACAATGCCCACAGTAGCGGTGTCCCTTACACAATGTCCCCCAGCAGTGGTGCCCCCTATGCAGTCCCCTTAGTAGTACGGTCCACTATGCAGTGCCCCCAGTTGAATGCTCCCCAGTAGTATGCCCCCCATTAGCAGGCCCCCCCAGTAGTATGTCCCCCATTAGCAGGCCCCCCCAGTAGTATGCCCCCCATTAGCATGCCACCCAGTAGTATGCCCCCCCAGTTGTATGGCTCCCCCAGTAGTAGGCTGCCCCAGTAGCAGGCCCCCCCAGTAGTAGGCTGCTCCAGTAGTAGCCCCCCCTGTAGTATGGGCCCCCCCCCTGTAGTATGGCCCCCCCTGTAGTAGGCCCCCCCAGTAGTATGGCCCCCCCCAGTAGCAGGCCCCTCAGTAGTATGGCCCCCCCAGTAGCAGACCCCCCCCAGTAGTATAGCCCCCCCCAGTAGCAGGCCCCTCTGTAGTATGGCCCCCCCAGTAGTATAGCCCTGCCCAGTAGCAGACCCCCCCCAGTAGTGCAGACCCCCCCAGTAGTATAGCCCCCCCCCAGTAGCAGGCCCCTCTGTAGTATGGCCCCCCAATAGTGCAGATCCCCCCCAGTAGTATGGCCCCCCCAGTAGCAGACCCCCCCCAGTAGTATAGCCCCCCCCAGTAGCAGGCCCCTCTGTAGTATGGCCCCCCCAGTAGTATTGCCTCCCCCAGTAGCAGACCCCCCCCCAGTAGTGCAGACCCCCCCCCAGTAGTATAGCCCCCCCAGTAGCAGGCCCCTCTGTAGTATGGCCCCCCCAGTAGTATAGCCCCCCCCCAGTAGCAGACCCCCCCAGTAGTGCAGACCCCCTCCCCCAGTAGCGCCCCCGGACCTTTGACAAGTAAAAAAATAAAAAAAATAAAACTTACCTGTATCCCCGCTCCCGCGCCGTCCGCTCTGTCACACGCTGAGGAGGGAGCCGGAAGACGGAGCTCATGTGTGAGCTCCAGCCGGCTCCCTCCGTGCAGCAGCCAATGAGAGTCTGTGTGACTCTCATTGGCTGCTGTAACAAACACACAGCTGCCGCTGGCGGCTGTGTGTCTGTGTCTGTGTAGGGCAGAGCGCTATCACTGCGCTCTGCCCTACACGCGAGGAGACCTGATGTCGGATTCTCTAGTGAGAATCCGACATCAGGCGGCCGCCGTTCGGCCCCGAACGGGGATCCGAGTCAGGCGGTGAACACCCGAACAGGGTTCGGGTGGACTCGGATCCCCAATGTTCGGAGCGGTTCGGATTCCACAGAATCCGAACCGCTCATCTCTAATTACTGAGCGACTGCACGATTACGACATCGTAATCGTGCAATCGCTCAGTAATCGTACACAAATCGTGCACTTTTATGTCGGAAACGACCAGCGATGCGCACTCCCCCTGGTCGTTTCCGACATTGTCCATCGCCTGAACATGCAGCACAACCTGACGACCTCGTCAGGTTGCTGCATGTCAGGGAATGGGGGAGAGAGCCCGGCGCTGAACGATATCGTTAATGATATCGTTCAGCGGCTGTGCTCAATGTCATGAACGACATTGTGCACAGCCTGCCGGGGACACACTACACGATATCGCTCAGGAAGCATATCGTGTAGTGTGTACCCACCATTAGGCAGAGGCTTCACAGGGTCTGGTGACACCCGGTGAGCAATCTGAATACCCCCAGGCACGCATGGCTGAAAGGGGGCATGGCCTAAATAAAGGGGATCCCGATAACATCACGCCGGGGGCAGCCCAGCATCACCGGAGCCTGGGGAGTCTGCATTATTCGAGCCGGGTGCTGCAGGAGAATGTCACGCTGCAGCACCCAGCTCCTGTCACTGCAGAGGAGCCGCACCCCCCGCATGACACCACTGGGGTTAGGCACTAGGCAACACAGCTGCCACAGGGAGCACGTAAGTCACAGCTAACGACTGGAAATGGTTTGTCGACATTCTATCATGTCAACATTTCAGCAGTGCCCACATGGTGAATGTCAACATGGTGAATGCCGACATGCTAAGCATGTTGACGTTTCAACCATGTCAACATGCTGAATTTTGACGTTATAAACCTTACCCTGGCAAATCAGGGCAGGGAGAGAGCAGAGACTGCTGCCTCTCAGCAGCAGCAGTCTCCCTCTCCAACCCAGCACACAGCAGTCTCTGCTCTCTCCCTGCTCTGGTGCTGCACACCTGCGCCTGCTGCTGGAGCTGACAGCTGTAGGCAGGAGGGAAGTGTAATGAGGAGGGGGGCATCACCCTGTTCACCTCCCCTCTGGATCCGCCACTGGCATAAATAGGGTATATCCAAAAGTGGACTTTCCTATGGATGGCCATTGGAGGTTTAACCATTGATAGTACCATCGGTGCTTAGCATCGATGGCATGAAACCATTGATGATTTCACTCATCGTTAAACATCCCTGCTTGTCCTATAGAGCAGGCAGCAGACCAATCAAGGAATGGGGCAAGTTGGTGAAGGAGCTAATCTCAGTTTACTTGCGCGGGCTAACAAAAAACCATTGCTGAGTTTCTGCCATCTATGGCACACCATTGGTGGTTAACTATCGACGGAGAGGTAGCCATCCCTAGATTTCCTGTTGCTGTTGTTATAATTAGACCAATTATTTGAAAGGGACCATACATCATGTATTATTTCTCTGTGATTAGGTTTGCAGAACCAGTTTTATGGCCAGTGCTGTAATGATGGGGTGAATTCTGTTTGAGTGCACACACACATACAGTATAGAATAGAATTAGTGGCTCTGGTCTGTACCATCCTGTGCACACTGAGGATGTACTACAGTACTCAGACACTCCCAGTCCCAACTCCCTTTTTATTACCAGACGGCACAAATCTCGTAAACACTGTTTGACATTACAAATGGGGTTGGCATGAGCCGTGAATCTGTTTTCCAGTACAGCAGATTATACATTCCTTCTAGGGATCTGTCCGAGGTACAGTATGAAGCCTCAGGCCAGGGAGGGTTCTCTGTACTCCTGCTGCTATACAGTCTAGAAGTGGGAGCGAATGGATTTTCCTGTTACAGTTACTGACGTCCTTTCTAAAAATGGGCAATGCTTTTCCTGCCAGTCTTCTTATTAATTTGCAGAAATTGTGTTTATCCTTGTGGTAAACAGCTGGCATCATGTGATAAGTTAGTGTGATAAAACCCTGGAATTGTAATCAATGGGAGATATATACAGTATGCCACAGGTTTTTAGCTTCTGTCTGGTCGACACAAGCTGATTAGCAGCCTTGATTGCCAGACCACCTGTGAGAGGCTGATAAAGGGTGCGCCAGTCTCTATAGTCGGTCTCTCGCTGCCTGGGGAACAGGTCAGATGCCAGTTGGGAGACACTGTCAGTACTGAATGTAAGTGTTGTGCTAAAGACTTCTTTTTTGCAAGAGTGATGCTAGGTCCTTCTACTCTGAGGGGCCCATTTATTAATGTTCGCATTTGCAATGCGATCTGGGCATGACAGTACCGCCCATGATCGCATTGCAAAATGCAATCATATCACCTGAGTGTACCATCCGGCACATGCAGGGACAGGAGCCCTTCCGAAAGGAGCCCGTCCATGCGATGTGCCCGGAGTGCTCCCGGGGCTGCTGCACATGCGCAGTCCAACGGCATGCACATACACGGCGGCCGGAACCGTCTCCCAGCTAGATGGCCAATATCCGGAATGCATCGTGTTCTGGATGTTGGTAAATCTGGCAGCATCGCATCCCCCATAGAAACCTATTGAGCGTGTGGCTGCCTGCGGGATTGGAGGGATTGCAGCAGCTATCTGAGATACCTGCTGCAGTCCCTCCTTAATAAATCTAGGGGAAAACTAATATTTGCGGTTAACCCCCGAAAATGGGTGTTTTGGGGGCTTAAGCAGCAATGATAAATGGCCACCTGAGCGAGGGAATCATGTTGTTTAGTTAGAGCCGGGCAGGCCAGGATTTACTTGTATGTCTTGTTTATTTTTGTGCTGCTAATAAAACTAGCTGCAGATACTTATACCAAGGCCCTGGATTGATCTACTGCTACTTGGCTGCAAGTGCAACCGTTTTCCCCAGGAGACAGCACCCTTACCCTGATCTTGCCACATTAGTTACAGGAATTGTACTTATTAGGCGTGAGTCATAGTTGGATGCAAAAATACTCCAAAACCGTAGACACAATAATACATCTACACGCTTACATTCTAGATGCTTATTTTCAGTAGCATGCATCTTAGATATGTGCAACGAAATCCATATGTCTCCAATATCTGCTGCATACCTTTTTAATACATAAGGGTATCTGTATGTATTACAGTAAACCTCCGAAAACATAATTTTTCTAGTAATGATACATCCCACCCTCTGTGTGCCTGGAAAAGCCAACAGTACATTACAGCCCAGCTAATTGGTAAAATGTAAGTACATTTACTAACCGTCTGTAAATGAGCCTGTTATATTTTTCTTGTCGGTGAAACAAAATTAGATTATTATATACATATCAAGGACAGAATTACTACCGTGAACACCAAACAGTGGGGCAGATTTCGGTCAGAGCGAGGTCCCTTTGCGCACTCCTGGGTATGACGGTAAGCAGAGCCGTAGCTAGACTTTTTGGTGACCTGTGCCAGAAAGAGCATTGGTGCCCCCCTCATTTTTCAAAGGGCATGATGCACCCAAAAAAGGGCCATGGCTTCATGGGGAAGGGCCAGGGAACAGATAGGAGAGGCCAGGAGATGCTGGGGATAAAATAAGAGGAAGCTACAAGCAAGAATGATTATAAACAGAAATTTGATAGGTCCAAACAGCACCCCCTGTCCTGTGGTGCCCTGTGTGATGGCATCAGCCACACTACCCTAGCTACGGCCCTGATGGTAAGTCAAGCACTGCTTGTTTGTGCCCGCACCTCTGTGGGGTGTGAGAAAACAACATGCCATGCTTGTTACCTGTAACATCATATGAGGCTCCTACGGAACCTTGCGCCGACTTTTATGGTACTACATTTATTAAAGCTTATTCATATTTTGTTGCTATGCGTTACTGCACTTTATTAGCAAACAATCACTACTGTCTTCCAGCTGGAAGACAAAAATTTCAGGGAGCTCTCCCAGACTTCCAGGAGCATAGGCCACCCACCCAGATGCCGCGTCTCTTCCTTGTGGATTGTACATCTAGTTATGGCGCAGCCAACTGTACTTTTTCTCTTGGAGCAAACAGCAGGCATGCAAGTACATAATCTCTGCTTGGTTAATTCAGACAGTAATTGTTTACTAGTAATTTTCTGTGTATCTTGTGGCATGAAACGATTGCCAGCAGGGTCACTGTCATGAGACACTGAGCAGGGGGAATGTGCTGGGGCAGGATTAATGTTATGGATTCTTTGTCTTGTTTGATGCTTCTGGCATTTCCATCTACAAAGCTACAGCACAATCCAAACATGTAGACCCACATATACAAAAATATAGTTTTCTACAAGGAACCCTTCCCTGGCGCTGGTCCCTGGAGACATAATAAAGTTTTGCAATACAGTGAGCAAAGTGGGCACGAGTACATTGAAGGAGATTATTCATCATGAAACTTAAGGTGCATACACACACAACGATTTTGTTACTAATGATTTTATTAACGATTTTATGAACGTTTTTCTGTCAGATTATGTCAGATTTTTTAAAGTGTAATGAACGATTTTTTTTGAATTACAAACGATTTTTGCATATTCCCTTACTGAAAATCGTTGAGTTGACAAGTTTGACTGAACTACAAACGTGAACGCGAATGAATGATTATCGTTCATCATTTGACTCAGAAAGTGAACAATTTTTTCAAACGATTAACGTTAAACGATAATCAAAATCAAAATAAAAAAAAATAGTTAACTATTATGTTGGCTACATAAAAGTTTTCCTTTTATATACAGTATATCTCAATTTAATTTATCCAGGTGCATTTATGCATCTCGCCATGCTATTAATGTAGATTGAGCGCTTCATGCGCTATATGCCAACAACCCCTCATACAGTAAATTATTGTTGATAAGGGAGTGCGCTACTGCACAGAATCCATTTTGTTCCTCCAGGGAGGCTTCATTCTCTGTTCCAAGATGGCTGCCAAAGTTACTACTGAGCATGTGCGGGGCCGTTTTGTCTTTACTGGGAGATATTGAAACAGCGAGAGACCCGGTGTTATTACCTACAACTGTTCCAGCGTCCTGCACCGCTAATCGCAAGCTATATACAGTCACCGGCTTTTGAGCTGTATCACACCCCACTCCACTTAAGGTCTGCTCCATCATAACCAATGTATTACAGTGTGTATGGCTGAACATCACAAATCTACCAATAAACCATCCTACTGGCTAGGCAACTGGTCTGTCTGTAGTGAAAAGGCATCCGCTGGTGTGCACATAACTCCCTCATACAAACGCACCTGTACACACGCTTTTCAACTAATTATACATTTCAAATAGCCAGCAGTTCCCACTATCATTGCTTTGGTACTACCCCCGTGATCACCAATGTATTTTATAGTGTACATTACTTAGGGGAGATCTATCAAGTAGTCTAAAGAGTGGAGAAGTTGCCCATAGCAACCATTCAACTTCTACCTATGTTTTTATAGAATGTACTTGATAAATGCTACCTTGAAGCTAATTGGTTGCTACTGGCAACGTCTCCACTCCTAAGATGGGTACACACTTAACAATATTTTGAATGATTTTTCCGATTCCGACTGCGCAGAACAACAAATCTTTCAAATCGCCAAGTGTGTACCCACTATGTTGGGTAGTGCGCCTTCCGACAGTGTTGTTAGCTGCCCGACATGCAGTTCAACCTAATGATGCGACTGATGACCCCATGCGGCAGGGGCCAACATATAGGGCAGTCGGGCACCGGATCGTCTAATGTGTACAGGCTGCCAGATATGTTGGCCCATTGAGAGGTGGTGTCAGTCACATCGCTGGGTACACACATAATTTAGTGTGTACCCAGCTTTACACTGCTTGATACATCTCCCCTATATAACCTACCCTCCCCTATATAACATCTGCTATACTTTACACCTGCCCCCCCCACCCCAAAAACAAAACAAAAGCACAAATACAGTGACTGATCATCCACTATGCAACCTTGGGCCCAGTGGGCACCCAAATTCATCTAGTTATTATTGTCTCGTGGGAACACGCATCATTGGTTGTTCGAACCATACACACTAGACTTGACCCGATCGGATCCCCTCCCATGAGCCCCCGCGTCCTTCTGTGCATGCGCAGAAGGACTTCTGGGTGTTCAACCCGGAAGTCCCTCTGCCCGGCAGCATCGCAAAGGACAGCTCTCATCGAGAGAGCTGTCCTTTGCGAAATCCTTGGTACATACCGCGGTAATGAACCGCGGTATGTACGCGAAGTCGGGGGGGATGTACCGCAACGGCGATGTCACCGTTAATACATCTCCCCCTTTATCTCCATGCAAGGCTTTAGTAAATAGACCCCAAAATTTCCAGCTTTATTACAAGATTCAGTACATTATAGTTTCATTATACCAGGGAAATGCACAGCGTGGGCCGTCCAGTCCCAGTCTGAAAGAGGGGGCTGCAAATAATTTATTTCTTCTTGTGAAGATAAAGGGGTCTATTTACTAAGCAGTGTTAGGAGAAGTGAAAAGTGAAGAGTGAAAAGTGATAAGGTGCCAGCCAATCAGCTCCTAACTGCCATCTCATAGGCTGTGTTTGAAAAATGACAGTTAGGAGCTGATTGGCTGGCACCTTATCACTCTTCACTTTTCACTTCTTCTAACACTGCTTAGTAAATAAACCCCATAGTCCCCCATACCAAATTGCACTGGATCTCTTTCCAGCACCCCCAGGCTTTGGGTACAGGGGTAATAGCAATACATACTTTTCTGTTCTGTCTAAATGTTCCTGAGACTCCAGAATTTTTGTGAGTCCCCCCAGATTCCTGGGAGTGTAGCACACCCTCCAAATCCTGCCTCCTGATGTGTGATGCAGCGGGTGGCAGGGCTGTGATGAAGTATATCACACTCCTCCACACCTGCCCTCTGGACCTCGGGGAAACTGCTGGAGGTAAGCTGCAAAAAGAATGGAGGAGTTCTTGGTCTATGGGGGAGATGTATTAACGGCAAAATACGGTAAAACCCCCGAAAATGCAGTTTTCGGGGGTTTTACCGCATTCCCCGTATGTATTACCTTCAGGTGGCGTTACCCAATAGAAGCCTATGGGCTTCTTAGCGCGACGCTCGGGGCTGGGAGGGATCCGATTGGATCCCTCCCATGAGCCCCCGCGGCCCGCGTCCTTCTGTGCATGCGCAGAAGGACTTCTGGGTGTTCAACCCGGAAGTCCCTCTGCCCGGCAGCATCGCAAAGGACAGCTCTCATCGAGAGAGCTGTCCTTTGCGAAATCCTTGGTACATACCGCGGTAATGAACCGCGGTATGTACGCGAAGTCGGGGGGGATGTACCGCAACGGCGATGTCACCGTTAATACATCTCCCCCTATCTGTGCTAATTTGGACATTTTGCTTTTTTCTACTTTGAGGCGTTGGTTGAGTTTAAATATAGACATCTGCAATTCTTTTAAAAAGTAATAATGATGGAAGCTTTCCCCATTCCCAGCCGCCCATTAAAATTAGTATAATAACCTAACAACAGATATAGCCTAAATTAGCATCCCGTACAGAGTCGCTGAGATTCACACAATTTTTTGTATCTTCTGTGTCATCAATTTATTTATTTCTTTTCCCCACACAACTTTCCTGTTTTCCATCTGAAACCCACATTAAAAATATCTCCTCTATCAAACTTGACCGAGCACTGCTGGCGTAAGATAGCAATATATCATCCGTGAGAGACGCCCTTACATTAGACGCCCTTACATTAGACGCCCTTACATTCTTTATGCTTGCGATAGTTTCGCTCCACATGTGGAAAAGAGGGAGCACGTTCACAAGTACCATTATATGAAGCAAAATTTGTACACAAAGCAAAGTGTTTGCATTTTTTTTCCTACACTATGAGCCGTATTCAATTTGAGCCGAGCCACGATACTTTTTCGCGTACTGGACTTTTCGCCTACTTTGCCTGTTTTGTAGGCGGAAAGTATCGTGGCCGTCCCTGCTTTACCCTGTATTCAATATGGAAGTACGTGAAAACGGGACCCGGCCAAACTTGAACAGGCGGAAAGTACTGTCAGATTTGGGGAAATCAGCCTGACACCCCCCAAAAGATGCTCTGACATGGGGGTTCCCTATGGTACCCCCCCCCCCGATTTGGCTTGCTGAAGGTATTTGGTGTTTTTAAATGGGCTCAGTCGCTGCTAAGTAGCATTTTTCTATACCTGATGCAGAATAGTATTTTGCAGTATTTTTTCCAGAAAATAAGTTATCCCAGCAAATTTGGGGTATTTGAAAATGGGGGTCAGCATATTTAAAAGTTGCTATAGTGAAGTTTAAAAAATCGTGAAAAATCCACCTTCCGCAAGCACCTGGAATCTAAAAAACATCAGGGGCATACTTGGGGACCCCCCCCCAGAGTCAAGTTCGCTAGTTTTTAAGTTTGTACCCCAAATTTTTTTTTGCCCGCTTTTACAAAGTAATTTTTGGGAGTGTCCTTAAGTGTTTTTTTTTTTTTTTTTTGGCACAGTTTACCTTTGGGGGACTGTCTGATGGCTGCAGGGGGGTTCCCGCAACGTTGCACCCCAAAACCCAGATTCTGCGCGATTTTTCCGCCTCCCATTCATAGGCGAAACTTTTCCGCCTATCACATTGCATTAGGCGGAAAGTCTTTCAAATCGAATACGGGGTAAAAGCCAAACAGGCTAAAATTACGTCATCGGCGAAAAGTTTCTGCCAAAAAACACGCGGAAACTGACTTTTCGCCTCAAATTGAATATGGCCCTATACAGGAAATAGTAAAATTTCACTATAAATATCTTCATTAAATATTTTTACCTTTACTAAGACAGTGGCGCTCATTTACTCTCATTATAGTTGTGCGTAAAATGAGCTCTAAATCATAGCAGCCAATCATTTGAACTTGACAGATAAAATCTCTTTGCAGCCTAATGCTGCTTACACACTAGGCGATATATCGTTCAGTCCATCTTGCTGTGTCTAGGGGCAGATGTACTAAGCTCTGGAAAGTGATAAAGTACCAACCAATCAGCCTCTCTCATTTGTCAAACACAGCCTGTGAAGTGACAGAAGCTGATTGGTTGGTACTTTATCCCCGTCCACTTTATCTCTCTCCAAGGCTTAGTACATAGACCCAATTCTCCAATTTATCCCTTTTCAGAGCTTAGTACATCTCCTCCACCTCATTCACAGACTTGTTGCCTTGGCCGTGCTGCACAGCAAATGCGATATATCTGAAGGCTATATCTTTTACATCAGCTTGTGTGTACATACAACCGACCGACCGTTATGCTGAACACCGGAACCAGTGTTGATGACATCGCAGCTGCTTCTTCTGGACAGATATATCAGGCTGCCGATTGGTAATACTGGGTACACAGTAGACGATGTGTACCCAGCACGACATCGGCAGCGACGGGACTTGGCAACGGCAAATGCATACATACTTGCCGATGCGGGGAGCGACGGCGGGGGCCATGCTGCATTCGGTAATGTTGAATACTACTGGCATATTCATTAGTATTACTGTGATACTAAACGGCATACGCAGCTGGCATTAAGGTACGTTCTAAAATGGAGCCCCCAAGTGTGCCCCAGTAATGACGATGTGAACCTAGAAGCACGAAGGGTTACTGCCATCTGCCCGATTTGGTCCAGAGAAGCATCAGTTGGTGATCCACCCAGAAAGCTAATTGTGCTTTGTGTAACCAGAGTTAGAGTAAAGTTATTGTCCTGACGTCTGACACTGGGCCTGATCCGAGGTGCGCTCTATTGAAGCTGCGCAGCTGTTATCCAGAGATGGACGCAATGGCAATTTTTTTTTGTAATCTCTTTTTATTTATAATTTTTTGAAGATGTATACTTCACAAATATTAACATCCCCCCAAAAAATTATTTGAATAATCAACAATTCAAATATATCAAATAACATATCCAAAAAATAAAACTTCACCAAAATCCACATCAATCAAATTTTTGATTTGTTACAAAATTACATAAAACAAAAAAACAGGAATAAAAGGAAAAAAGAGGGGGGGGGGGGGAATTAAAGAAGGGCAAACTGCGGTATAGTTTATCACTCACGATAAATCAAAATCACTCCATTCCGGGCAACTGTCTATGAAATGCAGAGTACCAAGGGCCCCAGGTAGCATGAAACTTATTCACTGAATCGTGAAGGAGTGCAGTGATATATTCCATAGAAGCCAAATAACATATTTTATTTGCAATGGCGATTTTTACCAGATCATACAATTGTTTGCCATTGCGCATGCGTATAAGCAGCACTGCGATTGTCTTGCGATTCCGCACGTACAGAGAACCCATTCGCAAAGTGAGTGACATGTAGTCAGCATTTGGGGGAGGTAATGGGGGCTGTGTCTGACCGTTCAAACGCTGTTACACGGGCATGCATAAATTAGCCATTGCGTTCTCCTACGCAGCACGAGAGCCCTCAGCGTGCCATGAGAACCGCTTTATTTGAGACAGATCAGACTTGCCGCAAGGGTAAAATGGCTGCTCGATGTGCGTCGATATTACCGATATTTACACAGGTAAACGCTTCCAAATTTGTTCTGCGGCTCTCGGCAGTAACCATCGGGATGCATGCGCAGGCTGAAAACATTGTCAGCTTGCGTGCGACCTCGACGCTGAATCACGCCCACTGTCTGCGTTTTGAGAACTCACTTTTTAAAGTTCTTTAGAAAGTTGTTCAAGCTGTTGTTGCACATTTAGGTGTTTCCGATGTCATTGCGGTTTTATTTTCGTAATGAAACGCTTGGCGGGCTATAAATAGATTGAGAACACATTGCCAGATTATAGACACTAACACTTACTGCAGGTCTGTAATTACGCAATGTGTTCTGCGGTCCGTTGCACATCAAGTATATAACATTCAGGAAGATGGAAGGTGAGCCAGGATAGCACAGTGCTGAGGAGGGTGTACAGGAAGGTCGCTGACTGTATAAGGAATAGCAGAGAGGTCATGGAGGATGGAGACGTCACCCATCAATGTCATTGGTAATGTTTGGTTTGGGCAGTCTCGGTGTCACGTAGAGCGTTGAGGCCCTGATTGCAGAGGGTCGGAGCGGGTTAAGAGTTTGTACACAAGCGTTTAAAATAGTTTGGAAGCAAAGGGGATGAGATAACTAATAATAAAGTATACCTGTAGTCTACATAAACTAAATGCAGCTGGTTTCCGGAGCTGGTAGCTAGTGGCATCACTGAAGCATGTAAATGCTGATGAACTTGTTTTTATTTAGTTATTTCGTACGGGATCGGTATGGAATACCGACAGTCGGGATCCTGGCGGTCAGAATCCCGACGCCAGGATCCTGACGTGGTTAACATACCGGTATTTGCTGGTCAATATGCTAATCCTTTCCCTACCCTAACTCTCCCTCTTTGGTGCCTAACCCTACCCTCCCCCCCTAGTGCCTGAACCTATCCCCCCCCTCCCCACACCCTAAACCTAACCCTCCCCCTTAGTGCCTAACCCTCCCCCCAGCCCCGCTACTTCCCTTTAGCATCCTGGCGGTCGGGAAGCTGGCGCCGGGATTCTAACGGTGCCGGTAATGTAAGAGTCGGCATCCCATTTCGTCCATTACTTGTAATAAATATATATCTTGTTTGCTATGGTGGAAAATCACCCTCTTTGCTTCAGTTTTCACGAACGCCCAAGATTTATACATACTCGCCTACTCTCCGTCGGCATGTACGTGAGACTTCCAAATTTCAGGGCGTGTAGACCAGCCTCCTAGATCAGTAAAGTGAGAGGTTCGGGGCCTAGATGACACGGTTAGCAGTGATCTGTGATGTCGTTGTCCAGCTACCTGATGCCATAAATTGCGGCTTGCACACATGGGGCAGTGACCTTCTCAAAAGATTCTCAATAGTCTTCAAAATCATGGCTGGACAAGAAGATGGAACCAGGGCCTTAGGGAGGAGTGTGCGAGCGGTGCCTTCCGCTAGTGTGCAGAGCCACCTAGAGAGTTATGGGCACTTTCTCCTTCCGGCGGCCCCTCCACCTTGCCAGGGTCCGGGTGTTCAGCTGGCATAGGGTGCCGTTGAGTCCTGCTCCGGCACTGCATGGAACATGTGGTCTCGGGGCTTTTTGGGATACCTTGAGTGGATATTAAACGATGCAATCATTTCCTGGCTAATTTAAGGACAAGTTATCTCTGCCTTGCTCCTGGCATTGAGACTGTATTCATGCCATTCTACATACACAGAGTATACATCTGTATTATCAGCTGTCCTTGGCACACTGGAGGGAGAAGAGTGACGGTCATTATTTGTGTTGTATATCCAATCTAGTCTGTCAAAGACCTTTGTCTAGTGAATCCAACTCATGTACCCAAATGATTGTTACATGGACATTCACAGATAAATTCCATTCTGTACCACACTGTTTAAACATCAAACTGTAAAGTCTTCTACTGCAATGATGTCATGACTGCTATAGAAATGAATACCGTAAATAATCATTCTCTCTCTCTCCTTCTCCTTCTCTCTCCTCTTCTTCTCTCTCTCTCAGAGTCGGCAAAAAGCGAAACAGAGTGATCAGACATCTCAGGAGCTTAATGACTTGACTGGTAAGAAGATTATCTTTACTAAATAGTTGTACCAGGAGCAGGAAATGTCAGAGGCTTAGAAGGATAGAGATGTGTGCGTTGCTGTACAATAGTCGCTTTCTACCTTTCTGGCCGGCAAGTTATAGAAGCAAAGATGTTTTACCAGCTTTAAAAGGTAAATACAGCAGCCACCTTTATGTGAGTCTATCGACTCTAAGAGAACCCTACTCTGCCGGGTATTGTACTCGGCTGACATTCTGGCAAAGGTTTTTGTAGGAATAAGAAATTCTGGGGGAGATCTATCAAGCCATGAAGAGGGATAAATTGGAGAAGTGACCTCAAATCAACCACTCAGCTTCTCCTATTTATCTAGCACAAGGCCTGATTCGGAGATGTACGCAAACCCGATGGTTTACGAGCATCTCTGATGTTTTTAGATGTGCGCAGAAGCTGCACTGCAGATCCGGGGCTGCGCTGACGCTTGCAAGGTCCCAAACGCTGCAGCATGATTGACCTACTTCTGGCATCTGGAGGCGACGACATGCAGCGCCCCAGATAACTGGGGCTTTCGACCCTGTTTTCTGGGTGTGCTGAAACCAATGGATGGGCGCAGCTAGGACGCAGCTTCCATTAATGGCCTCAGCAGCGTGAGTTTGTGGTCATCCTGAGTAACCTGAAGGGTAATCAGATGACCGATGTACCCGCAGATGATCCGACGCTGCGTCCTCGGACAGGAGGCGTCTTATTACACAGAGCTAGAAAGAGGTCGGGGGAAGATGAAGTATGACTGCCCCAATCACGTTCCCTCTCGCCCTTATACATAGGTAATGGGTCCAGTGATTTGCTGCAGAAGATCAAGGACCATGAGCAAGGGCTCCGAAACCTCCTTCAGAGACACCAGGAAGAGAAGATTGCGCTGGAAGAGGCCAATAAAGCCAAACTGGAAGACTGGGAGCGTGAGCTGCGGGAACAGGTCAGATCATGTATTCCTTACAGCTTTTTACTTGTATATGCCATCATTTGTACAGTACTTAATTAGAATAAGCAATGCTTGTACCATGTGTTAGTCAGGGGTGGTCCAAGTGGTGGCCCACAGGCCACATGGATTCTCCAATGCCATCGCTGGCACCTCTGCCTGATGGGCAACACTGACACTGCTTCCCCTCTGAACCTGAGTGACTGCTGTGACTTCTGTCTTATTTAACATCAATAAACTGGTTCATTCCTTGAACCCCTGTAAATAAAAGTTGCTTGGATTCAATATGAAACCACTGCTGCTTCACTACCTGCCTGTGATGTATGTTACACTGGGGTACGGCCTCTCCATTGGTTCTCTATACCGGCCGGGTCGTCTTACTCCTGCCATTGAGGAGAACATACTAACCAACACTGATAAGGGGTGAAAGTTGTGGAGAATTTAGAGGGGCAAATAAGGCTGGCAGTAGTGTTATGTGGGCAGGGGACTAAGGATATATAGTATATTGCCTATAGGATAGCGCCCTGGGGACATGAGGTTGGGAATATGTGCATGCGACTATAAATTCATCTCCTGGGCACAGGATGCAGTGGATGGCAAGCTGGTTTGGGGAGGCACGGGACTGTTAATATTAACACAAAGATCTGTTGGGTATAGGCTTGTTATGCTGACCAAAGGGTTGCATATTGGCATAGGGGGGAATTCAGTTCAGCGCGATTGACGCGATGTGCCGATCTGGAAGGGCACACCGTGCCCACTGTCATCGCAAATTTCCCCTCGCCCCCCCCCATAGAGGTGTGAGGGAAAACTTGCGATGTCGGCCCTTCTGTTTATGACCAATGAATGCGCATGGGGCATCGCAGCAATACCCAGCTGCACATTACTTTGCATTGAATCCCCCCCTTCATAGAACGAAGGTGGGCATGAGTTTGTTAATCTGAATACTGGGCTATAAAGTTGGGTTAAAGGCTGTGTGTGGGCATGAGGATATTAATGTGGGTGCACAGCTGTATGTGGTAGACATTGGTGTGTGTATGTTAGGCTGTTAATCTGGGCAGAAGGCTACAATGGTGGGCGTGAGACTGTTGTACAGGGCAATTCATCTCCTACATTAATCTGCTAAAAGGATTTTTTTTTATTTTTAGTAACTTAAATTCCATTACCTTTTTTAATTGTAAGATAAGTTCTGAATAGATTAAATTCCAGTGCTTTGCCTAGAAAAAAATGGAAAAGTTGGGTGATCGTGTATATCCTGCTCACTACTGCTACTCGCTTGTGCGGAAGTGTGGAGAGGGAGCAGCCCAGCATTGCACAAGTGTTAGGCACAAGCTCACTCTGCTCTATGACTCTGGAATGTTGGGAGGTACTGTATAGGATTTGGGATTCATTCCCTAGGATTTTTTTTTTTTATTTCACATAGAAAACTGTTTTGAGAAGTCAGCCTTCATAGGAATTAGTGCTTATTATCCCTCGTTTATATAGCACCACTGATGTACACAGTGCTGTACAGGTAATATGGACCTATGGGCAGTCGCGGCCGTCCTTGTGTGTTTTGCGTCCGCCACTTTATGCGAAAGACGCTGCAAAGCCCTTCCCTGTGTACATCTGTGCATCTGAATGTGCAAGGCCTGGGACGCCCACTCGCAGCATCTATAAACGCACCGCTGAAACGTGCGCTAGGTCTATGGCAGGCGCAGTGTCTCTCAGTATGGCCGCCTTTGTGAGAGGTTGAGTGTCTCTATACGCAACTGCTTTTAGCGAATGCATGTAACAGGCCTGCGCCACTTCTATAATGCTTCATACGCTGCCTATACAGTTCTTCGCACGTACGTCCAAATCGGTACTGTGTCTCTGTACAAACACCAGCGGGACGTGCGCTCAGTGCTACTCAGAAACATACACAACTTCTGCCCTAAGCGTGACTGTCGGCATAGCGTGTGACTCAGTATCAGGCCTTATATGTCGTTCACACTATGCCCCATTGTCCCTAACAAGCAAACACACACACACACGGGAAGTAGTCAGCATGTCGACATTTCTAATGTCCATACTGTAATGTTGACATTACGGATGTCGACACATTAAGTTAGGGTTAGACTGCAGTTAGGGTTAGACATTGAACAGGTTGGCATTTTGTCAGTGACGACATATTGAATGTCGACATTCTGAATGCTGACATAGTGTCGCCACATTGTCAACATTTTGAGTAACAACATACCATACAAATCCCCCCTATACGCACATGCACAAACATACAAACTCCACACAGATGGGTCATGACCGGGAATTGAACTCCAATGCAGAGCATACAGTACAGCGGCCATGTCGTATGGGAAAGCAGGGCTAAGGGGCGGGGGAACCCATTAAGGAATCTGAGCACCCAGATCAGCCCATTTATATTCTCAGACATAGCATCCCTTCTGGAAAGTGCCAGATTGCCAGCCGCTGCCTGCTACCACCAATAAATGACAGTTTGTGCTGCATACAGGTATAGAAATAATGAGCATTGCAGCCATTATATAGAATAAAAGAATTTGTACAGTGAAATCCGTCATTGCTGAAAAAAACACTACAAACACTTTCAGGGACAAATGTTGAAACCGGGATGTAGTCGTCATCCCGGTGTGCAGGATGCAGACGGTCTAAATACCGGCGCCGAAATCCCAACAGGTCAGGATCCCGGCACCAGTATCCAGACCGTCGTCATCCCAAATGGTAAGTATTGAGGTGCACGGAGAGGGTAGCGTTAGGTAGCTGGGTTATGTTTAGACATTAGAGGGAGGGTTAGGGTTAGGCACCGGGAGGGAGGGTTAGGATTAGGGTGCGCTTTAGGCACCGGGAAGGGGGTCTTAGGTTTAGGGTGAGGGGAGGGGGAGATTAGGTTTAGGCACTGGGAAGGGGGCCTGGGAGTTAGGTTTAGGCACTGGGGAGGGAGGGTTAGGGTAAGGAAAATATTTACCTTGCGTTCCTATGGGTGTCGGTATTCTGGCTGTCGGGATGTCGCTGTCGGTATTCTGAACAGCGGCATCTCGACAGCCGGCATATCATACCCAACCCACATAAATCTACCAATTCTCTGCACATAATCGTGGGCAGACACATGGTTCAACGGGTTGGGTATGAGAGTTGGTAGATTTATGTAAGTACTTTGTATATTTCCATTGTGTACAGAGATAATTGGTGTAGAGGACTCTTTGATACCTACCAGAAGGAGAATAGTGCAGCCTCATTATTTATCCGAATGAATGGGCATGGGAAGATATATAGTATAGTACAGACGTGCTCGTTTACCATTGTGTGAAAAGAAATTGGAGCATTGCCTCCAAGGAAAGATACAAAACCACTAAATGTTTGTTTTATGAGCAATAAGATTGTTATAAAGAAAACATTGTTACCTTAGTCAGTACTTGCAGGTAAGGTCAGTGAGAGTATCATATAATCATTAGGCACAGTTGTAGAGAGCTTAGCTGTCACTACATCAGTTTGTGGCAGTGGTGAGGGCTATGTAGCGTTACCTCAGCCTGTGCATTGTACAAATAGCTGTAGCCTCAGAATATATTTATTAAGTCAGTGTATTCTTACCTAGTTTTGTTTGGTGACTACCGGGGGCGGAGTGATTAATAGTGCATGACACAAATCTCGCCATCATGCTCCCAACCCTTTATTAGGAACTAGGTGGGATGTGAAAAGGTGACATGCTTTTCCGGGGATCCTAAAATTTTTGACTCTCCCCACTTTTTCCAGGGAGAGTAAGGGGTAAATTTACTAAAGTGAGAGTTTTTAGAAGTGAGTTTTAAAAGTGATGTTGCCCATAGCAACCAATCAGATTCTAGCTATTATCTTCTAGAAGGTGCTAGTTAAATGTTAAGTAGAATCTGATTGGTTTCGGGCAACATCACTTTTAAAACTCACTTCTAAAAACTCTCACTGTAGTAAATTTACTCCTAAATGTAGTTTACTAAGGGGGAGATGTAGCAATTTTTGCAAATAAATTACATCTTATTCACTTGCATACCGACATTTTAGCCTGGATAGTGCCTTATTATATAGACAATGAGCTCACTGTATGTAATGTGTGTATGTATTTCCCACATGTGTATTGCAGGCTAGGCGAGATGTAGAAGCCCAGATAGAGAAGAGACTTTCAGAACAGGCCTCGGTCATGAAAAGCCAAATGGAAAAGCAATGTGCAGGTAACGAGAGACCTTGACGTCTCTCTAGTATGGTGGATGGGGTCTGTAAGATAGAGGTGATAGGTGTGTGCTGAGTAGCGTTATAGAACCCGTGACATCACTGAGGCCTCCTCTATGGTTCCCACGGAATAGTTATGGATGAGCGTGTACAAAATGGATTCCTCCTCTGGGTATAAGTTGAATGTCCTTCTCAAAAGAAAACTTAGGTTTTGTAGCGTTCTCTATGGTGAATAAAATACAATACAATTAGGACACCTTCAGGTTTGAGAGATGAGTTGCTGAAGGAGTACACACGTCTTCTACCAACATTCATCAATTAGATGTCATGCTAACGTTTCATTGTTGTTCTCTACACCGGGTGGGTACGTTATATGGACAAGAACATTGTGGACAGTGGGGTTGATGTATCAGTAGAATGGAGAAGTGGGCCAGTGGAGAGGTTGCCCCTAGCAACCAATCAGCTTCGAGGTAATGTTTATCAAGTAACACTCTATAAAATGAGAGAAGCTGATTGGCTGCTATGGGCCACTTCTCCACTGGTCCACGTCTCCACTCTTTTTCATTGCTTGATACATCTCCCCCAGTGTTCTTGTTGGCTGGATAATCCTGGCACCAAGATGCTGACGCCAGGTTAAAAAATAAATTAATAAATGAAATCAAAGCATTTTAACACTGTCGCCAGTATAACTGTAAACGTGCTGTTATAGTCGAATGTCTACAGTTATACTGCTAACCGTTAAAGTGGTTTAATTAGCATTTTCATGGGGTGGTCGACATTATTAAGCTGGGATTATCGTGTAGGAAAGATAATTGTCGGCAATGTTCTTTTTGACTGTTACCGCATACCCCCTACACACTGCGAACATAGCAACCAGCTATGTCAGATTGATGCATGCGATTGGCTGCGGTTTTATAGCACTATCCATCCATCCATCCCCTGCCATCTCACAAGGCACAGCAGCACAGTGCTGCACTTTACTTCCCTTTGCACCATAGTGAGGGGCATAACTAGGTATCACGTATGGTAGTTAGGCCCATGACCCTAATTATATCCGCATCGGGGAGTAGCCAAGGATAGAGCATTGAAGTGAGTTGTACTACATAAACTACGTTCTCCATTTATATTTAGCATAATATGAATTGAAGACACTGCTGTGTAGCATAATATGGTTGGAGGTAGGTGAGGTAATAGAGTTGCTGGGATTGATGGTGATATGATTGTAGGGGTTGATGGGGTGAGCGATGAGGTGAGATTAATGACATTAAAATAGATTTCCCTGGGTGCACCCACTAATGAAAAGTCCTGCGCCCGCCAATGTCTATCAGTGTACGAGGTTAGAACTGTGACTTATACAGGAGTATGCATATAGTTCATACAGCGGATGATGATGTAAATAATCCCCACTATCCTACTATGTGACTTGGAACACATAACCTCTTGTCTAAATAGACACAATACTATATCACAGCCCAACTGTGGCACAGAGCAGTACACTTGACCCTTGCAGGCAGAACACTTTTAAGCACTATTCCCCCCCTCCAGACATAACGCTATCTTGCTGAGAGCCAATTTTATTTAACAAAAAGAAAAAAGAATTGTAGAAGAAAGATCCTTTTGTATTACTCCTATCCAGCCATAAAATTGGGACACGGTGACACAGAGTTAACTAGTACATGATATCTTACTGCAGGTCAGTAGCACATTAATATCTAGTCATTATACGGCATTAAAAACAGTTTTTAACATATAACTGAAAGACGAGTCTATGTAGACCCATGATTTGTGTGAGTTTACAAATTAGCACATTTATCTGTTCATTTCAAAGTTAGAAACTCATCTAAACTTGAAATTGGTTAAACTGCTGACATGTGACAGTGATGGCCTGTACGAGGCCAGCCTGTATTACATATGTCTGCTAACTATGCGACCTGTAAAAATGTTCGAATGAGGAACACATGTTAACAAGCATCTGAGAACTAAACCTATCCAAGTGTTGAATTCACAGCTTGTGTAGTCCCAGTCTGAGTGTATATGTGCCTTCTCAGTAATAGTATAGCAGCATATAGTATTTTATTATCATCATTTTTATATGGTTCTGTAGCGCCGTACATAGCGGCAAGAGCTTACATTCTAAAGAGTACTATGGTTGGTTATAAAGGGCGGAGAAGGGGGCAGAGCTGTGGGACGCAGAGGCTCATCATGCGTTAGATGGAGGGGTGATGGGCTTTAATGAAGAAGAGGGTTTTAAAAGCACATTTAAACGCTGGGAGGCTGGATGACAGTCTGAGCGTTGAGTGATCGCAAAGCGATCACAATGCTAACTCACGCACAGTCACTGCGCTGTATACGCCTGCACGGTACGCACCATCGACCGATCTGCGTACGCTGTTGCAATAACAATCCATGCTGACTCAGCCCCAAAGTGTTGTCTTTGTATATACCAGGTTTTCCATAATTGTGCGTACAAGACCTGACTTTAATAGTCGCTATTTCTACATAATTTCTGCTGCCGGAACACAGCTATACTCTGCCCTTAAATCTTACCTGGACAAGGGGGGAAAGAGGACCGAAGAGGAAAGATTAACAATGTAAAAACACCCTGTAAAAAATTAATACTATCTTGACAACCTATCACAGAATTATTAGGGGAGCTGTTTGATATGCGTAAACCTAAAGTTCTATAGCTGTATATCTAAACATATAATTAGGCGGAGCAGTTTGTATGTTTTTACCTCAGACCGTCTATCTGACAATACTTTCTTTTTTTTCTTTTTTTTTTCCTACAGAGCTGCAGGAAAGTCACAACCAGCAAAACGCTTCTCTCACAGAAACCTACCAAAAATTAACCACTTCCCTTCAGGTCCGCTTCTGTTTTTCTTCTCTTAGTATCAAGAAGTTATTTCCGCTGCATGTGGTGGGGTCTTTATCCAACTTGTGATTCTTTTTTTTTTTCACATAAAATTTTTATTGAGTTTTAACGGAGGGTGTACAAAAATAGAGGACAAAAGCCCCATAGTAAAATGCCGCCACGGGTGTGTTGCCAAGGACACTGAACCGCTCTCACAGTAGGCCATACACGGCCGGAGTACATGCACAGGCGCAAGTGGGTGTCTCCATTTTTAGAATGACTGCTGCAAAAGCGCACAGGCTATTGCGGGAAAAGAAGCAGCCGCTCTGCTTCCGCACACACTGGAATGATACCAGGATGATTTACCGTATTGGAACAACCAATCGTCTACATCGTCTTGTGTGTACGCACAATTGCGCGCTCCCGAGGACAACATACGTCATCGTTTGGTTGACCGTGCTGCATGGTCAATCAAACTATTTTGTGTGTGTGGCAGTGCATTTTAATGATGGTATTGTTCCGTCGTTCATTAAAATCTGTGTTGGTCCGGCAGCGAAGGAAAATATCCTTGACCATCTGCACGATTGTCACCTAATGTGCACCCACCATTAGAATCAATTGCTGATGCGAAAAAACAGTGCTTTTTATGTGTGAAAGGGGTTATAAACCTACAGGTTACTTTAATGTATTGCTATTCCCACCTGCAGTCTTTATATTCACTTTAGCATATAGTATTTTTTGTGCTTTTTAGCCATATTTTCTTGGTTTACAACTTATCTCTTCTACATTCTGCATTAAACACAATTGTATCCCGAGGGCAGCTTTGTGTGATATATCCGAATAAATTATATATACCTAAAAAGCACAAAAAGAAATAGACCAAAATGCAGTGGACCCCATGGATGGCGCGCACGGCCGCACACCTTGGTTTTTGACCGCTGCTCCACTCAGCACATGCTAAGGCACATGCTTCCTGTCTGTACTCGGGAGCAGCTGCCGCAAGCTGGAAGTGCTGAGAGGTGGAGAAAACTTTGCGCTGTGCTAAAGTGCCATCCTCCTACCGCTTTAGTATGAGGTAGGCGCAGTAGTGCCCGTGTCTGCATCTATTGATGGTCGCCCATCTGCAACTTTATGCAAATACAGCTACAAAGTCCTTCCTTAGTGTCCGAATGTGCAAGAAGTGAGACGCCCACTTTCAGTGTCCGTACACGCAGTAATACCGATTGGTATTACCATAGGTCGCACCGTCAAAGCTTGCACAAGCCCTATGGCAGGCACTGTTATTCCGTCCGAGTATGGCCTCTTATGTGATTGGATGAGTGCCTGTGTGCGCAACCACTATCACCTTCGCGCTCCCATAAGACGCACCATCTCTGTGCCTGCGTTAAGCCACCTCCCTGTCACCGCCCAGGTATGCCCACTATATTTTCAATACACTTCTCCCTGTGCTTGTCTGAAATTTCAACTGCGACTCTCTGCGGAAACAATGGTGCGACTTAGACGCGTGCGCAGTAGCAAAAAAAAATCGCTCCACTACATCCGACATCGGCAGTGTGGACACCTCTAAATTAGATCCTTAAACTTTCATTCATTTTCTCCTACAATACTGCTCAAATTGCTTATATTATTGCTTCAATTAATCATAGTGTAAGGACGCATCATGACTGTCTGCATTACATGTAGCAATAGTATGTTTCTGGAGATTTTTATTAAATGACCCAAAGTGCATCTACAGTAGGAACTCCTTCCAAACCTCTGCATGTAGAGACAAAATGGAGACCGCCAGCTGAAAGCTACTGTACTTTCACCACCATCTTTATCTCATATCACTATTCTCGGACTAGAAAATAAGATCTTGTTTCTTCTCTGCAAAGTAGGTGGATCTATGAAGCGACTCTGTATTGTACAAGGAATGCACTCACTCCTTCCATTAGTTTCTGTAAACCCATACCCCTAAAGGACGCTCTGCGCTACTGAGTCACGTTAAACAGCATGGCATGACTAGAATGGCTGTTTAAAGCGCAAGGAGTCTTTATGTATGATGACACATCTGTATAGTGTTGTCTTTGAACTGCACAGTGGACATTTTGTTCTTCATAAGAGACCAACGTGAAAGGAGAGATTAGTATCACAAGCATATAGAAATAAGGGCATTGGATATTAGCCCTAAAGGGATGGATAAGATAAATCTACAGAAGATAGGGAGGAGGTCTTCTCTTTATTAGTGTATCCATTGTGTTTATGGAAGGGAAAAGTTCACTGGGGTGTATATATATATATTTAGCGATCCATGCTGAATCAGTGTTGTCTTTGTTTTTACCAGGTTTTCCATATAGTTTTCCCCTTCCTGGCATGTTCGGTGCGTTCTCCTAGATCTCTTTACTATGAATCAACTACTACATACATCTGTATAGTTGATATCTCTTGAAAACGTAACTTGAAACTAATAAAGTTGTTCCTCTATAGGAAGAAGTGCTCACACCACAGCAAATTTTGCATATGAAATTGCATAGAACATGTAACATTTGTATACAGCTGTATATATACAATAAATACCATAGAAATGGCTACAAAAAATTATGCTGTTATATTGAATATATCAGCCATTTTATTTTAGAACAGAAGGGGTGCTACAGGCAACTGGGCTGCATGCAATCCTCTGAGGTATTCCCTACGGCCCCTCAACTTCTCCCGGCTTTTTTGTCAGGTTTCTTTGTTATATCAGGTAACATTAAAAATGCCTGCTGATTTTTTTTTTTTTAGATAGGTTTCTCTTTTATAACATATATTAAATTAATAATGTGAAGGGTAATGTGCGGCCCTTTTTGAAGCTTAGGGGGCCTCCCATACGACTCCTGAAGTCTGTTGGGCTGCCCTATTGCTGATCCAACCCGTATAGGGCACCCTGGAATAGCGAAGACAGTTTGGAAGACGCAGAACTGGTTAGGGGCTAAGTGTACTACAATTTACCACAATGTGCTTTTTCCCATTGTAGCTCATTTTTAGCTTTGCGTTTAATTATGAGGTTTTCACAAATCAGGGATTGTATATATAATAATCCCATCTGTCATTCTGCTCCTCTACATGACATGATCTGAGAGTTTGTAAAATAGTATCCGCTTCTCTTTGTAGGAAACCGTGGCTGGATTAAATGAACAGTTGGCTTCTTTCCGAGCAAAAATGAAACGCGTTGAGGACTCTGTCCTGAATCAAGATTACAAAAGACATGTGCAGGTATAACTGGGTTTTCCGCTGGTCTGTGTTTTTTTACATACATGAGGAAGAATTGTAAAACCTAGTTTTTTGAAAACTAATTTTCAGGTCTGGCTGTTATATTTTTTTTTGTTTTTGTTTGTACTTTTACCTCCTTTATTTTAGTAAGTATTTTTCTTTATCTTTCTGACTCCCTTCCATGTTTCCATGTTTCTCACCGATACCTTTATTTAGCCCTTTGATATGACCGATATTAGCTCTGCTCTGTACATTGAATATCAACTTTGATATGCTCAGGTGCAATTAAATAGGCAACTTTACCTAGATAATACGGCTACCTTGGCAAAAACCAGAGATAGAAGTAATAAAGCTTGTTCCCACACCCAATATGGCTGCCTCCACTGCAGATATAACTGATTCTCTTTAAATACTACAAGCACTTAAGATATATCTCAGAGGGACTGCATGCATAATACAGAGCTTTCTTTGCAGTCGAAGAAAAGCAATTCATATGTATTGTGTATGTGCACATTTAAATGCTCATCCATGGATCCAAAATTAGAATTTTTCCAATGGCTAAACTAAATCTAGCTCCTGTTTACTTCTGTACAGTGGGTTTTATCCACTGTTTAATCGCACACGGTTAGTTTTCTGCACAATGCTGTAATCCTATTCCTTTGATAATCTGTCTACACTTAGGTGTGTTTCTACATTCCAGGCCGCAATGTAATCGTGCTGGCAGAGGTTTAAAGGGGCCGGCCTGTAATCTTAGGGAAAAAAGGGCTATAAATACCAGGGACGTCTTTTATGCAGTCTGCTCTATGTCATGCTTATTGTGTTTCCATGTCAAGTGTTTGGGTGCTGATGTCATTTTTGTTAGTATGAAGTTTCAACAATAGACTTATTCGCCCCACAAGACAATGTGACCGTACAAATATACTGTATAACATGGTCATTTAAGTGGTTTTCTGGCAAAGTTGGAATAAGAAATACAAGAACATATAAAATAAAGCTCTCACCGGTGTTTTGTCACTGATACATTGTGGCTTATTTAATTTTACAATGCAGTGTGCACATATGTATTACTGAAACTCAAAGCAACCAATCATATATTTGCTATCATTTTCTCATTTGCACTGGAAAAATTATAGCTGCAATGTGATTTGTTGATGGGAAGAAAAAAGAAGGCACATTTCATTTAAATTGCCTTGGGTCACTTTACTTATAATTATGTCTGTGCATTTACTTCTATGAGGCTAATTCATTTGATTTTTTACGTTAATGATGTAATTTCACTTCTGTTATATTCAAAGGATTATGGGAGCCCGGGACAGTTCTGGGAGCAAGAGCTGCAGAGCTTGCACTTTGTAATTGAAATGAAGAACGAGCTGATACAGGAACAAGACAAGAGGCTGCTCATCCAGAAAGACACGGTGAGGAATGGGATATATATTATATATTGTCTATGCACTATAAAATGCTCTTGAACTAATACTTTATATACTGTGCCTATGACATTATGTCATTATCTGTTAACAGACTGACTGGACCAAGTTCCACCCTCTGTACCTATGTATGTCACATGTCATGGTCACCACAAAAGTGCAGTAATGCAAAGTTCAGTGATGCTATAAATAGTGCAAAATTGTATGATGCCATAAATAATGCAGTAATGCAAAGTTCAGTGATGCTATAAATAGTGCAGTAATGCAAAGTTGAGTGACGCTATAAATTGTGCATTAGTGCAGTGTTGAGTGACGCCATAAATAGTGCAGTAATGTAAAGTTGAGTGATGCTATAAATTGTGCATTAGTGCAGTGTTGAGTGACGCTATAAATAGTGCAGTAATGCAAAGTTGAGTGACGCTATAAATTGTGCATTAGTGCAGTGTTGAGTGACGCCATAAATAGTGCAGTAATGCAAAGTTGAGTGACGCTATAAATTAAGCAGTAATGCAAAGTTGAGTGACGCTAAAAATAGTGCATTAGTGCAGTGTTGAGTGACGCCATATATAGTGCAGTAATGTAAAGTTGAGTGACGCCATAAATAGTGCATTAGTGCAGTGTTGAGTGACGCCATAAATAGTGCAGTAATGCAAAGTTCAGTGACACCATAAATAGTGCAGTAATGCAAAGTTCAGTGACACCATAAATAGTGCAGTAATGCAAAGTTGAGTGACGCTATAAATTAAGCAGTAATGCAAAGTTGAGTGACGCTATAAATTGTGCATTAGTGCAGTGTTGAGTGACGCCATAAATAGTGCAGTAATGTAAAGTTGAGTGATGCTATAAATTGTGCATTAGTGCAGTGTTGAGTGACGCTATAAATAGTGCAGTAATGCAAAGTTGAGTGACGCTATAAATTGTGCATTAGTGCAGTGTTGAGTGACGCCATAAATAGTGCAGTAATGCAAAGTTGTGTGACGCCATAAATAGTGCAGTAATGCAAAGTTGAGTGACGCTATAAATTGTGCATTAGTGCAGTGTTGAGTGACGCCATAAATAGTGCAGTAATGTAAAGTTGAGTGATGCTATAAATTGTGCATTAGTGCAGTGTTGAGTGACGCTATAAATAGTGCAGTAATGCAAAGTTGAGTGACGCTATAAATTGTGCATTAGTGCAGTGTTGAGTGACGCCATAAATAGTGCAGTAATGCAAAGTTGAGTGACGCTATAAATTAAGCAGTAATGCAAAGTTGAGTGACGCTAAAAATAGTGCATTAGTGCAGTGTTGAGTGACGCCATATATAGTGCAGTAATGTAAAGTTGAGTGACGCCATAAATAGTGCATTAGTGCAGTGTTGAGTGACGCCATAAATAGTGCAGTAATGCAAAGTTCAGTGACACCATAAATAGTGCAGTAATGCAAAGTTGAGTGACACCATAAATAGTGCAGTAATGCAAAGTTGAGTGACGCTATAAATTAAGCAGTAATGCAAAGTTGAGTGACGCTATAAATTGTGCATTAGTGCAGTGTTGAGTGACGCCATAAATAGTGCAGTAATGTAAAGTTGAGTGATGCTATAAATTGTGCATTAGTGCAGTGTTGAGTGACGCTATAAATAGTGCAGTAATGCAAAGTTGAGTGACGCTATAAATTGTGCATTAGTGCAGTGTTGAGTGACGCCATAAATAGTGCAGTAATGCAAAGTTGTGTGACGCCATAAATAGTGCAGTAATGCAAAGTTGAGTGACGCTATAAATTAAGCAGTAATGCAAAGTTGAGTGACGCTATAAATTGTGCATTAGTGCAGTGTTGAGTGACGCCATAAATAGTGCAGTAATGTAAAGTTGAGTGACGCTATAAATTGTGCATTAGTGCAGTGTTGAGTGACGCTATAAATAGTGCAGTAATGCAAAGTTGAGTGACGCTATAAATTGTGCATTAGTGCAGTGTTGAGTGACGCCATAAATAGTGCAGTAATGTAAAGTTGAGTGACGCTATAAATCGTGCATTAGTGCAGTGTTGAGTGATGCCATAAATAGTGCAGTAATGCAAAGTTCAGTGACTCCATAAATCGTGCAGTAAATCAAAGTTGTGTGATACCATAAATAGTGCAGTAGTGCAAAGTTATGTGATGCCATAAATAGTGCAGTAGTGCAAAGTTGTGTGATGCCATAAATAGTGCAAAATTGTGTGATGCCATAAATAATGCAGTAATGCAAAGTTGTGTGATGCCATAAATAGTGCAGTAATGCAAAGTTGTGTGATGCTATAAATAGTGCAGTAGTGCAAAGTTGTATGATGCCATAAATAGTGCAGTAATGCAAAGTTGTGTGATGCTATAAATAGTGCAGTAGTGCAAAGTTGTATGATGCCATAAATAGTGCAGTAATGCAAAGTTCAGTGACTCCATAAATCGTGCAGTAAATCAAAGTTGTGTGATACCATAAATAGTGCAGTAATGCAAAGTTGTGTGATGCCATAAATAGTGCAAAATTGTATGATGCCATAAATAATGCAGTAATGCAAAGTTGAGTGATGCTATAATTGCAAAGTTGAGTGAAAATGTTATCACTGAATGTTTAATTGTTGCAATACTCTGGATATAACAAATATATTAGGAACTGTAATCCAGCAACATGGAAGGGACATTTATCACAGTAATAATAAAATGTCTTAATTCTTACAACAAACTTAGAGGGGTCTATGTACTAAGCCTTGGAGAGAGAGAAAGTACTAAACAATCAGCTAGTAACTGTCATGTTTCAGGCTGTGTTTGAAATATTACAGTTAGGAGGTTATTGGTTGGTACTTTATCTCTGTTCACTTCCTCTTTCTCCAACGCTTAGGGCCTGATTCAGAGCCGGACGCAATTAGCGCTCGCTCGTCCAGAAAATAGGGGTGGCTATTCAAATGAACCGTTCGCTCTTTGCGGTCTGTTCACGCCTCTAGGTCTGAACGAGCGAACAAAACTTGCGGTCGTTTTTTGGGAAACTACGCCCCCTGGCCGCTCGCATCCTACGTCATGTCCGCTATTTATTAGATTAATCGAGTACATCGACCAGGGTATGAACTGCTCGCTATTCTTGTGGTTGGTTTTTGCTACCACAATTTTGCGAGCAGTTCTGGCTATTAAATAACCCAGTGACGTGGTCAATGACGCTGCTGTTTTAATTATGCACACCCATAAAACGCCCGTTTTGACCTTTAAGCACGTCTGCGTTCGGATCTCCACTCCCCGTTTTCAAGCTCCTTCCCCTGTTACCACCCACATACGCCTACTCCTGTCACTCAAATTATCAGGCATTCGCTATTTTGCGAGCACATTAATTTCGGCCGCACTGACTGGTTCGCGCATGCGTATAACGAACCGTGCGCATGCGCAGTTGAGCAAACATCGCTCGGAGCGAACGAGAGGCCGCTTACGAGCGGCTCTGAATCAGGTACTTAGTACATAGACCCCTGAGCACTCTTTCCTCTTTAATTAATTTGTTTCTGGATGACTGCTGTCAGAAGCTGCAACCTGCAGGCACTTAATACAAAAGCGGTATATAAATCTCTAATGACCAGCCATTTCTAGTTCCAGAGCTACTGACATTTCTGCTGAGGATGTTCTACCCATGTGTATCACGTCGAGAGCAGCTCTGAGCAATTGTTTGTTTTGTTTGAAAAAATAATTAGCTGTGAGCGGTTTTATTATACAGTATTATGGCATGTGCCATGCTATGTCATACTGGCCATGCAGGGAGGATGTGCTGGCTTATTTATCTGACGAGAGTTACTGGCCATGCAGTGAGGATGTGCTGGCTTATTTATCTGACGAGAGTTACTGGCCATGCAGTGAGGATGTGCTGGCTTATTTATCTGATGAGAGTTACTGGCCATGCAGTGAGGATGTGCTGGCTTATTTATCTGATGAGAGTTACTGGCCATGCAGTGAGGATGTGCTGGCTTATTTATCTGATGAGAGTTACTGGCCATGCAGTGAGGATGTGCTGGCTTATTTATCTGATGAGAGTTACTGGCCATGCAGTGAGGATGTGCTGGCTTATTTATCTGAAGAGAGTTACTGGCCATGCAGTGAGGATGTGCTGGCTTATTTATCTGATGAGAGTTACTGGCCATGCAGGGAGGATGTGCTGGCTTATTTATCTGATGAGAGTTACTGGCCATGCAGTGAGGATGTGCTGGCTTATTTATCTGAAGAGAGTTACTGGCCATGCAGTGAGGATGTGCTGGCTTATTTATCTGATGAGAGTTACTGGCCATGCAGGGAGGATGTGCTGGCTTATTTATCTGATGAGAGTTACTGGCCATGCAGTGAGGATGTGCTGGCTTATATCTCTGATGAGAGTTACTGGCCATGCAGTGAGGATGTGCTGGCTTATTTATCTGATGAGTTACTGGCCATGCAGTGAGGATGTGCTGGCTTATTTATCTGATGAGTTACTGGCCATGCAGTGAGGATGTGCTGGCTTATTTATCTGATGAGTTACTGGCCACGCAGTGAGGATGTGCTGGCTTATTTATCTGATGAGAGTTACTGGCCATGCAGTGAGGATGTGCTGGCTTATTTATCTGATGAGTTACTGGCCATGCAGTGAGGATGTGCTGGCTTATTTATCTGATGAGTTACTGGCCATGCAGTGAGGATGTGCTGGCTTATTTATCTGATGAGTTACTGGCCATGCAGTGAGGATGTGCTGGCTTATTTATCTGATGAGTTACTGGCCATGCAGGGAGGATGCGCTGGCTTATTTATCTGATGAGTTACTGGCCATGCAGTGAGGATGTGCTGGCTTATTTATCTGATGAGAGTTACTGGCCATGCAGTGAGGATGTGCTGGCTTATTTATCTGATGAGTTACTGGCCATGCAGTGAGGATGTGCTGGCTTATTTATCTGATGAGTTACTGGCCATGCTGTGAGGATGTGCTGGCTTATTTATCTGATGAGAGTTACTGGCCATGCAGTGAGGATGTGCTGGCTTATATCTCTGATGAAAGTTACTGGCCATGCAGTGAGGATGTGCTGGCTTATTTATCTGATGAGAGTTACTGGCCATGCAGTGAGGATGTGCTGGCCACACGGCTGCGGCATGAAGCAGATTACGCATAACGTGCTTTCATGTGCATTATGGTGTAAATAGCTCAGTGTCAGTGGGGAGCAATGATTCACTCTAACGTGTTCTGTTTGCTTCATAAGTCATCCTAAAGGCCTGATTCTGATTCACACTCTGCAGCATCCGTGTTTCTTGCCGTTCGCACGTCTGTGGTTTTATGCAAATGCTGCAAAGTCCTTCCCTGGTGGGAATCTGTATGATTTACCGCCGGAATCCCGACAATGGCTGCCCGACATGGGTGAAAATCCTGATCGTCCCCAGGTAAGTATTTACTAACCTAACCTTCCCCCCCTAACCCTAACCCTCTTTAGGGGTGCCTAACCTGAACTTTCCCCCCAGTGCCTAAACCTAACCCCCCTTCCCCGCCGCCTAAACCTAACCCCCCCTTCCCCGCCGCCTAAACCTAAGTCCCCCCGGGGGTGCCTAACCCTAACCCTCCCTTCCTCTAGCCTAACCCTAACCTCCCGGGGGGGTGCCTAACCCTCAGTCCCCTCCGGGAGCCCTAAACCTAACCCAGTATGACTTTCCTATGTGAGCAATAATGCATCTCTGTATGCAACCATCATCAAACACGACCGCCACACTACTATAACATAACCATCTCCGTGTGTCCGCAGAGCCACCTTTCTGTCACCATCCAGGACGCCCAATACATTTTCAAAGCTTTTCTGAGACCTTGTGTTTCCCAAGCGCCTCAATCTCAACTGTGACTCTGGGTACACGGAATCTGGATGCTGGCACAGAGGAAAAGTAAACGATCCACTGTGCCCATCTTTCCTTGGTTGGTTGAATGCTTAGGTGCTTCAAGGTGTGAACGGGCGTGTAGGGTGATCATCGGTATCATTGACCCGATCTCGCTGTACATGAGCTCATCACACCCTGAGAGTGTTGAAGGATACAGTGCAAATGGCCCTCAGGAATACATAGATATATTGATGATTTAATTTCCTTAGTACATTGAACTCACCGTTTACCCATTCAAGAAAGAAAATATATATATATATATATATATATACAGATCCACAGACCGGCACTCAATAAATGATGCATACCATTTGAATTGCTCCGGTGCCTTCCTATAGGGTGCCAACAAAGTGTCCCAGATACAAATCCAAAAAAAGGCGTCACTCGGAGACTTGAAATGCAGGTGAAAATTCAGTTTTAATGGTCGACGTTTCGGAGGACAAGCCCCCTTTCTCAAGACGTATGTCAGTGTCTTGAGAAAGGGGGCTTGTCCTCCGAAACGTCGACCATTAAAACTGAATTTTCACCTGCATTTCAAGTCACCGAGTGACGCCTTTTTTTGGATTGATATATATATATCTTTTTTTTTTTTAAATTGAGTAACTTTTTATTGTTAGATTTTCAAATTACCAAAAACAAATAAATTAAAAAAAGACAATAACGTACAAAATTAACATAGTAAACTTGTCAAATACATGGTCACAAGACATTGTGGTACACATTTGTAA